>ML681982.1:32565158-32584597 GCA_007922195.1 Podocnemis expansa
CCCTGCAGCGGCGGGCTGAGCCGGGTGCCTCCCGACCCCGTGGCTGGGTTTGGGGGCAGCCCCGGCGGCAGGCTCCAGCTGGGCACCCCCGACCCCGCGGCGGGGTTTGGGGGCAGCCCAGGCTTTAAGCCCGCGGGGTGAGGTGCTGGGCTGCGCTTCACCCCGCGGATGCCTACAGTCCCCTCCCCAAGCGAAATAGCATGTGCACACTGGCTACGTTCACACACGGGTTTATTTCAATACAAGTTGTTTCGAAACAACTTGTATCGAAATACCGCCTTATTTCAAAATAACTTAATTTGAATTAACAGTTTGTTAATTCAAATTAAGGAAAAAAGCTCAAAGCGAAATAGCAAGTTCAGACAACAGTTATTTTGAAACGAGTCACCATTGTTTCAAAACAATGGAACCCGTTGTTTCGAAACAACGGTACGTTGTGTGAACGTGATGTTTCTTATTTCAAAACGACCTCTGTTGTTTCAAAATAAGACTGTGTGAACACACCCACTGTGGACATGTATTTCGCTCCCTTATTTCAAAAACACTTTTTTTTGTCTTTCAAAATCAGGTGTTTCAACATAACCCTTTATTTTGAAACAGCTTGTTTCGAAACGTCTTGTTTCGAAACAAGCCTTCTGTGTGTGAACATAGCCCAAGACAACTCCTTGCTTAGTTACCTGGTGACGTTTTATAGTCCTGAGTCCCATGTTACCCAAGTACGTATCTTCAGCTCCCACTACTACTTTGTTTCTCCACCCCTTGATGACTGAGTAGGTAGGCACACTTCTTGTTTCCTGGAAATCAGGAACCATGCACCTGGTGCTATATAACTACTGGATAACACTTGCCCATGTCATTGTAAAAACCCAGGCTTTAACAAGCTATTATATGCAGTATAGTATGGCTGGTCCTGTCTTTTAGAGGTCTAGTACAGTCCCTTTTTCATTGTATAAGTTCCACAGAGATAGTTGCGTTAGCAAACATGCACATGTGCGTGCATGCATGCGCACACGCGCACATACACACGATGGGTGTGAACTGTTTCAAGGGAAGGGCAACTGCTAGCAAAGTCAATTCATTTAGGGTAGATGGGGCCCATTCACAACACTTGATGAGACTGTACGAAGAAGTAGAATTACTTTTTGTGATGAGCCAGTCAGTCCAA
This sequence comes from Podocnemis expansa, assembly GCA_007922195.1. NCBI lineage: Eukaryota > Metazoa > Chordata > Testudines > Podocnemididae > Podocnemis > Podocnemis expansa. The sequence goes on from ML681982.1 coordinate 32,566,324, forward strand.
GTCCCTATTTCAACCACTGCTGATTGATTGTGTCCCGTTTCATACATTCTCAACTTCTAATCTGCTGTTGTGAATGGGCCTCCTCTACCCTAGCTGAATTGCCTCTGGTAGCACTTGTCCTCACCACTGTAATGTTTCTCACACCTCCTTGCATGTATATACCCCACCTATCTGTAGTTTCTACTTCATGACTCTGAGAAAGTGGGTTGCAGTCCACCCAAGTTTATGCCCAAAAAAATCTGTTAGGCTCTAAGGTGAAACAGGACTCCAGTTGTTTTTGTCTGCGCTCACTGTGCTATTGCAGAATCTTTCAGGGATCAGATCCTATTTCTGAATTCTTCAATAAACTGTGAGCTGGAGCAGAGTCTATCGTCTCACAGAATGTAAAAGAGCTTAGACACTATGGCTACGTTCACACACAGGGGGTTATTTCGATACAAGTTGTTTCGAAACAACTTGTGTCGAAATAACCCCTTATTCTGAAATAAGGAAAAAAGCTCAAAGTGATATAGCAAGTTCAGACAACAGTTATTTCGAAACGAGTCACCGTTGTTTCAAAACAACATGTTCTGACGGGATTGTTTTGAAACAATCATTTCAAAACAATGTTGTTTCATCACCGAATGGGGTTTAAGTTGTTTCAAAACAATGCCGTTGTTTCACATCAACGGAACCCGTTGTTTCGAAACAACGGTACATCATGTGAACGTGGCGTTTCTTATTTCGAAACAACCTCTGGTGTTTCGAAATATGACTGCCGTATGAACACACCCTATGTGAATAGGGAGGCTGGAATTCTTGACTTGTTTATAGTATCTACAGATATTGAACAAGCAGAACAAGTTCTGATTCTTCTTAGTGAGGCAATACTGCACAATTTAGATTAAAGGATGGTATTGAGTAAGTCATGCCTCAGAAAGTCAACCTCAGTTATCTGATTGTATCCATTTTAATGCAAACCAGAACTTACAGTACACACAAGCATAAGTACAAAGCTTGCAATTTGTTCCCAAAGCTCCCACAACCTCTTCTGTGCCAGCTTTAAAAAAACAAATAATTAAAAAAAAAACCCTTCTTGTATTTGTTTATAGACAGAAAATTCGAGTGATTAGTTGTAGTTACATTCAAAGCAAACCTTTCCAATAGCTGTTCATTCTATACCTACCTGTATATTAATTTCTGAGCTGTTCAGCAGCTACATTGTTACAGTAGATACCATATACAGTTAATACCAACTGTAAAGTAATTCTGCAATCAAGCCACTGATTAACATTTTTGGAAAGCTAATGGCTGCTCTCTAACTCCATCTGTCACGTACATGCTGTGTTCAGAAGAACTGGAGGAAAAAAATAAAACATGTTCTGTAGAAGTCAAACTTTGTAGCTTTCTTTTCTTTTTAAGACAAAAAATGCAGTTTCTTATGGTCAACTCTTTTAGTCACAAGTTTATTTCAGAGCCCTGAGGAGCACTGCCACTGTAATCCGAAGCAAAAAGAAAAGAAAAGCTGTTTCCTATGAGGTGTGGAGTTAACGCTTAGTTACCAATTACACTAGTGAAAGAAGATTACCCTCAGAAAGCTGTTTTCTTCTAAGAGCAGAAGTTTTGGAGGGCCATCTTTTAAGACTGCCAGAAGAGCTGGCACACCTAGGACCGAGCTTTTCTCTTGACTTTAGGTGAATTTTGTCCAAATTGTTTGACCTGTCCACAGGGTAGAAGCTCTGCTTGATGTTAGAAGAATCTCTAGTAATCACTTTAGAAGAGTGAGGATTCATGGACAGGAAGCATTAGTGACAGAGTTTCCTTTTGTAATGCCTGAAAGGATCTTTTCACAGCTGGAGCTCCTCTTTGCTGTCTGTTCCACCACAATGGGGGAGAAGGCCACAAAAGAGCAGGCCTTTGTCACAGCCTCATACACAGACCACTCTTCTGGAGCCTCACATAATTCATTGCTTGGATGTTTGTGTGGAGTGGGGGGGTTGAGGCTTTGCACCTCCTGGATTGCTGTCAGCCCCCTGGAAGAAAGAACTCAGTGGGTTGGAAAGGCAGGAGGTGCCAAAGAGCAGTGAGGTCATCCCCTAGAGGGATGGCGCCTCCCATTACCACTCAGAACAGGGTAATGGTGGGAGTGAGGCACTTAGGGTCCCATGTTGGGAGATGCCCTTACCCTTATGTAGGCTGGCAGTCTCTGATTCACATTGCCTCCTGCCCACTAAGCTAACAACAACAGGCAAGGCAAACTGTTTCAGAAAGCCAATAAGAGAGACCACAGTGAGGATAAGTAGCTAGGAACTACAATACTGCAGTTGTCTCCTGACTGTATAAACAAAACACTGGTTTGCCATGGAAAACAGAGAATGGTCTATGATTGTTTCATGTGGTGCAACTGCTTTTGTTGGATAATGTCCTATTATGTCTTAACATACATGTACTTTGCTTGAAGTTTTGTACAGGACATAACGTTCTAAAACAAGCAGCATTGAGAACAGCTGCTGTGTGTTGACTCTTCAGAGTTCAACCATAAAATGCACGGATGAGGCTTGCATTTTCCTCCATATGTTCCTAGTTTATTTTCCTTCTTATTTTGAAATAGTTTTGGTGTTTCTCTCCACGACATACATGAGTCTTCTCATTGCTGCACTCAGGGATTGCAAAACACTTTACAAGCCTTTCTTAATTAAACCTAAGTACACAGTCTAGGCTTATATTAAATAATGAATGCTTCTGAAGTGGTTGAAAATGCATGCAAAAAATACTTAAAATTCATATTACATTTGTAGACAAATACTACAAAAAGCTGGCATGCAGGCAGAGCATATATAAATTACATGCTCTTGTAAGGGGTTGGTGAGTGGGCCGCTTGTACAGTGTCTCACACATTTGGGTCTTGTGACTGGAGCTGCTACAGTAAGCCAATAATAGGGACTGGTAAACTTTAGTACAGGACTGGTGCAATAATTCCCGAGCCAAAGACTAGAGCCCTGTGAACTTCTTAGCTAAATTAAAGATTATTTAGCTACCCTAACTGTAGTGCCATACTCTTAACACTGCCCTGCAGTGGTGCCATGTACTTACCACATGATTAAGGCTCTCTGGTAATTGTATGTATAGCTGAGCTTAAATGTATCTCCTCCCTCCACCCCATTTTGTTTTGTTAGTTCAGGGCAGGATTAAGTTGTTTGGGGTTTTCTGTGTATTTCCATAGCCTAACTTATTACCCCATGCATCCCCCCCCCCATGAGTAGGCTGCAAACACACCTCCCCTCATGACAAATCGGAGCCCCAGCAAGGATGCCACTTCACCCCCTCCCCACTCCATGCAATCCTCCCATTTAATGTATCTCTGCTCCACAGCAGGCTGCAAGTGGGTCCAGGCAGGAAAAAGGGAGCCAAGTGCAATAACACCCCCCAGCACAATTCCTGTTCTCAAATCACTCAGAGCCTACTGTCTCCACAGCTGAAGTTTTACTCCACTCCCCTCAAACCCAGGGCACCTTTGAAAGGGAAGTCACCTAAGGCTAGGCAGGGGCAGATTACTGCATATCAAGGGGACTCCCTGCCCTGCTGGCACTGGGGGGGGGGGGAGCAAGGGGCACCACCCTGACCCAAAGGTAGGGCTCTGCACTCCAAACCCATCTCTGGGCTGCCTGGTCTGCCCCAGGGGTGGGCTGGTGTGTGGTCATGCCACCCCCCCCCATGGTCAGTGCCAGCTGGTGTGCTGTATAGCCATTATCTTGGTTCCTAGGGCCCATGGCACTGGAGGGCCGCACTGGAAGCAGCACCTGACACCAGTTTGCCCCCCATCACTCCGCCAGAGGGCACACTGGCCAGAGTGGTGCCCTGGTGGCAGAGCCAGGGTCCAAGTCAGGGGACTCTAGTGCACTAGGGGCCAGGGTATTTTTTCCTTACCCCGGCGGGGGGGGGGGGGCTGTGGACAAGTTTCAGATGAGATGCAGGGGTGCTGCTGCTGCACCCAACTAACTAGCAAAGCATGCAGGGGAGGGGGGGGGGTGTCCAGGTACCAACTTTTATTTTTGTTGATGAGTGCTGGGAGTGTGAGGAGGTTTGAGGAAGGCCACATCACTGCTCCCATGACTCACCCTTTCCCATGGCTGCTGTTCACCCTCTTCCTGCCCCACTCACGGCCATGGAGGGACATGGCTCTGCCCTTCTGCTGCTGTGCCCCATCATGCAGTTGGCCACTCTCCCTGGCAACTGGACAGGGCTTTACTTCCACCCCAATCCCTTTTGCCTGCAGGGGCCTGACAGTGGGAAATGGCTTCCCCTCTCTGGAAACTTGGGAGGGAGGGCAGCAGAAGGAGGGAACTGGGAGGTCTGGAGTAAATCTGCCTGCCTGAGTAACAAACCTTGATGGCGAGGAACATCTGCTTCCCACAGCCTCATGCTTGCAGCTTCCCAGCAGCGTGCAGGCTCCAGGGGTACCAGATTGGCCTGTATTCCTGCTTGACTTAGCCAGCATGCAAGGTGAAAGGGAGCCTCAGGTGGAAGGAGGTTTAGCGTCCCAAAGGGAGGAGAGTTGCGCAGCTGCAGGAGCCTCTCCCACCCAACCAGCCGTGGCTGAGCACGTCACTACTTCTGCACCTGGGTGCTGGCTGGGACAGAGCTGGGGGGCGGGGGGGGGTGCTGCTCCCCGCCTCGCTCAAGGCTGGTGGGGAGGGTCGTCTGCTGCATGTTGTGCAACTCCCTGCATGCTGTGTAATGTGCTGGAGAGCAGCCTTTGGTAGGCCACATGTTGGACCCCAGAATGTGGATTTGTCAAGTCGGCTATGGCCACACACAGGGTATTGTTTCGCAATAAGTTATTTCGCAACAAGTCATTTCGAAATAAAGCCCTTATTTTGAAATGACTTAATTCGAAATAACTAAAATCCAATTTGAAATAAGGGAAAAGCCCCAAGCGAAATAGCATGGCCAAACAGAGGACTTGCTATTTCACTTTACAGGAAGGGCACCATGGGAGGTGTGGCAAGATGGTTTCCCCCTCCCTGGGGCCATGTCAGCAGCCATGTTGCCAGCCAATCCTATAAAAGCTGGCCCCGCCCTCACGTCTCTGTCCATTCTGGCTAGCAGGACTCTGCAAGCGATAGCCATGGATGCTGCCCGGCTGCCTGGCCAGTGCTGTGCAACAAACAGACCCTCTGCCCTCCTGCAGTGTCCTGCTGATGTGGGACACTCTGCTTGCAGACCCAGGTGGTGCCCAGCCTGTGCCTGAGGCGATCATCCAGCTGGGCTGCAGAGCAGAGCTACTTCCCCTGCCCCATCCTGTGCCTCACCAGGTCTGGGCCCAGGAGACCAGCCCAGACTGGTGGGAGTGGGTAGTGCTGCAAACCTGGGGGGATGACCAGTGGCGGAGGAATTTCCACATGAGCAGGGTCAGCTTCAACCTCCTGGTTGCAGAACTTGCCCCGCTGCTATGCCGAAGGGACACCACCATGAGGCCTGCTATCTCTGTGGACAAAAGAGTGGCCATCGCTCTGTGGAAGCTGGCCACTCTGGAGTCACACAGCTCTGTGGCACATCTGTTCGGCATCAGGAGGTCCCCCACTGGCAAAATGCTGTTGGGGGGGGGGGTCGCTAGAGCCATCAACCAGATCCTGCTGCGACACCTGGTCACCCAAGGGGAGCGGCAGGACACCATTGCTGGCAAAGCCACACTGGGCTTTCCCGTGTGTGGGGATCCTGGATGCAATGCACATCCCCCTGTGAGCCCGGGAGCACAGAGCTGCGGAGTACAGAAACCGGAAGGGGTACTATTCTATCAGCCTGCAGGCCACCAGGGCATTGTTCAAAACTGTTACGTGGGAGGTCCCATGATGCCAGGGTCCTCCGTAACACTGCTCTGTACCGGGACAGGGAGGCGGGCCCCTTCTCCGCGCCCCCCCCCCCCATAACATCAATGCTGAGGGAGTAGAGGTGCCCAGCCTCATTGGGGCAGACGCGGCCTAGCCCCTCCACTCATGGCTCATGCAGGCATACACAGGGCCCCTAGATCCCCGACGGCAGATTTTTTCAACTGCCAGCTGAGCTGCTGCCACCAGGTGGTCGAGCGGGCATTTGGCTGCCTCAAGGCACGCTGGAGGTGCCTCCTTACACACCTCCACCTTGTGGAGAGGACAATGCCGCAGGTCATCAGTGCGTGTGTGGCCCTGCACAATTTCTGTGAGCTGCGGGGGGGGGTGAGACTGTTGCTGCTGCCTGGGCCGCTGAGGCCCAACTCCTTGCCAGGGACTACGAGGAACCCAGACCTGTGCCCCCACGGGAGCAGCTGTCACAGAGCCCTGACAGTGCAGGACACACTGATGAACACCTTTGTCATGGCGGACCTCTGAGACCCAGGCCTGCCCTGCCCCACAACACCCTCTCCCCCCGTTCACCCACAGCCAGCCCCCCACCCATCCACCCGCATTGTGAACTACCCCCAATAAAACCACTCACAACCAAGAATATATTTCAAACTATTTATTTAACAAAACAGGGGTTGGGGCAGGGAAGGGCTGGGGAGGGTTATGGGATGGGGCAATGTGGGGGGAGTCTCGGAGGAGGGCCAGCAACTTGGAAGGGGGAGACTGGGGAAGGGGCTGGGGGAGGCTGGGTGGCAGGGGAGCCCTTAGGCAGGGCCTGCAGGGAGGGCCAGGGGTGGTGGTGTTCCCCCTCCCTGCCTATGGCCGCCCTGGGTCCAGGATCGCCTCCGGGGAAGGCCAGGCGGAGGACCTCCTGCAGCAGCTGGAGGGGCCGTGTGCTCCACTAGCTGGCAGACGCCGCTGGCAATGGCCTCAACTGCGGTGGACAGGCAGTCGCAGAGGCACTCGAGGGCCTGCACCTGCTGCTCGCTTGTCTGTGCCTGGCGCTCCAGGGTGGCAACCACCCAGTCATCAGCAGCTGCCGCCTGCTGCAGCAGGCAGAGGGCAGAGGCCTGGCGCCTGGCTTGGTGTTGGCACCAGGCCTGGGTCGACGTCTCCATCCGCTGCCCCAGCTTCTCCAGGGTCTCCAAGATCTCCCCGTGCATCCGGGGGGGTCCCTCCTCCTCTGCCGTGGTGGTCTCGGGCTGCCATGTCGGGACGGTGGTGGTGCACGGCAGGCAGCTAGGCGACCTGCTGGAGGGAAGCAGAAAACACAATTGGCCCCTGCTGCCTGCTGGCCTTGTCTGTGTGCAGCCTGTCTACAGCACACACCTCTGCCCTGACTGTCAGCAGGACTCAGGATCCTGTGGGACATTGCCCTGGGGTAGGGCTAGAGATCCCAAAGCCTCAAAAAGGAGGAGAGGGACATACGAAAAGGAGGACATTGGCGGACACATGGGAGAACAATGTAGTATGCATGCAATATTCTTCGGTGTTTAGGGGGATCTGGAACACTTTTCTGTACAAATAAGTATGCTGTGGCATTCCAGGATACTTCAACCCCTGTAGCAAAAAGCCTGACAAAATGCTGTATTTTAAAATGCCTGCCAGACAGAGAATGTGAGGATAAACAGACGAACACGAAGGTAAAAAGGGGACCATGCTATCCTTTTGCCTTACATCTGATAACCGTACCCTGGAGGCACACATGCTAGTGGTGCCCACAATGGTGAGCTTGATTCACCCACGCCTTGCTCTAGGGAGTCTCCCAAGGCCACTTGCCAGTGGTGTGGCCTGCATGCTCTCCACCCCACCCAAGATGCGGCTGCATCTTTGACACCCAGCCCCTGTTAACCACCCCCAGGCACACAGGTCCTGACCCTGGTGCCACCTGTCTCTCAGGTACCCGTGGCCATGGGAGGGCCTGTGCACCTGCCGACCCTATGCCCTACCTGCCCCAGTGCCCGGCCCTGTACCCCTCGCTGCCCATGAGCTAGACAGGCCCACCCCTGCGTGCTCTGCGGGAGAGGAAGACTCATCCACAGGGGCTCCAGAGGTCTGGGGCAATGGCCCCATGTCTGTCTCGGACTCCCCAGGTGCTGGGATGGTCTCAGGCCCCTGCTCCTCTGCTCTGCTTTCCACCTCTGGGACAGGGAACAGCTCAGGGGTCCCTGGTGTCATCGCTGCTGCTGGTGGCGGTGTGGCAGGAGGCTGTCCGATGTCCACAGAAACTTTGGACCCCGTGTCCGCTGCCTCAGGGCCAGAGGAGGAGCTGTGGTGCATTCCCGTGTCCACAGCCTTGGCAGGCAGGCCAGTGGGCTCCAACCCCAGGAAAGCATGGAGCTCGTCATAGAAGAGGCAGGTAGCACTGCTACCTGCCCTCTGGCGCTCCCATGCCTCCCTGGTCCAGGCGTGGTCCTGCCTGAGGGCCTATATTTTGGAGCGCACCTGCTCCATGGTATGCTCATGGCCCTCAGAGGACAGCACCGTGGCGATGTCCATGTATATGTCCCAGTTCCGGTGGCTCACCCGGAACCGGGACAGGATGTCCTCCCGCCTCCGGATGCTGAGGAGGCAGTAGACCTCCTCAGCAGTCCAGATGGGGGCGCGGTGTGGCGCCCCCCCCCCCCCCCCCGGGACACTGGTGCCACATGCTGCCATGCCTGCACAGAGCTCCAGGCATGCTGGCAGGCATGCATGGGAAGGGACTTCCTGTTTCCCTTGGGTGGTGTGCTCCACTAGCTGGCAGACACCGCTGGCAACCCTGGGAAGAAGGTCGGGACAGTTATTTCAAACCAACAACGTCCGAACAACGGTTATTTCAAAATGACTCATTTCAAAATAACCGTCATTTCAAAATAGCATGTCCCAACGGCATTATTTTGAAACGAGTCATTTCAATATAATCATCATTTCAAAATGGAAGGGGTTTAAGCCGTTTCGAAACGACGGCTCTTGTTTTGAAACAACGGGCTCTGTTGTTTCGAAACAAGAAAATGTGGTGTGGACACTCAGGTTTTTATTGCAAAACAACCAGTGTTGTTTCAAAATAAAAGCCTCGTGTGGACATACCCGTGAGCTCTACTTGAAGTATGTGAAGCCTCAAGAGCTTAGCACTGAGGGACAAGAACAGACTCCTTTGTACCCTGGCCCTGCCTTGTCTCACCAATCTGGTCGTCATAAGGCACTGTCGAGTTGGGGCTGCCTCAACCCTGCATACCCTGGCTGTGCCCTGTCACCACAGCCTAGCACCAGGAGGCAGTGACAGTGCTCCTCATCTGAGGAGCACTGTACTGCCCAATGTATTACCCTCCTACCCCTATTGTTGCCTGTCCCCAGACAGATACTGGGAGGTGCTGGGATTCCTTGGTTGTGTCACTACTTAACTTGGTCATCCCTGGCTTCCTAGGTTGCTAGTAGGGGGCTCTGTATTGCTGTGGTACTGCTGCTCATCACAGCCCACCTGTGCCGTGGCTCATCCTTCTTGTTCCAAGGCATGTGTAGTGTGAGGTGGCACTTTGATAAGCTAAATAGACAAGACAGCTTAAGGGCCAGATTTTTCAGCTTGCTTATTGATGTGTAAACTTGGAGTACTGTATTCCATTAACTCCAACAGAGGTGTTCCAAATTTACACTGGCAGAACTGAGCTTGGATTTGGTCTACTGGGTGGGAGAAAATTAGCCCCATTTTACACATGAGGAAAACTGAGGCACAGAGCTTAAGTGATTTGCTTGCAGTTATACAGAAAGTAGGTGGAAAAGTGAACACAGGAGTCCTGTTTTATTGTTCTAACCCTTTCTTCCAGCACATTACACTCCATCCCCACAAATAGCTGAGACTAGAACCCAGGCATAATGATTTCCACTTCCCTACTGCTCTTAATTACTAAATCACACCAAAGGGTTGAATTGGGACTGCCCATCCATGTCTCATAAACCCCATACTGCTAATGCACTGCAAAACTCAACCACAGCAGTCCCTCCCACCTATGAACGATACTCATCTGTACTGACAACTCAGCTCAGCAGCCTCGCCAATTGGCTTGCTGCCACTCTGTGCAGCACTCTGCAGTGTTACAGGAGGGAGCTGGCTGCATTCCTGCTCCTCTTTATCTCCATACTTGGAGGGAGCTTTGATAAACATAAGGCTGAAAAGAGAGCCTGGGATTCCACTGGATAGCACACCATTAAGCTGAGCTCAGCCTGTTCATATTTGGATGGGAATCTTCCAGTGCCACATGCAGGTATTTCTCAACTCTCCATCCCCTTGCAATCCAAGATCTGGGAATCATGCACACAGATACTCTCTGTCTCTCTCTGTCTCTCTCTCTCTCACACACACACACACACACACACACACACACACACACGTACGTGTGACGGTGCAATGAGCATGAGATGTTTAATGGCCTCCTTCCCAGGCTACAGGGGGTGACAAATTGTAGGGGTCCCTCAGGGGCAACATTAGCTCCACTCTAGTGTGTCTTGTCATAGGTGCCAGCTCCCTTGTAGGCCCCAACATAACCACTGTTATCCGTCAAGTCTTCACGGCCAGCCAGTCCCTTCCCCTTGCCGCTCTCATCAAACCGTTCCTTGTGGGAGCCTGTGTATTTGCTGGTGTCTGTCAGTCTATCAACCCCACCAGCTTTGGTGGTTTTCTGTAAGAGAAGAGGCCCAGCAGAAGTCAGCAGAATTCTGGGTGGGGAATGGGGAATCACAATAGCCTTGTGCCTATTGTGAAGGGCAGGGCCTGTGTAAGGTGGAGGTCATACTGGCTCATTCGTGCCTCAAGGGGGATGTTATCTGTCCAAGAGACTCACATTAGGTTAGTTTCTGCCCTGAGTGGGGTGTGCACTCTCCGTGGTGAGATGGTTCCCCTTATGCTCATTCTTTCCCTGAGTGAAGTGGGCTCTTGGGCAGGTGGGAGGGAAGAAGGGGCTCACCTCACATTGGCCTCATTCTTGGCCCAAGTGGGGTCTGTACAGAGGGCAGGGGGATTTGATGCTGTGGCAGAGAAATGGGGGTGCGGGGGTGGGGGCCGTGGGACACCATCAGAAAGGCTGGTACTCACCGTTACACCCACATTGGCTGGATCCTTCCCCTCCATCAATGCATACACAGCCTGAAGTGCCTCCTCAGGAGACTTGCCCTTGAAATGCTTGCCACACAGTTCCTTTATGGCCTGCTGGAACTCAGCAAAGCTGATGGTGCGAGCGCCTTTGGTCCTGCAGCAAGAGGAGGGACAGCAGACGTGGGAAATTACCAGTAGGCCAGGGTCCAAAGTGTCAGCAAAAGGTCCAGAACATCCCCACTGCACTCATCACCCTGGAGGACCAGTTCATCGTCACTTGCCCCCACCCCCGCCACCATTTCTCCATCTTGTCTTCATTCCCCACTCACTTCACTTTGTTGAACACGATATCAACATCAGTGCTGGTCACAGTCTTTCCATCCATCACACCACAGTCCTTCAACATCTTGGAGAAGTTCTTGCCTGTCATATCATTGCCAGTAGCAGCTGTGTCACCATATACAGCAAATTTACAGAATGTTTTCTCCAATTCAGACATCCTTTAGCTGGGGAAAGAATGAGACTGCTAGGATGAGCCTCCCCACCACCAGAACAAGACATCACCAGTACAAAGCCCTCACCCTGAGACAATTTGGGGGGTTGGGGGGGGTTCACAATGATATTTGCACAAGGACAACTGGAATTTAAGAGTTGGCTGGCTGGGGAAAGATGGAAAGTGGGTAGAGGTTATTTCTGGAGAACTGAGATGCAAAGGGTGGGGCAATGTTCCAGTCTTAGTCTATTAATACGTAAAGAAATTAGGCACCTGAATCATCTGGAAAGCTTTAGAAGCCATGACCAGTCAGAGCACTGACATCACACAAACCTTAGGATTCCACCAAGAGATTCCTACATGGTCCACTTTCTCTCCTCATGAATGAAGTTAGGCGGTCACACCACAACTATCTATTTAGGCCTCTCTTATCACTCTGTCTGAGCCTCACCACACTGCTGAATTTAGCCTCTGAGAGAAGGAATTAGTTGCACTTTACAGATGGGGATCTCAGGTATGGAGAAATGAAGTGTGAGATTTTGAAAGCTGCCGAAGGAATTAGGACACACATTTTCCTTAAAATTAAAGAGACTGGTTTAACCCCAAATCTCCTTAGGCAGATCTAAAAATACTCCTTTAAATCTCTGGCTGATCTTTAACCCTACATCTACCAGAATTTTCCATGGCAGTTGACAGCAGATATGCAAGGCACATAAAATACCATGCATATTTGCTGGAGACTTTCTAAGCCACTGGAACACACCGAGGAAAACCGCTTGCAAATGGCTTGCAGTTGGCTTTCAGTTTTTTGAGTCTTTTTCTTAGAGAACAGGAGTTGCTATGATGACTTTCAAATGCAGCAGTGAGTTCAAACTCGCTGCTAACTCATACCCGGAAGATCACGCTGATGGCGGCAATTTTCCCACCGTCAATGTAGACATACCCTTAGACTCAAACCCAAATACTCCTTCTCGCTAACTCCCCAGACATAGCTCTTTGGCATCTTTTGACCCTTTGTTAATATTCCATTAATTGCCAATTGACTCAGAGTCAAGACTATTGTATTTAAACTTCAATGAGAAAATGTATGGACCATGCCAGGATTTTCAAAAAATATATAAGGAAGTTGGGAACACAAAATCTGTTAATTTTTTTGTATTAAAGATTTGGTGTCTAGCCCTCTTAGCCTTCTTGGAATTTTCCAGCATGTCCTATCTACATCCCCATCCCTTGCCCCTATCTTTCAAGTTTCTTCTGGGCTGACAGAATTTTTAAAGCACTTCCACTGCTTCTGGAACTATAGCGAAAGAGCCAGATTGCTACCTGAGTAAATCCAGAAACACTTGATTAAATCCTGAGGGAATTTACTGAATGTAGTGGGGTATCTCTGGATTTGTTCCAGGGAATTACTAAAATCAGACGATCCCTTTGCCTTCTATTACTGATTCCTTAGTCAGAGACTGGGCTGACCTGAGTGGGTAGATATTCCTGGCCCTGTGGCTGCTTTTGCCCGTTTCCCCTGGGAGGAGGTCAGACAGTCTGAATCAAAAACTGGGCTTTCAGCCTGAGCCAGCCATTATGAGGTAATCATTTCCCTATTATGGCATTGCCTGCCCCACCCACTGCCGCTCTGATGTCAGTGTAAGAGGGAGACAGCTAAAAGCAGTCACTGTGGTTGGAAAACTGGGTTGAAGAGTGAGAAATTTTTATATCAACTAAATATTTCCGTTTAAGTGCTTGCAACCTATGGATCTCATCAAAATTCATCTAATTGCTATTTAACCAAAATAAAATCCATTGCATTAGATTAAATGTAATCTAATTTAATTTTAATCTACACTAAACTAAGAAATTTAACTTAATCTAACTAAAAAAAATTAATTTTTAGTTTCATGCAAACATAATTCAAATTTACTTGATCTAATTGCAGTTTATTCTTGTTCTCATTTGAATGCAATCAAAATAAAATTTTCAATTTAAATTAATTTTAATATAAATTATTATATTTATATCTATTATAAATTTAATATAATTTGAACATAATTAAATTGTATTTTAATTAATTTAATCTTAATCGATATACTTGAAATTCAGTTTAATTTAAACTTAATCCACAGGAAAAATAAAGTGGAGTTAAGATTGAAAGCATTTGTTGTAAATTAAAATAAATTATAGGAATGTTCAAATTCTTCTGAGACCAAGTGTTATAACCCCAAAACATTCAATGTCAAGGTATAATTGAAAAGAAATCAAAACGTGTTAAAGTAGAGCAGTGCATCCATTTGGGTACTCAAAGAAACTAAACTCTGCCCTATAGTAACAACTATATATCATTAATGCATTTTAATGTGTGTGAGGTTGCAGATGGGATTAAACTGATTTTTTAAAGACACATTTGTTTGCTTTTCCTCACAAGTTGTTCCTGACGCCCTTTCCCCCCCCCCCCACCGGTGTGAGTGGGGTAAGTCTGTCCATGAAGACAGCATTTGGGCCTCCTCTCCAAACTCGTCAGTATAAAACTAGACTAAATAATCAACAGCAACGCTATTTAGGCTTCAGACAAAAACAAAAATTATCTCAATGAAAATGTTTTTTCTCCTTGCATCACCATATGAGCAATACTACCTATGCAAAATGTGTCTTATTTAAAATTAAAAATGGAGACCTAAAAGATAAAAGCTTTGCAGGAGACCTAGATAGTAAAAACATTACATTTCAGCAAAGAAATGAAGAAATGGGTGTTTTATAAATGGAATGATTTGTCCGTATTTATAACTGCAGGTTGGTTGGTGGCATGGATTTTTCTTAGTGGTTTGAAAGGGGTTTTTGCCTATAGTAAATTATATGTTGGGAATTACATCACATTACTTTACAGTATTATTTGGGGAAAAAATAAAGAAACAGATTCCCAGCTCTGGAGCATCCCATAATGCCAAATTACTCAGAATGAAATCCTGGTTCAATTGAAGTAAACACCAAAACCTCCATTGACTTCAGTGGAGTTGGCATGTCCCCCTCTCGCACTTTGTCTTCTAATCTCAAAAAATGCTATAATTCTTAGACAAAAATTGGTGCTCTTCACAGACAAAACAGTCTATAGAATCACTCAAAAGGTGACTTTCTTTGTGTTTCTTGCTTTAGCATTTACTGTCCTAAAAAAGTTCGATAAATTTCCAAAATCACAGCTTTATAAAATAAAGCAGCTCTATGAGCTAAGAGACTACAAACCAAGCCAGATTTGTTTGCCCTTTGGAGGTACCATGGACACATGATACATTTCACCTAATCTATACATGTGTATCATTCCCGTTAATGACACCAGAAAGTTACAGGCCAATATCACTCTTGTGCACCACCTACAAACTCCTGGAACATATTACCCTCCACAGAATGAGTCCCCTTGTTGAGTCGGTGATCCCCAAAAAACAAGAAGAATTCTGGCCTAAGAGCTGTTGATATGAATATGTTCTGGCATTTGTAACGTACATTGAGGCTGTATTGCAGAAGCAACCTAAGACTGACACAGTTTTGTGGACCTGTCATCAGCCTATAATGTGATCTGAACCAAAGGCTTGATGCTGAAGCTATCAAGGATCATCCTCTGCCACAAAACACTACATTTACTGTGGACAATCCTGAGGAACAGGCATGTGTCCACTCGGACAACAAAGTCAGTTCACCCAGTTCTTCAACAGTGGAAAGCCACAAAGCTCAGCACTCACACTGATGTTTTTTCAATGTTTATTGGAGACATATCATTCATCTAAAGTCATGAAAATTTGAATATGCAGATGACATTGGCCTGGCAATGTAAGCAGTGACATCACATCCACCTTGAACAGGAACCTAACTACCATGGAGGACTATTTCTAGAAACAGAGACTCAAGCAAAATCCTCACAAAACAATGGTCAAAGACAATGGGAATGCTAAGTGCCCCCTGAAAGTCATCTTCTGCAGCAATACTGTGCAACATGACCCCACTCTGACCTATCTCAGAGTGAAGATAGACTGCACCTAACCTTCCACAACCATGTAAAGAAGGTAGCTGCCAAGATGAAGACAAGCATTAACCTTGTTCAGAAACTGGCAAGTGCAAATGGAAGTTGGGGGAGCATGAGAATCAGTGCTACAGACATCAGAAATGACCATTGTGTATGCTAGCTGACTACTGTGCACTGTTTTGTACCAAAAGTAGCCATGCTTGACTTGTTGATGTTGAACTGAACACTGCAATGAACACTGGAACCATCAAGTCAGCCCCAACATCTTGGCTTCTAGTGCTGTCACACACTTCTCCTGCACCCATTTGACACAATTCTTCAGAAATTCCAGAGGATAATGGAAAACTAATCTCTTCCCATCCACCAGTGCCTTACCAATGTCTCTCACAACTACTTGAAGTTGTATAAACCCTGTGGGGTGCACAAATTTAATCTTCAACAATGCAACTTCAACCCTGATAAAGCTTGGAAAGCCAAATGGAGTTTATGAGAAGTTACAAATGAACACTTTGTAAAAGACCCAATGCAGAAGATGCCTGGCTTTGATCCCTTGGCACAGAAGATCTCTATGGCAGTGGTTCCCAACCTGGGGTCCAGGGGCCATAGCTGCCACAGCTCAGCTCCCCAGCAGTGCAGGCCATGGTGGCGGCAGTGCCGTTCACCAGCTATCCCAGCGGCACTGTCAGCGGGGGGGGGGGGCACACTTTTTTTGTTGTTGTTAAAAAGGGCTCCCCAGTGTGAAAAAGGTTGGGAACCACTGCTCTATGGCTTTGAAGCTTATGGGCAACACTGAACTACATTCACACAAACCATGGCAGATGCAGAAACTTGCTGCACAAATGGAAAAGTAAAGACTCCATTGTGTGACTGTGGTCACCTGGACCTAATCATGGAACATATAACAATTCAATGCTCAATTCACAAATACAAAGGAGGCATCACAGCAATTCACTCTCTTAGTCTAGATGAAATTATTACTTAACTATCTGAATGTAAAATTATAGCTGTTGCTCTACAGTTACATCAGCCATATGAAGCAGAATTCCTAGTAACATTAACAGAAATGGTTTGTGTATAACAAGAGGAAAATCAATCCATTAACGTTTGTTCTACTCTGGAAAATGAATCTATATTAAAGCCATTCAAATAACACTTTTTTTGTTCACTTGCAATTTTAAAAAGTCAACCAAAAATTTCAGTTTGGACCAAAAATTTAAAAAATCTTCAGTAACCCAAAAAGAAAAAAAATTATTTCAGGTTGAATGAAGTCTTTGCTTTTGCAAAGCTGAAACCCAGTGTTTTGATATTGACCAGATTTACACACTTTTGGGATTTTATGAAAAACAAAATTACAGAATATTTTGAAATAAAAAGTAATTGAAAACCATAAAATGAAGTGGTTCAAAATGTCAAAATGAAAAAGTGTAGATTTTTTCAGATTTATTTTTCCTCTCAAAATGAAATATTTAGCAATCCTGACATATTTGCAAAACATTTCTGTGTCATCAAATCTGCATTTTTCTTCCCTAAAAGTTTCTACCAATAATATTTTACCTGGATCTAAGCAATATTATAAGTGTTAGGATTCCATGTTTATTGTTTTTCAATGACTCCAAATCAAATTTATTCACTGTACAAGTCAAAAGATGGAGGTGGTTTCTCTCTTCCATCACTGCAAACTCATCCTAGAATGTAAAAGTCAATTTGGATTCTTTCCTTCTGATGCACTTGCAGTAAGAATGGGAAATCTGCACAGCAAACTTGCCCCCCTCCTCCATAACACACATGTAATTCCATTCTCTTTAAAATATGGTGCCTGTTAAACCTCTGCAACCCTATTAAAGGCAAGTTTATTACAGAAGATATATTTGAACCTATGCCTAATGACGTGTCAGAAAGAAAGAGGCCAACTGTAGTTTGTAGGAGGTCTTTTTACTGATAAATTGGGCAAATCTGCTCTAGAAGTCATTGAGACAGAATATCAAATACCCACAAAGCTATTGTTAGTCACTTTTTAGAGTAGTACTATACTTAAGCATAACACTGGAAGTACTCCTGCATGCTACAAAGAGATCATAATGTGTACATCAATGCAGTGTTGGCATAGTCCTTCCCATGCCTGTTTAATCCAAACTGGGACATTCTGGCTATGTTCACATGGGGAGGGCTTGTTTCGAAACAAGAGGTTTCAAAACAAGCTGTTTCGAAATAACATATTATTTCGAAACAACTTATTTTGAGGACAAAAAACTTTGTCCTCGAAATAAGGCAGCAAAATAGCATGTCCATATTTCACCTCGGGAGGGGAATTGCAGGCACCGGCAGGCTAAAGCGCGGGTGGGTGCTTTACCCTGCCGGTGCCTGCAGGGGCTGCAGGCACCCACCATGAGAGGGCGGGAGGGCGCCTCACCCCGGGGGGCTTTAAAGCCCCCCCTGCCCCCAAACCTGGGGGCACGGCCCCGGCGCATGGCTGGAGACCGCTGCTGCCAGGGCCAGAGTGAGCACTGGTGCAGAATCCCCCCACGGACGCTCCTGCCGGGGGTGTGTGTGTGGGGTGGGGGGGTGCCCCGGAGCCCCACCCCCAGAATCCCCGGCGTGACACTCCTGCCAGGGGCGTGTCCGGGGGGGGCCCCGGCCACGCTCCCAGCAGAAGCGTCACGCCGGGGACTCCGGGGGGCGTGTCCGGGGCACCCCCCAGACACGCCCCCGGCAGGAACGTCAGGCCGGGGACTCCAGCAGGTGCTTACTCCGGCCCCGGCAGCTGTGGGCTCCAGCCGCGCTCCGGGGCCGTGCCCCCAGGTTTGGGGGTGGGGGGGGCTTTAAAGCCCCCCGGGGTGAGGCGCCCCCCC
>ML681982.1:32584697-32896117 GCA_007922195.1 Podocnemis expansa
TGCAGCGCAGCCCCGCGCCCCTCCCCCCAGCCCGTGGACACCCCTCAGCACCCTGGCCAGCTGAGGGGTCAGCATTTCCTCCCAGGGTGCTTAGCACCCTGGGAGGAGGGGCACATGTTGTCTCGGAACACTTTGTTCTGAAACAACATGTCCGAACAGGGCTGTTTCGAAACCTCTGTTTCGAAACAACTCTGTTTCGACAGGAAACGAGGTTTAAGTTGTTTCGGGAGGAACACGGCCATTTCGAAACAAGCTGTTTGCTTGTTTCTAAATGGCCGTGCGTCGTGTGGCCATGGCACTTCTTATTTCGAAACAAGCTCTGTTGTTTCGAAATAAGAAGTGTGTGTGGCCATACCCTCTATGTGGTAATGTTAATCAGCACAGAGTAGAATGTCAGTGAAAATGTCCAGACTGAATGAGTGGAGAGAACTACTGGGTTCTTCTGTCCTTGTATAATAAATCCACATAAAGGAATAAGAAATAGCTAATAATTGTTTTTGTTATTATTTTAATTCATTACAACCAAGTCCTCTACCTTGACTAGACACTACACTGCCTTTCTTCCCGTTAAGGTGCATGTGCAAAACCAGCAATTCCTAGACAGGCGTTTCTGACAAATGTAGTCAGCACTTACATAGATCATATACAAGGCCCTTGTTACTAAACCACATATAATTCAAACTCTCAGGCTGGTATGGAATATGATGAAGTGTAAACTGTGCTCCTCTAAAATGGAAAGTTCCTGACAGCCTACCCAACAATATAAAAGTTGTCTATCTCAACCATGACCATTGTTAGGCAAGCAGTGCAATACTTCTCACTATCAGTAATATGGAAACAGTTTTTTATGGAAGCATTTCATTAGTAGTAGGCCCACAATCATATAGGAGAGTAGAATTTGGCTAGAGTTGTTTTAGCTCTTATATCCGAAAGTTGTACCCATTTTTTTCTCAGCCCAGAAGTCTGAAAACTCAAAGAGAAGACAATCTTCTTGGTAAAAATAAACTATGGGAGTGGTTTGGAGAATAAACTTGTATCTTCTGGGAGTTTCACAAATCCAACTGATTTTGCCAGAGAACCCATCATTTACCTCTGTAGTTTCTTCCAATGGTTAATCGCCCCCACTGTTAAAAATGTAGCCTTGTTTTTATATGTCCAGGGATCACATTAACCTTTTTTGCCACAGCATCACACTGGGAGCTCATGTTCATTTGTTTATACCATAAGACTCTTATTAATTAATTAATTAATTAATTAATTCATTCATTCATTTTGACTCACTGTTTTCCAAGGTACACTTGCCCATTCTATAGGTATGTATGCCCTGTATCTTTGATCCTAGATGTATAGCTTTGCATTTAGCTGTATTAAAACTCATTTTATTTGATTAGGTGCAGTTTACCAAACAATCAAATTGCTCTGTATACAACTCTCCCAATCATTATTTACCACTCCCCCAATCTTTGTGTCATCTATAAACTTTTATCAGCATTGATTTTATATTTACTTCTACATCATTGATCAAACGGTTGCCTAGTACTTGGTCTCATACTGATCCCTGCAGAATCCCACTAGCAACACACCCAACTTGATTATGATTCCTCATTGGCAACTATTTTTGATGTCTGTCAGCCAGTCAGTTCTTAATCCATTTAACATGGAGGACCTAGCTATAAAGAAAATCTTTTCTTGGACGATGAAATAAAGTTGACCAATTTCATGGCAGAACTGTTTTCAAAATGTTCCAGGCACATTTCTTCAATGAAGTTACAACAGAGGACTCCATCTTCCTCTATTCTTAAGTGAATAGATGCCAAATATAGTGTATTCACCTGAATATTGAGGGCTTTCAACGAAGCCTGTAAAAAACAGCACAGGACTTGGTACCACGTAACTAGTTAAATATTAAGATGCTGCCAATCTGTTACAAGCTCAATGGCAGGGAGGGGGTTGATGTGGGAATCTCATCTGAACAGACACTGAAGACACCAGAGTGAGAACAAAATAATGCTCTATTTCAAGGCCCTTCTTTCTGGTTTCTTTAAATAATGAATTTAAAACAACTCCACAGGATCCACATCACCACTTTCAAAAGCAGAAATAACTACCAGCTTTTTCAAAACTTCACAATTATTAAGGCTACAAGAGGTTGCCTAAAACTTCAACCCTATATATGGGATGCATCTATACTAGCAAAACACTTAGCTACTAAATAAACAGTAGAACTCAAAATTCTGTTCAAACACTTACATAGTTACTCAGGAAAACTGGAAGACAGCTTTGATATCATCTTTGTGGAACCTGCATTACCTATTTAAAGGAAACCCCAGCATTTTGTAAAGACTAAAAAGAAAAAAGTTAAAGCACTAAAATAATCCATACAAGTTACACAGAATGAGAGAAACTCAAGAAAAAAGACAGGTTAAAGTATGAAAATCTTTAGTATGCAAGAGTAAAGTTTTTCTGCTGTTATGAATAAATTGATTCCAAATTACCCTATAGCACCTAGATTTTATGAATAAGCACATAAACCTCTCTTTTCTCATGAATCTGTTTATAGCATAAATTCTTCTTTTTTAGTGCCATGATCAGAGAAGTTATTTGACTGAAGGCATTATCATATTGATAATGCCAAGAATTGTAAGTATTTGAAATCAATCAAAATGAGCTGTTCAAATTACGGATGGACCCAAACAACAAATGGAGATCCAAACACACATGAACAACTGAGATGTCTAAAATTGAAACTCAGACATGGCTGTTTTGTACTGAGCCTTTGCCTAGTTGAGAGGCACAATACTGAATTTTGAGATTAACTTTTCTGAATTCTAATCAGAAACTCCATTTACATAATGTTTTACTTTTAATCAACATACAGTACAGTAGAGTGATATACAGTACTAATTTGAAAGCCAATGATTGTATTTGTCTAGCTAAACAAATATACTATGGTTGATGTAAATGTATTGGAAAAATAGAACGGTCATGAGTAGTGCATAATTACCCATTTTCACAGAAGAGGTTTTATGGAATATTAGGCAGAGAAACCCTCCTTTTACAAATGTGACAAACTGCTTGTAAAAATTAAGATAAACTAGACTAAACACCCAGTTGCTCCTACTATTGTTTTATATTTTACTGCTCATGGTGTCTTTTTTGTTTATGTTACAGAAAATCAATAATTTTTAGATTCACAGATTAGATTTTAACTCAGAGGATAAATTTATAATCACACAGTCTATAGTTCCTAAATAAAAGGGATTATAACTGGTGGTGTTTTAGTAGAAATTTTAAATTTGGGCATAGCCATACTTCATACGACCAACCCCCAAGCAAAACTTTCCGACTGTCTTTCTTGGGGCAGAAAAGCACTCCGGTGCCCTCAACAAAATGATAAAGTGTACATGCCACAAGGTTGCGGACAGTGATCAACAAAAGCCCCATTCCATCATTTGAAAACCAATGTGTGTAAATGACCTTCTTTTGCTGTCCTCAGATCCCTGAGGTATCCCTGCCAATCAACTTTCAGAAGTAGATCACAAGACGTCCATTCTAATCTGTGTATTAAGGAAACTGACCTTAATATGTGTACTCCCCTCCTTTAAAAAAAAAATCCAGTGACCAGTTTTCTGAAATTCCCTTCCCCTCATGTCTATTAAAATAATTGATCTATAGTATTAGATGCTGAGAATATAGAGAGATGGCTGATTTTTGCTTTAACTTGAACAGAATCTGCAAAGGGCTCTGCAACTCTCTTCAGAGAGAATGTGTTTTAACTGGCCACATGCCAGGCACTGAACTTCTGCTTACCTCTAGGAAGGGGAAAGAAATTTTTTGGTAGAAAAATATGTCAACAGTTACAAAGTGTATCAAAATACCCCCAGTACATGTAGGAGTGCAAATACTAATTACTCAAGATTTTGCCTGGGGAACTTTGCCACATAAAAGCATAATTCATTAATTATAAATCTAGGTCCAAACCAGGAAAAAACAATTCAGAAAAGGTTCTAGTGGCCAGGGTCTGTAAAATTTGCTCTTAGTACCAAAAAAATTAGCCAAATTTAACAATATCAGAAAGTTAGAGTTCTCTGATCAAAAAGGAATCAGATGATCTGTGAGTGCTAGAATGAAGCTCAAGGTTAACTGCATGCTGTATGAAGATGTATTTATTTGTTTCACAGACACCAATGTCAACATACGACCACCTTGTTTTCTTATTATGAAATATGACTAAGGGAAACAACAATCAGTTTTTCACTGTCCAGTTCGTAATTCTGAACACTTAAATGAAGTCCCGTGTTACTTTTCTCATTATTTTTAGCAGTAGTAGTCTTACTATGATCCCTTCTAAAGGCCTTAATGAAAATCAAGACCCCAATGTGCTAGAAACCAACGAAAACATCGTAAGTGAAATTGTTCTTAAGGACCTTGGTTTTACAATTTCCCAAACTGTGTAGATCCTATAGTACAGGGGTGTCATTCATTTGATGAATGACAGATTTGATTTAAACATACTTCAAGAGGATTGTACGTATCATAAATCAAAATACTATGGCACTCTCACAAATTCCAGAGTGCTATGTAGGCAAGACCACCTCTCTCTGTGTCTCTCAGGGAGAAAGTGTGGTCTTGCAGAGTGCAGTCTTGACACACACTCAATGCTTCATGATGGTGCGAGAGACCTGACACTCTTGTGCCATTGTATAGTTCTGGGTATGCAAGACCACACTCTCTCCCCTTCGCTCTCTGTCTGTCTCTGTTAAGGAGAGTGTGGCCGCATGGAGCAGAGTCATGGGCCAGATGGAAGAGGTTTGCAAGGTGCAAGTTTGACACTCCTGCCATAGTACTACTCTTCAAACTAGCTTCACTGCCCTTGTATAAATATAATCTAGGTTGGGCTTAAAAAACTTGAGCCTCAGGTTAATATTTTCTCATACCTACTGCCACTCCTTATACTGCACCCTTCTCTTCCTGGCTTACATGAATGGAATACTATCATTTGTGTGTGTACATGTATTGTATGTGGGAGCAGGAAGAGTTCTTTTTCCAAGAAACCTTCCCACAGCAGAAAGCTGGCATGAATCCCTCACTTTATGTAGCTCTATACAAACACCTCATTCTGGCTACTGATTTCTCTTTACACAGTAGAATCAGTATTAAAACTTCTGATTTTCTAGTTGCTTGCCAGTCTTCAAGACTGCTAAGAAGAACCTTGTTGCCTCCAATTTAGGGAATTTAAACTAGTGTTAACTACTTTTAGGAAAATTTGTGAACAAAGAAATAAATACTCTCAAAATAAGACCAGATTATTGCAGAACTAGTCCAAAGTATGATAAAAAAAAAGGCAAAAGAGCCTATCAGATACATCTCAGAAGAAAAATCAAACATTGTATGGAGCAGGGGTGACATTGCCCTGGAAAAAGACCTGTGGCCCAGGCCCCACGCCTACTGGGTCTGATTCTGGGCCAGAGGCTGATCCAGTTCTGGGGCCCCAAGCAGGTCCTAGATGGGGCCCCTTCCACTGCCTGCCAGCAGCCTGGTGCCAGATCGCTGGCTGGGGTGGAGCCAGGGCCAGGTAAGGTGGCCACTGCCACAGGCAGCCCAGCTCCAGATCCCCATATGTGGATGGGGATGGGGATGGGTAAGGTGGCCACCACCACAAGCAGCCCAGCCCTGGATCCCCAGCTTGGGCCAGGGCAGGGCTGGGCTTCCACCACCTGGGGCAAGGCACAGGCCCCCTGTGCCCAGCACCAGCAACACCACTGGTATGGAGACTATAGTAAAATGTCCATGCTCACTTAAAGAATCCATCTCTGAAGAGCAATGCTCATTTTGGTTAGGACTCACAGTACTACCTAACAACTAAGAATTACTCTTGTCAGTGGAAGGGTTACATAAGCAACCCTAATGTAACCAGAGCAGCCAACTTACAGCATTTCTGACTACATCTGTATGTTTATGACAGACATGAAAAACATATTTTATTTTTTTAAAAAAGGTTGAATAAAGGGGCAATAACTCTTTCTGAGCTAAGACAAAAACTTGCATGGATTTGTTTGGAATATCTTTTTCTGTCACTGTCCAAATAATAGTAATGTTTTTGAGGGAAAAAAGTAAAAGTCTCTTTCAGACTGAAGTGCCCATAGCAGATATTTTGCAGCTAGACAATGGGTCCTTAAGACACAGTATGAGAAGGTAAGCCAACATATCTATGCCAGGCTTCCTTCTTTATGGAATATCATGGCATAGATGAGAGTAAACCTTGGTCTAGGATATCTAATCTATATGACAGCATGACCATTAACTGCCCAAATCATAAGTTGACATGTCTTCTGTTGAAAATCTCCTTGCTACAGAGAAATTATTAAGTAATTCCAGACCAGTCTTCACAAGGCTGTAGCTAATCTCCTAAGAAAGATGGTATGCAGGAATGTATTATAGTAATTAAAAAAAATGCTATGATATTCATCCCTAGTATAATCTGGCTTCAGTGAAGTTACACCAGGAATGACTTTAGCTCCTGGGTACTATTTTTTTGTTTATTTGTTTTGACAGAGTGACATTAGATTAGCTCCCTCCATAAGCAAAACTGCACTTGCCTCAGACTTGACTTGATGAAATCATCTGGTAATGAATAATTTGGTTTGGGCTTGTTTCAACAAGTCCAGGCAGTTGCATGTTGTTGCAACAGCATTCTTCTGTGTTGCACAAGCTCTAGGGCAGTTTTTTTCAAAACTAATCTAAAAGAAGCATATCTTAACCTCTTCATGCCTTATATATTGTACTGATCACACTATTACAGACACTGATGCTTTTTCAGTAGTCATTGAAGCTTGATTTTGGGCTACTAGAATGATTATTTTAATATTGTTTTGATGTTTACAATCTTGTTTACAAAAAAGAAGCCTTTTGAAAAACAAAGACACAAGGTAAAAATTACAGAATTGCCTGAGGAGTCCAGATCCAATTAACTTTCAATGGAATTTTGAAGTTTACTCATGCTCAGTTCAAAACTAACTCATAGGCCTATGAAACATTTCACAGGGGTATCAAACTCATTCAATGTGGGGGGCCACACTGGAAGGCAGGACACCTGTCACAGGCCATGTGGCCACACAGGTTCACCCACCCTTTTCCCCTCCATGTTCAGAGCAAGAAAGTGTCATTTTGCAGGTCATTTTCTGATCACTACCAAAAAAAATTGTCTTTGATCTGGCCTGCAGGCCATGAGTTTGACACCCCTGAAATATGCTTTCAAGCTTTGGAGATCTATCTGTTGTGTAAACATCTTGCCACGCTATGCCTTTACACCCACGGATATGAAGGCTGAAACTGGTCCTTAATGACCCTTTCATAGCCAGTGTTTTTTCTCCTTTTGCCATTGACTAGACTGGCATGTTTGAACCATTATTTCAAACTTCCTAAGATGTATTTCAAATAATGGGAGGAAACAAAAAAAGGCAAAGGATGGAACAATTAATGAACATTAATGTTGCTCTTCATTTTATCAGACAACAGTCTCTAATGTCCATGCACAAAGATCAGGGCTCAGTTAACACATGAAAACAGATATTTCACCTTGTTCAAGGAACTATTAAGCACTGTTACTGTTAAAATTTGTATCTGTAGTCTGTTACATTATCCTTCTGCTGTATCATCTTACTCGTACTCCATGAAAAACAAAGAAACTACATACACCATCCAAGTTAATAAGTCTTGGGCACAGCATGTTTTAGACAACACAAGGAGATTTAGCTTAGTATGTAGAACTCCCTCTCTTCTATGTGTAGATTTCTTGCATTGTGTGTCAGAAACAATATTATTTTGTTAATAATCTGTTCTGAGTTCCAAAAGCAGAGTGATGCTTGTTTAGACATTAGAGCTTTCTCAAAGCATAAGTATGTTTCCATCAAGAAGTATTAAAAATAATAATAAAACAGGGATTTCTTTATTTTTCCAGCAATAGTAGGAAAATTCTATCTGAAAAGAAACCATGTTTTGCCAGTGAAAAGGCTGCAGATGTTATCCAACAGAGATTGAGACTGTAAACTTTTCAGAGAGAGACATGAATGAGCAAAAAGTTTGGACAAACAAGGCATCTTGTAGCACTTTTAGAAACTAAAATTCATTTTTCACATGAGCTTTCGTGAGCAAAGCCCCACTTAGTCAGATGCCAGAGTGGAGAAAAATTACATTGCAAAAAAAGCCTTGCAGTTTGGGAGGGAATGATAAATCCTATGATTGATTCATTTCACTGCATCAGGTCAACTTACTTCAGCAAATAAAACAAGTTGTTCTTCTGCCTGTAAGGGGATCAAAGTGCTGAAGCAAACTGGTCAGCAAATGGAGGGAAGCTTGAACTGCTACCACCATTCTACACTGGGACTGTGCATGAGCAGAGGGCTTCAGTCTTCTTTCTATCTATAACCTGGTACTTTCCATGGATACCACGGGAACTGAAAATTCACTAAAATGGAGAAAGGAGGAGAAAAGAAGGAAATCATTGTCTCACTGCTGCCTTGTGCTCCCTTGTCTGCCTGTTGAATCCACCTATTACCTCTCATTGCATGCTTAAACTATAAGCTCCCTCAGCCAGAGATGGTCTTTTCAATGTGCATATAGCACCTATCAAAATGTGGGCTGCATCTTGACTAGGGCCTTTAGGGCAATAACATGAATAAATAATAATAACAGCAATTTCCTATAACTTGGCTACTAATACAGGTACAGTTAGTCCGCAACAATCCATCCCTGCACATAGGATTGAGGTCAGTGGGCCTTCCACATTATTACTATTAAATCGTATTGCTGTACCACAGTCAGCTCTACTTCACCCATCCTCACAGCCCCCAGATGAAGCAGCGCAGCTGGAACTTTGCAGCAGAGTGAGAAGCTAGAGCACAGCAGCTATTCTAATCTACATCAACAGCCTAACTGAACTCCAGGTTGCCCAAGAATATGGGAGAAATACCAAGACATGATAAGGTCTCTTCTAACCCCCTCCTCTCCTAAACCAAGTGGAGGTCAGACAAAATGGAGACTCACCTGAGTTTGAACTGTCCTGAGAGAAAAGACAGTGAAATCTGAGAAATATTCTCAGACTGGAGGAAGGCAGTTTAAAAAACTTCCACAGACAGGGAGTCAAATCAGCTCCAGCTGTAGTCTGTTCCAGGAAAGGAGAGGAGGCTAACCACATGGTGAAAGATTAGCAGAGTTTTGAAAGCATGAGATCAAGAAAAAAAGATGGGGAGATAAAGGTATAAATTGTCACTGCCTTTCATCTTGTGGCATCATTTACACTTTGTACAGTCCAATTTGGTAGATTTTATATCTTCTTTGCGCCTATGTGAATGAATTCATATCATGCAAGACAGTGGTGAAAAAGACCCAGGAGGCTAGGCAACAGAGAGGGGGGAGAGAGAAGGGCTCTAAAAGTAGATCAAGTGAGATGAAGTACGTGGAATAGAAAGTCTAGTCAACACAGAGAGCTGAATGTGGGTTAAAAGCAGGGGTCTAGTAAAATGGTTTTCAGTCTGTGGACCACTGGTGGTCTGTGAGGGTACTGCATGCGTTCCATGGAGTGGGGAAAAAAGATAATGTAATAATAATATAATCCCGTGTACATCTTATGCATCATATTTGATGTTACCTTATAATTTGCATTGTAATTTGCTTCACAAACATCCTTGGGTAATGTAACATTTTCTTGATGTCTGTGAAACAACATCAGCCATCTCCTTAGGTAAGTGTTATCTTTTTCCCACTGGTAGGCCTTGTGCAGGTAAATGTGCTGTGATGAGTTCCCAAGACTATAGGGGAGACGAAAGAACTGTTTAACACATTTGTGAATAATCGATAGCATGATTTGGACTGAAAGGTACTCAGAGGTCCTAGGAAATTCATGTTAGATAAACACAGTTCTGCTCCTAGTCAGCAAAGACAAAGCAATGAGGCCTAAGATTAGAAATGGGGCAGTAATGAGAAAAAAGCAATGTTAAAGAGAATCAGTGTGATCTAACTCCAAAAATTCTATACAGCTCAAGAGCTGAATTGTTGCTAGCACATCTTCTCTCCTCATTTTTTCATAGTATATGTTGCAAAATACTCTGCTAAATTTTAAAAATTGTTCCAACGTCACATCCTGACAGAGTGAAAATCAGCACAGCTGCATGAAAGTCACTTGGATTATGCTAGTTTACACCAGCTGAGAATCAGGCCCTATGTTCTGATTTTCCTGAAAAGATTGCGAGAGTCCCAAAAAGTATTAGAAAACCAGATTCCCTCAGCATCTTTCCTTCTTTCTTCCATCCCTTCTGGCAACAGACCTACATGAAAAAGAGTCATTTAGGGACATGGACCCATATTTTTAAAAGTTGAACATTAAAAGAGGGCAGGAAGCTCAAACATCCTTTCCCTTTCTCATTCTTACACATAGGCTGCACCATGAAGAGAGGTTTACTGGACAAAAGCCACAGCTCATTCTGGATATTTCCACAAGCCCAGCTAACGAACAGTCCCATCACTGTCAGGTCACAGAGAACACAATATTTTATGCAACTCGTTTTGTGGTGGGATTGAATAGCTTGGTATCTGGGACATCTGCCGGAAGCAAGACACCCTTTGTGGGAGTCTACACAACTCAGCTGGCCTCACTCTGCCGGTTGCTGAAGCCACAGCCTGGGACTGCTTTTCAGGTCTGGTTAAAGGGGGAAAAAACCAAAACCCAGCTTGTTTAATGCTGATATCAATCAAGCCCTGTGTTTCCATCTTAGGTGAATTGTGTGCAAAAACAGAGAACCTGAGGCCATATAAACCCTCACACACACACACATATATACACACTCCTATTTTTGTGAAAGGAGCAGGTGTGAACTCATGCTTGTGGTACACAAAACTCAGGACCTCACCATCTGCTACTCCTAATTATAGGAGAATTCTGGTTTTTTTATTAGCAGAAACACACACACACTCACATGCTCTATGTGAGCACAACGGTTCAACTGTCAATTTCAGCCGCTGGTTCCTTCATGGAAATATGATATAAATATAAACCTCTCTGCCACTAAAGTACCTTTTGCTTCTTTGACACTTAGATTTTGCTCTGTTACTGGATTTTTACTGCTGATTTCAAGATAAATAATTAAGTATTTAGAGCCAACTACTCCCTCTGACACAGGCCCTCAGTCATCAGTGAGAGTACCAGGTATGACTGGAGGGTAGCAGATTTCAGGGGTAGAAGTTATATCAACTCCTACATCCTGAATTAAATGAAAAAAAAAAACCCTCCCTGTGGTGCTAACATTAACTCCTAAACAATAGTAAAAACACCTAATATTATGGGAAAACGTGACACCCCTCCCCAAAGCTATTTTATACTCATAACTACACATTTTTTGAAAGCATAAAGATATTTATTAGCAGGGGTCAGGATTTATATAGGACTAAATCCTTTCTGTTGGGCTCACAGCACATATTCAAATTTGATGTGAAGGGACTATTTGTATGAAGAAAGGGCAGTAGAGTTTAGCCAGAAGCTATATGGGTACCAATGCATGCATAAACACCACAGACATTAATAGAAGATGTGTATACATGGGGCTCACAGAATAACCTTAAAAATCTTTAACACTCTACAACTTTTTCCTCCTGAAGAGTTTTAGAAATCTGAATACAAAAGAGTTGCACTTGATGAATATGTCTGGCTTGTGCAATGCATGTTGGACTAGATCATTGTAATGGTCCCTTTTGGCCTGAAAAATCTATGGAAAATCTTCTTAAACTGCATTAATGAAAGGAGGTTTCACTGCACAAACCACGTTTTGTGGCATACTAACCGTACCAAAAAACCTGCACTAATCCCTCCTTCCCCTCAATCATCTGCCCAGTAAGGATCTGCACAGTTTGCAGATTAGTGACCACAGGGAAGGGAGAGAAGTTCCAGTACTTCAGGCCTATTGTTAATACCTTGGTCATATTCCAAGACATTCACTGAGTGCCACAAGTGGTAGCTTGGAACTCCCCTGTTTGCCTCTGAGGTGCATTAGATTAGGGTCACATCATCTTTTCTTGGCACAGCAGCAGAATATCATCGGTATGGTCTTTGTCAATCTCCAAATCCAGAAATAGAATCTAAATTCTGATTTTGGATTAAAAACTACACATTAAATAGTTTTCTGGGGCCAAATTCACTCTTGTGCATGTGAAGCTGAGAGAGCCCTTGGCTTCACCACAGCTTCCAAAAGCTCCAGTAGCAGTAAAACCCTCAAAGGATGAGGATGGGCAGTATAATCTAGAATTCCCCTTCATGTTCCACCACATCAGCTAATATCTGTTACTGCTGGGGGCTCTGAGTCAGCAAGACTTGCCATGTTGGAGATAGACTCAGCCCCTCCAATCTTGACACCTGGCACAGTAGAGGCAGTGAGGAGTTACTCAGGTGGCATTAGCAAAGAGACTCTTAAAAGGCCTCCCAATCTGCCAGCCACCTAACTATGGAGGATATACAGAGCAAACATACAGTTGTTGAATGATCCATGCCTAGCTTTTGGGCATTCAGGGTGAAATTTTCAAAAACACTCAGAGATGGCCTAACTTAGTGTGATCCAATGCCCAAATTTTATAGTGGGAGTTCAATATTCAGGGTTGGTTTTTTTTGTTTTTTTTCTTATATAGGCACCCATTACCCTCCACACTCTCTCTAGCTTTTTCTCACTTGACATCTGGTCATCTTAGTCTAACTGCTCCCCCTGAAGTCAATGGGAATTTTACCATTATATTCAGTGATGGCAGAGGTGGGCCGCTCAAAGAATCACAGAAGAGGTCACCTAGTCCAACCCACTGTCCAAAGCAGAACCAACCCCCCCAAAAATCATGCTGGCTAGGATTTTGTCAAGCTGAACCTTGAAAACTGCTGAGGATGGAGATTCCACTGCCTCTCAAGGTAATGTATTCCAGGGCTTCACCACCCTTCTAGTGAAAAGGATTTTCCTGATATCCGACTTAGACTTCCCCGATCACAACTTGAGACCACAGCTTCTAGTTTTGCTATCTGCTACCACTGAGAAGAGGCCAACTTTATCTTCACTGGAACCCTCTTTCAGGTAGTTAAATGTTGCTATCAAATTCCCCCTCATTCTTCTTTTCTGCAGACTAAAAAAGCCTACTTCCCTCAGCCTCTCCTCACAAGTCATGTGCTCCAGCCTCATAATCATTTTTGTTGCCGTACTTTGCAGTCTCTCTAATTTGTCCACATTCTTTCCCAGGAGCAGGACGATGTGTGAGGGAGGCGGAAAAAACTGGAAACAATACTCCAAATGTGGCCTCACCAGTGCTG
This sequence comes from Podocnemis expansa, assembly GCA_007922195.1. Taxonomy (NCBI): domain Eukaryota; kingdom Metazoa; phylum Chordata; order Testudines; family Podocnemididae; genus Podocnemis; species Podocnemis expansa. The sequence continues at coordinate 32,598,031 of ML681982.1, forward strand.
AACAGAGGAAAATAATCACTTCCCTTGATCTGTGGGCAATGCTCCAACTAATGCAACACGATCCCATCCTTAAGTGATAAAACAAGGTACTAGAACAAAATGCTACCTACAAAGGACCTGGAAAACACTTGATATGCCTAATCTCTCCACTATGACATTTCAATTACCATACAAAATACAATTCCTGTGCAGTGCATTGTTCAGAGAAGTAAGATTTTTGCAAATGATATTTACTGTATTTACATGGAATGATGGGTGTAAGCAGAGCCCACTTAACAATGGAGCAGGCAGTAGTGGAAACCAAAACAATCACTCTGGCCATCAGGCCTTCAAATGTTCCTATGCCATGGGTCAAGTTCATTTTTCTGAGTACTGTAAACAGAGTTTGTCCCTTATTCTATTTAAATGCATTCATAAAGACCAAGGGATGGAGGGTCTACTGGTGTAAACTGTTATAATTCCACTTATTTTAGTTGACTTATGACAATTTTGGTCCCCAGTAGCTAGATGCCTAGTTTCTTTATTCTTTTATATAGATATGATTAACCAAAAAGTCAGACTAAATCTTGAGGGGAAGTGGGGGACCTTTAAAACCACATTGGTCTCCTCTGGAGAGAGATTTTCATAGATGATTTCAAAAAGCCGTTATGGCTATGTGAACAGGCCACACCAATTCCCTATAATGTGCCTTCAGCTAAGCATGAGATCGGTCAAAACATTACTTGTTATAAGAATAGAGAATGATTACATTTTTAGATGCTATGAGTAAAAAAAACTGATCTAAAATTAGATTAGTCCAGGTTTGCAAATAAAAAACTACTGTGTTCTGATACAGTTGGAACAAATTTATCTGTAAGTATTGTGATGTAGATTGATTTACCCACAGGAATGGGAGTTAGTGACAAAATCCCCAGCAATTCACAAGGATGCTGTTGAACTCTTAACTACAGAACAGTGGAACAACATATAATTTATACATACAGCATGTCTAATGACAGTGTTCTAATCACCTTACTTAAAAACACAGCATCAAAAGACCTCAGATCATTCCAGACCTGAAAAATCACATCCAAATATAAAACTAAATCACTGCAACTGAAAATAAAATCACTTATTACTTCAAAAATAACCTGCAAAGTAATGTAAGGATCTCATTGAAAGTTAAAGGGCCAGCTTCTTGGGTACATGCATAGAGATCATAGTGCACAAAAATGAGCCTGCTGGCAGCGGCAGTAAAAGGTTTAATGTCTGCATCTCCGGATTTGGGGTGCCAGGGCAGCGGAAACAGCTAAAAGCCACAGACACCATGTGTGCACCTATATAGTGCTGATATAAACTAAGGCTTCTGAATCAAGCTGACCTCTCTATCACAGGCATATATGATGGTGCTGCGGCAACACACAAGAACCCTGCCCTTTCCTGCTGGTCCATCACCTATCTCCCACCAACATCCACTGAAGGAATTCTTCCCACACTTCCTACCTCACTGCCATATTGAAAAAGGGAGGCAGAAGAGAAAAGTGGCCCTGACACAACTCTGCTATATTGAGCAGGCTCGATGGAGAAAAATGAGCAAACTTCTTGTATTTAAGTGTTGCAAGATCTGTTGCTTACAAATGGAAAAAGTCAGCCACCTGCAGAGCACAAGATTTCCCATCGGCTGAAAGGTAGAAGTGGAAACTTACAGGGTTGCTGTAACAGCAGCTATCATTCTAGCCTTGTGCATACAGATAGATTCATGGCACTCCCTCCAAACTTCTCCCTCCCACAACCTGTCCTCCTCCCGTCAATTCTGTGCAAGTTGCTGCATTCTGCAAACACAAACATTTCACCCAGAGGAACCAGGCTCCTCTATCATGAATAAGCCCTTCACCACCATGAAATGCTATTCCAAATCCCAGTCAAGCATCTTCTCAGACATCAGAATAAGGCTCTGCTGCCATGTTCCTTTGCCAACTATGGTGACCTGGTGTTAATTTACTTTTAATTTGTTATTGGGATTATCAGCTATTTTCCAGGTGTAATCAGTATTTTCTTCAAAAGACTGAAATTAATTAAGCATTGTTGCATGACAAAACACCTTTCACATTCTGTTTCTGACACACCTGCCCAACAGGCCAAGGAGAGCATTTTAAACTCTTACACTAGGATAAAGACATAAATGGCTCATTATAATTAGTATTTTAGGGCAGTTGAATTTGAGCTCTCTGCCTAATAGCACTGGCCACACTAATCAGAACAAATACTAAATGAAAGAACAGCATGAACACTGGACCATGAAAATATTTCCTTTGAAGGAAAGTTGCCTTTTTACGGAGCAGTGGCAGAATTTGACACCCTTAATGTCAGCTTCATGTGGGGAAGGAAAACTGGTGATGTGGAGTCAGTCACTTATAGGGTGTGTTCACACAGGCTTCTTATTTCGAAACAACAGAGGTTGTCTTGTTTCGAAACAAGCAGTCGAACAACGTCTTGTTTCGAAACAAGCAGTTTGTGTGTGAACATAGCCATAGATTCATTTGTTAATTTACAAATATGCACAAATCTTGTTGCCTTGAATGGGATGATACCAGATAACACATTAACAAGTCCCTTCTTGGAAGGCCAGATCTACAGCCTCATATTGGTATAACAATGTTGTTCAGGAATGTGAAAAATCCAGCACTCTGAGCAATGTAGCTATATTGAACTAATGCCCAGGTAGACAGAACTATTTTGATGGAAGAGCTTCTCCGATCAGCACAGATACTGCCTCTTGGGGAGGTAGATTGACAGATGAGGAAAGCTCTCCATTTGGCACAGTAACATCAGCTGCACTGATGCAAGCTTAGTGTTGTATGGGGAGACTAGCACTTAGGCAAGGCAAGAAGCAGCTATCTTGCACTCTTTCTCTGCTTTCTCAGTTCCCTGAGATTAAGGAAACTATTAGGGCACATCTACACTGACAAGTTTTTTCTGCATAGCTGCATCTCTCAGGATTGTGAAAACTCCACGCCCCTTAAGGGAGTGGAGTAGTTAGGCCAGCCTAAGGCCCTGGGCACAGAATTTGCTCAATGGAAGAATTCTTCTCTTGCCCTAGCTCAGGGTCTGCAACCTGTGGCTCTGCCTCTGCCCCTGCCTCTCCCCAGCACCACTGGGGGGACCCTGCAGGTGACCCACACCAGGCTCCAGGCTCCCCCTGCCACCAAGGGACCCTGCAGGTAACCCAATCCTGGTTCTGGGCTCCCACACCAGTGGACCTGTGGCAGGCACCCTGGCCCCACTCTCCACACACACACCACCCTGACCAGGAGGCTGCACCCACTGCAGCTCTCAGAACACTTGGTTTACTCATAGATTCATAGCGTCTAAGGTCAGAAGGGACAAATATGATCATCTAGTCTGACCTCCTGCACAGTGCAGGCCACAAAACCTCACCAACCCACTCCCATAATGAACCTCAAACCCATAACTGAGCTATTAAAGGCCTCAAACCATGATTTAAAGACTTTAATACAGAGAATCAACCAGCAAGTGAGCCATGCCCAATGCTACAGAGGAAGGCAAAAAACTCCCAGCACCCAAGCCAATCTGCCCTGGGGGAAAATTCCTTTCCAACCCCAAATATAGCGATCAGTTAAACCCTGAGCATGAGGGCAAGTCCACAACAGCCAGTCAAGAAGAACTTCTCTGTAATAACTCAGAACCCATTCAACCTAATGCCCCTTCCCATATCCCTATCATACGCATCACGAGTAGTAAAAGACAGACAATGGCCAAGCTACACTGTCCATCATATCATTCCCCCCATAAACTTATCAAGCTCGGTTTTGAAGGCACCTAAGGTTTTTGCCCCCACCACTTCCCTTGGTAGACTATTCCAGAACTTTACTCCTCTGATGGTTAGGAATCTGCGTCTCATTTCAAGCCTAAAGAACAGTTTGTATCCATTTGTTCTTGTGTCCACATTGGTGCTGTATTCAAATAATGCCTCTCCCTCCCTTGTATTTATCCCTCTAATGTATTTATAAAGAGCAATCATATCTCCTCTCAGCCTTCTTTTGAGAAGACTAAACAAACCAGGCTCTTTAAGTCGTCTCTCATAGGGAAGATTTTCCATTCCACGAATCATCCTTGTAGTCCTTCTTTGCACCTGTTCCAGTTTGACTTCATCTTTCTTAAACATGGGTGACCAGAACTGCACACAATACTCCAAGTGAGGTCACACCAGCGCCTTGTATAACAGTACTAACACCTCCCTATCTCTGCTGGAAATACCCCTTCTGATGCACCCTAGGACCACATTAGCTTTTTTCACTACCACATCGCATTGGCTACTCATTGTCATTCTGTGATCCACCAGTACACCCATGTCCTTCTCCTCTCCCGTCACTTCCAGCTGATACATTCCCAACTTATGAGGAAAATTCCTGTTATTTGTCCCTATGTGCATGACCTTGCACTTCCCATTGTTGAATTTCATCCTCTTTCTAATGCTCCACTTTATAAGGTCATCTAAATCATTCTGTATGCTATCCCGCTCCTCCTCCGTATTGACAATACCTCCCAGCTTGGTGTCATCTGCAAACTTAATTAGCACATTCCCACTTGTTGTGCCAAGGTCAGTAACAAAATGGTTGAATAAGATGGGTCCCAGGACCGATCCTCGGGGAACTCCACTAGTAACCTCCTTCCAGCTAGACAGTTCACCTTTCACTATGACCCTCTGTAGTCTCCCCTGTAACTGGTTCTTTATCCACCTTTCTATTTTCATATTAATCCCCATCTTCCCCAATTTAACTAATAATTCCCTGTGTGGAACTGTATCAAATGCCTTGCTGAAATCTAAGGAAATTAGGTCCACCGCATTCCCTTTATCCAAAAAATCTGTTATCTTCTCAAAAAAGGAGATCAGGTTGGTCAGGCATGATCTACCTTTTGTAAAGCCGTGTTGTATTTAATCACAGTTACCATTTTCCTCAATATCCTTAAGTACATTCTCCTTCAAAATTTTCTTCAAGACCTTTCATACTGCTGAGGTCAAACTAACAGGCCTGTAGTTACCTGGATCAATTTTACTCCCTTTCTTGAAAATAGGGACCACATTAGCAATTCTCCAGTCATAAGGTACAACCCCTGTGGTCACCAATACTTTTAAAAATCCTTGCTAAAGGACTGGCAATTTCATGTGCGAGTTCCTTCAATATTCTTGGATGGAGATTATTCGGACCCCCTGATTTAGTTCCATTAAGCAGCTGAAGCTTGGCTTCCACCTCAGATATGGCAATTTCCATTTCTACATTCACATTCCCATTAGCTGCCCTACCTCTGTCCCCAATCTCACCATCACCCTCATTAAAGACAGAGGCAAAGTACTTATTTAGATTTTCAGCCATGCCTAGATTATCCTTCATCTCTACCCCATCCTCAGTGTATAGTGGTCCAACCTCCTCCTTCTCTGTTTTCTTTCTATTTATATGGCTGAAGAACCTTTCACTATTGGTTTTGATTCCCTTTGCAAGGTCCAACTCTGCTTGGCTTCTGGCTTTCCTCACTTGATCCCTACACGCTCTGACCTCTAAAAGGTAGTCCACCTTTCCTATCCTCCCAACTTCCACTCCTTGTAGGCCTTGTGTTTCCTCCTAATCACCTGTTTAAGATGTACATTCATCCAGCTTGGTTTAGACCTCATGCCTGAAACTTTTTTCTTCTGCTTTGCAATGCAGGCTTCAGATAGTTCCTGCAGCTTTGTCTTGAAGCAGTTCCAAGCATCCTCAATGTTCATATCCATGCATTCTTTGGCCCAGTCCACTTCCCTAGCTAATTCCCTTAATTTTTTGAAGTTAGCCCTTTTGAAGTCAAAGACTCTGGTCACAGATTTATTTTTGTTTACCCATCCATTCAGTTTAAATTGGATTAGCTCATGATCACTGGAACCTAGGTTGTCCCCTACAACTAATTCCTCTGTGAGGTCCTCCCTACTGACTAATACCAAATCTAAAATCGCGTCTCCTCTCATTGGTTTGGAAACCGCTTGATGGAGAAAGGCATCTGCTATCACCTCCAAGAAAATCTGGGCCCTTTTATTGCTGCTAGCGCATATCCTCCAGTCTATATCTGGGAAGTTAAAATCGCCCATAATCACACAGTTCCCAGTAGTGTTTACTTCCTTAAAGGCCTTAAAGAGTTCTCTATCCATGTCCAAATCAGATCCCGGCGGTCTGTAACACACCCCAAGCACTAATCCAGGAGAAACTCTAGTAACTTTCTTCTCCAATGTGATTTTGAGCCTGATAGACTCTGTCCTGCTAATTTCATCACTCTGAATTTCTTTGCATTCTGTTGCATCATTGATATACAATGCCACACCGCCACATTTGCCATTACATATGTCTTTCCTAAAGAGCACATAGCCTTTAATGGCCATACACCAGTCATGACTACTATTCCACCATGTTTCTGTTATCCCTATAATATCTGCTTTCAATTCCTCTACCAGTAGTTCCAGTTCCACCATTTTATTACCTAGGCTTCTCACATTGGTATACAAACATTTTAGCTTTTGCTGCTCAGCTTTGCTTACATTCTGTACCTGACATGGCCTTTTTTTACTACTGCCAACATCGCCCATCAGACCAGTATTTGTGCTTCCCTCCTTTCTAGCATCTATACTGCCTCCCACATCTTTGTCTTTTCTGAATTCAGTTTCCTGCCTCTCAATGCTAGTATCAGGCATAGAGATTGTCCAAGCATCTCCCAACCATCTCGCCATGCTCCTTAGTTTAAAGCTCTCTTAGTCAGTTGAGCTAGCCTCCTTCCAGAAGTCTGTTTCCCTCCCTACTCAGGTGAAGTCCATCCCTAGCAAACAATCTTCTGTCCATGAACGCCTCCCAGTGTCCATACATCCCAAAGCCCTCCTTGTAACACCACTGCCTGACCCATCTGTTAACTGCCAGAATCTTCTCACAGCTGTGTTGTCCTCCTCTACGGACAGGCAGAATCCCACTAAAGATTACCTGAGCCTCCAGGTCCTTGAGAGTCCTCCCCAGCCTGGCATAGTCTTCTTTGATACGTTCCAATAAGGCTGACTTTCAATAGATCACAGCAACGTAGCTGCTCTGCTACACACGAAACCCTGACCCAGGTTATTGAAGGGATTCTTAAAAACTGGCTCTTCTTATCTTTGAGTTGCCAAAACCTGACCTAGTTGCTGCATCTCAGAGAAATAGACCCCCCATTGGCACAAGGGATATCCCTGCTGGCGTAGGTAGTGTCTGCATTGAAGCATTACAGCAATGCACTATAGCATTTAAATATAGACATATCCTTAGTCTTAGGCATTACTAGACAGTGCACAGTGGTGCAGCTGCAGCACTCTAAACTCTCTTGTGTACTTACTCTAAGCCCACAGTTTCCAATATGGTCACCACTCCCCACATATGGTGAAATGGTTATTGACTTGTAGCAAATTGGTGTTTTACTTCTACCACCTATTTTTTTAAAATAATATTTTAATAAAATTCATTTATACATGTACCAGTTCAAAAAAAAGTGTCCACTTTTTTGTGCCTACAGTGTATTTGTATAAGTGTGTTTGCACGATACAAAATAATGACATTGTCTTAATTTAGCACCTCTCCACCCTTAACAATCACAGATTCATCCTTGAGTTCTATATGGTACAGTATATACCCATGCTGCAAAATGGACTTGTGCTTTGAGTGAAATCCATGTACGGCCATTGTTGTTGAACGTCATACTCTAACTCAGAACAACATTAGTCAGCATCAAATGTAATGTAGCTTTCTTGATAGTTTCCAAGAAGCTAACATAGTGAATGTTGTATATGCTCACAAGTACAAAGTTGTACTAGAAAGCTTCTTATCTATTTATCTTTATTATAACCACTTCTAATTTTTATTTCAACTATCTCATGATCTTGTGAGGCTTATTTCTTTGGAGAGCCACCTTTTCAAAATGGATATGATTTTTATTTCAAAGCACTCAACAGCTGAAAGATGATTCAATTGTTAAGATGTGGACTTGTATTTTAAATCAAAATGAGTTCATGGTTCTAAATACAGTTATGCCAAAACTGTTTTCAATTTTTGGTTCAGTGTGACTCTGCAAATCAAGTTTTTCTTCAGTAATAATGGTGAAATCAAAATATAGGTTGCAGATATTGGATGAAAATTTGGAGCAGAGTTGCGATGAAGTCTAACTGATTTTATGCCTGATTTCCCTGTACCACTTAATGAAAAGATACGTCAGATTTCTCATTAATTCTATCAATAAATAATTCAAAACATTATTTTGTAATCTTCTACCCTTCTATATTCTATAAAAACACAGTTTTTTTTGTCATGTGATGAAAATATTAACACATTCACCACAATGTTGGCGGTATGAAAAAACTGCTGGACACCTAATCCAATAGGAATGAGTTCTCCTATTGATTTAATTACTCCATCCCCAATGAGTGGTGGAAGTCATGTCAATGGAAGAAGCTCTTCCACTAGCACTGTCTACGTCAGTGTTTAGGTCAGTGTAGTTTATATTACTCAGGGGGGCAGCTTGTTTGTACCTTTGAACAACACAAATTAGACTGCCACAAATGGTCTTAGTCTTAGTCTAAGGCTGATATAGTCTTAGTCCAAGGCTGCTCATCCAGATAATAGCCTGGAAAGTTCAGGCTGGATGTATATCCTCTCTTAGTGAAGTATTTCTCACTTTGTCAGGACACATTACTGTATTGCCATACAGCAGTAAGTACATCACAGAGAGCTGAGGAGATGGCTGGATTTGGCCGGGGTGGCTGATTTGATGTATTCTGTAGGGTTGCAAAATGCTGCCAAGTGTGTCACGACCTGCAAAAGGTTGAGAACCACTGCTTTAGTGAAGTTGCTGTGCAACACAAAGGAATCGCAGAGCTTCAGGAATCACAAAGGAGAGTAATCACCCACATGCTATCCTTAACAGCTCTGTGGGTTTCAAAGGTGTTCGCCTAGTTCAGTAAAACAAACAAGGAGCCCTGCGGCACTTTTAGGCTATGTCTACACTAGCAAATCAGTCAGGATAAAGGAGGCTTTGGACTAATTTGCTCCCTATCTGCCCTATGCTTTGCTTAGTTCAAACTAGTTAGTTTGAACCTAATGCTTAGTTTGAACATAGTTTGAACTTTAGTTCGAACTAGCATGACTACATCGTGCTAGTTCGAACTAAATAAGTTCAAACTGCGCAGTTAGTTCGAAGTAACCACATTTTTTAGTTTGAACTAACTTGTAGTTCAAACTAGCCACACTTTTTAAAAAGTTAGTTTGAACTAAAAAAAGTGTGGCCAGTTCAAACTAAAAAGTTAGTTCGAACTAAAAAGCCATGGTTAGTTCAAACTAACCTGGCTCTGCTTAGTTTGGACTAAGCAAGTCTGAACTAAACTTTTCAATGTAGACATAGCCTTAAAGACTAACAAATTAATTTATCTCATCAGCTTTCGTGGGAGAAAAATCCCATTTTCTCAGATACTGATGAAGACACTGACAAAGTTGGATTTCCTCCCATAAAAGCTCATGCAATAAATAAATTTGTTAGCGTTTAAAAGTGCCACAAGACTGCTTGTTTGTTTAGTTCTCTGAGTGTGGCTACTGAATAGGGTCCTTGACTATTTCTCGGAGGAGTTTTAACATGAATACGTATAAATCTATAAACCCAAAGATATAAAGCATGAGTACTTTTTGCCATAACAATAATTCTGAAGTCAACTTTTGTTTTCAAAATAATTGAGAAAATAAGCCTCTTCCTTATTGTTATGTACTAAATGGGAGGGCAGAAAGGGTTAATTTGGGCACATTGTTGAAGATCTCTTTTATGCTTTACCACAGAAGTTTGTAAAATTTTAAAAATGTCAGAGAATTTTGCTCTGAGTTATACCCATGTAAATCCAAATTAATTTAACTGAAGCCACTGGAATTACTCTGGTTTTATATCAGTATAGATAAGAGCAGAAAATGTCCCTTTACTTCTGACTTGTTTTGTCTTGTTTTGTTTTGCAAAAGATCTATGGCTGGATACTATATCAGAAATTACATTACCTACCTATTATGTAACCTTAAAGAAATCAGTAACCTATGTGGTTGAAGTTTAATGGCATTATGCACTGAAGCAGCTGTTCTATCAAACCACTGGAAATTTATTGGAAGTCCTTGACACCTTCCATAAGTCCTGTGTGGTTTGTCTGCGCTCAGCCTGAGTAACTTAGACTTCAAGAATTGCACAGGAGCTTCAGGAGTGTTCATTTGAGAAAATTAACCCTTGTGATAGGAGGATTTCAGCCACATAATGCAGCATATAGTTTTTTCAGCTCAGTTGAGGATGGGATTACTGGTGCATTTTCAATGTACAATATGTTTTTGGGTCAGCAAATTCTTTAAATATTTTTACCTGAAAGGGAGAGCAGATAAGGCAAACGGACTGACAATTTTTACAGTGCCGTGCTAGAATATAATTCTCTGTACACACACATACTGGTTACATTTTTCCACCTATCTATTTTCAGCAGTAGACAAAACAACTCACTTCATTGTAAACCGTACTATATCTATGTCTCAACAATGCATCTCAGGGTACTACTGCAATCAGCATGTGGTTGGTTCAATTTAGAATCCCTTTTCAATTTAGAATCCCCCTTCTTTATTGCTGCCAAATTCATTTTCTCATTAAAATATTTGTGACTCTTCTTGCCTTCATTACATACAAAAGAAACAGCTAGTTCTCCTGCCCCTGCTGTGCTATTTGTAACTGATGACAATTAACGCCTTTTCGGAACACGCTTTGTTCATATCCAGAACTGTAAATATCACACAGAATAAAGAAGAAACAGGTTTTGCTTTTCATATTGCTTTAAGGACTACCTGAGTTCACATTTTGTGATCATAAAGGAATCAGAAAGTAGGAAGAATACCCAATTAATACTGAAACAGAGAGCCTAAAACCTACTGATCAGTATAGTTATCTACATCTGTCCAGCTTCCATCCTAAACACACCACATGATCCATTGTCTACAGACAAGCCCTAAGATATAACTGCATTTGCTCTGATCCCTCAGACAGAGACAGACATCTTCAGGATCTATATCAAGCTTTCTTAAAAGTAGGGTACCCATCTGGAGAAGTAAAGAAACAGATTGACAGGGCCTGACGGGTACCCCACAGTCAACTACTACAAGAAAGGCCCAAAAAAGAAAACAATAGTACACCACTGGTCAGCACATACAACCCTCAAGTCAGACCTCTACAACAGATCATTAAGGACCTCCAGCCTATTTAAAAGATGACCCCTCACTCTCTCTAGCCTTGGGTGACAGACCTCTCCTCACCTACAGACAACCCCTGAACCTTAAACAGACACTCACCAGCAACTACAGACCTAACAACAGAAACATTAAAGCAGGCACATATCCCTGCAACAAACCACGCTGCTAACTCTGTCCACATATCTGCAAAAGACACCATCATAGGACCTAATCAAGCCAGCTATTCCATCAAAGGGGCCTTCACCTGCTCATGCACTAATGTGATTTATGCCGTCATGTGCCGGAAATTCCCCCACGCCTTATACATCGGACAAATAGGACAGACCCTGTGCAGAAGACTAAATGCACAAAAAACTGACATCAAAAATCATAACACACAAAAAAAAAAGTTGCTGAGCACTTCCATCTTCCTAATCACTCCACTGATGACTTGTTAATGATGGCCGTCAAGAAAATCAATGAGACATCAAGACTTCAAAGAAACAGACAAAATCAAATTAACATGCAAATTAAATTGTGTGAAAGCAGGGCTGAATCATGACTATGGATTCTTTTCACATTATAACAGGTAATTTGACTTCGCCCTCCCTCTGTGTGCTGTTTCCTAGAGTTTGAATCCTTACAAATGCTCTAATTTGCTGTTGCAGTATGTCTTACACTCCCCTGCATTTATTTTCATTCAATTCTGTAAGTTCTCCCTCTTCAAAGCGTCTGACGAAGTGGGATATTCTCCCATGAAAGCTCATGCTATAAATAAATCTGTTAGTCTTCAAGTGCCACAAGACTCCTTGCTTTTTTTGCTTTACTAGACTAACACAGCTGCCCCTTTGGAACTAAACTTTCCTTGTGGCCAAAGCAACGCTTCATTCTTAAACAGAAGATTTAACAAAAAGAAACATTTCAAATAGAAACAAGCATTTTCACCCCCGTTCCTAAGTAATGTATGACAAACATCTTTTTATATATCTAGGGGAGCCATGTGGTATAACACAGTGGTTCCACTTTTCAACCTTTTGTGGGTCATGACACACTTGGTGGAATACTGCAATCCTACAGAATGCTGTCCAGCCCTCAGGCCAAATCCAGCCATCTCCTCAGCTCTCTGTGATACATTTACCTCTGTTTGGTGACACAATAACATGTCTTAATGCAGTGGTTGAGAACCACTGGTAAAACACGTAGGACACTTCTGCAAGACATCATGAGACCTGGGTTATATCCCTGGCTGTGCTACTGGCTTAGTATGAAAGCTTGAGCAAACTACTGCACCTAACTGCGTCGCTTCCCCATCTATAAATTAGGGAATGTAATAGCTACCCACTTTTGTCAATACTTTGAGATTTCTGGAGGAAAAGTGCTAGGTGAGGGTTAAACATTATTTTATCTATTTTACTTTAGCGTTTATTTGCATTTTAACCGCACAGTCCAGTACAGCAGATAGCTCTGTCAATGTACTTAAAGCTCAGCATTGACTTCTGTAATACTCCATCAGCTCCTTTCCAGTGTGACTGCCAGTCCTAAACTAAGTCTCAGAGCATTAATGTCAAAATTCAGGTTTTATGAAAGCTTAATATTTCCCTGGGAACCAAACATTTTCACAACTGGAGTCTCAAGTCCACCTGTAAGTAAAATGCTTTTCTTTGGACTGCATTTGTCACTATTGATAAAGTTAGAATATTGGAAGGAATAGTAAAGGTAGAGTTTGCACAGGTTTACATATTAGTGCATGAACTACGTGATTAATTCAGGTGTTATCCATTTAAATAAATGGGGGGGTGTATTATCTCACATAGTGCAACTAAAAACATCAGTGTGTGGAAAATTAAACGTTCTTTTGTGCATTGCCTCAGCTGAGTTATGGTGCAGAGCAAAAAGATCCTGTGACAGAAATTAATCCTTTTCATTAGTTAGGGAACATACTAACTTAGTACCTCAACTACAAATTCTTGGTTTCTGAGCTAAGAGGTGGATGAGAACTGTATTTAATCTTGGATGCAGATAAAATGTAATCTTTTTAATTGATATTACAGTAAATAAACTGTTCTAAAGCCTGAATATATGATGTATGATACTGATCCTCCTAATAGAGAGCAGCTACAATAAGCATGTGTCTTTGCACTTTCTAGCAAACACTGAGTTAGTCTGCTTCTCAAGGATTTTATGCTGGTCATTCAGTTTACTTTCAGGACTCCTGAAAGTCAGCATGCATTCATTCCTGAATAAAGCTCTACATACAGATTACACACACAAACGCAAACATTTAAAGAGGTAGGATGAAATGCACACTAAATGAAGGTGGAAAATGACGACCCAGAAACAGATGGATTCAAAGGCAATCGTATGCAAACTATTTTCTTTGGCACCCATCAACTGCATTTTGGCTTTGTGCGTGTGTGTGAGCCACCATTGCATATATGCATCTTCAACTCCAGCCCCACACCTTAATCCCATCTCAGTGCAAAGGCAACCTCTGGGTGGGTTTTGAAGAGCAAGCCCAACCTGCATGCACTCACCCAGGGCTGAACCCTCCTCACCCCTCCAGGCATTGCGGCTGGGTGCATGGGGTCACAGCATCATTCACATTTGGTTGGGCTGCCCCTCTGTCATCATGAAGAGGAGCCCAGCTGAATCTGAGTGAGTGGCCTGGCACATGGGATTGCAATGCCACTCATTCAGATTTTGTGGAAAGGCAGCCATGCCAAACCTGAGTGATGATGTGACCCTGCACACCAGGTCGCAACACTCAGAGCAGGGAGCCAAGTCCAGCCCTTCCAGACAGGACATGACACTACATAGTGAATGCACAGCAGACTTGCTCTGCACCCCATACTGCCCTGGGACATCCCTTCTGCATTGGTCCAGGCAAATTGTATGTATGCTAGGCCAGGGCCCAGCTTCATCAGGTCTTGGATGTGAGCAACCCATCTGAAACCTTCCTTGGACCTACCATTTAGGAAACAATGGTTCTAGGGTCTTCAAATAAAAAACCGCACTTCAAGGCAGAAGAGAAGGTCCTTAATATTGTATTAGTCTGTGTGCAGCAAGAGATTGGTAGACTAATGGAATGAGCAAGTCTAATGGAATGGTTCAGAATAGGATGGTCTTACTGTTGTCTGTGTGCACGCTTCTAATAATTATCCACACAAAGCTGAGGGCAAATAGGTTAAAAAGGGAAGGATTTCCCTTTACAATCATATCTGCATTTAAAAGATGGAAAAAAATTAGTCTTGATCCTTCCTGGACTAGAATGCATATGATTTCTTCACTGTCACAGTAATCCTCTAGAATTTTAATGGCCTTTGTGACAGAAAACCTAGAGAAGTAAGAGAGAAAGTTAATTTCCAACATCCCACACAACAGAAGGGTGAATAGAAAGGTATATAGCAACAGGGAGTAACACTGAGAGTGTGAGAAAAAGTTTAGAGCTACAGTATTTATGGAAAAACAAACAAGGAATCTAGTGGCACTTTTAAAGATTAACAAAATTTATTTATCGTATGATTTTTCATGAGAGAAAATCCCACTTTGTCAGATGCTTGAAGATGGAGAACATGAATAAGTAATATTAATAATATAAATAAATATAAATATAAATCATAAAATACATAATAAGAAGATAAGTAAATTTATTTGTCTTTAAAAGTGCCACCAGACTCCTTGTTTGTTTTGCTGAACTAGACTGACATGGCTACCCATTTGGAACATGTCAGTATTTATGGAGAAGCACCATTCAAACTACTGGTGTAGACTAGACTAAGGAAGCAATCACAACATATAAAAATAAATAGATATATAAATTAGTACTGTACAACTTAATTGATCCCATTAGAGATAGTGATTAGCATTGCCATCAATAACTAAATATTTACTGCTAGATTCTGCCACCCTTACACACATTCAGGCATATCTTGCTGCATCAGTAGGGGCATTAGTTCAAATTTGATCCAGAACACTAGGGAGTGATGGTGAAAACAATCTGGGACTAATCTGAACTTGTGATCTATGATGGACTCTCTTAGACATTCCTAATACATCCTCCATATTAGTATCTAAGCATCAAAAACAGAAACTGGGGGTGAGAGCCTGGCCCCACTGAAATCAGTGGGAGTTTTGTGCAAGCAGGATTTCACTTCAGACGTAAAGGGTGGGGTGGGGGTGAGAAGGGGAAAAAGAAGGATACAGTCTTTAAGCAGGTGTAGTATACTATTCCTCCCTCAGTAGAACTATAAGTTGCTCCTTTACTGCACCCATTATTATTGCCTTTCTGTATAAAACACAATGCAGCCCCTGATCACAAGAGCAGATGTTGGAAAAGGGTTGGGGAGGCATCCAAAAGTGAATCTGAGGAGAAACAAAATTAAGTGTGAACCTTAGTATGAAGGCAAGGTGCTTAGCTACATATCCCTTTGGCCTGCATCCAGTTACCAGTCCATATTAACTTAGCAATTACACAGTGACACTGTCATTAATCCACAGCTGGGCTGCACTGAGGTATTGGTCTTCGTCCTCCCATTTCCTCATATACGTATGTGCAAAACTAGAGCTATGCAGGAACACATCATGGTGCATGTAGCTATACTCAAACTTAGTACTTGGGTTATTTATGTTGTTCAAAACCGTCTGTTTTCCCATATACTATACACAAATTAAATATTCGGATCCCTTAAAAAGCAATTAAATTTTACTGTCAAGTAATTTGCAAACCCAAACAATAAACGCACAAAAAATAATTAGCATAAAAAGAAATCAGTTATTTCTAAGCTCATAAGCCCTTTTAATTAAAATCACAATATTTTTAAATGCCAAAGGGGATATTTTGTTTATAATAGGAACATTTCTAAGTTTTAATTTAAGTTTCACTCTAATATTGTGATAATTGAGAACTGCCCTCCAGGGGGCAACAGTATCTATCAACTAAAATAAGTGGCTTCCCATTGGAACTGAAGGATTATCATGCATGAAAACATACCTTCTTGGAATACAGGCAAGTGAAGTTAATCTACATCAGTTCTGACAAGCCTCCTGAGAACACACACTGAGAGAAATGTTGCCATTCATTTGGAAAGGAGAAGTATTTAAATAATCTTTTTAAATAATTGAACTCATACAAACCAATACCTCACCTCAAAAGTACTACAGTATATAGAATTGATGCATGCTGTAAACCTTTCGACATGTCAAGATTTTTTAAAATCTAATAAATATCTTAAAATTGTCCCTTTTTCGTGACTAAATCTGCTACAAACCCAGCCAGCAATATCAAAATGATTTAAGAATATTACTTAATTGGGGGAAATGGATGACCTCAGACCATAGCAATGGGCATAGAGTCTTTCATTGCCAAAATGCCAGTATCAAGTCATCCAGAAGCCAAAATTTAGGATGTGCATACATGACACAGGCATTTTTTAAAACAGGAATTGTTTAGTGGCTTAAGGAAAATGAGATACGAATCTTTACCCAGTTTTGAATGGCTAAGTATCCTCACTTTTGCCATAGTGGAAAATTCTATAAGGCAAGGCAGTTATTATTAATTATTATTAAAATTATTTGAATATATCTATTACAACTAAACCTAAAGGCCTCAGCCAGGACCAGAGCCCCATTACCATGAAGATGTAAAGCAGTGCCATCACAGAGGCTATGTCCATACACACATCATTATTTCGAAATAAGTATTTTGAAATGAATTATTTCAAAATAAAGTCCTTAGTTCAAAATAAGTTAATTCAAATTAAGAAAATGTTAATTCAAATTAAGGGAAAGCCTGCTATCGAAACAGCTGTTATTTCAAAATGGTTATTTCGAAATAAGGCTGTTTGGACATGTTGTTTCGAAACAGTTGTTTCAAAACAATGGTGTTGTTTCGAAACAACATGTCCAAATGGCCTTATTTCGAAATAACCATTTCGAAATAACAACCATTTCAAAATGAATGGGGTTTAAGCTGTTTCAAAATGACGGTTCTTATTTCGAAATGACAGAGCCCATCATTTTGAAATAAGAAAACATCGTGTAGACCTAATCTTTTTTATTTTGAAATAACCAGTGTTATTTCAAAATAAAAGAGATGTGTGGACATACCCAGCTGCAGTCTAAAAAGACAAGAAACGCAAGAAAGGATTGGAAATACTATAAATATATAATTTTGCATCAATATAAATTTTGAATTTTAAAAAATCTTACTTTAAGTAAGATAAAATACCAACTATTCTCCATCAGCTCCACAGTTTATCCATTATTAATTGGCTGGGGTTTTTTATTTTGTTTTTGTTTTTTTTTAAATATGCAGCACAGCACATGTGGATTTTGAAGTGAATTTTGAGATTAAAGGTAGAGGGTACAAGGAATGGAGCAGAGTTAAGAAGGCACCTTGTGGAACAGCCTATGTGAAAGAAAGAGAGGAGAAGAAAAAGTCAGAGAGGCAGAAGATGATCCAAGAGAGTGAGAGGATGAAGTCATAGAAGCCCAGGAGTAAACATTCATAGAAATTTAACTATGTTCTTCTCTACAAATGTGGTCCTTGCAGAACCAGACTGGGGCACATTGTAAACAAAACCACAGTGGCCGCTTATTTTGAGAAATGCTCTGTGGCTTTCTGCTTTGCTAAATCTGCCTGATGGTCTTCATTCCAGTTAATTTAATTGTTGACAGGTTAAATTCCCTGAATCCAGAGATGATAAATGGACTGGCCAAGTTTCCAGAAAAAAAATAAAAGATTTTGGAAATCAAATGTCAAAGAATTGACTTGTAGCATTTTTGAATGGCGATATCCTAAGACTAAAATAGTCTTTGATAAATTTTGTGAATCATTAAAGAAACCTACTTAGTTAGATGCTCAAGAGACAAGGTAAAATCATAGACAGCAAATGATTTCCATATTTAGGGATATAACTCAATAGAATTCTAGAAAATAAATAAATTGACAGAAATTGTATGTATTAAAAATACATATTTGAGAGTAATTAAAAGTCTTGAGGTAGCTTTCTAGTATGAATTTAAGCATCTTGTGGTGGTAGCTGAGAACAGTATTTGCTGTAGATAAACAACAGGGAACGATAATAGCCCTGCCCTGTCCTGTCCTGAGATGTGTCTGCATATCTCACACATCAGTTGTCATAACAGCATGAATTCTTTTTGCCTCAAAGTCAATCATTAATGTGGGTTTTCCAGCTAATGTTCATCAATACAACATGTCCAATTACCTATGCAGCTTTTTTAAGTGATTCTCTGCTGAGTCTATTAAGTAGAAGATTTGCTGAAAGTTCAGAGCCCTGTCTCTGCCAGAGCTTTCCAGTTATATCATTGTTTATCAATTATTATTCTTGGTTTTATTAACAGTATTTAATCCTGATTAGTCATGTCTCCTTATTCAATAATAATACTATTGTTTCATCCAGTAATAGAAAATTTCTGACCTGACCATTTCTTCTAGGTGTGTCTCCTCTTCATAGAATCAGGAAGCATCTGAAATCTGTTTCTTAGCAACCTTCTTCAGTAGGCCATGCACCTTTCTTTCAGCTCCAGGGCGAGCGCTTCCAAAGATGTACTCATGAGCTCTTCAGACACAGCTGTTCATCCACCGCTCTCCTCCTTTTGATAGAAACAATGGGACCATATCAGGTTTTCACAGCCTTAGATATCTATTCTTAAATATATTAAAAATTGTGACATCATGAAATTGTTTGTAGGAGAAGATGCAAAATGTGTTGGGAATTTATGGATTATGTATGTAAGAAACACATTTTATGTACAGATTACGGAATAATACTGGATTTAAGACTTATTGGTAATTGAATCCCTATTTGCAGAGTGAACATCGGAGGTATTAACTATTAGTTATTGGTTGTAGATTTGCTACAGATTAAGGATGGTGATGAGTGAACCTCAGAAGCTTCGAAGGTTTATTTTGGCAAAAGGATTTCAAAGTTTATATATGTCTCTGCATGTATAGAGACCTCTCTCTTCAAGCATGCACAAAGTTAACATGCTGCACCATCCAATCACTCATGTATGTTGATGCAATCATTCTCAGATATTTACTGATCAGCTCCCCATTTTGATTAAAAATGTGTTGCACATTTACAAATACTGTTGGTGTTTCATATGTTGCATGACTTATTTAACAAGAACTTGACCTCTTTCAACTGCTGTAGTTTACATGCAAAGAAAACACATGACACACTATCAAGCACATGAAACACGTTTCCTTTCCCTATCATTCTAGAACACTACAATGGTTTATGCCTCCACCTCTCTAAACACCTCTCTGCTTTCCAGCTGTGCCTAAATTTAAAGATGAGTTGCACAGTTTTAAAATTAAGCATTCTACAAAATACAAAGTAAATCTGACTTATTTAGTGAATTTCAAATAAATCAGGAAACCAATCTGAACTGAACAAAGGACTCTGTATAGGAAATTTATATTAGCAAAGGCCCATTCACCCATTACCTCCTATAAAAAGGTTTTAAAACAGACAATAGACTGCTCATTAAACATTCCAATTGTCCATTTCATTGTTTGTATAGTCACTGAAAAGCACTGTAGTCACTCTGTTCCCTGGCATTTCTCCCCGTTAAATTGGTGTGTCAATTAACCAGGCTGCTGATTAGATATAGATATAACCATATTCCACTGGAAAGGTCAAAAGTCTGCATATATCTTTCAACACACTATGTTAATTACCATATTCCTGCCCTCTCTGAAAAGTCAAACCTTCCTCTTCCTTCAAGTATGCTCCAAAGTAGAATCACAGGCCCTCATCCCAGTCCAACTTCTCAGTTTCATAGATTCATAGCTTCCAAGGCCAAAAGGAATCCTTGTGGTCATTTAATCTGACCTCCTCTATCACACAGGCCAGAGAACTTCCCACAAAAGACTTCTCAGGCATATCTTTTGGGTCTGCTGTTCCAGTGGTTCAGGGAGGGCTAAAGGCATTCTAAAGGGACATCTGGGATTCCCCTGCCACAGGAAAATCCCCTGAGTAACGATTGCTCTGTGCCACCCATGCCCCAACCAACTCTGTGTAGTGTGGGTGTAGAGGCAGGCAGGGACCCGGGTTTGTATAACTGGAATACACTATACTTTGGCAGTTGTGACCTGTAGAAATGGCTCCTAAGGGGTAGTTACTAGCCAGAGTAATCTAGAGCTGATCCCATGAGTAATGCAACTATTACCAAAGATGGGGGCAGAAAAGTCCCTGTGGCGTTTTAGAACACTTGAGGATTCAGCTCTTAGCAGCATCTGATTTTCAACGACTAGTCAAAATTAGAAATATACCAATACAAAATCTTCCTTCCCGTAACAACACTTCTGTCCTTTGTCTTAATACAAATACACACATCTGTGGGAACCATTTAACCTGTCTGTGGCTTTGGGAGATGCAAACATGAAAACCTTGCCTTTTCTAATCAGTAAGTGTAGCACAGCTGAAAGCTGTCATCATACTGTGGTTGCTTCTGTACACTAAACATCCAGACCTATTCCCATTAAAGTTCCTGATGAAACTCTGACTGAATTACACAGGAGCAGAAGCAAGTCTAAAGTGAATAGGTCAAGTGCATACAAAACCATCATTTATTTGGTATGGTAGGATGCCTCTTGATACATATCTACTGTGCTGAAGAGCTTGTCTTTCACCAGCATAAGCTAGTTCAATAAAAGATACAACCTCACCCACCTTGTGCTGGGATAATGTCAGGTACATCATCCAATCACATGGTATGTTGTAATAAAAGACAGAATATAAACAGATGCTGTGCCAATCAGTCAAAGGAAACACCATATTGTTTGGAAAACAAATAGCTAGCCAGAGTACTTTGCATCTACAGAGAGAGCAGCAGATATTTCACAACTTAAAGATCTTCAGAGTTAGATATTTCACTGGCAATGAGGTATTAATTATAAGTCTGTCACTCTAACCACATTTTCCTTCTGTCCCTTTCAGAATTACAAATCTTCATGATCAAGTATTAATATCCCCCACTTACAGTGTTTCTGACCCCAAGCCGTCAGAGATTTTTGAGAAGTTATTTGGCTCTCTAATACAGCAAAAGGACACTTGGTGGCACTCATTCAACATCATTTTTGCCTCCCTACATGGCAGCTTCCATGGAATCTGTGTTTTATCCGATGGTTCCAGATAGCTGAGACATGTTCCTCCTTAATGTAATCTAACTCAAGTTACAAGTACTATGTCATTGTGGACCAGATCCTGAAGTCTCTACTCAACTTTCACTCTGTTTTTATTCAGGTCAGTATAAGCACAAGGAATTTTGCCTTTATAGTGTTTGACTAAAAGCTGAGTAAGAACTTTAGGCTTTGGTCCTGGAATAATAATATAGAAAAGTGAAACTTGACTAGAGTTTACAAATTGTGTAGAACAACATTAAATATTTCTATCCATAAAATACTTTGAAATGTCCTTTAATATTGCACCTGGTATTTCAAAATGTTCTATGGGAATTCATCCGCCCCTTCCATCAGTCCTTAATGGTTTTGTTCCCCTCTGTCAGATCCACAAACTCTTCACATTTCTCTTTGGCTAGACTCCACCCTGTTTTGACCACAGCTGCAACATGAACCTTTATGCTAAAGGAACAATTATGAATGACACCAGAAGTTTCACACAACCAGTGGCCATATTTTCTAAACAATGGTTGAATCCCCAGCATCTTGTCAATTTCAATGCAAAAAATAAATCTGTTAATCTTAAAGTGCCATACAACTGCTTGTTGTTTTTTTTACTGAATCCCCAGCAACATCATGTATCTCAGAATGCGTCTCTCTACACTGGAACATCAACTAGGTCCTGGCTCAGCTGCAACTAGCAGTCTTTCATCAAATAAAAATATAGATTAGAGAGTACTAGTTAAGGCACTGCTTATAAGTGAACAATTGAAAGAGTGGTATAAAGTTCTGTGTCATCCGTATATTGAGGATGTCCCAAACCATCCCTGTGGGTGACTTCCATCTGTGGATTTGCCTATCTACTGAACTATGGGGAAAGAAATGGGATCCAGCATCCTAAAGGGATTAGATGAGCAAATGTCCATAACCTCTCCAAGAATCCCCCTATTCTAGGAATGAGCACAGCCACTTACGAACTAAGCACCTCCCTCACCAGGGGCCACAGCATCATCATATCAGAGACTGTTTAATGATGTGACAATCAGCAAAGAAGTTCTTTACTGACCCTTACAAGCAGGATGCCATCACATTACCCAGCCGTGATATTATGCTGTTAAGTAGTCTAAAATCTGACTGAAGAAGTGGTTTTTAAAGATTAAGTCCAGATATTCCTGGAACTCTTCATTTCGTATTGTCTCAATAATCGTGCACATGGAGGTTTGAAACAGATCAGCAACTACTAGCAGGTGTTCACAGTGAGAAAGGTTTTAAGCAATTGAGCAGAACTAAGCACAGCAGGCATCCTGCCTGCAGAAAAGTGACCACATGTGATCTGAGGTCACATCACTTCATGCAAGGTTGTCACTGTGTGGCTCACTGCTGGCTTTGCATCTATTAAGCATTTAGTTCTTTCCCAATAGTTATTCCTCTTCACCTTAAAATTTTCACCTATTGCACCACAGGAGCTTGTAAATTCTTTGAGGCAAGCGCATATTTCGGTAGCTGTATACTTGACTAGCTATGCCTGCATGCACTCTGCACCTATGTTTAGACATAAATACAGAGATTCAGAGAAATGTTCCACTGCAGATGTTCAATATGCTGCTTTCAACTAGCCAAGTATTTTTCAAACCAAAGGATGGCAGGGGTTCTTCAAAAGGCCTATGCTCAAAACAAGTTTCAAACTCCATAGGTTTTCACTGCTATCCTGTCTAAAAAGGTAGTCTACATATTTTAGAATAGGAGATGTTGCTGAGAAGACAAAAAGGGGGGATTGATTTTTTTTCTTTTCTTGTTAATCACTAAAATGGTTGAAGGGTTTTTCTTCTCCAAACTCTTTGAAAAAACAAGTAGCATTAGCCAGCGACACTGCAAAGAACATTTTTGCCTAAAATGTTAATGTCATGGAAAGTTCAAAATTTGTGACAACAGAGAATTATAATGGGAATTGGTTTGCAATTAAACGTAGAAAGTGCCATAAAGCACCTTCAACAGAAGAAAAGAGACATATAAAAATGTATTGCAAGGCACGCTTTATATTTTACTGCAATGATGGAGACAAATTATATATTTTTCATATCAGCCAAATATAACCAGTATTCTACAGAGCTCAGCTGCAATAATCAAATAACCTTTCCCAGACAAAGAGCTAGACCATGAGTCATGAAGGGCAGTGTTTCAATGAACAGCTTTGATGAGCTTTCCTCTCACAAGAAGGTGGGGCTGCATTGTACATCAGCTCCCATTGTCATCAGTTCTGTTTGCACAAAGAATTTAAATTACATCATGCTTTATTGTGTATATTATTAATTTTGCTAAAGATTAATGACTTAGAGATGATGGCCAGATGCAAACTAACAACCATGATGGCTTAGAATGAATGGGAAAAGGGTTTTCTTGGTATTAAGGAACCATGTAATTGCAATGAATTCCCCAATAGATGGCACTGCCAGGATAAGCTATTTTATGACCCAGTGTGCAAATAAGCTCAGGGAACAGACTGTTGGGACATACCATGTATTTAGTTACAGACTTCACCATCAGAATATGCTGGCATTTTCCAGACTCTTAGCCAAACAAATGTTTAGTGAGATATCCACAGCTTATGTCTCCATAATTTCCAAAAGGGTTAAAAAGGGCTTAATAACTTGGAGCATGGGAGGAGTTTGTGCTATATTTCGGGAAAGTGCTGAAAAGTAGGTCAGGTGTCAGAAGTGTAGCCAGACAAACTACTTGGGGGGGGGGAATCAGCTGTTCTAGGCACTGTAAATTTAAGCCTGGGCAGTTGCTATGTAATTAGGAGCCCTAAGCCATTGAACAGAGTGTAACATCTTACTGTAACTTAATGAGTCTTCCTGACAATTTGCTCTTTGTAATTAGTAGATTCTGACATACCATTTACAATTTGAGAGACCGACCTCTCTACATACATCTGGATTTTTACACAGATACGCTCAAAGAACTGGTGGGAATTGGCTCTCAAAATTATAAGTGAAGCACAGTGAAAGGCTCTGTATGTACTTCAGCTTTTAAGTGGATTATAACCAGCTTGTGAAATGGTTAGCTCTACACACTGTTTGTCAGCAAACAGCACTGTTAATATCAGGTTAATTAACTGTGGCCACCAGCCATTTGCATAGGCTGACTTATGGGTATCTTCTGTTAAACAGTCAGACTCACTTTTCTACTTAACAGTGAAGGCAAGGCAAGCTCAAGCACATCGGGCACCAGTTTAATGCCTCCAGTGTGTGCTTATACAGGGGTCTCAAACTCAAATCACTATGAGGGCCGCATGAGGACTAGTAGAGGGCCGCATAAGGATTAGTGTGGTAGCCTGAGGGCTGCACCACTGAAACCTTTTCATGCAATGATATTGCAAATATTGATAACTATTGTGTCATTGCGGGCCACAGGAAATAGTTTCAGGGGCCACACGCAGCCTCTGGGCCGCGTGTTTGAGACCTCTGGCTTATACAGTAGAACCTCAGAGTTATGAACAGCAGTGTTATGAAATGACCAGTCAACCACACACCTCATTTGGAACCAGAAGTACACAATCAGGCAGCCAAAAAGAAGGAAAACCAAAGAAAAGCAGACACAGTACAGTACTGTGTTAAACATAAACTACCAAAATAAACAAACAAAGAAAGGGAAGCAGCATTTTTCTTCTACATAGTAGAGCTTAAAGTTGTATTACGTTAATGGTCAGTTGTAAGCTTTTGGAAGAACAACCATAAAGATGCAGTCAAAGTTACAAACAACATCCATTCTCGCAGGCGTTCTACGGTTCTACTATAAAAAACCTGTTTGAAGGAGAAGAAGAAAGGTTACAAAGGCACAGATAGGGATGGGAACTAGAGAGCAAGCAAAGAGGTTCTAGAGACTTTTTTCCAACCTGAGACATTGTGCGAGAATCTTCACAGCTTATCTGAACCAGATCTGAAGTCTGGGATCCCTTACTTCTGCCTATATAACTATTTTGGCCTGGCCTTCCTCCAATCTTACCATGCAGTAGAACATCCTGGCACAGGAGTTGGCAACCTGCGGCACTGGAGCCACATACAACTCTTTAACAGCTGCCTTGCAGCTCTTGAGATGCAGCCTGCAGGTGGGCGCCCGGCTGGCCCCAGCAACAGGGCTGAATTAGGCAGCTATGCCGTGGCCCGTGGCGCTGCCCTCCCTCTGCTCTGCTCTGCTGTTCATGCACAACAGTGTCCCCAGCTGCCCTGCCTAGCCACAGGCGCTGCTCTGATTAAGCAGCAGAAGGAAGGCAACACAGCCTCCATCCCCAGGTGCTCTGCCTACCCTGGCTGGCTGCCCCTCCCCAGGTGTTCTGGAAAAACTCTTAAGAAGATTTCTCAGACCCCACAGATTTGTTCCCCATGGGCATCTATCAACCCTTGTGCCCTTGATCGGTCAGTGAGAGGCTATCAATAACTCAGAACCAGACCAAGTAACAGTTTAACCATAAGTATTTATTATATAAAGACAACAACCGCAGGGAAGGTGGGAAATGGCAAAGGAATATAACGATCCACCCCCACTCCCTGGCTGGGTGAACACCCTGCCACACACACAACAAAACCCACAATTGGTTTTTAGGCAACTTTACAGTTGTTTTTTGCCTCCAGGCGCTGGACCCGATCTCTCTGGACTGCCACGCTCCTCCAGACTTGGGCCGTCTACTTCTGGGCCTCCTTTGGCCAGTCCTGTAACAAATTGTCCATTCACCCCCTAACAAAGTCTATGGATCCTCTTCGGGGACTTCCTCGTGGTCTCTGCACCCTCTTCTTACTTTGGCCACTTCCAAGGCCTAAATCCACGCTGCGCGTCGAGCCCACGCGCCGAGTCTCCGGACTCCGCCTCGTGGCTCCTGGCTCCTCTCCGTGCATCGAGCCCACGCACCGAGCCTCCGCGCCCTCTCGTGGTTCCTGGCTCCCCTCCGTGCGTCGAACCCACGCACCAAGCCTCTGCGCCCTCTCGTGGTTCCTGGATCCGCACCGTGCGTCGAACCCACGCACTGAGTCTCCGAGCCCTCTGCCCGTGGTTCCTCTTCTTAAACTCCTCGGTGGTCCAGCTCCTTCTGGTTCTTCCTGCTCCTTCTGGTTCTCCGGTCCCTTCCAAACCCCCGGCAGAACCCCCGTGGATCTCCTGATCCCTGGAAGAAGCACCCTGGAAGAAGAAGAATCCTCTCTAAGGGGAGCAATCCCCCTTAAATACTGCAGGGTCCCAGCCAATCAATGCTCGGCCTTTTTGCGCCGAAAACCAATTGTCCAATAGTTTCAAAGCTTGGGTAGAAGCTTCTGGGCTTTTGTGCGCACGGCCCTTCAGTTTGTTTCACACGGCCCTCTAGTTCTTGCACATGGCCCTCTTAATTCAATATGGCAGCCCCCGTAGTCCTGGGCTGTTGCCGGGCAGACTTCGCAGCCTTTGGCAGTCTGCCAACAGTGGCTGTCCATGGGCTGTTGCCAGGCAGACTTCACAGCCTTTTCAAGTTGCAGTCCACTGCTGGGGCGGAGCACACTTAAACATTACCGGCGCAGTATAACAGTTACATAACATACATACAACAGTTCAATTAACAAATAAGTATAAATTTCTTCCCAACACAGGGGTCAGAGAGAAGCCATGCAGAGCCACTGCTTTTGGTCTGAACGGGTCTGATCAAGCCTGAATGAGTCCAATCCCCCCCAGCCTGAACAGGCTTGATCCCCCCACAGCCTGAATGGGCCCGATCCAGGGCTGGGGGGCAAGGTGGCTGCTGTCCACCCCTGGGGAGGGGTGGTCTGCGGGGGCAGTAGAGCGACGGGAGGGTGGGCAATCTCTGGTTCCAGCCACCCGTTTCCCCCTGCAGCGCCAGGGGCCACAGCGCAGTCACCCAGCCACCTCTGACCAATGTAGTGGGAAGGCAGGGGTGGCATCTGCAGCCAGGCTGGGGGAGTTTTCAAATTTCATGCCCTGAGCATGATCTGAAAACTCCCTCAGTCTGGCTGCAGCTGCCAGCACCACCCCAACCTTTATTACCACATGGGCCACAGGCAGCCAGGCGGCTGTGCTGTGGCCCCTGCACTGTGGGGGGAGACAGGAAGCTGGGACCAGAAGCACCGTCCCTCCACTGTGCTGCCCACGTGCAGCAGCATTCCCATCTGCCCCTGCCAGCCACCCCTCCCAGGGGGCAGTGAATGGCTGGCACGGGGCTGCTGCTTTTGGCAGAACGGCCCCGAAGTGGGCCATTCGGCGGAGCTGAGGCTGCTTTTCCCCCGGATCCCCAGCACGGAACAGAGGTCGCCTCACCTCCAAGCCCTGGAGCTGGAGCATTCGGTGCTGGGAGGTCTGGGGGGCAAAGCAGCCTGAACTCTGCTGAGCAGACTGCTCCAGGGGTGGGAGCAGCCTGGCCAGGTAAGGGGAAGGGACCTGGGGGTCAGGGGTGGGAGCCAGCAGAAAAAGGGCAGCAGGGTATCGGGGTTGGGCAGCTGGCAGGCGAGTCAGGAAGCCAGTAGGCAGCAAGGAAGATGGGGGGTCGGGGAAGCAGCAGGCAGTGGGGGAGGATCCCAGGGAGCTGGCAGGAAAGCCCCGGGGATTAGGGAGCCAGCAGCCGGGTGGATCAGGGAAAGGGGATCAGGGAGCTGGCAGGCAGGGAAGGCGGCTAGGGGTTGGGAACTCCGGGAGCTAGGGAGCTGTGGGGAAGTGTCTTGGTGAGAAACCTTAGCACTGATCGTGTTTTGGAGGTGGTAGGGTGGTAGCCTGCCTCTGGACCAAGGAGGGAGAAGGGCTGCAGCTGGGCAGGGAGAGAGGAGGGGATTCAGCTATGCGGGTGGGGCCGCAACAAGAGGGCTGGGGGGAGAGGGGGACGGAGTGGCACACCTATATACGGCTCTCAGAATACTTGATTATGAGGCGACAGCGGGAAAATGGTTCACTGGCACTCTGAAGAAAACCTTACTGGAGGCTAAAAGAGTTACAATCCAAAACCTGAAAAAAAAATATCATACTGATTAAAAATACTGATCTGATTGAAGGGGAAAAGAAAGGCAGCTAAAACAAACAAATAAATAAAATACATAAAGAGAAAGTTGAGAGTAATGAATATTAATCAAAAGTCAGGAATTGTAGAAAATTAATACGGGAAGCAAAGGGACACCATGAGAACTCTATGGGTATGTCCACACATAGCTCTTAAATCAAAATAACTCTGGTTATTTCAATTTAAAAACTATTAGGTCCACATGATGTTTTCTTGTTTCGAAATGACGAGCTCCATCATTTCAAAACAAGAAAAGTTAGAGCGATTCAATAAAACCTTGGTTGAAAACGAAACAAGGGTTAGATCAAAACTGTTAAATCAAAACAACACCATGCGGATATGTTATTTTGATATAACGGTTGTTTCAATTTAACAGTTTTGCCCTTCTCTTTCCCCGGATGCCTTTGCCTTTCCATGTATTGGGTGGGGGCAGGGCCCTTTTAGAAGGCCATTTTGCTACACCTCCCATGGTGCCCTTCACCTAAATCAAAATAGCAAGTTCTGTTCCTGGACATGATATTTTGTTTTGAGTTTTAGGTGTGGACCTATTAAATTGATTTAACTTAAACTGATTTAATGATTTTTATAGTGATTTTATTAAATCGATTTAAGTTAAATCAGTTTAATTGCTTGTGTGTGGATATAGCCTATGGTCAGCAAACTAAGGAAAATACAAAGGAGTTTTTCAAATGTTAGAAATAGAAAGAATTCTAACTGTGGTATTAGTCCTTACCAAATGGAAATTATAGAATAACCAATAAATTAATAAGTAAATCAATAAATAATGTTTAAGAGAGTCAATATAATGTCGGTACTGGGGGTGGGGTGGGGGGAGAGCCAGGCTCCTCATATTGTTAAGTCCTTCATACTCCCTTCTCTAAATCTATTCTAGTTCACCTGAACTTGATATATTGCTTTTTCATCCACTGTAAACTATTAGAAATAGGGTAGAAACATATTTTGAAATGTACCTAAAAAGGTCTTTCTCACTCTATCCCTTGTTTCAAAGTTTTAGAAACAGATTTGGCATTAATCTTTCCAAATTGGTAAGGCTCCAAGAGGTGTCTTTTATAAAAAATTAAATCAATTACCTACGTCCATTGAAAATTATTTTCAAGTTACATACTTTTACTTTAGCTTGATCAAACACCAAGGAATTAACACCTCATGCACATAACAAAAGGGTCAGACACTCATCAGGAACAGAGAAAAATTACCTAGCAATGGAAAAACATAAGTGCTCAAGAGAGGATTATGCCCAAACAATTGGAGGATTATGAAAAAGGAAACCACAAAATCTAGCAAAGAGAAACTGCATTCTATCCATGGTGCAATCACGGACTGTACTACAGTACATTGCTAGCTATCTCTATAAATGCTGCAGCAGGGTAACTATTTCTGTCCCTGACTCTATTAAGAGAAGAACCTTTCTCCTTTTCCATCAGTTTAAGATCATATCTATGAGATGGGGGAGAAGGGAAAGGATAGTGTCTCCCATCTCTTCTGGCTTGTTGAACTCCATTAGAGTAGTCAACATGGGAGACAATTAAGAGGTGATCCCATCCTCCATCTTCACATCTTTAAAAATGTCTCCTCTGGCCGATTGTCAATCAAGCAGTCTGCATTCATTAGCATTCCAGACACACTGCAAAGATTTGCTTTTCCTGGTTATTCGAGCAGGAGACAGGCTGAAGGATTTTTACTGAGACGTATACCATATAGGGGATTTTATTTGCAAGTGTGGATTTATTAGGCCCAATGAGTGCCACCATCAGATATAAAGTGATGTAAAATCATCCAGGACATAGGATGAATGTGCATTGTATTAGATTTTTAGAAATCGGGTTACTAACTGCTTTATTACAACAAGTGGGTGAAGGAAGGTTATTTTTATTTATTGGACCAACTTCTGTAGGTGAGAGAGAGAAGCTTTTGAACAAGGGTCTCTGTTTCATGTCTGGGAAAGGTACTCCGAGCTTCACAGCCAAATACAAAAATGGAACAGATTGCTTAGCATTAGTAGTTAGAATATGTACTAAGGGAGCATTCCAGGTAAAGTGTTACAGTACTAATGGGAACCGTCAGCTTTGTTCTATTATCTGCAGTTGGCTAAGTTGCTGGTTCCAGGTGGCATTGCCTGGAAAGGCTCCATGTGGAAGGAAATACGTGATACCTCAAGACACCTTTTTAACAGTATTGAAATTATGTTGATTAAATAGCAACAATGTAATTTTAATTTGTAATGAAATTTGGTAGTAAATCAGTAGTATGAATTTGCTTATTGAAAATGAAACCTTTCTTCTCTCTTTTAGCAGCTTCTACCAGCCAGTTCAGGAAGTGTCACTGAGAGGGAGGCTAACCTGAACGACTGGGTACACTCACAATGATAAAACAGGGGGACTCCATCATGAAAGATACCCACATGAGCACTCGCAGTCAGATTACACAAATGGGGATATAGGAGCTGCATCAAGGAAGTGAGTGAGGACTCTTTCTGAGGTTGATTAGGAGAACAAATACCTAAGGTCAGCTACTTGCAGTTAAAATAGCAAAAAAAAAAAGGGGGGGGGAGTATTAGCACAGCAGTCTTTTAAAATTTACTATAAACCTAGCGTTTCTAATAGTTATAGATTATGCATACATTTCATGTCCCTTTCCCCACCTTGGCAGTTCCTGATCATGTCACTGGGCAACACCACTATGCCATGTAGAGCAGTGTTTCTCAACCTTTTTGGTAAGAGGGACTGGCTTGCTGCCTTCCTAAACTGTATTAGAGAGAATCAGAGACCAGCACTGGTCCACAAACTGGTGGTTGAGAAACACTGGTGTATAGTTTATGCAGCGTTTCCTCCCATAATTAGCGGCTGGCACAATCTTTATGATCAACTGATGTAAGTTCCGTGCAAATGTTTTCGGTATTGCTGTTGTTTTGTCATCTGAATGTCAATGTAGGAGGGCAAAATCATTTGAGTTTTCTACTCTGCTTTTATATCTTTCTTTAAGGTACCAGTGTGAAATGCTCCTTATACATCTAGCATTAAAAGAAATGGCTTCTTGTAAAACAAAGACACATCTGTCACTGTTTTACAGGATATAGGTTTCTACAGTCTGCAGAGTGGAAAATGCACTTTCTGAAAGCAGCTTAAGTTGAGGCAGGTAGTAAAAGAACAGCATGAAACACTCCATTCAATGTCAACAATAATTAACAGAGCATTTTAAAGTCTGTGAGGGCTTCTCACCAGAAGGTGCTGTCAGATGCTGGTTATGAACATTCTGACTTTACATTCCCAAGCCCCTGACATCTAGTGCCGCATGTGTATGCTTTTAACATGCAGGCTATTTATGTACTTTAAGAAGCATTTTCCCACAGTGCAATTTTCTATCACTAAATAAACTGGGAGGTGGGGGAAGGAAGTGAATTGAACCACAGATGCCAGATAATTTGGTTCTGCTACAGACTTGCTGGGACACAGTGGGCAAATCAGATATGTCTTGATTTTCAGGGGCAGTAAGTACCTGCAGCTCCCATTGACTTTACTGCAGTCGGTGGTTCTTAGCGTCTCTGGAAAAAAAGGACGTGAACCTCTGTGCCTCAGTTTCCCCATCAGTGAAATGACTATAACCTGCCTCCTTATCTCACGGGGGTATCCTAAAGCTTAATTCATGCCTGCAAAGTTATTTGAAATCTTATTATGGAGGATGTTGGATGAGTGCCCATGCGTTGAACTGATGATATTTTCTGACAGAGAATCCTTCCTCTTGAGTTATATTGGCTAAAGCCCACAAAACTGAGGGCTGAAGAGAATCGACTGCATATTACCCTGCATTGCTATGGCACCTTTACTTGAAGAATCTCAGCTAGCTTTACGAGCATTAATGAATTAAGTCTCCCTCTATTCCTATGAAGCAGGAGCATATTCTGCCCTTTTCACAGATGGCAAAACTGTAGTCCTGTCTACAGCAGAGAAATCTCCACTGGCCAGTCCCATTCAATGGATTGAAATGCACCTTGTACCAAAGCACTTCAAATGGCTCTCAGGAGGCAACAACTGCTGCAACTTAACACTGATATGTGCAGGGTTACATGCCTTGTGTGAGCCAAATGAGTATCAGTGGATTGCAAGCACTTGCAGATGCAGTGCATTGGCGATCAGTGCACTCTAAATGCTGGTAGTGGCTTCTGCCAGTCAATGGCCTCACTCACTGTCATTATCTGTTGGCAAACGGCCCTGACAATAGTTCCCCTTAGCCCACAAATCTCCCCAGCTATAGTTCTTCCCATTAGCTATGCCCTGGCCTACCTCACTTCCTCCTTCTTAGGCTCTGCAGAACCTTGGCCAAATAAAATCTTGATCAAAGATAGCTGCTACCAGGGGCGTCACTGTGGGCCCATGCCCCAAATGGTTTATGGAGTACCCCAAGTTGACCTTGTAGCTGCCATCAGCCCTGTTCACCCATGCATCTAAGAGCTGGGCCAGGCAGGGCCTTTTTAAATCTCCAGCTGTGCCCAGACACATGGCCAGGGCAGTAGAACAGTGGCAGGAAATTTAAAAGTGGGTTCTGGCTGCTCGTGGCAGGTCCTTTGCACTCCAGCAAGGGTAAGTGCGCACTTGCTGGGTGAGGAATTAGGAGGTGGTGGAGGCACTGAAGGAGGGAGTTTGGGAGTTGCACTGGCTGGTGGGTGGGGAGCAGCTCTCCCTGGGGAGCCTGGCAGGTGGGTTGGGGAACTCGCTTGGGAGGTCAGTGTGAAGTACAGGGGAGCCCAGAGAAGCCCCGGCCGAGCATGGTACTTGGCGTACCCCAAAGAAGCCCTGGCCTTACATGGGGTGTGGTGCTCAGGACACCCTAGAGAAGCCCCAGCTGGACATGGCACTCGAGGTGCCTTGGAGAAGCCCTAGACAGGTGTGAGTGAGCCCAGAGCTGGAAGTCCTGGCCAGGCTTGGGGGCAGGGCTCAGGCTCAGGCTCAGCTCCTAGGAGCCAGCCGCTCCCTCTAGACTCAATGGAGCCAAGAGCCGGATGAGGCATTGGGGTGAGGAGGGGAAGTTAAGTAGCCAGCGTCCTGGACGCGCTGCTCCCTACACTCCTTTCCACTGCTAATATCCCCGGTCAGCCCTGCCATCCCAGTATCCCCTGGCACCCCAGTGCCCCCGACTGCCATCCCTCTCTTTTCCCTCCATTGTGACTGAGTCTAATTGAGTTTGTAAACAGGTGGTTATTTTTGACTTTTTAAAATCACTCCACTTACAATAAATTGTTTCATATATGTAAAGCAGCATCAAAGGCGGAGGGCTGCATTCAGACCATTCAAATCGAGGGTCTACCTTGTGTGCACTGATTCTGGGGCCCATACTTGAGGCAGGTGAGTTTTTTTTTCAGTGTAGCAATGCCCCTGGCTACTACGCCATCTGAATTGGTGTATGGTGATTGATCCTGATGTATGGCAGGGCAAACCTTACACTGGCTGGAGTTAGTGCATATGATATCAGTCATTTGTGCTTAATTTATGCAAAATAATTGCTAGAAGAAAAAAATGACAGAGTGCTGTTGTGTAGGCAAGGCAAGAGGCACAAAGTGGTTAAATAACCAGCCCCGTATGACAAAGCAAGTCAGTGGCAGAGGTCAGAATAGAACTCAGGAGTCCTATCTCTAGACCACATTTTGATCTTTTAGCAGCAGAAAGTAAAAACCCTTTGTTCAAGATATATGTCATCACGGAAATTACTGTTGAGTCACAGGTTCCTCATTATCACATCACTGCAAGATCAAACAAAAAAAAGAGAGAGAGAGAGAGATGAGCACTAAAAGAAAAAGAATGGTTACTTTGTGTCATTGACTTCTAGAATCTGCTAGTCAAAGCCCCAAACGGCAAACAATTTTTTCAGGCAGATGCCCTTTACCCAGACATCAAACTCTTTTCATTGGTGTCTGCCGCACACAGCTTACTATCAAAGGCTTTGCATTTGTTGGATGTTTATTTGGATTTTCCATTACAAAGTGCAAGATCAAAATGGACCACACCAAACTAACAACACAGGCAAGTCTAAAATCCAGAATGGTTTCAAATTAGTAAATTAACATGACCCCGGACTAACACAAGGGAAGAACAGTATTTCTGAAGCCTCAGCAGAATCAGAAAGGGAGGAATCACAGATCACTTTGAGGCAGTCTATCTCTGATACCATTGAGCTGTACAAAATATGGTGTCAGAAGGTGAGGCAATCCCTAAAGGAAAAGCTATGTGTCCCATGAATGAGGCATGTTGAAGAATCAGTTTTTCATTTTTACTATTCATTCAAATCATCCTATGTAGCTATTTTTATATTTATAAAAATGTTCAAATTTGTTTAAACAAACTTATTTTACAAGGAGCCAAAGAAGCAAGGACAATAATGAAAAATGCCTGGAAGTTAATAAACTCAACATCCTGGTACATGCTATCCTCAACCCCTGGGCAACGTCCGTATTCTGGTCTCATTTTTCCCCTCTGTGTACCACATTTGGGATTCAATGATCTAAGTGCTACGTGGCTGAACTCCTCATTGCCTGAGACACTTTTCTTTTCTATGGCCTCAGACTCAGAGATGACCCAAGGGATTTGGTGCCCTAGGCAGAAGCGCCACCGGCCCGGGAAAAGACCCAGGGCTTGGCATGCTGGGACTTGGAGCTCGCACACCGCTGCTGCAGCCACTGCCGCAGCTGGCCTGGCGGCAGACCCAGGGCTCAAGCCCATGAGCCTGATGCCAGCAATACCCCTGGCCCTACGTGAACTATGATTTTGGTGCCCTTGGCCCACCCATATTCAGTATAGAGAAAAAATATATATATTTTTTTAAATAGAGAAAAAATTCACTTCCATCTAATTTGGTGCCCCTTAAAACCTGGCATCCTAGGCGATTGCCTAGGTCATGTATATGGTTGGGCCAGCCCTGCTTAGTCTAGGAAAGTGTTTCCAGTATCTGCCAAGACCACAGTCCATGATAAAGAGACAGATACTTCCACAAAAAGTTGGCCTATCTGATTCTCTCACAGGGAGAGGGAAGCCAAAAATTATGTTATAGGAGTAGCTCCATCTTGAAGTGCTCTCCAGCACTAACTTTTGGTAGCATCCAAATCCCCCAGGTATAATACCACCATTCTTTCTAGTTCATCTGGCACAGAAAATCTCAAAGGAGCTCAGAATCTTGTAACTTCAATAAACAGAAATATTGTCCTTTAGTCACATTCCATTATGAAACAGGGAGATTTAACATACGCCTATACCAATTGGGAAACAGAAGACCGGCAGAGTTAGTAGACCCTTCCTGGATTCAGAAGGATGATCCTTGTCCATTTGGGTTCCTAACATCCTATGTATCCCAAACTGTCTGCATCTTTTGCTGTGTTGGCTTTTCCATCTGTCCAGATAGGGTGTCACCATGGTAGTATCTCATGTGACTGAGCATCCAGATCATCATCCAGTTATTGCATGGCCTTTGCCAGTTTATACTGCAGATGCTGGCATACCCAAGATGGCATTCTCTCAGGGAGACTTTTCAAAAACTGTTCCAGTATCAATGTTCTATTAATTCCCCTACTGCCTTAATCTGGATCTTGAGCCCATAAATTTCCCAATCCATGAGGTACCAACAAATTAGAGAGGCTGAAAATCCAAAGATGATAACTCCTTTCAAAACCTCCACCAATACTTCTTCCAACACCATTAACCAATTCAAATTAACAGTGTCCTCATTTAGGCCTTATTCAGTGCTGTAAAATGGATAATTTGGGACACCACTTCTCACTGAGCTGCAGTAGCTGCCTTCATGCAAACAACCAACTAAAGCTATGGTTCATTTTCCAGTTCCAATCTGGATGGGGAAGAGTAATATTTAAATTAGAGTCTTCTGGCAAACTACAGCATCCTCCATTTTCACATACTATAATAAATCTGGTCAGTAACAGCCTGGGTTTGATGCTGCTTTTGCGACTGCTGTCCCTTCCTAATTTCAGGACCAATTCACTTTCCTCTCTTAGGGGCAGAAAGTGTTCAGTCCCAATCTCAATATCATCTGTAAACAAGTGGAGTTCCCACTTGCTCTCAACACAGTATACACACTGGCTATCATCCATATTTACCCCATCTTGTGTCTGTCTTTGTGGCTAATTTAAACCACACCAAAAAACCCACAAAACTCAGACATCTGCTGCATTTGTCTGTCTTATTTCCTTGCAGGGCCCTTCTAGCCACATCCCTACTTCCCTCTGCCCCAAGAGAACCATCACACTTTTATGTTCTTGAGTTGGAGCTAATAGGACCAATGTACTTTGACAGCAGGTTGAAGCAGAAAAGAGATCTGTATCTCCATGCAATGTTCTAAAGCCTGACTCCCTTCATATTTAATTATGGCTCTGTACAGACGTTTTCCACAATGAGGAAATCATTGTGAGAAAGCTCTTCAATTTAACATTGAACATTTAGCACAATGTATACCCCAAGCCACTCTCTGCCCCAAAACAGTGAATATTAAATACATGACTTCAATCCTACAGAGTAATAAGTTTGACCTCCATGCTATAGAAATGATCAAATTCAGCAAAAGCTGTCCTTACTTTATCTAGGGAAAGCAAAAGGATTTTTAACTATCCTTTTCCAAAAGATTCCAGAAGGAAAGATCAAGAGTGCTGGAAAGAATGAGTGGCATGCTGGGAAAATTAGATTATCTCATTCTATGAGCACTAAATTCTTCCGGGATTTTTTTTCTGAGAGTTTTTTGTTAGTTAGTTTTGTTTTTAATCTTTTCTACCAAATCCAATTGTTAGTTGGCATAATTTCAGAAAGAACTTTCACATTTAAAAGTACTGTAGTTGTAACTGAAATAAGAGCTTGTTTATGCTCAGAAAACCCCTTGCAAAGGGTCTTCTGACAGAGAACTCTTGAAATAAGCTCTAAGTTTTAATTTTTTTCAATCCAAAATTGACTATAGCAAAAATAAGCTTTTAATGTTTTAAAAAAATACTAAACTTCGAGAAAGCACAGCTCATTACAGACGTAACATTGATGGGAAACAACTACAAAATAGAAAAAATAAGAAAAACAGATAGGCATTTAATACCCAACATTTTTTTCCCTCTGGGATGATATGGTCTCTTACACCTATGATGTTATCCCAGTCTTTAAGTAGTCTTGGGCTAGTCTATACTAGAAGCTCTACAGTCACTGAAGCATCAGGTGAAGATGCCCTAAATTGTCAGGACAGAGCTCCCATGGCAACTTAATCACTCCATCTCCACAAGAGGCAGCAGCTATTTCAAATCATGTTGTCTACACTGGATCTTAGGTCAGTGTAATTTACGTGATTCAGGGGTGTGAATTATTAACACCCCTGACTTATGAAAATTACACCAAGGTAACTGGTAGTATAGACAAGCCTCTCGTGTCCAAACAAATGGGTGTCAAAAGATTTGAAGAAAATATATTTATAATTAATGGTAGAAACTGGAAGAAACCCAGCAATGAAAACAATTCTTGTTTTCTAATCTGGTTTCCAAGCCGTCTATAAGCACACACGAGGAAAGAGATTACCACAGCAATGTAGTAAAACAACGAAGTGAAACAGAATACCCATACTACATTAGAAAAGGTTTCATCTTTTCAACTATTCTCAGCCAAGATGCAAGCTATTTAACACCAATATATTTGAGATATAATATTACAGTAAGTCTGTGGAGGTTCATAGATTCCAAGGCCAAGGAGGGTCCATTGTGTTCATCTAGTCCCATCTCCTGTATTACAGGCCAGAGAACTTCTCCAAAATAATTCTGAGAGCCCTGCCATTTGACTGCTATAATCTGATAGCATGTGCTTCCAAAACAGACCTGCTTGTTTCCATAACTATTCCTGAATGGAAACATGTCTCTCATTTGTATTATCTTTCTAGTGGGTTTTATAAGTCAGCAGTTGTGTAATGTTACCATATCAAACAATCTTTTTTTTAGAACTGGATACTTAAATTGCATCGCTATTTTTAAAGTGTTTCTGCACTTTCAGGGCTACTTTTATGACTGAAGC
The DNA here is from genome assembly GCA_007922195.1 of Podocnemis expansa. Lineage (NCBI taxonomy): Eukaryota > Metazoa > Chordata > Testudines > Podocnemididae > Podocnemis > Podocnemis expansa. Next base: position 32,636,521 of record ML681982.1, read on the forward strand.
TTGAGTCTCAGTATGGAAAAATATCCGACTTAGGTTTTGTAGAAACCAAACCAGAGGTAATTCATACCAGGTCACATTTTTTTTCAGACCCCTAAAAGTTAAAGGCTGGGTGGCTTGGATAAATGGTTCCCATTTTTGGCCCACCCCTACATAAAAATTAGGAAAAGGTTTATTTTAAGAAATTAAAACTAGGATTGCCTGGACATAAGTCTCCAAACAGAAAGTTTGGAAGGATTCAAACGTATAGTTCTACTTTCTCCTGGCTCTATTTCTGGCTAGTTTTTACTATCCCTATTCTGTGATTTTTCTATTCTTAGGCATTGTTTGCTTCCCTGTGTTTTCAATGATGCTTAAAATTAAATTTTACTGTCTGGTTTGCAAATAAAGATCTAAAGTCCCATATTGAGATATAACAACATCTAGGCTGACTCACTCTAGTTAGTCTTCACCTGCATATCTGCAACCAGAACCAGGACCCTTGCCTTCATTTCTCTTAAGAGAGACACAAATGCTACTCTCGGAACTAAATTCTGAACTCATACTGGTGTGTAGCATCTTGATTTTAATAGATTTACTCTAGATTTACAACAGTTTAACTAGGAAAAGAATTTGGCCCGCAGCCTCTCTGTCTACGTAAACAATCTTCTTGGTCAAAGTACATAACTTCATCAAGAAGTAACTTGTGATCTGCAAGCTGGCAGCAACACTTCTTAAACTTACTGCAAACTTTGTTTCCATTGTGTATGTTGATACTGGCAAAATCCTTCTTTTGGTATTCCTCATGTGGCAGTCATTTGTGCAATACAGTATAGCCACCCTCAAAATAAATATATTTTTGAGGTCATTTTTATTCAACTGACTGTGTACTGGAAACCTAAACAAAGAAACAAATGAATTAAATATATCACTTCATTCCACAGTATGAATTCTAAAGAGTTGGTCAGTTCAGTTAGAGGAAACTATCATACTATGATTATCTTGATTTGGAGGGAAGAGGATATTGCATTTTCTTCCTCTCAAGGAAGATATGGAATGCTGCCGTGTTATTAATGGCAAAACACATCCTTGAACTTGAAGATGTTCAAAGGCAAGATAGGAAATAGACATGACAGAAGCAGCTGTAAATGTTAGGTTCATTTTTGCACCTAATACTTAGGCAAAATGCCTATTAATTACACTAGAAGTCTTGCAGGAGTAGGGAATGCAGGATTGGGCCCATTAGTTGCACAGGCAAGACAAAAATTCATACCTCTTTAGACAGTTTTTTGCTGCTTTCCGTAAAGTAGTGTATGACTCTATGCTGCACTTCAAAGTGACATTACAGGATAAGAAAGTGTGTTTTTAATTTTTCAGGTTTATAATGTAAAAAGTTACAAAACAAGTCACTTTTGTGAAGTACTTGTCTTTTACGCTCATTAAACTGCAATCCAGTGATGACTGAACATGATATTTCAATAGTGGTGATTTGCCAATGAGTTACATGATCAACAAGAACTGTTAATGTTTTTTATTCTAAACCTTTTCAAAATGTCAAGTGTTCTTGTCAGCTGCATGGAAGTGGCATAAAAGTAACTTTTGAAGTTGCTGTTGATGAGATACACTAGGGGAACACAGTACATAGATACTGAAATCTGTGTTCTAATTTCTCACTGATGCAAAAGTATTTATGAACTTAACTCAGATTCCCATTAACAGCAGCAGAGCATAACCCCTGTTCTCCCTTACATAAAAGACTCTGGACACAATTAATACCAGTTCTTACTCACTTCATGTATCTATTCAAGCCCTAAGAAAATAAAAACGTAGGACATACCAACAACATCTCTCCCTAGAATCTGAGTCCTGGATGTTCTGTAGCACATGTAAAGAGAACCCTAGAGATCCCATTTATCACTCAGTCTTTCCTCAAGTTCCTATTTCAGTCAACTGGTGCTTGCTAGTAGGAGTAAAAACTCAGAAGAGCTAGATCATATCTTTATACAAAAACAGGGGCAGGAAACATCAGAAAGCTCTCCATGGAGTTTCTTCCACATTCTTCCTCACGTGAGGTGGCGGTTTCTCCCTCACATCCTGTAAGGGTCCAGCCCACAAACACTAAAGACCTCATGCATCCAGATGGGGACACTGGGCCATCCTTGTGAAAGCCCTGTGGTTCCACAGCAGCACTCTGCTCTATGCTGAGGTCATGCTTCCAGGAACTCCTGGGTCAATCCTAAACCTGAAAACTCCCTGTGCAGAGGGGCTCCTGGGAATTGAGTACCCCTGCTAGCTACATTTACTTTCCTTTCTGATCTTCACTGGATGTGGGCCAGACACTTAAGGGAAAAAGAGGTAAATGCAAATGATCTTCCTTGGTCCTTCTTCAGTCTTTCTACTCCTCCACTCCACCCATGCAGGGCCTTAGATCCACCAGGGACCAGGAGCGGGGAACGAAATGCTGTCACAAAAGCAACTGATCCTATTTCCATACAAAGCAAGAGAGGTCCGTGTGACAATCCAGAAAGAAACAAAGCTTTGCCCTGAACCACACTTCCATAAACACTGAAATACAGACATCATATTTTGGAACAAACTCAAAACAAAACCTCAGATCCAAACACTCCTAATCACTGGGGAGGGATGTGAAAATACAGATCCAAAATCAGTCCTGAAATCTGCACCTGCACTTTCCCTATCTTGATATTAGGCTAAATCAGGACCTTGGTTTAAAAAAGAAACAAACACCATAAACGTTGGTGTGTTAACAATGCAATTCCAGAGCTGACCTTGAGAGACACATCTAAGCAGCAATCAATATATATTAGATCCAAATATGCATCTGGCAGGACCTTGAACCTCTAAGCTTCCCTAAGGACTCCAAACAGCCCCTTGTACAGCAAAAAGCAGCTTCCACTTTTGAACCACTGCATCCTATCCAAGGTCTTTTGGAGTGTGGCAAGTGTGTAGGGTAACTTACAGTGACCTTAGGAAGTTAATTCTCCTATTTCACTACCTGCAACTCTTCTATGGCAACAGAGAGGGACTGAAGTGGAAAACAGAATCAATACACGTGCAGAACCATATACTGAAAACGCAAATGCTCTAGACACAAAAGTTCTATGGTGTAAGGCAAAAAGATGTCACTGTGACCACAAGAATTTTAATTTCTAAATCCTATTGATTTCATTTTTTTCTTGACAGCAGCATCATTTTTATTTATTTAATTTTCTGGTGTAACACCATTAACTTTGGCAGAGAGCTTTCTAATTTACATAGGTAGGAACAGAACAGGGAGGAGAAAAGAAGCGTGGCTCTCTTTCGTCAGCCTTCCCACTCACTCAGTACCCAGTCCCCTGTGGACCTGGGAATCAAGACTTTTGTTTGAACCCATTTGCAAAGTGAAATTAAATGTGAAAGCTGGGTGCAGTAGGTTGCTGAAAGCTGCAGTCAGAAGTCAAGAACCTGCTTCTGAAGTCGTAGGAGATAACATCACCCCTGACACTGTGGTTTAAGCATTACAGCTTTGAGGCTGTACAGGCAAGATAAGGCTTCCACCAGAGCCTATGAAAATATCTTTCTTGACTAACATGCAAAGATTGTTCCTCAAAGAATTTCCCTAAGATTTTCATGTTAAATACTGGATCTTGGAGACATGTGGTAACATGGTTCTGTACCGATGATTAGAATTTGACACTTTAATAACACATCACATGGGATTCATCCCTTACAAAGAAAGCCATGTTTGAGCCATTGTCTGCTTCTCTCTATGCAGTACTAAGATGGCTGAACTGCTACTTGATTCTGCCTTTTCACAGATAAAGATCTGGTTGTGGGAGTGGTTTGACACATGCAGGGCCAAATTTATCCTTCAGTAATACCACCAGCAATCCAGAGTAAACTCCACAGGCACACAGATTTACCCACAATTTGACCCAAGGCCTACGTGCGAGGGGGTCCACAAAGATGAGCTTTATTCATAGCTGCACGTCAAAGATACCCTGCAAAGAAACCTAAAAAGCTGGTTTCAGTGTGAGACTGAATGTCTATTTTTATTATATGTAATTTTGTGTCTACTACTTTTCATGCAACCTGTAGCAAATATTGCTTTGGGTAGTGTTTCTATTAAATAAACTGTTCAGAATTTGATTACTTTCAAGTTGTTAACACCTTTGAAATCAGTCAGAAACAGTGGATGCTAGCTCTGCACAGCAAGGAATCCATGTTCAAATTACTTATTGCTCCACCCTCTAAGCATAAAAACAGTTACACAAATACAGTAAATATTTTCATAAAGATTTGAAGAACTGGTATGACTCCAATACTTTTTGTGCTTCAATCCTTATGTATATTTGATTACTTCTGTGCTCAAAACCAAAATGTGTATTATTTGGTTTAAAAGCAAACATCCCATCAGTTGGTTATGATGCTTTATAGAATTACAAATTCACTGACATACATACTCTGTTCTATACAGCACATGGATTGACAGGCATGCATCGATATGCAGCAGCTATGTTAACCCACATCCAAGGCACACAGGATGTGGGTTAAGTATAAGTGAAACACTTATAGCTGTGTCATCCAGGTTAATGAGATGCTTCTACGTTCCCAGTCCATCATCACTTCATCTGGCTTCTCATATGAATCAGGCAACTGAGCCCATTTGTGATGTTGCTTAGCAGTATTTTGTACAGCTGAGTACAGCCACTGTACACGCTTCCCATCTGTCTGCCACACCTAACCAATATTATCCAAACCATCATTTTGCCTGTTTGCATCTTCAACTAAATGAATCAAAGGGATTGAAATAATCCTATTAGGCTTCAAAACAAAGCAGCGCAACTATACCCTGATAACAGGAGTCACAAAATCTTCATAAACAAGAAAGCCACTTGCTCTGCAAACAAAAAAAGCCAGCAACAAGACGTTTGTTAAGCTTCTACCAATCATGAAAAAGAATACTTAGTTAGCATTCAGACCTGTACCTTCAGAGGCTTTACTTAAGCCTCACACACTCCCAAAAGGATACTAGATGAGTAATGTCTTTGTGTTATGCCTGGAGAAACTGAGGCAGAGAGAATAACTAACTTGCCCAAAGCCAAAGAAGTTTGTGTCAAAACTGGAATTAAAATTCAGGAATGTCCATCTCCCAGTCCGATGCTCAGACTACACCTCTCTCTTTCTAATGATAAGAACAGGCAGTCACACCCATTACATTTGTTCTCTGGTGATTTTGAAGAGCTTTGCCCTGCTTCCACTGAAGTCAATGCCTAAATCCCTTGACTCCAATAGGAGCTATATGAGGTCTCAATGTCCTCAGGGGGATCCAGTTACCCCTGAAGAATCCCAGTGAGAAAATGATTGCAGTCCACAGCCATAATTACCACCTGCAATTTAGGTAACTGATTGACTTATCAAAGAAACGTGCTCTTGAGAGGAAAGATTGCTTTTTGTTTTGGCACTGGGAGATATGGATTCAATTTCATGTTTTGCTACAATTGTTTTTCATGACTTTGGGTAAGGCACATCATTGCTCTGCATCTCATCTCTCTGTCAGTACTACTTCCTTTCTCTAATCCTTTGATAGTCTTATTTATTTAGGGAGGAGGTGGTCTCTGCCTATGCACAGTGTCTAGCATGATGAGCTCCCAGACTCAGCTGGCATTTCTATATGGTACAGTAATACAAACAAAATAATAATGGGGCAGCTGCACAGAACTGATGCCTGGAAGAGGCCATCTTTGCAACCTACAATTACCTGGGTTGTTAATACTTACAGCCCAAGCATTTGACAGTTGATAGTGTGGTTAATTCAATCATGAATTGAACTAAAATGAATGTTACAATTCAATACTATTTTTTAATGTAAATGCAAACTTTAGAAAATAAGATACATGAAGATAGTATCAATTTCTGCCATTGCCTAGCTGACTAGTTTCTGGAGATTTTGTCATGTAGGCTTCTGTTTTCAAAAGAAATCACAAATGCAAATGCAAAAATCCACAGTTGTATATAAATGGAATGTTGTGCATTAAAATTCAAGTTTTGTCCAGTGAACATTTACCCAGTTTTCATGTCAAAAGGCTGGGATTGTTTATTTTACCATGCATCAACTTAAAGGTAGGAAGGTTAATAGCCTAGTTTGCAAAGAGACTGGTCCAATGCCGCTCCCATTTGCTGCATCTGAAATGTGAAATAACAAGTCTTAAATGACCTGGCCATCTACATACACCAAATCACTTGCTACCAGGAAGAGAACCCAGAAATCTTCCCAGTCCCTCAGTCCAAACACTAAACACTTTCTCCCAGGAAGACATCTGTACAATGGGCTGACCCCTCCCTTATTCCTACCTTTATGTAATTAACTCATAAAGTTAAAAAAATAGGGCACACAAACAACTCCATCATCTTTAATTAACAGCAAGTAATGCCAACTAGGACAAGTAAATATGTGTGAAGCACCACTCGTACATCCAGCAACTTGCATGTGTGTCACAGATGGTTTTATTGAAGAGCCAAAGAGAAAGAGAAGAAAAACAAGTTACCATATCCATGAAAAGAGACAGCAAAAGAGACAAAAAAGAATTCTATAGTGTAAGAAATTAAAAGAAAAATACAAAGCGATTCCCTTGCCTTGATAACATGTAGACTAATCTCTACATAAATAGAAATAAGAGCTCTTTGAAATGCCAATGATTTGCTTGGAAAACATTCATTAAAAACGTCCTGCAATTATTGACTCTATCATTATTTCTTGGCAGCATCTGAGTCTTGCAGCATCTTGTGTTTTCCGTGAAAAGCAAAGCATTGTTTCGGGGGGCGGGGGAGCCAAGGACACTATATTTGAAATATGTGCTTGGTGACATGAAACTGATTGCCCAAAGGAATTGGGATAAATATATTTGTGTTATTGTACATGTGAGTAGCTTGAATCATGTACTGCTCTCTTTCTTTGTTTGGATTATGCAGTTTGGCTGGGCAGCCATCCAAAAGATTCACATTAAAGTCTAGCTATATTCAGCACAAAAGTCATCTCGCATCAGAGGATCAAAGTTACATCAACCAACAAGCACTAAGGAATTGATAAGCTGCTAAAATTAGGTCATCTCCTAGCAGCTGCTTTTGATGGATGAAGTGGAATTTAGCCTCAGGTTTTCTATTTAAAGATGTGTTATAGCATCTTTTCCTGCTGCTACAATGAGAACACAACAAAGTGTAATGCTTCTGATTAAATGTTTAATCATTTCTATTTACTCTTCTGATTGTCTCTGCTATACCACAGATTTACAGCATTCTGTATCTGCAGCTCTGCTAGACATTTTAAACCCACACTGCAATACTTAGAAAGATTTAAATTCCTAGTGGTGCAGGCTCACAGAGGATTTTTTCCTTCTATGTGGAGTGAATTCTGCAAACATGTTTACTTATTTTTAAAGGCATATATTGGCGAATAATGGACTTGAAAATGGACTTATCTTCAGTTTTCTTAATAGTGTGTTCCACTAGAAAAACATATATCACTTCATCATTAGGAATGCTTTTAAATACTGTTGTACTAGAACCTACAGTGGTTTCTTTTTTTTTTGGCATCTGTGGTTTTATTTTTCTCTTTAGGTGATCCCTACAGAAGAATTTAGCTAATCAAACGTTATGATGAAAACTGATTACCTTACTGGTGATTCTCAATTAACATGATTCATGCTAACTTCTGCTCCATTAAAAGAAAAGAGGAAGGGAATCTGAATGACCAATAGGTACTTGTTATAGGATCCACTGCTACCTGTTATCTCGAGCAGCAGTTCTCAACCACATTACTGTGTCTCCATAAAGTGGTAATTGTGTCATGGAAAGCAAGCACGATGATTGGATTCAGCCTCGGGTGGAAGGTGAGCTGTTATGTGCTGTAGGGTTGTGACATGCCACCAAGCATATCATGACTCACAGAAGGTAGAGAACCACTGATCTGGAGTACTGGTTCAGAGAGGAGGCTAGGCTGTTAGTGGCTGAAAATTGTTACCATCCACACATAACAACATTGTGCCCTACCTGAAATGAGTTTTTGGTTTCGGTCTAGTATCAAGTCCACACCATAACCTCAGATGTAACAATTGGCACCATCATTAGTTTCTTAGCAGAGAGGTCAGGATGAAATGACCATGAAAACTGAACTAGACTCCCAAATTTAGAATCTGTCCTTGGATTGGCCAGACCAGGATTGAGGCATGTTGGTGGGATGCTGTGGGGAAGCTTATACTGTCACTGTCCATGCTTTAGGAATAAACAGAGACCTTCAGTCTCCCTGGCTCTCAACAGGACCTCTTTTATATCTGCTGAAGTCATTAAACATGATTTAATGTGGTCTCTAGGAAGAAAAAGGAACATCTGCATAATGGAAGGAACTAAATCAATAGAGAAAGAAATGTATTTTCAAGCCAAGAAATAGGGAGGGGAAAAAATAAAAAACAAATATACTACGTGACTGTCAACGAAAATATGCAGTTTATCTTTCTATAAATGAAAGACATATTTACACCACCACAGAGAAGCCAAATCCTGGTTCCTCCTCACAGCTCAGTAAACAAGATGTAGAAGACAAGTACCATGGAGTACATGATCATCTAACCCAGCCCATAGTTCAATTCCATAGCTGATGTGACCCCTCACAACCTGTTTGAAAAGGTTTCTCCAGCATGGTCATGCTCTGTAGTTCCATAAATACAGCTACTGGAAAACAGAAAACCTTTTCCATGAAAAATTTAGTGTTTTTTTGGAAGGGTTTTGTTCATTTTGCTTGTTTGTGGGGTTGTTTATTTGGTTGGGATTTTTTTGCTCTGAATCCATACAAAATGTCAAAATATCAAACATTTCCAAGGAATGGATTTGTAGAAAAATTCAGTCTTGGGATGACCAGAATGGAGTTTTTTGGTTGCTATCTCCCAGTTCCCTAGTTGATCAGCAACCTCGGCTGTCCAGGATCCCAGGAGAAAATTAGCCAGGGAGCAAGGCAGACGGGGAGCCAGCAGCTAACCAGGGAGTCACTGGGTGAGTTACCAGGAAGCCCACAGAGCTGGGTGTCCAGCAATGTGTGTAACCCGGGGGCAGAGAATTCCATAATATCAGCATCCCATCAGAAAACTTCTAAGCAACTCAACCCAAAAACCACTGTTTCCAGACCCCCAACCTTCCACTAATTTAATCCCTCATAGCTGGCAAATCCTGGTCACTTTTACGATAAACTAGACAAAGTCACTGTGAGGCACAGTGTGCAGATAAGAGACATTTCTACAATCTCCATACCCAACTGTAACCTCTGGACAGAATATTCATATCAAGTTCTTCTGATTTGCATTGATTATTTTTATACAAGTTATGGCTCATTTTTAGGAGTCAAATTTGCCCCCTCCTCCCCTTTTTAAAGTAATATCAGAGGTTCTGCTGCTCTCAGCATCACACGGCTTTAGAAAGAAGATGCCATTGAGCACAGGGCCTGTAAGCTCCTTTGTAGACAGTTTTCAAGACAATTTCCACTGCCAGAGTCGTAAATATGGGGTAACTTGGGTGTACAGCTTGTTTTAGATAAACAGTCTCCAATTTTTACAATAATGGGCTATGTCCATACTTACACAGTTAAATTGATTTAACTTATATTGATTCAATAAAATTGATATAAAAATCATTAAATTGATTTAAGTTAAATCAATTTAACAGGTCCTCACTAGAAATTCAAATTGAAATAGCATGTCCATGGACAGGACTTGCTATTTCGAATTAGGAGAGAGGCACTATGGGAGGTGTGGTAAGATAGCTCCATAGAAGGGCCATGCCCCCACCCAACATATAGAAAAAGGAAAGCACCTGGGAAGGAGAAGAGCAAAAAGTGTTAAATCGATATAGCAGTTAAACTGAAGTAACATGTCCTCTCTGTGTTATTTCAAAATAAAAATTTTGATTTAACTGTCATATCGATATAACGCTAGGTTTTATTATATCGATCTGACTATCCTTATATCAAAATGAGGGAGCTCCTCATTTCAAAATAAGAGAATGTCGTGTGGACTTACCATTTTTTAAATTGAAATAACCAGCATTATTTCAATGTAAACCGTGTGTGTGGACATCCTCATGGAGTTTTATGGATTTTATGTTAAAACTGGAAACTCTATTCCTGAGGATAAGAGCAGGCAGAACACAGGACCAAATCCAGCTTTAACTTATTGGCCCACCTTGGAGTGAGGCCAAGCGACACTGGCTCAGAGAGGGTTTAAACCTCATGTATGATGCAGCCTGCTGCCTTAGGCGGTCCATGGCTCTTCCCATTCCATTTAGAATACACCAGAGGGTCACATTTTGGGACCACAATTGTGACAGACCTTTGTACAGCCCTTAGAAATAGTGGGGAGAAAGGATCGCTATTACGCACTTCCCAATCCTGCACATTCCCACATGGATCTTAGAGGTCTAATCTTGTCATTTCTTGCCTCCCTTTTTTAGAAAGGGACCTTTCTCTCACTCCCTGGTCCCCTAACCTCTCTGTATTCTTAGTACCAAACAACCCTAGAAATACAAAACAAGAATGTGCTTATTTTGTGACTCTCTGCACCTCTGTATGTAACTCAGTTGGAAATCAATACAGGGAGGCAAGAAAGAGGCTCATCATTATTAGACAACAGGTCTGTGCAGTTTTGCAAAGCAATAAAACCAAGTTCTTTCATTTACTTGTGGAACAAGTAGAGGTAACTTAGTTTAGTGAACAGAAATGTGACCATGAGCAGAGGGACCAGAGCGTAGTTTTGCATAGGAAGGCGCCATTTTCCCTACCACCACTTTTCGGATCATAACTGCATTCGGTTGGATCCATTTTTGGTGCTGGCTATGTCCAAAAATTACCAACTTCTTAACAGAATAACCATGAATATTAATTACAAACCACAGCTGGAATTAAGTGAACACATCACCCAGTCAGTTTTCTTACCACTATTAATGCAACATTCTTTAATCCACTTGCACTAACTCTAAACTGAAAGTTTCAATTGTTCATGACCTGAAGCAGTTGGAGGGAAAAAGTCAGTTTTGCAAAAATTTTGAAAATTTCTGTCACTTTCATCCAAAAATGAAACAATCTTTTTGAAAAAATTCAGAAATGTAGAGGATTCTGTTTTTTCTTTCTTCCCTTTCTACCATTAAATACAATAAAATAGATGACTTTTTTTTGTGGTGTTTCTTTTGTGGAGGGAAGGGAGCAGTTCTTTTATTTTGACACAACTACATGCCAAAATTTCTCAAGTGTAGAAAAATTAGAGTCACCAAAGGAAAAATGGAAGAAAAACAAAACAGTGAAAAAAAATACACAGCTATCATTCATTCTGTTGCAATCAGTGTAAAAAATGAAAATATAATGAAGAAAAAACCTGAAAATTGAAGTTTTGAAGTATCAGGATCATATAAACTCTGGCTTCCATGGAAAATATTGAAAATAATAGTAGGTTTGTCTTAAAGTTTTTGGTTTTGAAAGAAAACCTGTTTCTTAAAAATAGTTTTGAACAAAACAATTCAACTAGCTCTTTTCATGATTCTGAGGTTCAACAGCATTATCAGTTATGGATCATCTCATCTGCACTTATGTGTTTGGTATGCATTATGAACCAGAACACACATCACTTTGACACATCACATATTGATAAAACTCACTTATCCATAAGAAAATAAAGTCAGGATTACTTGACCCACTAAGATGTGTGGGCTGCTTTGTTTAGACTTCCTTTTCTACATAAGCGTAATTGGACTCTTATGCTCACATCTGGTCTAAAGAGCAGTCTGTCTCATTTCTCTTTCATTTAAGTGTTGAGGGCTTGACAGGGAACATTCTGATCTTCTAAGAAATAATGATACCATTGCAAAAAACACCTTAAAATATTTCATTAGATTGGGTGCTTCTCTCCTTGCCATTTAAAAATTTTAACCCATTAATCACCAATTTTGGTTATGATTATGACTTCATTATTTATATAATTTGTATGTCAGAATGCCATCCAGTTACAAAAATCAAGTAATGCTGGAATATAGGTGTATGGGAGACCATTTGATTTATAGCAGTGCACTTTGTGGACTCAACATTATTTGCTGGCCTTTGAGAAAAGAGTGACAGTAGTATAAACTAAACATCTATCTGAAAAGAACATTAAGATTGCAAAAGTTAATTTCGCAGACTGGCATTCAGCTGCCTTGAAAAAGAGACCATCCTTTCTCTTCCTGCAATCTCCTGGCTCATTTACTATACACCTTCCACAACAAATGAGGCAGGGGGCCTATAGACAACAGCCTTCTTCACTACCAGCCCTGACTCATACCAAGAGCACGTGCCTCAAGTGCATTCAAAGGGGCCAGGGTCCTGTGGAAAAATGTATACAAGACCATCTAATTAAAAGACTGCGTTATGCTGTATACACACAAGGGAATCTAATTAAGGGGGCACAAGACACACCAGGTTTGGCATTTTCTAACTTCTAAGTGCTTGCCTTTGTAACCTTAATGTTCTTTTGACATATTTATTTTATGACAAAAACAACTATGGCACCTTAAAGGCTAAAAGGCTCTGGGCATAAGCTTTCATGGGCTGCACCTCACTTCATCACTTGCATTTGACAAAGTTGGTTGGAGCCAAAAAGCTTATGCTTGAAGAAATTTGTTAGTCTTTAAGGTGCCGCAGGACTCTCATTGTTTTTGCTGTATACAGATTAACACGGCTACCCTTCTGGAACTTTATTTTTATGAAATTTCTTATATTTAAAAATTTATAGGTATATAAAAAAAAAGTCTGACATGTGGAACCGTATTGACACTACATATGGACCATCACCAGGTTGGGACCTTTAATTCCAGCGCATAGTCCTCTACCACTTGAGCTAGCAAAGTAACTGGCAGTAGAAAGTTGTTACTTTCTGTGTTGATCTGCCACTAGGGAGATAGCAAAACAGACTTTTCTAGACAGCAAAGGAATGCTGAGACTTGAGAATAAGGGGTTCAATGCCAGGTTCTGAAGGGGAGCATGCTCAATGAATGCAGACTGTGTACCTCTGCATTCTCCATCCTCTCCTTCTACTCTAATTCATAGCTTCTCCACATCTTCCTCCACAGTACCTGGGCACTAGCAAGGGGAGCACTGAAAGTACAGAAGAGACACTGTCCCTGCTTTCAGTTCTGATACTTAGTAGCACAGCAGACAGGATCAGGACCTGCAGGGAAAATCTAAAATGCAAGTTTTCCCTTTTTCAGGGTTCAAGAAGGAAAGTGCTATTTCCTGCTTTCTTTCACCTCATGTGTTGCTTCTTTCCTTCTCCTTTTCTATCCAGCAGCTAGTCCTCAAGAGTAGGGAGCCTACATCCCATAATCTTTTCCCCCATCTGCTACAACATCTTTGCAGAGCTGACAGAGGAGTAGAGGGTTGAACTGGTGTTACCCAATTTGAAGCAAGACCCATAATGAAGGGAGGTTTCCCAGTGTGTAATGGGAAGAAAATTGAGAAAGAGAAAGTTCTGATGGAATAAGAGGGAAAATTTCTCAGTCAGAAAGTTATTAGATTTTTAGGCCAGACTTCCAAGTGAAATGGTAGGTGTCCCCTTGCTAGAAAACCTTGCAATAGATTGATCCTGGCACCAGGCTGCCAGTGACTGGCCTAGATAGATGTGCCCTACTGTCTCTTTCAACCTAAATTTGTGAATTAAAATTGGTTCTTGCATGGGACAGTTGGCAACATGGTTATGCTGCCAGACCATAATTGCTGAAAAGCAGAACATGCACAGCTACCACTGTTGTGCCTTTCACGCCTCTTTGCAACAGTAACAACAGAATATTATGACGTGTCTCACACCCCCTCTTCCTTGCCACAGACAGAAGTTATTCCATCATTTATCAAATGTATACAAATTCCTTTTCATATGCAAATATACCATTTGCCTCAGTGCTTGAGCTAAACAGTTGTGCAGTATTTTGTCATGAAAATATCTTTAATCACAGAGTCCCTTGTTTCCATTCAATTGAACAGGTGTTGCTTAATGATAAAGACATTGTAACATCATATTCATTTGTTAACAGAGTGTAATGAATATGTTGTAGGAACATGAATGAGTCAATCTCATTGCTGGGGTTAGTGGTTTCATGTGATGTGGTACATGTAGGATAGTGGCATTGCCTCAACTAGAGGCGTTCATTACAACAAATGTAACTGATGTGGCTGGTGCTTGCTCTTTTCAGTTTTGGAAAGAAGAGAATGCATAAAAGGCTTCAATGCAAATGAATAAGTTGTTCAATGTGGTTAATTCACACATTGGCTCCATTCCTGTCCCCTTTATAGGTGCTCTGTATGACATTTTTTGAAATAACATCATTTATATGCAACAGATTTATGCCATATCAGAACAAATACATGGATTTGATCTGGAATCCTGTGGCACACACTGCTCTGTCATCAGATGTTTCAGAGAAAAGTGATTACTTCTTGCCTCAGCCTCTGATTTTTAAAATGTGAGTATTTGTGGAGAGAGAAAAGCCTAACATCTATGATTATACTAGCAAAGATGAGCATTGCAAGAGCTGTCCTCAAGTTTCATGGCATATGGTGATTCTCAGTTCTGGGCTAGTCCTCTTTCTCTGGCAGGTCTGATGTTAGACCACTGTAAGAAACAGGAGACTCTATTAAGGTGGACCATGTACATTTTCTGATATGCCATGGTATGCACTTATAGCTGTGGACTTACAGCTGCTATTATTATGGTCCACTTCACCCCTTTCACAGTCAACAGTGCTAGCCTAAAGGTCCCTTCCCTATATTCGTGTCTTCTCCTATGAATCTGCCCCCAACCCCAGCACATAGAATAAACTCCAAACACCAGAACACCAAACTCTACCCTCTCTCTTCATTTAAACTCCATCTAAAAAACTCCTTCTTGCACAAGACTTATAGATAGCAGACTTGCAGTAAATATGCATTATCTAGTCTTTTATTTATTCTTCCAAAGATTCCAGCTGGTTAGAGAAGCATGGGGAAAAGCCATGCTGGTTTGGTTTATATCATACTGAGCTCATCTACTAGATATACCATATTGTTAGAGTTCAAACAATATGGATATTATAGCAGTGCTTAGAGGCTCCATCTCAGATCAAGGCATCATTGAGCATTGTGCAAACACACAGTAGGATAATCCCTGCTCATAGGTAATAGTCAAGACGGTTAAAGGGGAAGTGATTTGCCCAGGGTCAAACAGCATGTTGATACCAGAGCCAGGAATAGAACTTAGGCGTCCTGGCTTCCAACACTACTACCATGCCAGGCCATGGTACCATCTCAGCTGACTTACTCCCTCCTCTGTACCAAATTATTTTAAGTCTTGATAATTGGTTATCATTCAGTTCCCCACTATAATAACTGTAACAGTAAACTAAACATTTCTGTTTGTTCAGCGATCGGTAATTAGTGTCCTCAGAATGAGTGGATGAATGTTCTAAGACCCAATGCCTTAATTCAATTACTTGCGTAAGTCATTCCACTTTTCTCTGATAATGCCTAAGGTTTATCACCTGTATAGAATAACCTCAGGGTAGCTATTTAAAGTAGGTCAGTCACATGAAAACATCTCATTATGGGGTATGCTACTGACAGAAGACTCAGGCTCAAGCTGAAAATCAAATGAAAGGGAAAGACGTCATGTCATGCATTGCTTAATGAACATATGGCCCTCAGCAGATTTGGATTTTGTTTATAGCAGCACAGAAGTTAATTAGAGCCCCTTTTCTACCACAGCCATTATCGATAAGCAAGACTTAAATATTCTCAAACCTTTCACTTCCCAAAGGAAGTGAAAAATGCTATAGCCTGCCAAACTAGTAGTCCTGTTAAAGTCATAGACAACCCAAGTTTTTCCATAATTTGCAATTTGGAGAAGTGTGAGATATCTATGTGGTCAATCTTCATTTTCTACTAGATTGTCCTGCTCACCCAAATCATTAAATAGTTGCATTATAACCAGGAGCTCCAAAAGAAGTCACTCATAATTGGTGGGCACAAATGCTCTGACAACAGCACATAAGGGTGAGTGATACTGACTGTATGTGGAAACAGAAATGCAAACAGATTTTTAGAAATGGGGCAAATTCTGCTCTTAGGTATACCATCTAGATTACTCCAGTTGAGGTATTGTGGATCTAGCCAGCTTAACAAAGACCAAAATTTGATCAATAAGTATAATATTATTTTATCATAAATAGTCAACAAAATACTAATGGATACCCACTGACAATTATATTAAATTAGAATACATAGCTAAAAGGACAGGAGGCTTGGCTGATGGGTGGTTCTCCAGAAAACTTTTACCCTGAAGAAGTGGACTATATAACATGTTCTAATCGTAAGGTCAATATCCTCCCTCTATTAATTTAGAAACAATATTTTCAATAATAGGATTAACCTATTAGGATTACACTGCATCATTCAAGCTATGATGGGGACAACATCCCATTTTATGGAGGCAATAATCCAAGTCCAAAACCACTCTTTCTTTTATCCTTAATTGGGGGGGAAAACCCTATATGTTATTGGTAAATAGTGTTGTTGTTTTTCAGCTATACTACTAGAAGCCTTTTAACATTTGTTTTCAAATAAAATTAAGTTGAAAGTCAGTCTAAGTAAATTTAAAGTGGAACTAGAAGCCACATAGCAGAAGAGGATAGAAAGAGCTCAGACAGTTTAACTCTGGCTTTATGAAGATTAAAGTATGCCTGAAGGTTTGGGACTCCACATGTGCATAAGGCAACCATCGAAGGTTCCCATTCCCAGCCTTTTTTAAGTGAGGACTCAGTAAAGTTATTAGAGAGCTGAAATGATGTGACCACACACAGAGATATCAAATTATTTTAAGGAGTCTTAATATCAAGGAAGAATCTTGCTGGCAACTAATGGCTTGAATAATTGAGAGAGTCTACTTGCAATGTAATTCAGGACAGAGATACTCTAGCCATTCCATATAAACCTTAAAATAATCAGAACTAGAGGCAGGATTCCAAATTTTCTTTTTTAAGTTTAGTAAGAGTGTCCATCAAGCCATCTATTAACTGCTCCATAACACTTGCTCATAACTCTTTAAGATTTTGCTACCATGATCTTATCCTCAATTCTCATTATATAAATAGACAAGAGTCTGCTTCTCATGATGGAAAAAGGGAGGGCTGAAGTTCAAAGGATATTTACATCATAAAGATATTATCTGTTGGGTTTTCTTCCATCTTGTCCAAAGCTGTGTTTATTTGCTACGACATTGTGAAGTTTAGTTTTTTATTTCTGTAAAGGAGTTCTGGGTACTATACAGGTTAGAATCAAACTGAATGCACTAAATAGAATAATGAAAATCTTCACATTTGTAACGCAATGTTACTCAAGAAATGCTCAACAAAGAAATTTAGATCAGCGTATGTGCTATGTTGACATGCAAGATAAGACTTGACAAGTGACGGGATTCCAGAAACAGGACCCCAGTGGTTAAAGTGTAATTTGAGGGGCCTCAAAACCTGCCTAATCTCTGGGCCCCCTTCCTGTATTGTCTGAGCCCCTTTCATGCATGTGTGGGCCTGATTTTTCTAGATTCTGGAATCTGGATCCCAGAACTCTGGCCTGTCAGATCTGTGGGCCCTAGAACTGTGTTCCGGGGCATCCCGGCTTACTTTAACCACTGCAGGACCTCAAAAACACAGTAGTTTGTTTTAAACAGCTGTCGTTACCTGAGGCTGCCTTAACTCTCATGATGTCAGAAAGTGAGAAAATGTTAAAATGACATTAAAGAAGTTTCTTTAATGACATTTCCCCATAATATTTCATTTGTCCATTCTCAGTCAAACACTCCCCAAACTTGTAGCTAATAAGGTATTATCACACTCCAAGTATCCAGTGTTTCCACAAGAGCTTTTAGATTATAAATGGACATATTGTTAGGTGTCCCCAAATTATCAACTGACCTGCATTCATCCAGAATTTGTGAAAAGTTATTGGGCAAAGCAGCCACAGAGCTATGGGAACAGGCGATTACCATGCCCCTAGTGACAGCACTACAACTGCATTAGGGAGGTGTTTCAAAAAGCTATATCTACTGGGTGCAAGTAAGGAACTCAGATGAAGTGTTAATTGAAAGTCAGACGGGTAACAAGCTATGAAAATAAGATTAGAAGAAGAGTGCCAAACAATGACAAATTCAACAGGTTATAGAAAAATTATTCATAGGAACAACCACCGTAGTTGGAAAAACTCCATGAGCAACTGATAATAACTTAATATATTATGCTAAATTCAGAAAAGCAAAAGACAGTTGCTGAAGATGCTGATTCCACTTACGGGAGAAGCCACATGAGAAGAGCGTGACCCTGCTTGACATTCAAGAAGAAATCCACTGGGATTCTACTTCCTTTTACTTACCTGCGATGCTCCATTTTGGCTGGTGGCAATATGGTCAGTGCCAGCAGGAAGACTTATTGCCCCTTGAGACACCCTAGAGTAGCAGTTGTTTGAGTGCGACCACACAAGAATGGCAACCTAACTTACAGGTTTCAGTTTTATTTTTATTTAGGGCTCCAGCTGTCATGTGATAAAAAAAATCTGAAAACCAATAGAAAGATGAAGAACATTGCAGCTTCATTAAACATGCACAGTCTATTGAGCCAAAGGGATGGCATTGCAGCACACATTATGTAGTGAAGTTCCTAGATCTGGCTCCTGCCTGCAAATTCTCAAATCTCTCAGGTGGCACCACATTGGATGACAGGGCATAACCTTCATGTGTGGTTGGAGAGTTTGAGAGCACCACATGCTGAGATAGTTTTGTCAGTCCTGGTGACATGGCTGAAGAAAATGCTATGCTGGTTTGAATATAATGAGCAACTGAAGGAAGGTCAGATCTCTGCAACCATTTTATGTTTAGGATGTGGTGGTGTCAGAAAATAGGAAATGCCTCTTGCTGCTGAAAGTCTGTCTGTAAGAGCACCCAGGTTTCTGACCTAGATGACAGTTGAGACAGTAAAAAAAAGTTTGATAGAGCCTGAAATTTATCTCAGTGCAACAGTACTTTGTGTCCATAAGTGAGACAGACTTCAGGCAGGAGGTGTTAATGCCTACTCATCAAGAACATCCAGTTTTCTGTGATTGTTTGAACACTGCTTGTCACCTAGGTAGATGCATTTGTCATGAGTCTCCATGGGACTTGACACTGCTTGCACTGTGGGTTCTGGTGGCCCAGCTCCAAGGTCTTAGTCCTTGGTCTTCTTCCATGAGATGTTCAACCGCACAGTGAAAGCAGAGTCTTAAAGACCTTGGAGGGCAGAGCTGAAATTCTTTGACTGCTCCACAACAAGGCAGTATTGTTGGCATAGTCTTACTTGGTGAACACTTCTTGACCAACCTTGATTCTGACACATGAAGTGGCATGTCCTAATGTCCAGCTAATATGTTTGCACAATGCATCCCTGAGCTTGTGTAGAAAAACAGCAAAATCTTTGAACTAAAAAGGTGCTCCCATTCCAGTATTGATTTAAAGATTGCGTACCAGATTTAGTAGGACATCTGGAATTCCTTCTAGTTGCCAGACTGCTGACCTGTTGAGCGACTCACAAAACCTCTTTAATGTTGATGCATGCTACATGAAGCAGGTGGTTAAATTCTCAGTGCCATTCAGCAAGACGTTGGAAGACAAAGGAGAGCTTCCATAGCTTACCACTCAACAGTGAACCTGATTGCTATGAACGCCAATGCCTTTTAAAGAGTGGCTCTCTCCTACCGAGCAGAACACAAACAAAGATCTTTTCAGGGACCAACAGCAATGAGATTAGTGTGCAGTTACCACACTGTACAATTCTTTTCTCTTTTATAGAAGTATTGTAATGTCAATATGGGCATGTACAAAAATTTAAGTGTGATCCCATTTGTGCCCAGGCCCAGGGCCAAAGGAGATCAATCATCTTCTCTACTCCCACCCCCGGGCCAGGAAGAGCTCAGTGCCCTGGATGATTATGGTGGGGAGAAGGATCCCCCCCCCCGCTGCCCCTTGTGCAAGCCCCTGGATGCCATCTTGCTGCTAATTTGCTTGATGCATACACTATGAAGAATAGCTGATGTTGACCAGTTCCAGGGCACCTTTGAGCTGTGCAGGTGGAATGCCATCACGAGCAGTTGTCACAGAGGTCATTCCAGAAGCACCATAACATGAAGATGATAAATTTCTAGATAAATAACTGTTCTGTTAATTTTAATTCTTTGGATCATGCCCATCACCATTGTATCTAAGTACTGTCCACTGACATTTATCTACAATGATTCAGGGAAGAACTAATTAAATACATTAGTGTGTCTTACTGAAGGATTTGTTGTGACTAGAATTCACATTATAGTATGGCACCATCCATTTTCTCAGGCCTCCTGAACTAAAAACCTCCAGTGCTGCCATGATATTGAGAATATTCGTTGCTCTTTTTTCCTCCCCTTCTGTATTACCAACACTAGATTCTGATGGATTTTTCTTGCCCTACCCACTTAGTTTTTATTAGAACAGTAAAATTAACAACAGCCCTGCAGCAGTAGGGATGAAATCCTAACCCCTTGAAAGTCAATGCCAAAATTCCCATTGACTTCCTGGAAGCCAGGATTTTGTTGCAAGTATACAGAGCAGCAGCCTTTTGTACAGTGGACAGTTCAATCCTCATTTCAAATAGATTTCAGCTGTAAACCCACCCCGGCATCTATGGGAAGCCCTCACTCAAGACCACATGGATGTGCTGTTGCTGCCACCAAAAGCAAAAGTATCATTCTCTAAAGACTGCCCTTATCCCTTTGTCTTTGATTTATTCCAGGACATGGCCAAGGCAAGAAACATTGAAGGCACATAAGAGAGTAGTGGCCAGCAGAGGTGGGGTAAAGCTGCCAAATCCCAGTCTCATTGTAGATTTTGCCTCTGCTTTCTGGAGACAGTGGTAAATGGTGCCTTCCTGAAAATTCTTTGTTTATCTGCTCTGCAATTCCAGTGGTGGCCCCCTAGACCAGCACTTGTGGAAAGCAGACACTCACCCAAGGGAGGTGATCAGGCAATGATTTCTTTTGGCAGCCACTAGCAAAAGTGGCAAAGGCACTGAAAAGTGGTCAAGCGCCTAAGAGTGGGGAGTGGTGTTGGAGAAATCAGAGGATCAGGCCCATCAAGGCCTCGTGCCTTTAGGGAGTAGCATGGGTGACAATGAGCCTTCTGGTTTGGTAGCACATCTGAATATCAGTACATCCAGCTGGTCTTCAGTTAGAATCATAGAATCATAGGGTTGGAAGGGACCCCACGAGGTCATCTAGTCCAACCCCCTGCCAAAAAAAGCAGGACCACTCCCATTAGATCATCCCAGTCAGGGTTTTGTCCAGCTGGGCCTTGAACACCTCCAGAGATGGAGATTCCACCACCTCCCTAGGCAGCTTATTCCAATGCTTCACCACTCACCTAGTAAGGAAGTTTCTCCTAATATCCAGCCTGGACCGCCCCAGCTGTAACTTGAAACCATTGCTTCTCGTTCTGCCCTCTGTTACTACCGAGAACAGTCGAGCTCCATCCTCCTTGGAGCAACCCTTCAAGTAGTTGAAGGTTGCTATCAAATCCCCCCTCAGTCTTCTCTTCTGCAGGCTAAATAAGCCTAGTTCCTTCAGTCTTTCTTCATAGGGCTTGTGCTCCAGCCCTTTGATCATTTTGGTTGCCCTCCTCTGGACTCTCTCTAATTTGTCCATGTCCTTTTTGTAGTGGGGAGCCCAAAACTGGACACAGTATTCCAGATGTGGCCTCACTAGTGCAGAACAGAGGGGAATGATCACATCATCAGTTGTTCTGAGCAAATTAAATTGTCAGTGTCTCAGTTCCTCCACTTATGAAATGGGGATAATATTTACTTATCTGTCTCACAGAGGAGTTATACGGTTTACTTAATTAAATCTCTTCATGGTTCTTTGAAGCTGTATGGCACTGTACACATCATTTGACTATGCATAGTCACACAAGATATCCTGTCACTTTTCACTTCTTTTGCTGTTTTACATGGTGAGTAAACTCAAAGTTATGCTCCCCACAGCACACATAATTCAGCCACATAACACAAACAATAGAAAATGCTATGTGTGAAAAAGGAGGACTGAATTATACTTGATATGGGAGTCGATCTTGAATATTTATCTTGTGTGTGCATACAGCTTCTCAGCCATAATATTGTAGAGGGTTTTCAGCAGTTAAGAACTATGCAGTCTCCTAGCTAGTGGTCTCAGAGTCTCTGCTGCTTACATCGTCAATTGAGCCAGGCTGATTTACCAGCTGATTCTTATAAGCTATATATTTAGTTTTCTCTCTCACGCACACACACTTTTGTTAAGGTGATACTGATGACTGTCCTAAATTGAAGTAGATGTAGTAGAGTCTTCATGAATTAACCATCTTATTTAGCAATAACAAATGTACCAGATAAAAATACTCATTTTATTTGTTGTGGTTATCAAAGCACATAACCTTGCATAAATGCCCAAAATTATTTAGCATTGAATAGTTCCCTTTCAGTATTGAAACCAATGTATTGCTGTGGACCTGTAACCAGCCATTTTAAGGCAACAAACAAGTCTTTTCCCTGACCCTTTTGAGCTTTTGTTCAAAAGTTTGAAGGCTGCTTACTGACAAGTGATTTGTTTCCATTAAAACATGCCTCATTCCAGCCATCCGTGACCATTTTGTACTTAGGGCTTTATAACCAGCACGTCTCAACATTCCTAAAATCCCAGAGAGAATCTGAAAATAGAATAAGAAATGAGCATTCAAATTAAAAGCAACAGCCCTTGCATGAAGCTGCCAGGTTTTTTTGGTAGATAGTGCCTTTCTGCCCCCCACCTTCTCCACAGGATTGTAAACTGCATTTTCCATAATATTTTGCAATGCCATGGAGGTTTGCATTCACTAATCTATTTACAGGAGTCTGTTTTAAAGTGAAACAGGTGTCAAGTTGAATGAGGTTGTTGCCAGCATACATATCCTTTATGCGATGGAGTTTTACTACTTCCTGCACTTGGGGGACCTACAGTTCAATTGCTAATTGCTTTGTACAGTAGAAAACTGGGAGAAAGAGAAGTTAGTTTTCCACTAAAGAGAGGAAATGTTCTCACTTCTTATACCATGGAACTTTTACTTTTGTTTCTTCATTTGTTTAAAGTGAATTTCGTGCTTGAGAAAGGTGCCATATGGCCCATCCTGAAGATTTAGATCTTCATATAGTCACAAAACATGCTTACCACAGGCAGTGGAAATACATGTTCCTACCCAATCCTTGTGCCACTCAACTTTGTCATAAGGGAATCCTCATCTAAGATTTAAATGTTAGTCCAATCAACATTCCTCTTCAGTCCATGGCTTCCACTGCATTATTTACATTATGCTTGCACCAGGGATCAGGGCACTATTGTGCTAGATGCTGTACACACAACAAAGAAGATAGCCGCTGAACTGCAGCTCACAATCAAACAGGAGTCAACAGGTGCATGAAGCTTAGAGATGGAGTAGGAAGATGAGGTAACAACAGT
This sequence comes from Podocnemis expansa, assembly GCA_007922195.1. Classification (NCBI taxonomy): domain Eukaryota; kingdom Metazoa; phylum Chordata; order Testudines; family Podocnemididae; genus Podocnemis; species Podocnemis expansa. Next base: position 32,660,108 of record ML681982.1, read on the forward strand.
AAAACAGAGGCTTGCAGAAAAGCACAAGTCAAAGTTTGCTACCTTCCTTCACCGTGATTGCTGTTTTAGTATTATATACTCATACCCTAGGAACTGGAGTGAGACCACAGACTCATTTCACTAGGTCAACAAACAGCCAGTGTTAATCACTATGGCTACGTCTACACACAAGGTTATTTCGAAATAAGGATATCGAAATGAGTTATTTTGAAATAAGTTAATTTGAATTAACACAATGTTAATTCAAATTAAGGGAAAACCTGCTATTGAAATGGCTGTTATTTCAAAATGGTTATTTCGAAATAAAGCTGTTTGGACCTGTTGTTTCAAACAGTTGTTTCGAAACAACGGTGTTGTTTCGAAACAACAGGTCTAATTGGCGTTATTTTGAAATAACCATTTTGAAATAACGGCCATTTCAAAAACATCTGGGTTTAACTTTTTCGAAACAATCATTCTAATTTCGAAAGGACGGGATCCGTCCTTTTGAAATAAGAAAACGTCATGTAGACTAAATTTCTTTTATTTTGAAATAACGAGTGTTGTTTCGAAATAAAAGTGCTGTGTAGACATATTCTGTACCAAACTAGGTTTATCGTCATTCATTACAATTTAAGCAGTGCTCAAGAGCACTGACAGGTACCTCATAGGCTGTGTTCACACAGCATTTTTGTTTCGAAACAACGAGGTTGTTTCAAAACAAAAAAAACCATATTCACAAGATGCACAGTTGATTCGAAACAACAGGAACCTGTTGTTTCGAAACAAGTTAAACCCCATTTGGGGGCGAAACAACCTTGTTTTGAAACCCTTGTTTCAAAACAACGTGTGTGAACATGTTGTTTCGGAACAAGGTGTTCCGAAACAACATTTGAAGGGCTGCCCCCTCAGCACCCTGCCAGGGTGCTGAGGGGTGTCCCCTGGCCGGCGCCTGCAGAGAGGGGCTACAGGCACCGGTGGGATTCAGCGCAGCCCAGCACTGCTCCCCCCGGTGCCTGCAGCCCCCCTTTGCAGGCATGGGCGGGGATCAGCCCTGGGCTGTGCTGAACCCCGCCAGTGCCTGCAGCCCCCTCCCCAAGCGAAATAGCATGTTCACACTGTGAACATACTATTTTGGTTCCTGCCTTTTTCCTTATTTCGAAATAACTTTTTGTTAATTCAGACTAAGTTACTTCGAAATAAGATGTTATTTCGATATAAGTTGTTTCGAAATGACTTATATTGAAACAACCCTCTGTGTGTGAACACAGCCATAGCTCATATAAGGAGACATTACTCCTGTCTCAAGTTGCTTCCATGTTAAATTCAAATTTGACTTGAGAGGAGGAAGGACATGTATACTATCATGAAGTTTATTCACAGCTCAGAGAAAACTAGTGCCCAGCATGATGGAGTAAAAAAAAGAAGCTATTTGTTTAGGAAGGCTTTTTTTCCTTGTAAATAAATAAGTAGGGGCATTCTCCTAAGCATAATGTGTCTTTAGGGGGAATTTGAAAAAGAAGGGAGTGCATGTCCTTGCACTACATGCAGATGGAGTAACTGGGAGGAAACACACAGGGAGGTGTAGACAAAATGGTTCATTAAGCAGGCATCACACGTGGAATGGAGAGGGCAGGGTTGTGGGACTGAGATAAAGGATGTGCTTGGATAAGGCCTGGAAAGCAAGGACAAGAAGCTTGATGCAATGCTGGTTTGAACTGGTGACTTTTGGGTGAAAGACCTCATCTACCACTACTGGTCTATATCGCTTGTCATAGTAGGCTTTGTGGTATTCACATTTATTTATCAAGACATGGAGTGGTAAATCCTGTAGTCCTCTAAAATATGTAAATGTTTCCAGGGGTAAAATTACTATTAAAGAGTAATGCAGAAAAGGTAAAATCTTTAAGTTTGCCATGAGAATGTTGGCCCAGTCTCCTATCTGGCATTGATGGAAAAGTGTTTTTTGGTTCTTTGAAAGAGAAAAGTCAAATAAGGCCATTAATCTGATGCCAAGAACTAATTTTTCATTAAAAAGGTTGAAATTATAAGTCTAAAAATGCCAGTGCATTGTTTGCATGTGATTCATTCATAGAAACTGAATATACAAATAACTGCTTAACTTTTGAACTAGATATTTGCATTTTAAAGACCATGATTGCACAAGCAATCATGCCCTAAAACCATATCATTGCTATTCCTGAATCAATAACTAAACTAAGCTGGAAATAGGGTGTAGTAAGAGTTACATACAATTAACAAAAATTTTCATAATAAAATAGCACACCGCTAAAAACAAAGAATGCAAAGTTATTGAAGTAAATATTATACAGTAGGTGAGGCAGGATGGGTGGGGACAAATGGGCAGCTGAGTAAATTCTCACTTACCTGTGAACACCAGGAACAACTAAATTGATAGAACAGGATGTTGCCACTCTAAGCACAAAATTAAATGAAACAGGCTTTGTTTTCTCATAGTCACAAAAAGATCCTTGCAGGTGGAAGATACACCTAAACTAAGGTGTGTTGGTAATTATGTTGTTTTCCAATGGGCAGCACAACTTCTTCTCACTTGTCCCATTTCCATCAGCCCTGAGGCTGCAATGTACAAGAAAAATTTTCCAATCACAGAAGAATATGAGGTTTATAGTATGTTTTAAACTACAGAGGTTGAAACAGATGGGGAGCTGGTGATCTGAAACAAGAGTGGTGCAGTTGCCCTCAGTCATGGAGCTCGTGTTTAAACATCCCCAGGAAGTGAGCTGCTGGCAGGGTGTTTTCCATGACCCTGGTAATCTCTCCCTCCTGTTTCATCAAAGCCCAGATTGGCAAGCCTCCTGAAACAGCGAAACTCATATTTTAGACTATATATTTTTATCTTGTACATCACCTGAAGCTTAGGAGAGGTGCTAAATAAACTGAAACAGATGTAAAACAGCTACCATTGTTTATATGGTTAACAGGAGCAGACTTAAGAATGCCGGGGGCCCAGGACAAAAGTCAAGGATAGGGCCTCCCATGCCATGTGTGGGGACCACCACCTCTGCTGCTTACCCACTAAGAGTGCCTATGATGGTAACATACAATCTCACAGCTCAGTCGGCCTCCAGCAGAACAAGTACATTCACATTAGTTACAGACATTGACTCAGAGAAATGTAGGACTGGGAGGGAGCTTGAGAGAGTCCGGCCCCCTGCTCTGAGACTGGACCTAATAAACATAGACCATCTCTGACAGGCACCTCTCTAATCCAATGATAGGGATTCCACAACCTCCCGTGGAAGCCTATTACAGAGTTTAACTACTCTTATGATTAGAAAGCTTTTCCTAATATCTAACCTAAATCTTTGCTGAAGATTCAGAGGATATCTTCTTCACCTTCCTTCAGTGGACTCAGAGAACAATTGATCATTACTTTCTTTATAACAACCTTTAACATATTGGAAGACAGTTAGCAGCCTTGCCTCATCAGCCAGGTTTTCTAAAACTTTAATCATTTTTATAGCTCTCTTCTGGATTCTCTCCAATTTGTCCACATCTTTTCAAGTGCAAGCAGTAAGTTTGCCCTTCTTCAGCCTTCTGGGACCACACTCATCCTCCCTGAGTTCTCCGGTAATTACTAACAGTTCCAAAATTACTTCAGCTAATTCCTTAATCATCCTAAAATGAATTTCGGAAGGCCCTGATGACTTGAATACATCCAAGTATTCTGGCTTATATTCCTTCCGTCTTGTTTATACTAATCATGTTAAGTATCTAGTCACAATTAACTTTTCTTATGAAAACTGAAGCAAAACAGGTATCAGACACCTCAGCCTTCCTGAACTCCTTTGCTATTAGTTCTCCTTCCCAGCTAAGTAGTGGACATATACTTGCTTTCATCTTTTTCTTGTTCCTAATGTATTTCTAGAACTTCTCCTTATTGCATTTAATGTCTCTTGCTAGATACAATTTATTTTGAGTCTTAACCTTTCTGATATTGTCACGATATATTTGTCCTATTTTTTTTATATCCATCTCTAGCAATTTATCCATTTTTCTGATTCTTATAGAATTCCTTTTTGATTTTCAGATCTGCAAGGATATTGTGATGGAGCCATTTTGGTAGAGTTGGTGGAATTAAACTTTTTATATATAATTTTGATAGATAATAGCAATTCTTATTTTGAAACTTCTTTATTTCATTTATATTTTTAAAATTGACAAAAATCAATGGGTTTAATTTTTTCATTATCGTCCATTCAAAATTTTTCCCAACTGCAGAAATTATGGGGGGAGTCACACAATAATTATTTAATAACAGTAGGTGTTGAGATTCAAAAAGTTAATTTTATAACCCTTAAAATAAAAACTGTCAATGCCAGCTGTCAAAATACATGAAGTAATTAGCCTTAAAACAAACTAAAATAAGATCCAAAACAGCATTTTTCTTACTTTGCTTAGCTGTACTTTTCTATTAGCATCTATGGAAATATTTTTTCATCAATTTATGCACAGTAAAATTAATGTTTACTGACATTTACCAATAAAAATCTATTTTTTTCAAGACTAATATTAGCCTTTTACTATTTTTTTTTATTTTTCTTTCACATTATTACAATTTTGCTGTTGTACTTTTAATATTGTTTCTTTGAGAAACTGCTAGTTCTCCTAACTTCATTTTCCCATTGGATTTATTCCACATTGGAGCGTACCTATGAGGTCTCTCAGTTTCATGGCTGCTTTTCTGAAGTCCATTCTTTTCACCCTGCTGTTCTCAGACCTTTCTTTCCTCAGAATCATGAAGTCTATCATTTCACGATCACTTTCACACAAAATTGCCTTCTACTTTCAGAATTGCAACCAATTCCTGTTTTTAGTCAGAATTAAGTTTAAAATGGGTGTTCCCCTGGTTAATTCTCCCATCTTCTGAAACAAGAAATTGTCCTCAATACTTTCCAAGAATTTACTGGATATTTTCTAGCATATAGCTTGGCAGCTAAAGTCCAGAGATGGATTCAGGCAGGGGCTTTAGGAACTGCAGCCCAGGGTCCCAGGCTAAGGGGCCCACAAAAAATCTGATCCCAGCTGGCTGGCCCCTGCTCTTAGAGGGGTACCATTTGGAGGGCAGCTAAGAGGTACCTTCCCCCCCTCTCCCCCAGAAAGCAGGTCATATCTCCCCGGGGGGATGATTTGGCTCCAGGCTGCTCCCAGATGAGCTGGCTGTGATCCCCTCTTGCCCCTGTTAAGAAAGCGGCCACTGGCTGCCTTTGTTTGCAGGATGAGGGAAGCAGCTGGCACTGGACTGAGGCTAGGACCATGATTCCTGAGTGCAAAGAAGGTGTTGGAGATGGAGCCACAAGAGGGCTGAAGAGTGGCAGGAACAGGGCTGGGGTGGGGGGGACAGGGATGTGAGGGTTTGGAGGGGGTGATGGGGGATGGAGGTGTCAGAATTGGATGGGGACAGGGGGTGGGTGGGTAGGGGACAAAGTGATACACATGAATTAGGGGGCAGGGCAAGGATGTTATGTAGCTGTGGAAGGTAGATGGGTATAGAGGATGACATGAGTACTGGAGATACTATGAGGGAAGGGGGGTGTGGGGAGCGGAGGCTGGAAGGAGAATGTGAAAGCAGGAGCCCCTCTCCCCAGGCTGTCACAGCTCACTGGCAGCCAGGGTGTTCTCTGACTCCTTCTGCCACTGCCAGGGGCAAAAGAAAGGAGTCATGGAGAGCCTGTGATGCCCCCTCCAATCTCCCCCACTGCAAGAGAAGAGCACAGCCCATAGACCCCCCCCCCTCACGAGGCATACTACCATGGCAGGGGCATGCCAATGTAAATATGGCCCCCCATGTGCCAGAGACCTCACTCTCTGGCTATCAAGGATGGATGGTGGCTAACCAGGGATCCCACAAAATCTTATAGCCCTGGACCCATGGTGGCATTAATCCAATCTTTTGGATATTTCTGTTATTTGTTTTCCAGACATTCCTCAGCCACATTCTCCTCCTGATTTAGTGGTCTATAATAGACCTCCACCATGGTGTCACTCCTGTTTTTTCCCCTTTTATCTTCACACAGAAACTTTGACCTCCTTCTTGACCTCAGAACAAGTTCATATATTCTGAGTATATATTGCAACATCTCCTCCTTTTCTCTCCCAGTCCTTGCTAAATAACTTGTAGTTATATACCCCTATATCCATAGTCCAGTCATGAGATTTGTCCCACCAAATCTCAATAATGCCAGTGAAATCATAATTTAGTTTAGAGCACCATGAGTTAGAGGTCAGAGGGTTAAATGAGCCTTGGCAACAAACCTTTCTCTGACATCTTGGATCTAACATCTAGACAGGCAACACACCTTTGGCTATCAGGTCAGGTCAGCAGATAGATACCTCCTTTCACTTCAGAAGGGTGACCCCAGCTATCACCACCCTACTTCTCCTCCTCTTGGATGTAATAGACTCCCCCGGCTTTCTTTGATAGGGACTGCAGGCTACATTCCCAACAAGTCAAGATCAGGACCTAAAAGTTGAAGCGCAGGGTCAGGATGCCTGTTTGACAGGGCCCCTACAGTTTCAGGCAAAGGATGGTGGCAACATCAACAGCTACCCCGGGATTTAGACTGGATTGGGACTTGACTTCAATCCTCTTTTGTAGCTAAAAGAAACATTCCCTGGAACAGCAACAGGCAGTTTGTGCCACCACTGCCAAGCAACGTTTCCATCAATGGTCAGGCCTCCCATATCCAAGCAAACTCCCTTCGCTTAGATTAAATGAATTGGAACAAAAACAAATACAAGCCATGGTAGTTGTAATGTTACCGCTGCTCATTCTTAGGACTCCATCCCTGATACCCTCTCTACCTGACCATTAAAAACCAAGCCACAAAGGGATCAATTTTTTTTATCACTAAGTGCACACTGGCCCCTAACTAGGCCTGTTTCTCATATTGTCTACTCCCCTATCTCCTACGCACAGTGGTGCCTCTTTTATAGGCTCAACCCATCGTACATATCTACTCAGATTATCGAGATTCTTCCTGTTACCTCTGCTAAATTCCTCACTACCTTAAGCTTAACAAACAAGGAGTTGGGTGGCACTTTTAAAGACTAACAAATTTATTTACTGCATGAGTTTATCGCTTGAAGTGTCTGATGAAGTGGGATTTTCTCCCACAAAAGCTCATGCGATAAATAAATTTGTTACTCTTTAAGTGCCACAGGACTCCTTGTCTGTTTTACTGAACTAGACTAACACAGCTAAACCTTTGGAACTTGGCACATTAAGTTTGAGTGTCACATGTCTGCACTGTTCTTTCCATTCATGGTGTGTTCTCAGTGTCTGAAGAATGATGTTTCTCAAGGGTGGCAGAACTAAACAGAGTTCCTTGAACCTGGGCCAGTAGTTCGAATGGGGCTGAGCACACACTCAGTGAGCCATAAAGAACAATATAGTGAGTAACAATAAAAGCAAGTAAATTGCAGCTTAGAACGCGCATGCACCTCTCAAAGATGTTCCTTGTAGAGTTCATTTACATTAACATAAATATTCCATTAGTAAAACTGTTTATAATGTACTTCTCTCTCAAGAGGCATTCTGCAATATGATTCCTCAGCTACTTATGTTTGACTAATGTGTATCGTATTTGAATAATATAATAAGACAACTGAGTTAAGTGATTGACTGCCTCGCAAAAAACAGTGTTAATTTTCATTAAAAGCAAGCTGAATTCTCTTAATTTTCTAGAAAAATTACTGCAGCATTTGCCTTTCAAATAAAAAATATTTTAAGAAAAATATTCAAACACTATATTTGGTTTTGAATGAAAAAATTCTGCTTGGAATTACCACTTGCGTACTGTTTCCAAATTAGCTCCATGATCAAAAGCCAAGAATAGGAAAGTTCAATATGTTTTATCATTACAATGTTAACACAATTGAAATCCTACAAGCAGTTTGTGTATGGGACAGTTTCTACACTCCAAATTAAACCCACCTCTAAAAAAAATTGGAAAAAATGTATTGGGGAAAAATATATTCTTTCTCACGAAATACCCGCACTCATCTCTAAGGGCGGCATTTGTTAGGACAGAAGGAGTGAATAGAGTATTAGAGAGGGGCTGAGACAAGCTATCTGTTCTGCCTGGGCTACTTGCTGGCGTAATACTTCATAAAATAACAATAACAGTAACAAGCTGGGGCTATCAGGTTAAATCAAAAACATACTGTGACTAACAAGGAAATCTGCCCCCCAGTACCCAAAATACTGTTTCCCAAAACAGAATGTCATCTCTCTCTCTTTCTCTCGCTCTCTCTCTTTCTCGCACACACATACACACACAAAAAATGAGGAAGAAGGTAAGGGAATGAACAGTAAGTAAAGAATATATTAAAATTTGAGTTTAACAAGCCTGCTAGGCCTAGCCTTCTAGGGAGAAACTACAAACACACTCAGATAACATAAAGTGGCAAAGCTCCACTGACTTCATAGAACTCTACCGATTTATTACATCTGAGAACCTGGCCCTTGAAATGCACCAATATTCAGATGTTACATTAAAGCTCACTAAAGTAGTCACACCAGATTTCCACTCCAGGCAGCTGCAAATATGACAGAAGGGTCATTTAAAGTGTAATTATTCCCACTGTATCACAGTTGCAGAAACTTAACTTGCTCTGTGCTGAATAGTAGGTCAGAAGTTTGACTTGTGCTAAATATTTACCTCTAGTGAGGTTCCAGCAGTTTCATGGAAATTCAGTAGAAAATATATAAGAACATTAATCAAGGACTCACAAAGAAGTTTTTTCGGTCTTTTTCTAAATGGCTTCCTAGCTGCTAATATGCCTTCAGGTCTGGGTTTTTTTTTTTCCCCCTCATCAGAGTAAATCTTTGTTTTTGCATAAACTGATTTTTAAAATCCCTAAAATAAAAAAGCTAGGAAAGAAGATTTTCATTATAAATCAAGCTCAATAATTTCTTTTATACTGTAACAGTTTTAAAACCAAAAGGTGTTTTTCCTGAATAAACCACATAATTTCTTATGCTCACAGCATATAGAGTTTTCGCAGAATCTTTCCATTGTATCTACGGAGATAAAACTCAGAAAAATCGCCTGTATTTAAGTTGTCTCTTTACCAGTCATATAATCTCAGTGCAGAACCTTCCTTTAATATAACTAGACCTTTATCTGCTAAAGAAAAGCATTTTTTCCCCTCACACACTTATAGCACACACCATACCAGGATGGCTGACTTGTACTATTGAACTGTGGGGGCAGCATATGTTGGGCTTCTTCCTGAACATAGCCATATGCAAAGTGCTTGCTTGGGGACAGAAGGACTTCAGTTGCAGCATGGGTGATTACCCAGTGTAAGAATCTTCATACCCAAGGCAAGCATGGAAAATAATTTTTAAATGCTGATTTTATTTGTTTATTCTTTAGCAGAGGCCCACTCATTTCTCACATCCCTATTTGTGACCATAATTACCACACGTGTGTACACAGCCTGAGTGCTGTTTACTCATGCTAATGACCATCTGACACAGTCATGGATGATGTTCTGTCCAAACTGTGCACATTCATATAGGTGTGTAATGGCATGTGAAAGAAGACATCTTTTTCTTTTTCTTTTCAAGTAGATATGACCCATAAAAGTAACACACAAGGAAAAAAATGACCAACAGTTAGGTGTGAATATATATGAGATTTTCTGATGTATATAGAACTCTACAAGTTAAATGAACTCAACTATCTAAGAGAGTCATGCCAGTTGTGATCTACTGAGAGTAGGCGTTTTCTTGGCAACAGCTGCTGCTGGAAATTATTTTAGGTTATGGGACCAAGGGTCTAATATTTTCAATTGTGTGTATCTGAATTCTCTTTATTGGCTAAACTACTGGTGCTCCTCTTTCATACACCACCTCAGCAAAGGACCTGTGCATACACATAACTTTTAGCATGTAAGTGTCTCAAAGAAATGACTTACATCCTTAAAGCAAGACAAATGCTTAAGTTTCTTTCTGAATTAGGGCCTTAGTAAAGAAAGGTTGCTTATTTTGCAGTGGCTGGGAAGCTGTGAAATGCATTTGTCCATATGGATCACACTGTAGGTGTGTACACAAACCAAAATGGTTTAGCTAGTAGTGTCCTCTGGTTGAGCATGCACACTTATGCTCCCTAACACCCCTTTCAGTATAGAGCAGCCCCAACTGCCACTCAGTTCCTTCACTAACACAGGTTCCAGAGGGGTAGACATGTTAGTCTAGGTCAGCAAAACAAACAATGAGTTCTGTGGCACTTTTAAAGGCTAACAAATTTATTTATTGCATGAGTTTTCATGGGATTTTCTGCCATGAGAGCTCTTGCAATAAATAAAATTGTTAGTCTTTAAAAGTGCCACAGGACTCCTTGTTTGCTTCACTAATACAGCATTTCTAGGTAAGGACTCTGTTCAGTGGAGCAGGAGGGCAGGCTATAGGATCAATGTGAACAAAAGCATCTCCAGGAACTCCAGTTACTATAAATTAAGTAAACTTTCTTTCATCTTTGCACATCTATCCAAATAGTTCCACTGTAGGTGAAGGACCAGTAATAACCTCTCTATAGATAATGATGATTTTAGGAGACTTGCCAAATTGGGCGTCTCATCCAAATGTTGGCACACTGGAGTAGTGACATTTGAACAGAAATCCAAGTAGCTGTCCTACAAGTAACAGAAATAGGGTCTCCCCTGAAACAAGCTACAGTTGTTAACTGAACCTTAACTTGAGGTGTATGTGTGGTGGGCGTAATTCATTTAAAGTTCAGAAAATCTTAACACAATCTGTTTCCCACTTAGAGAGGTTTTGGAAGGAAACAAACTGTCCTTCAGACTTATCACTAAAACCTACAAAAAGTCTGGAACATTTATGAGATGGCTTTATAGTAGGCTGATGAAAGAACATAACCTTAAAAAAAATGAAGCTTGTGGAATTTAGTCCGACAAGGGTCAGGAACAAATATTGTGAGTCAATTTTCATCTAATTAAATATATACAAAATCACATTTTGGTAAACATTTTTGATGTGGCCTAAGTTTAATTCTGTCTTATGAAATAAAGCGTATAAAGGACCAACCATCAAAAACTGACTTCTCATACCCTGTGCACAGAGGTGATGACTACCAAAAATGTTGTAGTAGGACAACTGAGAAGTGATATAATGAATGTGGAAACAAAAAAATGCCATCAAAGACAACATTCAAGTTCCAGGAAGGAAATGGCTCCTTAACCATGAATCAGGCCCTTTAAAAAATTCAGATATGAGAAAAGCTGGAGAGGAAGAGGAATGGCCTTCAGCAGGTGGGTCACATGCAGATTTAAAAGCCAGATGAATATTTGCAATGCTAATAAAGATTCCTGAATGTGTTAAAGATAAGTCATCCATCCAAGACAGTTAGAATAGAAGAGGCTAAGGAGGGTTGAATGTGTCTCTGAACAGAACACAATAAAAGAAACTTCCACTTAGCTTTACATGTCCTTCTAGTAGAGACCTTTCTGCTCTTGATCAAAAGCTCTCTTGCAGCCAATGAGCAGCTTTTCTCCTTAAAACTTAGTCAGCAAGCCTCCATGAGATTAAATGTACACATGCCAGGTCTAGGCATAGCTGCAAATTTTGGTTATGTGAACTGATATCTGTGAAGTTCAGAAGTGGAAGATATGGGCTGATTAACAGATGCATTATGTTGGCATGCCAGAACTAATGTGCCCATGATAGAGCTATCATTGCCATGCAGCCTTTGTCCTGACTTATCTTTCTAAAGCCTCTAGGAATTAGCGGGATGGAGGGAAAATCATAAAACCTTCTTTTCCCAATGACATGAATCTGCCATAGATTCTAGGCTTACTCCTTCTTGACAGCAGAACACTGGATACTTTGTGGTAATGTCAATCAGAAACATGCCTATTGAAAAAAACCTCCTGATTTAGGAATGTTTGATCTAGAACCAAGTCTAATGAATAATGAAACTTTTTCTGCTTAGTTCATCTGGCATATTGTTTTGGGAACATGGAAGATGGAGGGTTACCCGGCTGTGTACCAATAGCCTATGAAGGTGATCTGATGCAGGTGCTATACTTGAAAGTTGCTATACTTCAGCAAAAACAGACTTCAGTGTGAAACTGCAGAGCTGAAACTCACTCATATGCAAACTTGACACTATTAGATGAGACCTGAATAGAGACTGGAAATGGCTAGCTCACTACAAAAAATTATGTTCCCTCTTTTTCCAGTTAACACTTTGTCATCATCTGTTTTGAATGGGCCTCCTCCTCTCTAATTGAATTGACCTTGTTAGCACTTGCCCTCATAAATTGTAACCCACCCTTGCATATGTATATATTCCTAACAAACTGAAGTTTCCGTTTTATGTGCCTGAGGAAGTGGGTTCCAGCCCATGAAAGCGTATACTCCCCCCCCCACATACAATTTTTTTGGTTAGCATCTAAGGTGCCACAAGACTCGTTGTCATTTTTACTATTACTCTTGTTTGCATCTGTATGTTGTTTATTTAGGAAACTAACTATTCATTCTCTTTGGTTGATATAATTTGATCTCTTTTTGCTTTCCAATAGGATACACTATATCAATACCAATTTAAGAAACTATATCACTCAACTGACATTTTTATATTCTTTCTTTATACTTTTTTAATATTAGAAAATGATGAATGACATTTCTTATTGATTAGATGAGGGATAATTATTATGCATGATTTATGTCGAACTGTATTTGGGTCAAAATCAGAATTAAATTAAAAGTGCATAAAATCAACATGTTTTCTATTAGTTAAATAAAACTACTTTAAATGTGCTGGATGTGACAGAGAGGGCAATTTCCTGCAATATGTTGACTAAATCTTATTGAATGAAGCTTAAGTATTTTAGGAATTCATTGAGTTAACACACAAATACTTATGTGCTATTGTAGGATTGTATGAAACTTTTCTAGAAGAAATGACTAATGTAAACTTGGAGATGTCTTATAAGACCCAGTGGACTGTTTAAAGCAATGGATTAAGACAAGAATGAACAATTAGTTGTGTAGGTTTCCTAGGACATACTTAGGAGGAGGGAGATGAAAATGCTGCTCCTTCAGATTCATCCTTTGGAAGCTGTGCAGAAATCTACTGTGTTCAGGGTCTCTTCAGTTTCATGAGAGTCCTTTTTCTGAGCCAACAGCTGTCATGACCTTGTGACCACAGAAAAACCCCAGGATGGGATTTGAACAACTGTTTAGTAGCCAGAGCCCTTGCCTTTTATTTGTTTCTAATAAGATTCCTCTGTACTAGTTTCACCTTAAATGTGCTTGCGTAGAACAAGCTGTGTGGTAGCTTAGCTGTGGCACTTATATAGGAGGTTACTGACTCTGAGGAGAAACTTAAAACAGGCCTGCTTCTACAGCTTGACGTTGCTGAGAAATTCACAGCATAGGCAGAGAGTTGTGTAGCCTGGAAATACACCGTTCAGAAGTGAGAGAGGCATTAGTCTACACCCTAGAGAGCTGACAACTGAGGAACCAGAAGCCTAAGAGCAGGCGCTTTTGGTGGCTACAGAGGGAATTAAAGTGCAGATGCCCTGAACTGTGACCCTGAATGCATAAGAAAAAGGTTTAATCAGAACATGTTTTCCATTTAAACACATGGATTTATTAAACAAAGGAAGTATCTGTAGTTTTTTATTTACAGTCTGGAAAATGAAAACAAGCTTCCAGCTTTTCAGTTCCCCATTGTATTTCATCTTGGAGTGAACCAGTCACTGAATGAACTAGCTGAATAGAGTGAACTGAAGAAAGTATTCTCACAGCAGCAGCAGCAGCAGCAGCAGCAGAGACCTATGCTGTCAAAAGCTGGTTTCGCATGGCAGTGGATTCTGGCTCCATGGGCTCAGCTGATGACTTTCCCCACCCAGCTGAGTGCTTCAACTCACTTTAAAACTTACCAGCAACAGGTAAGGCTTCAGCATTGTTTATTTAATTTGAATTATTTCAATAGATCTATAGTGCAAGCAAGGTCTTAACATAGGTTGCCCTAATTTTAAACAGGTTTGTTTTTGAAAAAAATTAAATTGAAATCAGAATTTTAAAAAAATAAATAGATGTTCATCTCCCCTGCATTACACCGTGATAGTCAGCAGGGAGGGATAGAAGAAAGGGGTGATTGCTGTTGATTTCAGTGGGAACAGGATTAAGACCTATTGCAGAAGTTTCGGGTCTGAGTTAGGACAGTAACTTGCAATAGGGAGGGATATGAAGAAAAACTGCTATGGGAAGTTTTGGGGGGGTGAGGTAGAACTACCAAAGGAGATGGCATCCGGGAGGAAACTCTTATGGGACTTAGGAAAGATGAGGGTAAGTGGACTGGCCGGCATAGAGCAGTGTTTCCGAACCAGTGTGCCAATGCACACAGATATGCCATCAGGTCTGAGCAGGTGTGACACAAATTTTTTTTGAAAAACTACTTGGAAAGCTCTGGATTGGCTCATTGGCTCATGAATATTCATGAGTTCATTTGGAAGATGTATGCTGGTGTGGCTCAAATTAATTAAAGGTAGCAAAGTGTGCCACAACAGGGAGAATATTGGGAATCACTGGCATAAAGGCCGGGTGGTCAATGCATGAAGCTAAAGGATCTGGTGCAAACCATCCCCAGAGATTCTTGTATGCTGTAAACATTCCTAAGTGCAACACTGAAGATTCCTGCCACAGACTCTTCCAGAAAATCCTAAAGCACTAAGCGTTAATATGCAAGATGCTGTTTCAGCTTCACATGTCAAGAGAAAAGCAGGTGAAACATATTAAAAAACCAAACAAACAGAATTTCCTGCATTTGAACTATAGAGACACTGAAAGCCTACAACCTAGTTTAAAACAACAAACAGCTGAACATTCAGGAGACGTTTGATCACATACAGTTATGAAAATGTGTCAGAATGTATGAAGCTTTTCAGAGTATGTAGCTTGTGAATTTGCCCAGGGGAGGATGCTCACCAGTTACATCTGCTAACTGCATAAAGTACTTCAGCCAAATAGTATTTGTACTATTGAGCAGAGCCAATTTACAATCTTGCTGGTGCTGCTGAACCTGGGGGAGCTGGAGGGCGAACCAGAAGGTTAGGTGTGTCTGCTGCCTCGAGAGAGCTGCACTATTAGGTTACAAGGCT
Organism: Podocnemis expansa; assembly: GCA_007922195.1. Classification (NCBI taxonomy): domain Eukaryota; kingdom Metazoa; phylum Chordata; order Testudines; family Podocnemididae; genus Podocnemis; species Podocnemis expansa. The sequence goes on from ML681982.1 coordinate 32,675,267, forward strand.
CCATGGCAGGTACCTGTGAGTAACAAACAAAAACTACTCCAGCTCCTGTCAGCATTTCTTATCTGATGATAATTAAATCCAGAATCAGTCTGAATGACATTCTGAGGGATGATAGGGGAGGACTTCCTGCTAAAAAAGTCTTTATCAACATTTTACTCAGTTTAAAAATGGCCCTTCTATTGACCCATATTTGTGTCCTATTTTATTCACTGCTCATGTTCTCACAAATATGCAGGAAATGAGCTGTTCTTATACAAATATCCTTATTCATATGCAAACAAGGCTGTCTGAGCACAAATAAGTATGTTTGCTTTTATTAATTTCTGCTTAAAACATTTAAAACAAGAAGCAGAAATGCCATGTCACTTAGATGACCTATTACAATCCCAAATTAGATCTTGTCTGCACTACACCTTCTTCTCTAAAAACTCACATTATCATTAGCAACACAGTAACAATTGTGCAATCTCTAGTGTACGCAAGGCACCTGCTGCTGCTTCAGTTTTAACTACCATGCATCCAGACTAGTTCTGAGGAGCATTAGATGACTCTGCAGTTAGAACTGTGGTAACTATTGGTACTACAAGGTAGTAGCAGAAATGTTGCACGATTTTTGCAAACATTTCCCAGTGTAGTCATAGCAGATACATAAAGTGAACGGCTAGTGAACAGCCCATAGGCTGAAAATTGTTTGTCTGTGCTGTCCCAATTACCAGGCTAACTGGACCGTTTACCTCTCCTGGTCTCTTCAAGTACACTCTAGCTTCGGGCTTCGTCTGTCAGCTTTCTCAGGATAGAACCATGCCATTCTCCCAACAGCTTATGTGCTGTTGCATTTGTATGTTGCATGAGCTTTCATGGGAGAAAATCCCACTTCTTCAGATGCTTTGAAGAGGATGAAGTGGGATATTCTCCCATGAAAGCTCATGCAATAAATAAATCTGTTAGTCTTCAAGTACCACAAGACTCCTTGCTTTTTTTGCTTTACTAGACTAACACAGCTGCCCCTTTGGAACTTGGCAAGATGCATTTGTATGGGCATCTGCCATGACTTACCTCAGCAGGTTTGCCTTAGACTCAAACCCTGCAGCTCTGTTCTCTTCCTGGAAGCAATGACAGTGGTACCTGTGACCAGACAGACAGCTCTCTTTAAGAGAGTATTATTTATTAGAACAAAAGCATTTCAGAAAAAAACTTACCTTAAAAAACAAACCAACCAGCCTATACTCATGCCTGTTTTCCCCTAATGATTGTCATTCCTTGGAACTGGAAAGGACCAGTTCCCTCAAACTCCCTTTGCTGAGCCTCCCCTTGTCAACTTTTTCCCTGGATCACTTCTAACAACTGAGCCCTAACTCCACTCTTCCTGAGAGGCACTTTTTAACTGTGTAGTGTTGTTTTGACTTCCTGGCTCCTAGCTTCAGCAAAACGGTTTGCAACTTGTTGGCAACTGAGTACAGGACCCCTGAAGCTAACAATTTGCTCAATTGTCTTTCAATTTTATGTCTGGATGTTCTTATGCTGAAAGTCATTGAGCTGTTTTCATTAAAGACCCTATTTAATTGGAGCATTATAGGCATATAATAAACATTCCACTACCCCCACTATAAGTTAGATTGATAAAGAAAAGGAAATTCTGATAATCCACTATAAAAATACAGTGTCTTTACTTCACTGATCAAGCCATAGAGTGTTATATCTCAGTCATCTTAGATTGTATGGCAGTTCAACAATCATTGTACATGCTATTCAGTGAATACTTCTAAGTATCTGCAAAAGTATGAAGATGATTTGTGCACAGCAGTAATTATTGATTGCACTATTTATTCACAGTGAATAATTCAAACATCAGTAGATGCAAGTAATAAAATCAAGTACAAATAGTAGCCAGGTACAGCACAACCACATGGCACAATTATTATATATGAGCATAAAAATATATCACAAACTTTCCCCTAATTTTAGCTTGTAATAGCAATAATGAAAATGTTGTACCCTTAAATTCAAAGGACTAATACATTCTCTGCTCCCCTAGCTAGGCATTAGCAAATACCATTTTTTCAACGGTTGCTTATTAAATTTCCTTGGAAATTATTTGTATAATGTGTTTATTATTAAGTCACTTTTAACTGAGCTCTCCAGTCATTTCTACTCATGGTGAGCATGACTTAGCACCATTCATCATGTTACCTTATGGATTCTCCTTAACTTACAGACTTGATTCTCAGAAGCAGAGCACTTACTGCTCCCATTGAAATCAACTGTATGTGCACTTTATTTCTGAAGTTCTACTCCATAGTCAGATAGGTACTAATAATTATTTGCTTACTCATTCAGATTACTATGTTCATTTACAATTCAGAAACCTCTGTCCACTATAGTTTCGTGGTAGTTTCAGTTGGCTGCAATGATTTTTTTCTACCCGGCTTGACCTCCTGATGGGGGCCTCCCACCTTGGTTGCAGGATCTTGATTCTGGAATTCATTTCCTCTTGCACTGTGCAAAAACCCAAGTTTGCTGATGGGTAGCTCTGCAGATTTTAGGAAGAAAACAACTATAGCAGAGTCCACAGCAGTGGGACTTTCTCCACAGTGCTTCACCAGTGAAGCACAAGCCTGATCTGATCTCTCAGTGTCAGAAGTGGTAAATCCCCGAGTGGTGGACTGATCAAAATAAAAATCACTCCAATTCAAGTAGGTTTAGGGCTGAAAAAAGGTCCACTTGCCCCTCACTAGTAAAATCCTGAACTAATGCAAAAGGTTTCTGCAGAATCAAAAAACCACATGTCTAAAAAACCTTTAAATTTCAGATATGCTGGGGTTTCCCACATATGCTGTGCATTCAAAACCGTATCTACTGGGCAGCCCCAAAGGATGAGTAAAATCAAAGTGGTGAGTTAAAAGCTCTATCTGTGGCTGCTGACCCTGTGTTGGAGTTCCCCACTGTTGTGCCTGCTAGGAGAGCAGGCTAGGGCTACCACTCCTGCTTCTTACACATTTGACTCCAAAGTGAGTTTGGCCTGTATAAAACCTGCAGGATGGAAGTCCTAGTGAGACTAAGCAAAATTCATCTTTGCTGTAACTTTGTGGAGTTGTACCCAGACGTAGTATGTGAGATAATTTGTTTAGCGACCACTTTTTTTTTTTTTTTTTTTTAATTCTAAAGAAAAATTTGCTAATCATTGCATGCTGAAGTAAGGATGGGGGTTTTGTAAAGTGATATAACACACACAAGAGGATGACTCACTGCCCTTATGCAAACTAAGTTGCATAAGCCTGTTTTTCTCAGCAGTTAAAAAAAAAACCCATAAACAATGCATTGAAATTCTCCGTTACGAAAGTTTAAAAGGTTTAATAAAAGCAGAACTCACTCAGCTTTTTCAGAGTTCTTCACACCCACACCTAGTGCAGTATTTACTAACTACTTAAAATAGAAAGTTAATATACCCATATGTTTAGCAGAATATCTGAGAATCTATCCAAACACTAAGCATCACCAGACTTGAATTCACTTCAAACAGAACTGCCTTGGAAATAGTCAGATCATCAGTTTAAGGTCTGCAGAGAATGTAATTGTATTTATTGAGATTCTAAAGGTAACAGTGTTAAACTACCACATTCAGGCCAGCTTTAAGAGGACTATTATTATGGGTATTAGTTTCTTTATAACAAAGATACAGTGCTTTTCTTTACTTTTTATTAAACACATTTCTAAGGGACTAATCTAGGTGGCCCAAGTTGAGATTAATTCAGGAGTAAGTATAAGTGTAACACAAATTGAGCTTCCCAGTAGGTTGTCAGAAGTGTGATCTACAGTAAGTAGACAGAGGTCAGAAAAGATGATTACAAATATGATAAACTTTTTTTTCAATTGCAGTGGTTATTACAGAATCATCAGAATTAACAAAATCTACTGGCCATATTAATAAGATGGCATCAGCTCAAAATATTAAAAGAATCAATCAACCTGCTACCATAGGGTCCAGTTCGAAATCCCTTAGCCCATAGGTAGCCCCAGCGATTTAAAATCATGTCCTAGAGATGTAGATTTTTTTGAATGGAATAGGACATCAATGGAACTGCTCAGAGAGTACGTTTCTACTCAGCATAACCAAGGGAGATAGATCTGTGCTCATCAAGTAGCACTATTGCAGTGATACTGAACAAACAGCCAAAGCAGGGGCATCAGAGCAGTACACAAATTTCCTCTAATCATGCTTCCCATAGAGCTGTTCTTGTGGTAAGTCAAGTTGCATTGGAAAAATGGAGCAATAAGAGAGGAGAAAAGGAAAGAACAACAAAAGATAGGGTAGTGGAGGGGCGCAACAGTGGTCTTGGAAGCCTGGGGAAAAGGCACAGGGAATTCGAGAGGAGATGAGAAAACATGTTTAAAGACCTGGCTCTGTGGATAATATAAAACAAAACAGGCACATTCTGAATTACTGGCTACAATTCCATCTCAGGGTTCTCATGCTCATCTATTCCTTGCTGAGGTTTGTTTCTGGTTTTTGACATCCGAAGAACCCCTCCGATGGAATTCTAGCCCCATACTTCAAAGCTGCCTGATTTGTTTTATGTAATACATAGACATGAATTCTGGTTCCATGCCCATTGCCTTTTATTTATTCAACATGACAGCTACAAAGAAAAAGTATAGACTATATTTAGAGGGAATAAAGGCCTAGACACCAAGGCCACAAGCCACAGCTCTATGGGTCCAGGAGATATTTTTAGCAGAGCAGTGTTCAATGTTGTGGTAAATCAACATTCTTGATTTGAATAAAAGCATCGATTTGTGAGCCGCAGAGTTGAAGTCAAAGACTGTAAAAACTGAGATCTTGCTCTCTGTCAGTGCAGGAGAGTTGCACCACAATTTATTTCCAGAGATTTCATTGCTAACCAGTCTTCGGGTTTCAGTTCATCACCTTTGAAGAATAGGTTTAGAGTACACCCATCACCTAACAGCATGACTGCATTCCCAGAAGCAGACAGACAGTGGTTTTGCTATAATTCAGGGACTGATGCTGATCTTATCAACACTGATTCTGCACCAGGGTAATTACATCAACTGCAATAATTATTCCTTATTAACACCAGTGTACCAGAGAGGAATCAGGCCCCTCAGACTCTGAAAATATTCTAAGCACAGGCTTCTCTTTGTCCCCTATCCTTGCATCAGGCTCATCTAATCCTAGACTGGGAGAAGAAAGATCCTTCAGAATTCAAAAACATCCTAAGTTTGATCTCAGTGAACAAGGCAGAACCTAAAAGCACATATAGTCACAGAGGAGCTTTATCCTCAATTTTAAGAGCATGTAAGGTCAATGTGGGACATGACTGAACAAGAAAAAGTACAGTAGAAAACAAAAAGAAAATCTCTGTGGCTCCTCTGAAGAGCTAATGTCACCAAAAAAAGAGAGGGTGGGGAAAGTGTTCCAATATGAGAAATAACTCAAAAATTACGCTAATTGATTTTAGTGACCCAAAAGTTTTCAGGGAATTTATAACAGTCTAGAGATAATGTCAATTTGCTTGACATCAAAAATCAGCATGACTAAGGAAGATAGAAAGGGGCTGGAAGAAATTGCAGGATGGAATAATTCTAAGATCTAGTGTTAATTTAACCTCCTCATTAGTGTTGCAAAGTAAATCCAAGATCTGCAAATACTTTGTAAAAAGGAGAGGCAGGATCAGGTTGTATGTAAAATATTACTTGGGCCCAGGTCCTGTGAAGGTTTATACACATACTTAACTTTACATATGAGAGTAGAACAATGAAGTCATGTAAAGTTGAACACACACACAAGTCTTTGCAAAGTAGTGACATTAGATTGCCAGCTCTCTGGGACAAGGAAATGCAAGAGTGTTCCATACTGCATGCGTGATACCAGAGTGTGAAGAATAATACTATTTCAGTATATTAAACTATTCACTGAAATGCTTTCATTTGGAAGAACATCTAATAAGAAAGCTTTTTGCATTCCTTTCTTTCTGAGGTAAGCCAGAAATGATGTCAGAAATGTTTGACATTTCATTTTTTGGGATGATTTCATTTTAACAGAAATTAATATTGCTAAAAAGAGCTGTCAAAAAAGTAGGGACCATTTTTAAGGCCTGATCTTGATTGACAGTAAGGACCCAAAACTTCTATCAAAAACAAAAGGAGCAAAAAGCAAGAGCTTAGCATGTTTCATTCCTGATAACCTATAAGTACCAAACTAGTTTAACTTTAAAAAGAATAGTCTAAGCTCTTTGTTGACACCAGACTTGAGGTACTATTTCAAGCATATTAGTATATTCAAGTACTTTTCTAAGGGCCTATCAATTGAAACAGATGTCAATTGTTATTTAATGAATGCAAAAATGCATTAGATCATTTATCTCTAAACTCTCCACAATTCTTAAAATCTTTAATGCTGTAAATGGCTTACTGTTTGTTGACTAGAAAATATAGAGCAAAATTGTTACTCTAGTTTACTTGCATTGTGTGTGTGAAGGAGACGTAAATTAACCAGAAGAAGGAAGGAGAGAGTGAGTATGGGCTTTTGTGCTAGCCTGTTGACTGTATAACTAAGGACATGAATGCGTGTTCTGCCGACATGATGGTCCAAAAGCCAAACTACAGGTAAACCTCTTTTGACACTACTATGATTTTTTTTTAAATGCATATGCTGCATGCCTTCCCTCAGCAAATGAATTTTTAGGTCTTATGAGATGCCAAGTAATCACTGCCTGAAGTTGACAGAATATGGTTAGAGATGGAAGTTAAATGAAATTATTTAAAATCTCTCTTTAGTGGCTCATGTAAAATGAGTTATTGGTGTTAATGCAGTCATAGTGGTCAAGAGACCATATAATTAAAAAATATCATTATGGGCATTCATTTTCAGCAGAATAGCCAAAAGAGGAGGATCATGGAGACTACAGCAGCCTTTCAAGCTGACAGGTTTTTCCTTGCAGGGCAGGATCATGGCACGCTTTTGACAGAGCTGCATGGGGAAGATGAAACCGCTGATGCTAGTACCTGTGGATGGAAGAGAGCAGGCTCAGCACTTGCACTGAGCCTGGCACATCTGGCACCCCAATTTCATTTCCGGCAGTAGAGGGAATGGTGGAAAGGACAGGTAGGGTGGGAGGGTTATTATTTTAAATACCTTTTATTTAACTAAAGTAGTTTATACTGAATGTGTTAGAAGTTCTCTGTAACTAGTGTGACCATATAGCAACCGTGAAAAGTCATGACAAGCAGTTGGGAGTAATAGGCACCTATGTAAGAAAAAAGCCTCAGTTATTGGGGCTGTCCCTATAAAATCGGGACATCTTATCACCCTATCTGTAATGCTGCTTAGGAGTACCCCCTGGAACTATATGTGAACAGAGATAGTATACAAGCAGAGTGGTCCTGTGCCAGACTCTTCCAGACTGGGCTTTGAAACCAGAGCTCCTCTTACTGACTCTATTTAAAGGGTACTTGCTACACTTTTAATTGAAGTTAGGCCATTCCAGACATTAAAATCCTGTGGAATCCCTGGTAACCAACAATGAATTTATTCTACTTATAAAACCAGAGCCTTCAACTAAAGAGGGAACATTATCACCTAATCCCACCTCAGTCAGCTGAGTCAGGGGTGTGTATGCATTTTACTGCTAATGTCAACAGTTCAGACAGCCCTTTGTGAACATTTTAATACTATGAATAAAGGAAAAAATTAGGACCTGATCCAAAAATCTATGGCAATCTTTCTAGAGATTTCAGTGGTCTTTGGATCAGGCTCTTATGGAGTAAGGCTCTTAAGAAAGCTTCCCCCTATAGTGTATGGATAATCCTAACGATAGCATTACAGGTAATGGGAAATACAAAGCTTTATAAATACAATAGAACCTCAGAATTACGAACTCGGAAACAGAGGTTGTTCAAAACTCTGAAATATTTGTATCTCTGAACAAAACATTATGGATGTTCTTTTAAAAATTTACAACTGAATGCTGATTTATTACAGGTTTGAAACTTTACTATGCAGAAGATAAATACTGTTTTCCCTTTATTTTTAAGTAATTTATGTTTAACACAGTATTGTACTATATTTGCTTTTTTTTTTTACCCTGTCTCTCTGCTTCTGCCTGCTTGCCTACTTTCAGTTTTCAAATGAGGTGTGTGGTTGACCAGTCAGTTCTTACTTCTGGTGTTTGTAACTCTGAGGTTCTACTGTAAGTTCACTGAAGCATTGATGAGAACTGCAAACAGAGCTTCAGCTAAATGAAACTTTTGCCTGAACCAGTGTTTGCTTTTGCCTGAATCCTGAGAATGAGCATTTGTTACTTTTAGCACATGCATTTAGCAAGTACACAGAGGGGTTTATTTTTTGCTGAGCCGGTCCAGATCAGTTCTCTTAAAACGTCCACTCTGTGCAGTGGCAGTCAAAAAAGCTAACAGAATGTTGGGAATCGTTAGGAAAGGGATAGATAAGACAGAAAAATGTCATATTGCCTCTTTATAAATCCAGAGTACACCCACCCTTTGAAGACTCAGTGCAGGGCTGATTGATCCATTTCAAAGATGTATTGGAATTGAAAAAGGTAGAGAAAGAGAGCAACAAAAATTATTAGGGGAATGGAACAACCTCCATATGAAGAGAAATAAACAAACCTAGGCCCACGTCACCCCAGTAAGGTCACAGCAACTAGCTGTGCTGGTATGTTTACTTAGCTTTTGACACACTTGTCTGTTGGAGATAGTGTGCGCATGCAGACACACACAAACACACACTTTTAATAATTAGCAGTTTTCCCGCAAGGATAAAATGTTCTGTAGAACAACTGCTCCTTGTTATGAAATAATGTAAACACTCTTGGTGTCGTAACATTTTGTAACAGTGTTGTGTTATGCAATTAAGGCTGTGCTGTTCATAGAGATTACAATGCACCTGGAGACAGTGATAATATCTCGAAGGCTTGGAGCAGTCAAAAGTACATTTACTTACAAAAAGGATCCAATCCTAGCACCTGCCTCTGCCCTTATAGAGGGAATAATTAATTAGGAAAATTGAGCTCCATCTAGCTTCCTGAACTATGATTATCCACCTGGCTCCACAAACATATTTCTCCTTCTTATTTCTTACTCTTCCCTTCCCCCATTAGCTTTTAATTTTTTTTTTTTTTAGATTAGGACAAAAAATTGTGGCTCCTTTCCCCACCTACTTTTTCTTTAATGAGGTGGGGCTAGATTCTCTAACCCTCCCCTGTGCTAAGAAGTACTTGCTTACACAAGCAATCCTGACTGTACACATAAAATAAGCACCACTCAGGATACGGGTTATAGAATCGGGTTCTGTTCTTTCAGGTTCCTTTCCTTTGTTTCAGCATCTGCTCCTTAGTTCTACTGCTAAGAATGTAGACAACTGTCAGATCTTCATGTTAGTAAAACGAGTCCTCTGCTTTGAGCATTAGATTTTATTTATTTAGGAAGTGGGTTTTCTTTGTAAGACAGTCATTGACATAAACCTGGATGGCAGCATGAATGAAATAATTACACAGCATAGAACATTTTTTCCACCTCATCTCCTCTTTAATTCCAACAAAGAGCAAACTGTTCATGGCTAATTTTACAATCTCTGCATAACCGAAGCCTCCATTATGCATGCTGTAGACCATACAGCTGTGTCTGCATGAATAAAGTTTCCTTTAGGCTGCAGCCTGTCCCATCCCATCAAATATTGGTGCTATGACTGTGTGGGGATTCCATCACCGGTCAGAATAGGGGCTTCAGTCCCACAGTAACCACATCTCCATCTGGGACAAGAATAGCCAGGGGTGCAGCTACCTGAGTGTAGCCTTCTGTTCTTATAACCTCCAGTATTGTCACAGGCCAAAGAAATTCACTTAGATACCCCTCTGTTAAACCAAAAGATTTTAGTTAGACCAAAACATTTCAGTCCTCAGGAGATTTAACTGTGTGCCACAGACAGAGAACAAGAGAGACAACAGTGCCACTGATGCCCATGACCCTTGCAATGGCAGGGAATTGATTAGATGAGACATGCTTAGATGATCTAAGAAAGCAAACTACACCTCAGTCTAGACAAAGCAAAAACTCCCAGAGGCTCTTACCAATCTGTCCTGGGTAAAAATTCCTACCTGGCTCAAATCTGATCATCAGTTTGCCCCTGAGCAAGTGCACAAGACACCCCAGACATCTAGGTAGAGAATTATCAGGACCACTTGAGAGCACTAGTCCATTCCACCCAATGCCCATCTCCAGTGGTGGCCACTCTCTGCTGCTTTCGGACAGGATGAAACCCCCCTCAATATTCCAGAATGTATCTTGTCAAATGTGTATGGGGGAAAAATTCCCTCCTGATTCCACCCGGTGATTTACTGAAGCCATGAAGCATGGGATTTGATTATAGTCATTATCTTAATCTAGCACTGCAAGTGTTTCAAGCATGTTGTGGGCAATGTTGCCAATCCTGTTTTCTCCAAGGCCCATGAAGGAAGGAATGAACTAGAGACTCACATTCACAGATTCCAAGGCCAGAAGGCAACATTACAACCCCTTAACCTGCTTCTCCACTCCCTCACTCCTCCACTCACAGACCACAGGATTTCTCCCAGAAGCCAGGTTAAAGCATATTATTAAAACAATATCCAATCTTGTCTTAAAGACTCCAAGCAATGGTCAGTCTATCACCTCCCCTATTTCAGTGCTCACCATCCTCACAGCTAGGAAACTCTCTCATTTCAAGGCTGGATTTATCTAACTTTAACTGCAAAATTTATGCTTACTAATTATCTAGTGCACACTGTATGTGTTTCCATTTTCCCTCCTCCTTCTTCACTGCTACTGATGTAAAAGCTGTTGATTCCTTTCATATGTGCCATTCTTCCTTTCTCAAGCTAATTTCTGGCCTGCATGCAGGGGTTAAAATAAGGGGGAACGCACCAGAACACCATTCCGGGGCCCACTATTTTTAGGGGCTCAGCGTTCTGGGGCCCCTAAAAATAGAACGTGGAGCCAGAACGCTGCGTTCCAGGGCCCTCCATTGAAAAATAGTAGCATTCTGGGTCCACATTCTATTTTTAGGGCCCAAATGGGGGGCAGGGGTGGGGGCTGGGGCATTACTGGGGGCTCAAGCCCCACCCCAAACCACTTCCCTTCCACTCCCGACCCCCCAGACGTGATGCTGCCCCAACCCGGGGCCTAGCACCCCCACCTCCCCAGCTGTGCCGCCAGCTCACGCTGGGGTGTTCAGCTTGCAATGGGTGGGTAGTGCATGGGGACCTGGCATGGGGGGGCAGGAGCTGGGGGGCAGGGGCCCCCCAAATTATACTTTAACCCCTGCTTGCATCCCACCCTTACGATTATTTGTTAGAAATAGTTTCTCTCTCTCTCTCTCTCTCTCACACACACACACACACACACACACGAGCTTTCCTTTGCCTCGTCATTTATAAGCTAATCAAAAGAAAAGGCCTGATCCTGAGAGCTGTTGAGTTCCCTCAGCTCCAGTAAGGATCTCACCGCTTACAAGATCTGGCCCTGAAGAACTGCGATTTGTTAATGGAATACTGCCTGATTATGTAACATAAAATATATTTATATTTTTTATTAGAATAGCAATGCCCCATCCCAAGGTGACCCAGGCCCTGTTTGTTCAGCACCCTTCATTATTGTTCAAGGCTGTCTTCACCAATGGTACTGTATAGATAACAATACTTATTTCTTTTACTTGAAAGTCTTATATTTGATTCCTCTGCACAGGAACTGCTCAGAGTGACAACTGTCAAGAACAGAGACAATGCTGGTAAACAGTGGACCAATAGTACTTCTGAAAAATATTACATTCTCTTACTGTTATGTAAGCCAACTGTAAGCACAGATAACCCTCCGCCCCATCTTTGTCATCCAGTAGCTGCTTCATCAAACCAGTGTTCTGCTCCAACAAAAGCCTTAGTTGAATAAGACTCATTATGAAGGCTTTTTCCACACACATAACTCACACTCCCATTTTAGTTTTCATAGTTACGCACAACTGGGTGTATCTGAATGTCTGTTCAGCAGAGCTGATGATGTAGATTTCAGGCTTATCCAGAGTTTAAAGTCTGATTCATGCAGTTGCTCCACAACATTCATGGAAGTGAAGGTCTCATCAATCTCATAAAATGTCTTTACAGCAACAGATGGTAATTTGTTGACATTTAAAGCTTTAAATGGACTCTCCTACAAAAGCACTTAGAAAGCTTTCTTTAGAGGAAAAAAATCAACAGACACTTTTAACCCAAAGAAATTGCTGACAGATTTGTTTTCAGCCCAGCAGAGTAAAGAGCTGACAACATATTTTTGCAGGGTATGGTAACGGGTGTCTATTTTTAGACTTTTTTTCCTTTTTAAAAAGCACACCAAAATAGCTGTGGGTTTAAAAATCACCATCTGCTTCTAACAATGCAATAATTCTCAGAGGAATGGATGGGAGGCATAGAAAATAAATTGATATTCCCCACAATAAGTCTTAAAAGTCACAATTTTGTATTTCTAACCAGAGTTTATCAAATACCCAATAAAGGACGCTCACAATTCTATTAGCATTTAAGAAGTATATGGTGCTGCTGCTAATTCTTCACCATTACATAAGCTGTTTACAGTTTTATTGCAAATCACTGACTGGCAAAAGCCATTGTTATTTTTAAGTTCAAATAGACTGCAACTGTTGACCTTTCAGGGGACACTTCAGCATGCCTCTATTCTCTCTGGCTTTAAGAGAGATGGTGAGTGTTGGTAATTTTTTCCTGTGTTTTGCCATTTTTTTTAGTTCTGGAGTTTGGGCAATATTGTCAGACATTATTAGTAATAATTGTATCTTTAAATCATTTCCAAGCTGCAGAACCATAGTTAGACACCCTTCTTTTCAGTACAAATTAAAATAAAATTTCAAAAAATAAATATGAATCTTCTTCTTCATGAAAGATCAGTTTATTTTTTCCTTATCAACATTAATTATTTTAAATCTGGGAAAAATGTAACTGTAATGAACTACTTAAAAGAATATGTTGCATATATAAAAAAAGAAAAAAAACACCACTGGTTTTAAACCAGGGAACACCAGGAAGAAGTTTTTCTATTTATGTAGTGGCCTTTCTAACACACTTATCTCCACAGTGTCTAGACACTAAATACAACATTAAAGGTTAAAATAAGTTTGTTCAGTGATGGACCAAGCTTCATTCTTTATTCATTTTCATATCTGGTTCAGTAGCCATATGCAATGAATCATTCCTTTTTTGTGGTTTGTTCTATTTATAGCTTTAGGTACTTATCTATCTCTCACCATTGTAATATCCTTTGGATAAAATATCACACTCCAGTGCAGAGGGCTGGAATGAACATAAGCCTGGAGGTCCATTTAGTTTAGTACCCTATCTGATAGTGGTAAGTACTAGATGTTTCAGAAGAATGTGCAAGAAAACCTACAATGAATAATTATGGAATAAACTCCATATAGGGAAAAGTTCTTAATCATTGTCAATCTGTGATTAGTGAATATCCTGAGGCATAAGATTATATCCCTCCTAAAAAATTAAATTAAGCATAAAAGTTAGCCAGCACAGCTTTTATAAAGGGAAATCATGCTTCTCCACTCTATTAGAATTCTTTATGGGAGGGAGAGTTAAACACATGGACAAGAGTGACCTAGTGCCTTTCAGCGAACTGACAAGGTTTCTCACTAAAGGCTAGTAAAGCAAAGTATGTAGCCATGGGAGAACCGGTTAAAAGGCAGGAAACAAAGGATAGAAATAGATGATCAGTTTTCAGAATGGACAGAGGTAAATAGCTCGGTCATCCAAGGATCTGTACTGGGACCAGTGCTGTTTAAAATATTCATAAATGATCTGGAAAAAGGGGTAAATAATGAGGTGACAAAGTCTGCAGATGATACAAAATTACTCAAGATCCAAAGATGACTGTGATAAGTTATAAAGTGATCTCACAAAACCGAGTGAGTGTGTGGCAAAATGGCGGATAAAAAAACCTTGTTGGAAAATAAAATCCCATTTACATATATGAATTGATGGGGTATAAATTATCAGTTACCACTCAAAAAAAAAAAAAAAGATCTTGGAGTCATTGTGGATAGTTCTCTGAAAACATCTGTTCAATGTCACTGCTCTGGCCCGTCAGAAAATAGGATACATGGACCATTGGTCTGACCCAGCACGCCTGTTATGTTAGGTTTAAGTGGTACATAGGAGCTTCCATGGGGCTTCTGCAAATGAGTCAAGCTCACTCTAAGTTTGCAAAGGGATGCAGAAGAAAGAATCAGATCTTTACAGTCAAGGTTTCCAGTGACCTCACTGGGAACTGCACATGCATTAGGAATGCATGACTGGACTATTAGAGATGTTAAATCTGATCCAGCTCCCATTACGTGAATGGAAAAAAACCTCCTACTGTCTTCATTGGGAATTAAAGTAAGCTCTTAATTTTAAATATTCCCAGGTAGGATATTAGTTACTGATTTGTTTTTTATGTATATATTTATTTAGTATATTCACCATTAATGAATAGACTTAAAAATCAAGGTGAATTGCACATTAAAGATAGTATCTGCAAAATGGCCAAAAAAACTCCAAAGCCAAAACAAAAAACCCCTTCTACCCTGAACACCAACAAGAAACACCCCCAGGTACTGTGCTCTAGTAACATAGATTACTCTCAGTAATAAATCCCCCACCTCCAAAATCATGTAAATCATCATTACTAATTGCAGCACTTTCTTTGAAACAATACACCAAGCAGTAACAGTACACTCCCTCCTCCTACTCTGTATGATAAGCTTTTATAATTCAAGTTTGATTCTTCCAGAGATGATTTTGTTAATTACATGGAAGCACAGAGAGACCCTGATTCTGCTTCTGATTCTCACAGGCAGAACCTCAGTCACACCCACAAGGAATTCCACCGAAATCAACCAAATCTAGTCCAGTTGCATAGGCAGTTGTAGCTTAAACCATCCTGCAGGAATCAGACTGAGCACTTTCACCTCCTGCTGAACTCAGTGGGTGTTCAGGGCACGCAGCTACTTCTGGGAGTTACTCAGCACCTTGCACTGTTGATCCTTTACAATGACATATTAGAGCCATGAGATTTTCTTCACTCATGGATTATAAATATGGACTTCATGATGTAACCAAATTTGTTTGGATCTTTGAAAAAAATTATTACATGTACCCTATGTATAAATTGAATCTCCATAGTCATATCCTGCAAGGATTTACACAGTGAAACCACCAGGATACATAAACTAACATTTCTTTTTTTATGTGTGTCTAAAATGAATTGGTTTCTAAAGAAACTTGATAGACTTGTGACACACTGTTTTGAAACCCTTAGTGGAGTTCATCTGAAACCTCAGCATAACAAGTGGCATCTTATCTGTGTACTATTCCTGGAAGAAATGCATGGCATTTCGTCATCACAGCTGAAAGACTAGCTGGCTCTGCACGTAGGCTCAGGGAGAATAAGGGCCCTTAGCTATAATAAGACAATGCTGGTAGCTAATGCTTAGTCAGAGTCTGCTTTCTTGAGCATTTGCTACTGCTTGTAGGAATTGGAATGCAGAAAAAGGCACAAATTGGAAAGCATGCTCTAAAAGTCAATGTTTAACTTCTTTATTTGCTTTCAGTTAAGACTGTAGTCTAAAGAATGGAACACATGAGGTAATACTCCTAAACCACTCCTCCTAGTGGATTATTAGTTCTAGAGCCCGTAATTTACGTGTGCAGTCTTACTTTATGCAATTGGATTATTTGCAAGAGTAAGGATTACTCACATAAGTGAGAGTGTCAAGAGGAGACTTAATTTTCAGGTTGGCATTCTATGGGAATGAGTAAAGAGAGTATAATAAGCAGTACTCTCCTTGTGATGAAAAAATAGTATTTTAAATTCCAAAAGGGTAGCTGTGTTAATCTTGTTCAGCAAAACAAGGAGTCTAGTGGCACTTTTAAAGACTAACAAATTTATTTATTGCCTGAGCTTCTGTGGAAGAAAATCTTCAAAGCGTCTAAGATGAGGTGGGATCTTCTCCCATGAAAGCTCAGGCGATAAATTTGTTAGTCCTTAAAAGTGCCACAAGACTCCTAGTATTTTAAAGAAATTCAAAGCGGAAGTTAACATTGTGAGCTGACCTTCTAAGAGTGCAAATTAACCTTTTCCTTAAAGCTATGAAACAATAGCAACATACAAGCAATCAACAATGGGTGCAGAAAATAAAGTATTCTGTTTGCTGGCTCTTTGTATTTGAAGGAAAGGGGGAAAGGGAAAAAAGATTTATTTTTCGTTTTTTCTCTTCCACAGTTGTTTTAGGGTGATCAGGGCTGTACACATCACCACAGTTTCTTCCTACCCAACAATCTGCGAAATTCAAACATATACTACTTGAACATAGAAAAAAAGGAATGGAAAGACACGGTCATTCAAGGATTAAACATTCACAGCTAGTGAGCGGTAATTAAAACATGAGGAAAAGCATGGAGTGTTATTTAGGGGACCTAACCAGTACTGCCACAAACAGATTATACAATAATGGCTTGCCTGCATGGCTGCTTAGAAACATTGCATTGGTAGGGACCTCAGCATATTGTCTCTAGACTCAGAACACATTCTTTTCATTTCTTTGTATATGTGAATCAATTTTATGTAGGAGATTTAAGGCCATGTAACATTGGATATACTTCATTTATGACCAAAGTTTTCTCTCATAGTAGAATAAGTATCTAGTAATTTTAGCACCTTCAATGGATCTATTCTGTATTTACCCTGATATAACTTGTGCTGAATTAGGGTCATATGATACACTAAAATACCACCAGATTGGACCAAATTCTGACCTTATTTACTGCAGTTTAGTTGCAAGGATTTCAATTGGGCTGCATCTACCTAATAGAGGCAGGATTTGTCCTGCTCTGTTTAGCCCATTTGCTGAACACTGGAAAGAGTTGGCCAAGATTTTCTTGGGAAATTCAAATTTATAGAAGCAAAGGAAAAACACTATGAATGAGATGCTGCTGTGTGTGTGCAAAAACTAATCTTGGGTGAAATTTTCACCCCTAAAAATAAATTGTTTTCAGTTCCCCTAAACAGATGTCTCTATTCCACTCTGAAGTTTTAAAACAGTTGTTAATCATGTGTAGTTCACAGTATTAAGCACTAAAGTGTTCAGTTACTTCTGAAACGTATTATTTTGAGGCTCCATTTTAATCTTCCATATTTCTGTGATGAGAGTTATGTCACAAAGTTAATCATTCCCAGGACGCTAGCATTCAGGGTAATGAAAAACTTCTTGTGCAAGCAGTCATTAATCAGTGAGTGTAACATTGCATAATGTTTCCGAAGCATGTGTTATGTGATCAGAGTACAAGACTGCATAATACACCAAAGTGTTTGTGCCATATGCTGACCTTTTCTAAAACAGAAATGGAGCCATGTGATGTGTTGCTTTTGCCAGCACTTGCTCACTGCCAATAATTAAGTTTGATGATATGAAGAAATGCAAACTTGTATTCCTTTGGAGTTCTAAAAGGAAGAAGCTTTGAAGTTCATTGTTTCTGGCACAGCGTGGAGTATAAATATGGCCAAGTTGGCTTGGATGCATTACTGTTGTCTAATATGAACACCACCCAGTAAAACTGGAACCATGTATTCATTTCAAGTGGTTACTGGCATTTACGTTAAAGAGAACACATGCCACTTTGCTTTGTGATCCAGACAAAGAGGTTGTAGAAACAAAACAGCCAGAAGTATGAATGCTACCTCAAATCTGAGCACATTCCAATAACATTTGATGTTCCTGAGCAATAGTTTAGTAAGAAGATATTACTTAATCTCCCCTACCAGTATTACCCAAAAGAACACTTGTGAAACACTTCAGACAAATATGCTGTAGTTATAAGAAATAAAAAAAGCTTGTATAGTACAAGATGTTTTTGTAATGCTGAGAGCAGATATTGGAGGAGATACAGATTTAACTAGCTATTTCACCCATGGAAACAGTATTTTAGACGTTTCAATGAGCAATCTTAAAACTAAGTGCAACAGATATAGAGAGCACATATACATGTATATTATGGATGCACATATGCAAACACACAAAATGAGCCAGATCCTCAGATATTCTGTATCTGTTTTGTACTTCGTTACTGTTAAAATTTAGCTATGGAGCTGGAAATACCTTCTCCCAATGATCACCCTAGCACACAGGTATCCCTAGGTAGTGTTGGCACAGCATAGAATCTCCTAAGCCATTTCCTGTCCTCAGCATAGGCAGTGTATGCTTCGGGCTTCTGTGCACTTCACTGATCCCCTCTCCTGTTTTTGTCCCTTTGGGCTGTTGGCAACTGGTGTAACGAGATTCAGAGGAACCAGACCAACAATTCTAATCTTCTGGCAAAATATGTGTTAAATGGTTTCTATTCTCTTCTGTATTGGTTCTTACACTGTGCTCCATCACTGTCGTATTTAAACATCTTCCAGTAGTGCATGTTCCATCCCACAGCTGATTGCATGTCAGTGATCAGGAAACTGATTTTTTCTCTCTCTTACCTACAGCAGAAAGTTGTTTTGAAATTTAACTTCTGATGCTCCCAAAGTGTGAAGCATTCTAACACATGGGCATACATAGAAGCATCTAGGAGGCCTGAGTGGCACTAAAAAACAGACACCAGAAACTTTGTATAACCAATTGAAGTAACTAGGCTGCTTGGAACCTCCACTTAGATCCACTTCTTCCCCAATCCTGCTTACCAGACACATGTGCTATTAGGTTTCTAGTACTTGTTCCACTGTGCTGAAGATGAGGTTGTGCCAGAAAAGCAAGATCAAGGGTTTCATAAAAGTTGCTCTTAGTTTTCATGCCCCGCTGACATCAACCATTGGGGAGTTTTCATTTTTATGTATTCATTCATTTATTTATATTTTAGTGATATTTTTTACAAGAAATAAAGGGAAAAAAATAATAAAAATGTGGATGTTATCAAAGCCACCAATGCTCATCTCCCATCTGTGCTGTGAGGTGGAAGGGCTCAGTCCCACACATCGGGTGCAGGATTCATGTAGGTACTTAGGGGCTCTACTGGCAAGTGGAATTCAGAGTCCAATGCATTGTATGGGGAGAGGTAGGCACCCAAGAAAGTGGCTTTTAAGTCACCAGGGAAAAGAGCAGGTCTTAGGGCCTATACCCTCACAAATATTTAATTGTCAGACTGACAGGCTGGAGGAAGGAGCTTGTGTTTGTTTGGTATCTTCAGACATGAACTGTCCCCTAAAGCTAGGCACCTAAATCAGATCACCCCTTTCTTATAGAAAACCAGACATTCAAAGCCAGTACTCTAGAGGTCAGAGCACTCGGGGGGTGTAGGAAATCTAGATTCAAATCCCTGTTCTGCCTGATTCAGAGCATGGAAGTGAACCCAGGTCTCCCACATGCCAGGTGAATGCCTTAACTATTAGTCTATTCTACAAACAGCACTGTGAGCAGCTCCCAAAGGCAAGATAGATGTGGGAAAAGCCAAGTCTAGGGCCACAGGTGCTTGGCCCTGCACTGTGGCTCCAAGCTGTCTGTAAGCTGTGAGGTGATATAAGGACCCAGGTGACTTTGCATACACCCGCCAATGGAAATGTAGGCACTTCTGGGGTGAGTACAGCTTTTGAGAATGCCATTAGATCCTAAACAGGCAGTTAATGACATAAGTACCCTTGTGAATCTGGCC
Organism: Podocnemis expansa; assembly: GCA_007922195.1. Lineage (NCBI taxonomy): Eukaryota > Metazoa > Chordata > Testudines > Podocnemididae > Podocnemis > Podocnemis expansa. Next base: position 32,695,024 of record ML681982.1, read on the forward strand.
CCAAGTACCTATGACATCAGGTGTAATTGTACGTTGCATCTCTAAGAAATGGGACAGTTCAGGGTGAGGGGCCTGAAATGGCTTTAAACCCCACTTGTAGCCTGGCTCTGGCTCTTCCAGGAGCAACCAGTATGCTAGGACTGGAGTAGGGTACGGGAAGCATCCCTCCTCAACTGCTCTAGATCCTGATTATAGCTCTGACAATGAGCATGACACCTCAGCTAATCAAATTTCATTCTAGCACCTTATTATGGATAAATGGTAGTTACAGAACACTAGCTCCACACAATGTTTTTTTAAAAAAATCTTGCTATTATGACATACCCAGAAAACACAAGTAACAACATTGTGTTACAACCCCCTACCTTTAAAGAATCTGATCCTTTAGATACTACAAGAAATAGTACTTGCTGTCAAGAATAATTCCATCAAAGTTAATAAAGCTGTTCTTTTAAGTGCTATGCAATGTAACTGTGGATTGGGTCAACCGTAGTCCCAAATTTTGCAGCCTTTACAATGAATTACATCAATTTATAGAAATAGTGCAATAAGATTTTAATTTTAGGAAGCCAGAAGAACTACTACTGGGAGCAAGAACAAATCAGCAGAACTAGGAATACCATCTGAACAAGAACACACAGATGTGTTTATTTATATTCACCTGTAATGAAAACAGAGCAATCTTTTTCCTGTACCCTTTAAACATAAAACTTTCTTTCAAATGATGCAGCTGAACCACACTTCTTTGCAGAACTTGTACAACTGGCATTTGGTTTTTTTAAATATGTTATGAAAACTTGAGCCAAAGATGATATCACAAAGTCCCTTATGTTTAACAGAAAATGTTAAATCAATTAGAGATAGCTGAAAAAAGGAACGATTTTTTTTTTTTGTTTCATATCAGTTTGCAGTTCAAGTTCTTTAAAAATAAAACAAAACTTGTTCCTGTTCTTTGGAAAGCGATTGTATTATGCAGTGTGAAAGCTGGAATGTACTCATTTCTTTAACACAAATATGGTGTTATAAACATTTTACTCATTAACACACGGTTTAGAAATGATAAACAGAGTTGCAATCACTAATCAGGATTCTGAAGTGTTTGTGTGCGCACGCGTGCACACACATTATGCATAAACACATGCCATGAACTCTAACACTCAAGTCACTTACTTGCAGGGGGAATTCTTTACCAAATCCAAGCTTTTTCATTTGTGTCAAATGAACTGTTTTATGTGGAAACCCAACAGAAACTTCTTACATACCAATTGCAGTCAAGGTTACTGTACTGAAAGAGTGTGATCTAGTCTGACAGGCCAAACAATTTTATGTACATGTTATAAATTCTGTAAGAGTAACAAAAACCACATTGAACTCTATTCAGAAGTTGAAACTGAATGTGACTAGGCTCCAATAAAATGTGCATATATTTAATAAACTTATAGCCTGAATCTGAAAATTATTATAGATAGTAAATAAACCACTTCTGTGAACTTGTTAAAACTATCAAACCCATCACCATGGTATCTGAGCATCTAGAAGAGAATACATGTTTAAATTTACTGATAAAACCACATCTGACAAGCACACCTTGGAATGAACACCCCCCCCATCACCCCCTACTCCACATATAGTAAGTGCATCATCCCGTTATATGGTGTATCTCTGTGGCTTGCTGATGGTGTTATTATGTGTAATGTTTGAGAGAGTCAGTCTAATGGCCCAAAAGAAAGAAATGAAAACTCAGCAGTTCTGATGATGGGTGAATGTACAGCAAAAAAAAAAAAAATCCTCCAAATAAAAATAAGTATTGGCTGTGCATGATGAATACAGATGCTTATTATTTTGAGTGCACTAGGATAAAAGAGCTTCTGGGTAGGCTACAGCATCAATCATTGAGCAGAACTATGGGCAAGAGTCATTGCTTGAAGACTGACAGACATTTCACCAATTTTACAAAAATGCAGACAACACCGAAATACTCCATAAAACACCACCTTCAGAGTGATCTTTAACTAGCGCAATAACCTCAACAGAAGGGCAATCTAAAACATATTGACAGTGGGAAACTTCTTCAAAGGTGCCAGAATGACTTAAGTTATTTAGATACTTTTGGCATTTTTACCCAGTGAGTCAATTAAGGTTATTTAACAAAGATGTTAGTATAACGGTAATTGAGAAAAGTCAGTGCTTTAAGATCAAGTGATTCATGGATTTCGAAGCAGCAAAATAAAGTACATCTATACTCCAACTGGGAGCAAGCCTCCCAAACCAGTTATGTACATTTGTGTTCTCAGGACTGAAGCTAGCATGCTAAAACTAACAGCTCTGGCTGAGATGCTGGCTAGCCACTCAAGTCTAAGCCTCCTTCTGAAATAAGATGAACATGAGTTTGGCATGAAAAAGTTGCTTTAAGCATTGCATGAAACAATCTTTCAGGAAAGCTAAAGAGAACATGTAACTGCAGTTGAAAGAGGAGAGACTGAGTGCTTGTAAAGGAAACCAGAATTTTGCAAGGAACTCAGAGCTCCATTAGCCAAAGAAGTGATCAAGAACAGATATAATGAGCAGAAGTCAGACAATGAGAGAATTTTTTGCTCCACTACCCCAATTCAGGAAATAGTATTTTAATACTGACAATTAATGAAGATGAAGTAGTCAATGTTATTTCACTTATAATTTAATATGCACATAGTGGTATCTCGTATCTTTTTCTGAGTAATTTCTGCCCTTAAAACTGTTCCAGTATCAAGACCTACTAGCACTTTGGAAAAAAGTCTCCACTTCTTACTCATTTTGTAACGCTATTTAAATTGCTGACTTCAAGAAAAGACCTCAGAATGCTACAGCATCACAGCATCTTACCCTGAGAAAAAGGAATGTTGTGACTACTGTGACAGCAAAATATTTTACTTAAATCAAAACTTCTAGCCTAAATCAAGAATTTACACAATAGGTTGAGCATAGTGTTTAAAGTCAATAAAATGTTTTCATATACACATACTAAAGTTATTTAATCAGTGATCATTAGAAAAGTCAAGGAAGCTCAATAATCAGACTGTATACCAGAGTTATGAGAAAGAAACCATTCAGCATAGACTTCTATAATTTTTCTTCCATTAACGTAATTATTTCCTACTCAGTGAAAATGAAAATGACTTTTTAGCATTTTGAAAACAGGAGGAAATGACATCAAAGGCTCTATGTGGCTATCAAAACAAGCACCAGTGCTTTATTTGCAAATTATCATGCATGAAATGATCAACTCAGCAAGTTTATCAGTCAGCAAAGTGTGTGCTCCACCAGATATAATCAATTTACATGTAAAGATATGGCTAAATATAAATTTTAATGAGTTCTTGTCATTTCATGTTGATCAGCTGCTATGTCACCACGGTTCTGGGATGTAACCATAGTTAATGTTCCAGAAACAGTAGGACACAGAGAAGTTTCACAAAGACAATGCAAACCATAAACAAAGAAGGTTGTTTTCATTTAAATAAGTTAATATCTGATTCCTAAAGTCACATTTACTTACCAGGATAATTAACAGAATATTTTAAAGAGGCCTTTTTCCATGGTACCTCCACACACAGGTATAGGAGAGTTGTCACTTGAAAGCACACAGATTTATGTTTCAAAAGACGAAAATTCAGAGGAGCTGTACATAAATACAATATTATTAGAACTTACAAAATGGTCACACGCAACATCTAGTATCTTGGGGCATGAGGGAAGTTTCTAGTTTTAACAATCAGATTAACCACAGCTCTGTAATAAAAAGTTTAATTCAGCCTGAAGTAAAATAACAAAATGGTACAAGTGAATTAAAGGTTACTACCATCCTACGGATGTTGGTCAGAAAATGTTACGGAGAGTATTAGGATGAGAAGCAAGGTTTAGCATATAGCTTTGTGAGATTGAGGGCTGAACTTGAACACAGAGGAACACAGAACACCAATGTATAAGAGTCTCAAGATGAACTTCATCTTGCTTATTATAGTAGGAGAAAAGTAAATAAAATGTATAATCCTCCAAACAACCATTCTTCTGAGTTCCACTAACTTTATTAATAATTCACATATTCAGCTAGAATAGATAGTGATCCATGATTTTTGGTTGATCAACAGAATCACTTAGAAGCCATATTTGGTATAATTTCACATTTTTGGTGTGTAGAAATCACATTTTTGATAAAATGGTACAACAGACAAACATTCTATATTCCTTTATATGCTTTATTTACCTAAAGAATTTACTTTTTTTCCCCTAAACTGTGGAATGATTAGTTTCATACATGTTAAATAAAAAAAAAATGCTTTGAACCTTTGACCTTGCAAATACACCAAGCAATCTTCAAAAACCATGATGACTATGACTTGATACATATACTTGGGCCAGGCACATGTCTGGACACATTCCAGATGTTGTAATGTAGGTATGATTTGCTTTTGCTTTGGTGGTTGTGATATTCCATGCACTGAGGCAAAGAGCAGCTTAAAAGGTCCTTCCAGCCATACTTATTTCATTTGTATTTTCAAGGCATCACTTTATCCTATTCTCCCTTGTAGCGAGGGGGTCTCTTTTCTTTAAAAGCAAGAAGACCTTCAATTCTGTCTTTTGTTGGAATAGTCTGCAAAGAACAGACAACTTTGTGTTATCAATACCAGAATTTAAAAAATAAACTATGTTGTGACATTTCTGTAATAGAAGCATAGTGCAGAATATAGTGAAATGCAGAAGTTACAAGAGAGTATGAAAATGCACTAGATACAACCAGGGGCTCAAGTAAGCCAGAACGCATAGGAACAGTGTTCTGGGGCCAACTATTTTTAGGGGCTCAGTGTTTGAGGGGCCCCTAAAAATAGAAAATGGAGCTGGAACGCTGCATGCCAGGTCCCACCATTTAAAAATAGTGGGCACCAGAACTCAAAGTTCCGGCTCCATTTTCTCTTTTTAGGGGCCCCCCCAAATGCTGAGTCTCTAAAAATAGCAGGCATCAGAATGCCATTCTGGTGCATTCGGGGAGGGCAGGGAACAGCCGCTGCCCGGGCTGATACTCTGGCCTCTGAGCATGCCCAGTCAGAGCAGGGTCCAGTTGGGAGCCTCAATATGGGCTGGGGCTGCTCCACAGTGATGTGGCAGCCAGATAAGGGGGCCTTGGGTGGGGGAGGTGTCGGGGACAGGCGAGCTGGCCTGGTGGGAAAGGGTGTGGGGGAGGGGTCGGCTTGGGGCAGCAGGGGAAGATGGTACAGCATGGCAGTGGATTGGGGGACTAGCGGTGAGACAGGGCCCGGGGGCAGTAGTTGGAATGGTGGGGCAGGTGGGTGGGGAGCAGTATCTGGGGTAGGGGGGAAGGTGTTTCGGGGGCAATAGCTGGGGTGGGGGGCAGTAGCTAAGGTGCATGAGGGGAGCCCAGAGCAGCTTGAGGGGGGCCTGGACCTGCATGTAGGGGGCCCACCAAAATATACTTTAACCCTGGATACAACTAACTTACAGACTGTGGGCCAGATCTTCTGCTGATATCAATCAGTATCACGCCAAAGAAGTTGCTTTAGTTATGTTAACTTACATTAGGGGAATATTTGGACTTTTCTGTTTTACGGTAGTTATTATTAAATACACTTCTCCTTTTGGTACCAAAACAGCAGTTATTTTGCCCGGGGGGGTTAACACTGTGGACAATGGATGCACCCAATGTAATATGTAAATACCTCCTTTGGAGGGATAGAGGAATGATTTGAAGGGATTAAAGAGAGGCTGAAAAAAATCTTAAAAAATTCCACAGATAAAGAGTAGCCAGACAATAAAAACATATTTTTCAACTGTACAAATAATTAAACCTCAGATCACTTTAGGTGGTCAAAAGATGTATACTCTTCAGTTTGATAGCTTTATTTGAACCAAAGCAGCCGATCTAGTGACGAAGAATCCATCACAACATTTTGCAAGTTGTTCCAGTGATTAGTTACTGTTCTGTTAAAAATTCGTATCATATTTCTGCTTTGAGTTTGTCTAGCTTCAGCTTCCAGCCATTGGAACATTGAAATGCCCTCTATTAGCAAATTTCAGTTCGCTATTGAGGTACTTACAGACTAAGATCAAGTCACCCATTAATCTTTTCTTGGATAAGCTAAATAGATGGAGCTCCTTAACTCTTTCACTATTTCTAGTCATTTAATCTTTCTTCTGGCTCTTTTCTGAACCGTCTCTAACTCCTTCTTGATAGTTGGTCTATCAGTGCCAAATACAGAAGTAATATAATGGCTTTTCTCATTCTTAATATGCCCTTTTTGAGGGATTGTGCAAGACATGCAGGGAATCTTTTCCCTCTGTGTAGGCAGCAAGGCAGAATCTGTATAGTTTCCTACAGATTATGAACTAGATCCTCAGCAGTACTCCACTGAAGACAGTGAGGATAAGTCCATTTACATCTGAAGATCTGGCTCCATGTCCACCTTCCCCTCCCTGAATAGCCTTTTCATACAAAGGGATGATTTTGCCTTATACTCTGATATGTTCTTTAAGATTTCCAGGTTAAAAACAGAACTGGGTAAGAGGAAAGGTTAAATTTCAAGCAGTGCTTCTGCACGGTTTTCAAATGTGGGCTTTAACTGGGGGTTTATTTGTTTTGTTTTTAAACTCCCAACTTTGTGTAACTTACCTGAGCATAACAGGCTTCTTCAATTGCTAAGCCTGTTATTAAATCGACCTGGAGAACAAAAATGAAATATTTTAAGAGTGAATAACTTTCTGTATGTCATCCACATTTTATTTTCCGGCAGTTAAGTCAAATACTGTATTCCTAGATCCAGAACATTAAAACAGCCCAGCAAAGTTCTTTTTTGCAGTTATCTACGTGCAGACTTTTTTTTTTTTTTTTTTAACCATTCTGCTGTTTCAGGTTGGTCAACATTTCTGTAACCAGTTTCCTTATTCTGCAATGTCATCAGCTTTTAACAGATTATGGATTCACCTATTACTTCTGATAAGGTATTGTTTTACTACAGATTGTCCTTGGCCACAATCCTTTAATTAGCTGCAAAATTTTAGTGGTTTCACTATTATTGGACAGAAACCTAGACTGAATATAGAGCAGGCAATAATGATGTTTTGAAACAGTTATCTCCTAGGAAGAGACTGTCCTCCACTATGTAAAGAAGCTCCTCAAACACAATCAGCACTACTGAAATACAAATAATAACCTCGGATACTTAAAAAAAAATAAGTTACACCTAAAAAGAAGTTACTCACCACCATTAAGTATAAAGAGCTCTACTTCCTGAGAAGCAGAACATGTTATTTATATTAACAGGTATTATGGAACCCTTATCTTACATCTGCCTCACAGTAGATAACCCTGAAGACTTCAGAAAGCTAACCCACTGTTTAGGGAAAATATGTATGGTGCAACTGTAATATCGATACTTCAAAGGGGACAATTTCACAGTATTTTTCATATTTCAATATATAGTAGTTAGTGAAAGAACAGCAATCATTTACTCAGTCCCTTTTTTGTGAAATATGGTAATACACTGATAAGGTTCATGTGTTCTTGAGATGACACAATATTTCTTTCATTATTTTATTACATAATCTTAGTAATATATTTTACCTGTATCAATGGTATCATTTTTACATGTCCTTTATTTGCTCTATAAGTAATACATACATATATATAAAATTGACAATATGGTTACTTCCATGCATTTTACCTATTACAAAATGGTCCCAGTGTTCTACAATTTAAGATAGACTTCAATTTTAATGAAATATGTTAATCAATTAACTGATATATATTAAAATATGTATGGAAGACCAGTGAGTTATAAAGTGTGTTTCTCAAGAAATGTTCCAGAGGGGTAGCTGTGTTAGTCTATTTCAGTAAAACAAACAAGGAGTTCTGTGGCACTTCTGAAGACTAACAAATTTATTGCATAAGTCTTCACGGGCTGTTACACAGCCAGTGACCACAGGATCATCAAAAGCTTCAGTGTTACAGTAAGGCTTCCAGTGATGGACATATTAAATACCCACCCAAACCGTTTAAGGACCTAGCTAAAGACTGATCTCTGTGGGTTTGATCTGCCAGAAAGCTATATCCCATTAAGAATTTGTCTTGATTATGATGAAATATATATTTCTTGCATATACAAAGATTAAACAAAATTGTGATTTTGGACTACCGCTGAGATTTTTTTGTGTAGTGGCCTGAATAGCTGAGAAGGTGCATTTTTTTCCTCTATTATTTCCTCTTGGTAAAGTAACTGTTTTTCATAAATGCCACCTATTACATCAGTGAGCAGTTTTTCTACCATGTTCTGAAATCTGGGATCCTGTGTGCACATGCAGTTTGCAAAAAAAACATTCTGTCTCACCTACTGTGTCTGAGATTTATAGAATTTTTCTTGTAAAAATGTCTATCTTGTGTATCACTGAATTCAACCTTGGATTCTCTCGTAAAAAACGTGTGTGTTAGCTTAATTATATATTCTTTGTGTACTTCTACTTCTGAATTTTATCCTGTAGACCAAATTCCTAGTTAATGGAACACTGCTGAATTCAGCTGTCTGACTGATTGTATGAATGCCTTTAAAAAAGACCCAAAAACCTAAAAACTAAAGCCAGAAGACTTCCTTCATTTATCCTGTTAAATCTGGGTTTCACATTGCACATGAGCTGTGATCAGGGTATTTTCTGGGCCAAACAGTGCTATAAATTATAGGACAGAAAAGATTTATTCCTGTGCTTAATTGTAAGTATCTAAGTAGTGCCACTGAGTTCAGTAGGAGACTCACTGGCTTAAAGTTATGCACATTTGAGATTCTGCTCATACATTAATAAGCTCTAGGGCTAAGTCAAGAGAGAGCACTCAGGAGTGGTTACTTGGTATGTCTTTTTGTCAGATTCTTGATACGCCATTTACACTGTGCTGTACTAAGTTATTATAAGTGCCTTTTTTAGCCTTTGGCTTTATTTACAAACCTTTAACCTGCTGAAGATGGGACTGATTTTTATATTGGTCTTAAAACAACAACAGTCTTGCACCATGCGGCACATGAATTTAGGAAAGTTTTTTTTTCCCCACCCTTTGACGTAAACTAATATTCAGCAAAGATATGGAAACATACAACTTAGGAGCAGGATGAAATCAATATAAATCAAACAAAGGACTACCACTACTTTACTTCAAACTGGATTCACCGAAATGGTTTTTGAAAGATTAACTGGTTATTTGAAACCCTCTTACTTTTGGACCTCTTTCCCACCCCACTCCCCTGATTTTAACTCACTGTTACAAAAATATATATATATTCTTACCTCCATCCCTTGATTGATGGCCAATTTTGCAACTCTCATTGCCAAAGGTCCCTAAAATTAAAAATAAATCAGATCTAGTGCCAGCAGATACAGCAAAATTATGGTTTAACATATCTACCATAAGCACTCTGAAGGCTTTGTCTTTATTTTTTATTAAGCAATAAGACCATGATACACATTTTCCTCCAAGTATGTTTCTTGAACTAAAAAAACCTAGAAACACCATATAATTTTCAAAAACAACATGCTGCCAAAAAAATCAGAAAGGGCCTGAATTTTAGAGATGTTGAACACCAGCTGCTTTCATGGGGACTTCAACTGAACCTGTGAGTGCCCAAAACTTTTGGAAATTAGGTCTAAAGTAACCAAACAAGGATGGTGCTCTATGGGACTCTATGTGATCTACTGTATTATGTCCTGATGAGCATGTAAAATGAGAGACATAGAAACACATGAAGACAAAAGAGAATAAATCAAAGCTAGCTGCAAACTTAAAATGCATGAACTGAAAAACCATGCCAGTAGTTAGATTATGGTTGACCTCTACCAGGGTATGGAAAGGAGGAAGGGAGACAATGCAAAGAGCTCAATCTCCCACAGAAAGGCCAAGAATGATAGGAATCCTACTCAGGGGATGGTAGTACTTTGCACAGTTAGGTCCATCACAGGCAATATTTTCTAAAAATACATATATTGCCCAGAATAGCAGGCAGGATGCTGAAGAGAGAAGCTAATGTGCTCTCCTCAACGGTTGTATAGTATTGTGTTTGCATGAGGTACAATGCCTTCAGAGCCCCCATAGAAGCAGTGAACCTCCACAGTCTCCAGAGTAAATCTGCTACTGTAAATCATAATCCAAGACCATTTTCCTTTAAAATATGTATTTTTTTCATGTGTTGCTTGCTAATAGGCTTTTAAAACCAAAAATCAATAGTTATTTACAATGATAGTTAAATTTATTGTTTAATTTGCAATATTTTCCATCCTAAGAGAGGAATTTCTGCAGTTACTGTACCAAGCCAAATAAAGAGGCAAGTAAATTAGGATTTTTTAAAAAAATGATACTCAGTGTCGATTAGGATCTGGATGGGATTCACTTCCCTGCAGAGCCTTCTAGAAGGTAGAGGGTTTATCAGTAGCTCTGCAAAACTCAGGATCATATTCTGGCTGTTCCAACAAAACCTCTTCTCTAGTATTAGGGGGCAGAGTCTCCTGAATTCTTCACCTGAAGATATTCATATCTGTCATGAGCTCAGCACAAATATGCAGTCATTGAGGACTGCCCATTTCCCAAGGGCTCTGAAGCACATCAAAAGATTACTGATTTATTTAGTGCTGACAGTATGGCATCAAATAAATATCAAGACAATTCCTGACCCAAGCATGACACAGAAAAACAAGACACAGTTAGCAATCCAGTGGAGTCACTGTGTGTACTTAAATATACATGCACTTGTTTAAATATATTTTCACTTTTAAAAATTAAAACATCTAGAATCTCAGACATCTGAGATCATGGGGAAGAAGTGGCATCTTGTATGGGTTGGTGGGTCAGAGAAGAAAGATACAGATTATCCCACGATCAGTTTTCTCATGCATACAGGGGAAGAGGGTGGAGGATTGAGGGAAGACTAAAAAGTCTATGGCAGTAAGGTGGCATGTCATGAACAGCACCAAGGCTTTGGAAGTTTTTTCAAGGTCAGACTGATTTCTTCCTAGAATTCTAGCATTTTGGGGCATGTAAACTAGTTGGGTTCCCTCATGTTTACACATCTCAGGGTGGGAGGATGACAAAATGGAGTTTTGGTTGGTAGCATACAAGAAAATAACTACTGGATCAACTTCAAGCAGAAACATTGATGTGTATGCACTTTTCACAAGAAAGTTCTCCCACCATGCTCCTTGACTAATTGCCATGAAGAATCAAATAACACCTCTCCTAGTCGAGGAGAAGCCAACTGTGAAATTTCAAAGTAAGGCGACTCATAATTATCTTATATGCAGTTGTCTAATGCTGAATATTTGGAAAATGGGTGTTGAAAGTAGTTCTATTTCAGCTCTACCTGCCACTGATATATCAAATGAAAGGAAAAGAGTGCATGTAACCTGGAGTAGTGCACAGGCATGATAACGTCACGATGGGAGCATAGGTGATGCACAAAAATAAACAAATGAACCGTCCAGTAAAAATAATACATTGCATAAATGGAAAAAAGCATCAGTTCTGAAAATAAATGATAGTATTATGTTTCTAAAGTGATGTTAGTAACAAATGTAATTCTGAAAAAAAAATGAGGATTTAAACAGTCACGGTGTTCTCTTAATACATATTGCACATGCTGAGAATGTGCACAGTTTACTATGGCAAATTATATTGACAGATCCAGAGGCCTTGAGCCAAAGGATTAAGAGAAAAATCATCATGGCTGAGAATGAAATAATAAAGGAAGAGGAGAGGTCTCCATTTTTACTTGACCTTTTAGTCTTTCACCTACCCCCAATACTTCCCAAAAGCGTTCAATGTTACTACAGTAGTAATGTTGTTGTCTCTTGAAACTTTTACTTTGCTAAAAAAGGATCTACAATGTTAATGTGATAGCAAATAAACACAAAAATTAACAGTGCAGACACTGTATCAGGATAACGGAAATACAATGATGATGCAGGATTATATGCCTCATTGAGAGACAGTGCTACCCACAATTCACATGACAAACCTAACTTCTGACAAAACAATGCAAGAAGTCTTGTGATGGGGCTTCATACATTTTATCATTGTATCTTCTTCATTTACCTGGTTCCTTTACATATTTATTACTTAACCTCTGTACTATAGTACAGTGAACTAACCCTCTCCAAAACAAAAACAAATTACATTTCCAGTATGTTGTACCTGAGGTAAAAATTCTTGTGCTAGGGCTACAGCTCTTCTGTAGGCAGCATCCCCTGATTCATTCTGTTCCACCACATGACTGATCAATCCTATTGATTTTGCTTCTTCACCATCTACAATGCGGGCAGAGAAGATGAGTTCTTTTGCTAGTGATACACCAATCGTACGAGGTAATCTCTGTGTCCCTCCTGTAGTTTGTAGGAAACAGGAAATACAAACTTAAGTTTTATGACCATTTAGTCTAAATAATAGATATGATCCATTAGATTGTCCGACTTAAACACTGCCATGTTAAAATACATAATAGGCTTTTTTGATTAGACACACACTATTTGTACTATGGGATGAAATGTGTGAACACAGTAAGATTCTCAAGTGCCTGAGTCACTTTTGCAAATGGACCTTTGGGTCCTAAATCATGTAGGCACTTCTGAAACACCCCATATAAAATCAACTTTTTAGCTTCTTACAAAGAACTCTCTTATTTACTGGTAACAGTTAATATAAATATAATTCCCTGTTAATATATAGTTTTCATTGCTCAGAAGCCTATTTATTTATAATAAAACATAACTTTACAGGTTAGCTATTTATTAGTAACTGGTCTTCTCCAAGCATTTTGCCTGTATATTTAATCCATGTATTTATATGGAATCCATAACCACAGTATGATCACTTTTGCACATCGAGGAAACACAGTACAAGGATGAAACTCCACATTACATCTATTGTGGCCCAGCATAGATTGTACCACAGAACTAAACACAGTAGGCAACATCTATAAAAAGGTGAGGTCTAGTGTCAGGGCCAGCTTACAGGGTTGTGGCATCCTGAGCTACCTTTACCTTTTGTGCCCCCCTGTCCCATGCCCTTCTGCTTTTGGTGCAGCGCCAAAGTCAGCACGTTGGGGATGTGAGGGGATGAGAGTGCTGAATCCGGCCTCTGCTCCGGGCTGGCTCTCCCCACCCCCAGGACAGGGAACAGCCAGCCCAGAGGCAGAGTGAGCCAGCCTACAGGCTGGGCTCTGCTCTTTCACCCCTCCCCTGGGCTGGCTGTTTCTCCCTAGGGGTCGGGAGGCCCAGCCCAGAGGCAGGGCAAGATAGCAGAGACCAACCCATGGGCTGGGCCACTCTGCTCACGGGGCCAGAGTGGCTGGCTCATGGGAGGGGCAGGAGTGCAGCATCTGGCTTCCCAGCGCCCCACGCTTTGGTGCCCTGAGCTGGTGCCACACTGGCTCATCCCTAGAGCTGTCCCTATCTAGTACTGCCAGCTGGACAATTTTGTACTTCATTTGCAGTAAAAAGATTAATGTCCTTTTCTTATTTTTTCTCACTTGAAAGACATGAGTATGCTCTACAACTGACAACCTTGGCAGCCACCACCACAGTACTGTATTAGGATAAGGCAAGAAAAATGGTAACATAAGAATACTCATATTGTGTTATTGGTTTTTATTTTTTAAATGATTCTCTAAAACATCTTAGTAATAAAGCTATAGTCAACACTTGAACTCTTTTTGTTAGTGAGGGTGACTGTAGCCAGTGTCCAGTTTTCATTAGGTGATTGCTACTGTCCATTTTTCCTGTGTCGCAAGAGATGGCAACCCTACAATAGCCCACACTTGTCCACTTCCATTCAGCTGTTTGAAATCTAGCACAAGACTACAAAGAAACAAGGCTATAATGTGACAAGCAGGGATCTTTAGGGATAATATTCTTAGAGAGCTTCAGTTAGTGGTAATTTAGTTTTCTTTTCTATTCCAGGAATTGCTTCTGTGAATCCCCACTTTTGTGAGACTAACAAGCAGACATTTTCCAGAAGTTAGCTGAAGAGTTCTTAATTGCCCAGAGAACAAATAAATTTCCCAAAACAAGTATGCAACAGGAATAAGAGTGTAACACTGAGTAAAGCTGGGAACAGAACACCACATAAAATCCTTACAAATATCTTAGAAACAACCATGTCTTTGAAAGCTAGCTGTAGAAGTTGCCTTTGCCCTAGTAGAATGGGCCCTAGAACTATCTGGGATTGAGACTCCTGCTTTTAGATGGCAGGTCTGAATCCAAGTATTTGATCCATTTAGGCAAATTTTAAATACAGAGTTCTTTCCATATAGGGTTATGTCCACAAAGACATGAGCACATTGGGGCAGAGGGAGAAAGTATGTATTGTTATGGGAGCATTTACCGGGAAAACACAGAGAGGCAAGTTTGCACTGACTGAATTAACAGGTGTTCAACCAATATAAAATGGATGTCATTTCAATTTGAAAATGGCAGACTAAATTAGTATTTAATTAAAGCCAGTTTGTTTCTTTTACTGCTGTTTTCTGAAAGTATTTAAATATGTTTCTGGGACAAAATAAGTTAACTAGAAATAAATCAAAAGCTTTTATGATTCAAACTTTCATTAATTTTCAATATGTGCAGCCTGCTTTAGCACTATTGTGTTTATTTTCATAAAAATATACCTGGTTTTCTGTGTGTTACCCAATACTAAGATGTGGTTGGCAGATTAAAAAAAAAAAGTGGCTTACAACAAAAATTGAGATATGGGCTTTACAAAGGGTTACTATAGCTGCAATAAAATCATATTTATATTAATAGAAGTTGAAATAAAATTTCTACAATAGTGGCCTAAATTGTTGACATCCCTTTTTCAAACAAATGGGCTTGCTGACATGAGAGAATTTTAATCAAACAATCCCAGTAGTAACCCTATTCTAGATAAAGCTCCAACAGCTACCACCACGTCAGTTGAATCTTATCAGAGTATCATTCTATGTCTGTAATTCTGATTTAAGTCTGGGGGAATTTTCACACAGAAAGAATATAGTATTCATTCTCAAAGCAGGCTTAGCTGACAGTGGTAAAAATGCTGGCAACGGCTGCAGTTCATTAGAGCACCTACTAGTGGTACCATAGGAGCAGCTGAACAAGTGGTAGAATTTTATACCAGCAGGAGTAAAGAATTAAAATAAAGCCTGTCTCCTGAAACATGGTTTATAAACAAAAGGTATTTCCAAAATAATACAAACCGCACAGTGTAAGCCTTCTCATCAGGCTTCGCTACCTCTTTAGTGGGAGTTACAGACACGGAATGCATGCAGAATCAGGCTCAAGACAAACTTTAGCATGTTTCTCTCTTCAAGTTGCGTCTCCATGACAAACAAAAAAAATGGTAAGATAATTTTTCAGAAGGATTGCTTAATATAATACATCTACCATCACCATGCAAGTCAGCTAACATTTATGCATTCCAACTGAATACATTTTTTTCACTCCAAAAAACTGTCACACTTTAATCAATGCCTATCCTTGTGCACAATGTAAGTGTACATTAGTACAGAGCAGATATATTTGAGAAGAATAGTTTCCTCAGAAGTCAGCCCTTTCACCATAGTCTGTACCCAAAATACAATCTTGATATACATCAGTTTCAGCTTCTGATCAAAGACAAATTCTTGGTACAATTCTCAAGGTCAGAAGTCCTATATCTACTGACTGCATCTCTTTGGTTCCTTCCTTGTTCACTTGTGCTTAATGTATTTTGCTATTTATCTATATTTTCCTCCCATAGAGTTTTATCTTCTCTATTACTGCCCCTACCAGGAAATGTTGAAAACAGTAATTGAGCAACAACATTTCATAACTTTGACCAAACAATGGATGTTTAAGCATGAAACAATCCTTATGCATGAAAAATGTTCCCTTGCCTGTATCTTGCGAAATAAGGATTACAGAGCAATAAAACAGTCCACACTGTGAGGCTGCTAAGCAAACGAACATGTTCTTTAGTTAACATTCACAGAACATTAGACAACAGTTCAATGCATCATTCACATATTCAGCAGTAAGCACTGCATATATTCAAAAATGTGTCAAATTCAATCAAAGATGTATTAAGATACATAAATCTGCAGAGGAAGCAGCAGGAGCTCACTATAGAAAGATGTTCTTTTTGGTAATACATACAAAACACAGTTCCTGCCAAATGCAATCAAGCAACTGGAAGTAACACACAATTTTCAAAGGCACCACTTAAATTAGTCATTTAATCTAAAACTAGAACACTACTTGATGGTACAAGTATCGTTGCATTTTTCCCAAATTCAGTGTCATGATTTCATGGACTAGCATTCTGGTATTTGCTTGCTATGTTGATATAGAAGAACTGATCTGCAGCTGCACTGTAAATGCATTCTTACCAAAGGTACTGCCGCGTTTAATGCAACTGTAAACACCAAGATTAGACGACACTACAGTTGATGTGAAAACTAACACTGGAAAAAAGTCTGACTACTGGTATGAAAATTATTAAACAATGATTTCATTCAGCAAAAACCTGATTTTCTAGAAATATATATTTACTGTCAGTAATTTATCAATTACAAAATATAGTGCACAACTGGTTTGGATTAAGGGAATTACATGAACTGCTCCCAAAAGCATATCCAGACTGCTGAAACAAATTGCTTACTAGAAATAGATTATTCATTCTGGCAAAGATATCTAAAGGCAGTAGTTTCTCTTAGCTTAAAACTCTACACGTATTGAGAAAAATCTTACTGTGACAAAAAATCCAATATTTAATTCAATCATATTCTCATTTATTAAGCCACATAAAAGTGTTACCATATTTACACAAACTTTTCTGATTTACATTAGGATGGCTTAATTGTTGTGCATGTAATATTTTTTCTAAAAAGCCCACTACATGCCTTTAATATTTTAATAATTAATGGTGCCCCAAAGTTCATCAGCCACATACTTTTCAGTTATTTAAGTCAATCAAGAACTGTCTAGAATCTCTATTTGTGGTTCCCATACAAAAGGAAAAATGAACAACAGATGTTCTCCTACTTAGACTGTTATAATAGTGTGAAATATATAAATCTATTGTAAATTATTTTCCTTCTTTCCTCAAAATGCAAGTATTGGAACTCATGAGACAGAGTATATAAATAGATAAAAAGATATATATATATATATATATATATATAATAGATAAAAGCAATGATAGATAACAGAGTAATAAAATACTGTTTTCAATCATGGTACATTCTCTCTCTTGCTCCCCCACTTTTTATTTTTATTTAAATTTAACCTACCATCTATTCACAATCCAAAATACTTTGAATTTAGACATTAAAAATCTCAAAAGTATCAAGACAATGGCTAGATTCAAATTTCGGATTATATAACTCCCAGTTTAGGCCCTGATCTTGCAAACATTTTTGCACATTAGTTAAGCTCCTGGGTAAGTCTTGGCAAGATTAGAGCTCACCCACCAAAAGAAAACGGAAGATCCAACTCAATTTATATAGTCTCAATTCACAAAAGGGCTTAAGCACCTAAATCCCAGAATCAAGACCCACTGGGATTCAAACCCCCCCGCTCAACACTTGCTGAACCGTGCAAGCATATAAAACTCATTTGGTGCCTAAATGTCTGTTGTAAAAGTACTCTAGGCACCTATGTTTCTACTTCTGGGCATGTGCATTGTTGCCCCACTCTTGGCCTTTGGACACCCAGTACGATGCATGAACCAGAAGAAGAGAGGTGTTCCTCTGCCTACTTCCCCTGTGGGGCCCAATCCAGGGAGCAGCCTCCAAACACTCTTATTGGGTTGGGCTCCACACATGAACTCACAAAACAAACAAAAACACCCAAAACACAAAGTCGGGTGTAGGAAGCAAGAGAAGCTCATTTACAACCTTGTGTTTAGCATATTCCTCCAGGGTGTGAGAGACCACTGGTTCAAGTCCTGCTCTACCTGAGAGGAGAAGGGACAGAGATCCTGTTACCTCTTAGATGAGTGTTAAAATCACTGGGCTATGAGCTAGTCTGAAGTAGGCTTCCTGCAATCTCTCATGTCAAAGCTGTTTCACAGTAGCTAAATAACAAATATCACTGGACAGAGAGAGAAAGCAAGCATGTGAACAATGGTTAGTGCAACCGCTAGAGACCCAGGACACAGTCGCCATATTCCAAAGATTCTTTAATTATTTATCCAAATACAACTCCAGTAGGGGAGACTACGGCAGAGCCACACCAGAATATCTCACAGCCCAATGGTTAGGGCACTTACCTCAGAGGTGATACGAGTTGAACAGGGATCTCTCTTCTCCTCGGGCATACATGTGAATTGGCTGTCCACCATGTCTCATATGTGTATCCTCAACACGGGGCTAAAAGTTACAAGGGAGGCCCTCCTTCCCATGGCCAGTCCTTGTAAAAATACTTTAACCATGCAACTGTAGTTGAGAATCCCAACAAGGAGAAGCCTCTCTACAGCCCGGACTTGGGTGCTGAACTGCCTAAGAGGAGCAGGGCTTAGGGACACATCTCTCTTTTTAGACTCCCAGTGGCTATCTTAGGTGGTAGACCACCTAGCATGCTGGCTTTTGTGGATCTCATTCTAAGGGACCAACCTCCCTTCATTCACTGAATAAGGAGTCAGAGTACCTAACTCAGACTTCATGAATGCCAATGATTTTCTGGGTGCCTAAAAGTTCCCTATTGTGAATCAAGCCCCATTAAAACCAGGAGTTCAGACTTGAAACACAGGTATCCTTAAATATAATGGTTACTGCAGTTTCCATAAAAATAATGTAGATTCAAGCAAAAAGTTTAAAGTCAGGGCCTATTACTAGCTTTATAGGTGTAAAATGTCAAATATATCTTACTTGGCTGCTTGGAGATACCATTATTGCATGGCATTTTAACCCTTCAAATTCATCCTCTTTCAATTAAGAGGTGCAAGGTAAAACTAATATGCAATGTTGTTGTAGCCATGTTGGTCCCAGGATATTATATAAAGCTAGGAAATCAGATAAAGCTGGTTAGCTTTTTAAAATATATTACACACCCACACACACGCCAATGAACGTGTGTGTGGGGGTGAGGCACAGGTATCACTTGTATATACAGATAGTGTTTTCTGTCAGACCTCTCTCTTCCTCATAGAATCTAAATATTCCAAGAAAGAAAATCATTGCTCACAAGCTTCAGGCAAACAGACTTGCTATCTGGGCAAATAAAACTCTCTCCTTTCATGCCTGGCCTGATACACAAGGGCATCTGGGAACAAAATGAGTGACACCAGAAAAGGCAGCAATGAGTGGCCCAGAGAAGAGGGTGACAAACTTGGTGGTGTCAAACTCCCTTGGAAGCTTGGAGAGAAGCAACTAAATTGAGCAACAGAACTAAGATATCAGTCAGAAAGAAAGGGAGTGGGCCTTGGACCTGAGCAGGGGGTTAGACTACATGACCTCCTGACATCCTGTCTAACCTACTCTTCTCTGATTCTGTGCCATCGGCCATATAAGTAGTGGGTGGGACCTGGGAAAAGGGTACCATTGAGTATCTCTGAGGCTGTGCCTTTATAGTGTTATTAATCGTTACTTTTATAAGAGGTATATGACAGCTGAAGACAGGAGATTGTGTGTGGGATTTTCCACTAGTCAGAAAGTGCAAAGGCAGTTACCTTTGCCAGAAGGGCAAGCAGTGTTTCACTTGCCAAACAAGCCAAACTAAGCCCTATAACAACATAAACCACAAATGTATTTTAAATTGTAGGAGGACAGCCTCTATGGGCATATCAACACTGCAATTAGACATCCACATTGGCCCATGCTAGCTGACTTGGGCTTATGGAACTATTTATTGCAGCATACATGTTTGAAGTTTGGTTGAAGCCCAGGCTCTGAAACTCTCCTCCCTATCCCTGCCTGCAGGGTCCCAATGATGGGCTGCCACTTGAACCCAAACATCTATGCTGCAATCAAGAAGTCCCTTAGCCAAGTCCCATGAGCACAAGTCAGCAGGCACAGGCCAGCCACAGGTTTTTAGTTGCTGAATAGACACATCCTGTAACAATTTGTAGCAGTCTTCAGTTGCAAACTCTACTGTTGCTAAAAGACTATGAGGTTTAATCTGTAAATCAAACTTTGACCTTCACAGTTTTAATCAGATGACTGAACAACTACATAGACTTACTTAATTTAAACACCATAGGACCCCTTCCTCCCCTTTGCTTTTGTTTCATTTTTTTTTTAAGCTAGCAAACTGAATTAATAGAGAATAATATTTGGTCCAATGGTGTGAGAAAGCTTACAAAATGACACAAAAGCTGATGCCTATTGACATGAGAAACTCAGATGTAAAGATGCAAATACACTTTCTAGAATTCACTGGAAGTTAAATATTCATAGGCTTCCCATCAGACAGATGAAATGTTTTGAGTAACTTGCAAAAAAAAAAACCATATCTAATAAAAACAATCACTTTTTAAAAGGGGTGTAAAACTAAAAATGAATTCCCTACATACAGCTGTCTGCCCACGTGAAAGCATGAAAACAGAAAACGGATGTGGAAGCTTATACTTAGAGATAGCAGATGTGAAGGGGTAATTATTTCTGTGAGGTAAATAAAGTCTTCAGAGTTTGAGCTGTGGAACAATCAGATCTGTTTGCTTGGTGTTACTATTAAACATATGATGCAGTTGCTACAGTACAGTAACCAACTCTTATACCTACACAGTGACCTGGTGATACAGTAATGACTGACTGATGATGACAGTGCAAGCCCACTTTCCAAAGAAATCAAGTGAGGAGGAAAATTATTCTTAAATGTATTTGAATACAACAAATGAGAGTGCCCATGCCTATTTCAGAAACTCCCTGGCTTATAATACATAAAGCCTTTGGTGGGAATATTGTTTATATTGTTCTGAAGTACTGCAGTGGTAGAAAGTAAATGTCAAAGGAACCCTCCTCTAGCCCCCTCTCCCCCTCACTACTATCCCCAGCTGGGTATAGGTATAAATGAACAGCCAAACAGAAAATGCCTTCTAGCCTTACTAGGGTTTGTGCCTACATATTCAGGAAGAGTCAATACTTTGCAGCAACAGTAAGCAAGACTAATGGAGGCCAGTCTAGTGTTCTAATTAGGTCCTCCATTAGGCTCAGAATTTTAAGAATTTAACTATTAGAATTTTAAATAACTGATTTCATACCTTCTATTATCTCAGTGTCAGATTGCTAATGCCAGTGATATTTTAATTTATATTTAATTAAGGACAAAAACGAGAAAGCACAGATATCCACAGACCATTTCTTGCAGATGCATATTGGATATGGATCCACATATTTTTATCTGCACAGAGCTAGAGCCCTGCAAATATGCGGATATCCACGGATATCCACATTATATCCGCATCCGCGGATAGAATGCGGATATCTGTGGACCATTTCTTGCAGATGCAGGTCGGATACAGATCCACTCATTTGTATCTACGCAGGGTTCTACTGGTAACATCATGTATGAATTTTAAGGCACAGTCAGGGATTGAACCCAGTTTTCTCAAGTCAGTCAAGTGGGTTCAGGACAAATCGTGTTTCAAAAATTTAGAAGCATGATTGTAGAAAATTCTATTTTGCATTTCATCACTGTGATGCAGATTATAACTCGGTCAAATCTGGATAGATTTTCATGGAAACAGAGAAGGCACCTCTCTGACTCTGCAAAATCCCTTCCGGTGAATTTTAAGTTCCTGAAGCAAGTTTCTGAAGCACAGGAACTCTTCAAAAATCAATTAGTATTAGCAAAATTGCTAGCATATTTCACAAGTCTCATTTTCAGAAAACACTGGTGCTTTTGTTGTTGTTGTTGTCCTCATTGTAATCAACCAAGGCAAAGAACACACACAGTAATTTCACCACCAAAGGTTACAGTCTGGTAAAGTTATAAGAAAATGAGAAGGGCAGGGGTTCATGATGTTAGGCAACCTTAATATACGGGTGCCACCAACATCTACTAAATAAAGCATGGATACCGCGTGTTTTGATTACTACAAATGAAGCCACTTTGTGGCATTTTTTTTTTATTTACACATACTTTTGAATAGTATCATAAAAGGTTTTAGTATATTTGGTACATTTAAAATGGTTTCCTTTGTCCTGCATTCATGCTGCTGAAATAATCTGTTATTAGACTTTATTCACACTAGTAACACATGCTTTAAGATATAGAATTTCACAAAACAAACCAATTTTACTATTTTCTAATTAAAATATTTAAAAGGTCTCATTTAAATTTTTACATAAATTCATTGTTTTTAAATTGTATTCTCAGCCGGCATAAAGCAGCACTGTTCTGTTTACTTCAACAGAACTATGTCAATTTACAGAAGTTGAAACTATCCCTATTATTTATTGCTTCAGAACATCAGCATGATTTTTGTCAATAGTGCTGCTTTTCACTGTCTTCCTAAGTCTATATCACCCTCTATCCAATTTATAACACCTATAGTAAATAAGTCATTCATTGACAGGAAATCTAAAAAGCAAGAGCTGAAGCAAGCAATTGTTTCTAGGCACTTGCTGTCAAGCTGTTTGGAGGTAAAGAGGAAAGGGACTTCACTAAGAAGGGACCTCTGTTATTTATCCCACCTGCTACTTGCAACATAAAAATGAAGAGCTGAAGTGTGTGACTAATTCATTCAAGAGGTATGTATATAACAAGAATTCTCCTCTCCCAAATACTGCAAAAGGAAAAAGTGTCAGTCTCTGTTTGTTGAGACTGGGGGTAGGGTTGCCATGCAGATGCCCTTCAGACTTTTTCTCCACTATATCTTTGTTGAGATGGGGCAACCAGCTTTAAAAGCGGTATTCAACCTATTAGCATATTATGGATTCATGAAGAGACAATATGATATTGTCTGTTTTATTATCGAACCTCTTTCTTAATGATTCCCAACATTCTGTTAGCTTTTTTTGCCTGATGCTGCACATTGAATGGACGTTTTCAGAGAACTATACACTGTGACTCCAAGATCTCTTTCTTGGCTGATAACAGTTACTCTAGATGCAATCATTTTATGTATATAGTTGGGACTATGTTTTCCAATGTGCATTACTTTGAATTCATCAACACTGAATTTCATCTGCCATTTTGTTGCCTAGTCACCCAATTTTGAGATCCCTTTATAACATTTCACAGTTTGCTTTGCACTTAACTATCTTGAGTAGTTTTATATCATCTGCCAATTTTGTCATCTCACTGTTTGGCCCTTTCCCCAGGTCATTTATGAATACGTTGATCAGCACTGGTCCCAATGCACCCTTAAGGGACACTACTATGCACCTTTCTCTACTCTGAAAGCTGACCATTTATTTCTATCCTTTGTTTCCTATCTTTTAACCAGTCACTGATCCAAAAGAGCACTCTCTCTCTCTTATTCCACAACAGCTTACTCTGCTTAAGAGCCTTTAGTGAGGGAACTTATCAAAGGCTTTCTAAAAATCTAAATATACTATGTGGATGCCTATCACAACACTTACCAATTTACGTATGTCATAACCTTTTTACCTATTACCACCTGGTCCTAGCTTCATCCCCTTCTCCAGATGAACACCATTCTGTTATGAGTTGACTTCCAGAACTAAATGCTCTGGGTATGGGCAGTGACTGGTTTAATGTTCCCAGCTCTATGTCTCTGAAGCCCTCTCCAGAATAAGAACCGTGTGTGACATCCTACTGGGGCAGTAGGACACTGTCATCTGGTCAGATTTAGGGAGGGAGCTTCTTAATCACTGGTAATTTACTGTTGAAAGCACACTAGAGCTGCAGATAAGTGGAAAATTACACATGGTTCTGAAGGCAGTCCTGTTTTATGAATCCTGGCTTCGGTCAGAAAATTTATGCCAGGTAACTTGTACTACCTCCTTAGACTGGACTGTTTGCATTTGGTAGTGGTCAGTGCCAGTTCAGAGAAGCAACCTCCTTTTAAATACATGTCTCTTGCCTTCATACTTCTGTGATCTATGCTGAGGAACTGGACCCCATTTAATCAGCTAGACTTCTCTATGTAGGGCTTTTGTGTATTTATTATTTTTATTATTATTATTATTATTATTATTATTATTTTGAATGTGGATTACATTAGTGCTTGCTAGTCAGGGACTCCATTGTGCTAGGCACTGTAGAAACACAAAACAAAGAGATGGGCAATGGTATTTGAAAGACAATCAGAGCTGTTGGCCCTCTCATTGTCAGCCCTTGCTGAAGCGTTTCACATCATAGCATGAGCACAATGTCTAGAACAGACCAGCCAGTTAAGAATAGACTGGTTTTCTAGACTACACTGATATTTAATCCATGATTACAATGCAAAGTGAAGTTCACAATGAAAGTTTACAAACACAAAATGGCATTCACAAAACAAAATGCAATTCACAATTTGATACACACATACCCTCAAATCAGTCTCACCACTCTTAGGGTATGTCTATACTGACAGCGGCAAATTTGCTACTGTCAGTGTGCTTTTTTGGGTTCAACTGAGTCTGTCAAGATGCTCTCAGTTGATCTACAGCTCAGTACTATAACTCCAGCCCCCTAACTGGAACAGCGCTAAGTCAAGGGTGTCCAACCTTTCCAGGTGATTGGTCACATTGCAATTCTTTTCTCAGCTGAGGAGCTGGTGAGAAAATTTTTGATAAGACACAGAAACTGATCTTATTAATAAACTAATAAAATAGTGTATATTTGGCATTGCTTTTGCTTGTCCTGTGTACAGAGGACAAGGGGGCAGAAGTGTCTGTGTGAGGGGGTGAGGCAGAGCATGGAGAGCACGGCAGAGGAGAGGGAAAGAAGGGTGAAGTGGGGGGAGCAGAGCAGCTGGGTGGCAGGTGTCACTACTTCCTGAAGCAGACCCCACCAACTCTCCTCTCCTCACCCCCTGCCAAGCACAGCTCAGGGAAAGGAAAGCAGTGCTGGGGAGAGGGAGAGAACAGAGTCAGACAGAGACAGGACAGAAACCCTGGCAGTTCTGCAGGGGTCATAGGTTTTGATACTGGGCATCTCTGTACCAGAAACATTGCTGGGTAGCAGTTGCTACAGAAGAGCTTTGCCACTAAGGTCAGGGGAAGGACAGGGGTGCTGGGGTTAGGAGTGTGGGAAGAGAGCAGAACTGGGAGGTACATCCAGGTCAGGATTTTAAACTGCTTGGGCACTACCCCTTTTACCTGCCTCTTGCTCACTCAAAAGGGGCTGAATCTGGCTGAATCCAGCTGAATCCTGAACAGGTCTCTGGCTGTGCCACGCTTCCCTGTAGCTGTGCTGTATGCAGGGACAGAAACTGACAAGAGCCCTGGCCAGCCCCAGCAGCCAGACTCTTGCAGCACTCCGTTGGCTGCATGAAAGCCCTTGGCAGGCTGGAATCTGGCCCCTGGGCCGCAGGTTGGAAAGCCTGCGCTAAGCCAACCAGATGGCATTTCCAGTCACCTTAGCGCAGTGTGTACAGAGAGGTTAACTGGGAGTTAATAAGGCAATGGGAGATACGCAGGATATTTTACTTACTTTGTGTCTCTCCCATCGACTGCCACCAAAAAATGCGGTGAGTATACACTAGGGTTCAGGCTTCCTGTCTTTTTAGATGTAAAGTCATCAGGGTAGGGATTGTGCTCGTCTCTGTCTTTCGAAACCACCTTAGATATAAACAGTGTCACTGAAATACAAATACAGATAAAGATATGTATTTTGTGGACCACTTCACTCCCAGCTGGCTCCAGGAGAGACAGATGGTGTATGAATTTGGGACTATAAACTTAAAAGTCTCTCTCTATATATACACACTTACAGCCTAGGTTGGATCCTCAGGTACATCAGAGTTCTACTTCATACTATTGAAATGAAAACGTGAGCAAAGATGATTAACAGACTTTTTCTTTTTCCTCATCCTGGGAGCAGTAGGGAGCTAATTAAGCCTCCTACAAGCTACTACATACAGATGCAAATCTGCTTGAAATTTATGGCAGCTACAAATTTATGGCAGAGGCCAACACGGATTACTGGAGTGCAATGTGCTTCTGCTATGCCTCTTTCCACTTCCTAAATAGATGGGGCAATTTTAAAGTTGTTTATCTGATTCTAGAACAGAACAGAAAGCATCTCTGGATCAAAGATTTGGCCTTTTATATATAAAGGACGCATATGATTTTGTTATTTTATAAGCGCTGTACATTAATGTTTTAGTATGCTTCAACATTTCAGGTAAACCAAAATCTTTAGGTATATCTAGTCACTTTTTCTCCGTATTTTACCTGAAATCTTTATTCTTTTTATTTCATGTTTCACTTCCACTATAAAATATGTTGTAATTCTATGTCTAAAGAGTATTGTATAAAAATAAATTGTATTGCACTGAGCATATAGTACATGACAGTTTATAAGAAGTGTTTAAGGCTGCAATGGACCTTGAATAGTGGGTCTCACTATTAGTGTAACAAGGACTAAAACTTTCTAACAGTCATCTGCTGCACTTAAAAACCACACAGATGGACAAATTTTGGTTATCAGAATGTTGTAATTCCTTTGAACTTGAAAGTCAACATTAATAAGGACATACAAATTAGTATTAAAGGATACTAACCAACTGTTTACCTTGAATTAATGTTTTAACTTAAATAAATAAATGAAGATAAAAATTAAAATAGTAATCTTAACTGGAAAAAGAGTATTTAATGCACAGAAACAAAAACATCACTTTTCTGGGCATTTTTAGCACTAAAACCATCATTTTACATAATACATTGGATACATGTAACCTAATCTGGTACTCATTCCTAAATTTATATAGTGAATAGTTGAATAAGCGTGATCATCAGGCCATCTGCTTAGATGCTTCTATGACTGCATAAGGTTGGACCAAAGGATGAACAGATATGTATATGAATAGTTCTTCATTTTTCATTATGTATTAGCCTCTAGGAATATACTTAAATCTAATCAGATTAAATAACAATATTATAATAACCAGTGGTAAAGTTTTTTGTAAGAAAAGTTCTTTCAAAAACATGGGACTATAAACCAGATTTTTCAAAGAGCTTCAAATAGGCTTCTAATTTTGTACATCCAAATGCCAATTGCACATGCAATTTTTAAATATTTGCACACATAATAGCTATGTTTAAAAAAGTATAATACAAAATAATTAAATAAAATGGCATTTTACTTTTGCTGGGATTTTTCATTGCATTCTCAATGTATAAATTACTTGTTTTACATTTCATATCAACACCGTACTCATTCAGACAATGCCACATTATACAGATTATGCACAATGGGGAATAAAATAGTGTGCTAAAATAATCAAATTTAATATGAATCACAAATCAATTTTATTTAGTATTATCATCATCATCATCATCATCCTAACAGTAAAGGAGGACTGGCCCTGAAAGTTAACATTCTAAAATACAGATACAGAGAAGTGAGACAAATTGGGATGACTTAGTGCTTGCCTCCCTCCTACACAAAAATTAGAAGTTCATTTCAAGTGTGCCTCACAGAAGTGGATTTTTAAAAAGCACATGAATAAGAAGAATGTAAACTTGATATTCAGAGATGAATGAACTGTGACACAGAGAGAGTAAGTGAATTTACCAAAGACACAAATGATCTTGTCTTTTTCTATTCCTCCCTGCCTCTTCCACTTTCATTTCTGCTTTCTACTAGGCACAACTATTCCAGATATGCATTTTTTTTTCTATCTGATTTTCTTTGATTCCCCCCTCAAGGACCTCTGTCAGCATGTAGAATATTGACACGAAAAAGCAAGGATGATTTCAGCCATTTTAAAAATGAAAAAAAAAAAGTTAACTTAAAAAAATAGCAAAAGCAAACTAACCTATGCAATTTGGTGTTATTGATTGAGCATTCTCTCTCACCAGCTTCTCACACTCTCTATTACTGAACTCATACTCAAACTGCTAAAGCATTTTTTAGCTAACTCATCTTCTACCTGGTCTTGGTAGAGAAAACTGAGGATTCAGTCTACCCCAACCAATACAAAATGCTGTTTCAAGTGCAGCATTCAGGTCAAGCAGCAGCAGAGGCTCCAGGACCAACTATAATCACACATAAAGGAAAAAACCAATTGCTCACCATTACTAGTGTTCTTCAAGATGCACTGCTCATGTCCATTCCACTTAGGTGTGTGTATGGGTCATAGGCATGAACCACTGGAAAGTTTTTCCCCCAGGAGTACCCGTAGGGCTGGGAATGGAGTTCCCTAGAGTGGTGCCCTGGCAGCATGGTATACAAGCTACAGCTGACCATGCCCTCACTGGTTCCTTCTTGCCAGGAGTTTGACAGAGGAAAAGGAAGAAAGGTCTGGAATGCATATGAAGAACATCTCGAAGAACACTAGTTATTGTAAGCAACCATTTTTTCTTCTTTGAGTGATTGCTCACATGAATCCTATTTATGTGATTCCCAAGCCTCATCATTTATGGAGGAAGGGTTGGACGTCACACTTTTGCAGATCGCAGGACCACCAGTTCGAATGCAGTCTCTTCTCTGGCTTGTTGCATAAGGACGTGGTGAGATGTGAAGGTGTACACTGTTGACCCTGTCACTGTCCTGCAAGTGCCCTGGATAGGTACATTAGCCAGGAAAGCTGCCAATGATGCATCAAGCGGGCAGTTGTCAATGAAAAAGGCACTTTTGCAACTCTGTAGCATTCCTTAATGCAAGCCATAATCCAACGTGAAATGTGTTATGATGAGCCCAGCTGGCCCCTCATCCTGTTGGTCACTGCCACAAAAAGTTGCGACATCTTCTGGAAAGACTTGGTTTGCTCCAAGTAATACACTAGGGGTCGCTGGATGTCAAGGAAGTAGAGGTGGTGTTCTCTCTCACTTGCATGTGGTTTGGGGCACAGCACTTGTAAAAATGTCTTGGTTAGTGTGGAAAAGTTACGCCACATTTGGAGGGATGCCAAGGGTTCAAGGTGGGGAGCAATCAACCACAAAAGCACCAGGCTGAGGGACACATGCCAGAGGAAACAGTCTGTCTAGGCCCTTCATAAAGAGTTTCACAAATGGGTTTGAAAAGACTGAGCTTCTCACCTCCCCTAGGTGGAAGGCAGAGATGGCAGCCAAATGAACCCTAAGCAAAGAAGTCGAAAGTCCCTGATTCTTTATGTGGAGGACGTACGTCAAGGATGCATGGGACAGGGTCCTGTGCTGGTGATACACCGTTGGTTTCTGCCCAGAGAGAGAATCAGTACATTTGGCATTGCAGTTGGCTCTGGTAGACTGTTTTCTATTGCTGAGAAGCACCTCTCTAACCTGATCCAAGCAGAGCATCTTGTTAGGGTTCAGCCATGGATGTTCCAGGCCATGAAGTGAAGGGATCTGAGGTCCGGCGGTCTTACCCTGCTGAGGTCCTGAGTTAGGAGATCTGGGAGCAGGGGCAAGCTGGTTGATGGACAGATCAAACAGAGTGAAAACCAGTGTTGGCATGTCCAAGCTGGGGCTATCAGAATCACAGCCACTGAATCTTGCTTGACTTTCACCAGCACTTTGTGCATGAGGAGCATCAGTGGAATGGCATAAAACAGGCCATCCATCTAACTGATCAGGAAGGCAATCATTGTGGACCCTGTTTCCTGCCCTTGGAAGGAACAGAACTTCCTACATTTCTTGTTGGACTGGGATGCAAGCTGGTCCAGCTGGGAAGGCCCCACTTCCAGAACACATTGTTGAGGATGTCCTGTCAAATTGCTCACTCATGCATGAGGAAGGATCAGCTGAGGTTGTCTGCCAGCACGTTGAAGTGGCCAGGGAGGCACAATGCTGTCTGACGCATGGAGTGAGCAATGCAAAACTCCCACAGAGTAACGGCTTCCTTGCACAGAAGACAGAAGTGAGCTCTTCCCTGACTGTTCATACAAAACATTGCTGTTGTATTGTCTATCCAGACTGACACCACTCTGCCCTCCAGATGACATTGGAAGTCCTGGCATGCCACGAACACAGTTCTCAACTCCTTCTCTTTGACATGGTCCAACAGGTGCTCTCAGTTCCAAAGACCATGAGTTCTGAAGAATCCCAGATGGGCGCCCCAGTCTCAATCTGATGCATCTGTGACTAGCCACAATGACATTTGATGGGCTTGGAAGGGAACCACTTTATGCACCCACTATGTGTCACATCACCAATGCAGGGAGTGTAGAAGAGACGGTGTCCAGGCTGTCCCAAGCAGGCTGGTACACTGTGGTTAGCCACATCTGGAGGGAACGGAGTCTTAGGATTGCATAACATACCATGTAGTTGCAGGAGGCCAGGTGGCCTAGAAGTTTCAGGCAGGTTTGAGGGGTTGTGGCGCAACATTCTGGATTGTCCAAAAGGGACCTGATTGTTTTAAGTTGTGACCTGGGCAGGTGAGCTCTCTCTTGGGTTGAGTCCAAGACTGCCCCTATTAATTCTATCCTTTGCATAGGCACTAGGGTAGACTTGTTCTTGTTGAACACCAACCCCAGTCAAGTGAAAGTGGACCTTACTATCTGTATGTACTCCTCCATCTGTTCTTGTATTGTCCTTTAGTAACCAATCATCCAGATAAGAAAACATATGGCCCCCCTCCAATGAAGGAAGGTGCTACCACTGATAGGCACTTGGTAAAAACTTGCGGTGCTGCAGAGAGGCGATATAGCAGGACCGTGAACTGTAGGTGATGTTGGCTGACTGTGAACCGAAGAAAAATGTGTGTCTTGGTGTAATGGCGATGTGAAAGTACGTGCTCTTGCATTTGAGGGTGGCGTACAAGTTCCTTGGAACCAGGGAGGGAATGATGCCACTGAGGGAGACCATAGAGAACTGGATCCTCCTCATGAGCCTGTTGAACTTCTTCAGGCGCAGGATAGGATGGAGACCACCTCTAGACTTTGGGATGAGGAAATATCGGGAGTAGAAACATCTGCCTTTGTAAGCATGAGGAACCTCCTCCACTGTATTCACTATGAGTAGAAACTGTATCTCTTACAGAAGTAGCTACTTGTGGGAGAGGTCCTTGAAGAGGGACTGGTTGGGAGTGAGGAAAACTGGAGCAAGTATCCTGGTCACACCATGCGCAGGACTCACAGGTCTGATGTTACTCAGTACCACGCAGTATATGATTGGGAGAGGTGGGTGAGAAATAGGGGTTGGTTTGGATCAAGGTCTATGACTAGTAAGCTGTCCTCAGGCATGAGTTCAAAACTGATTCTTCGGCCCTCTCCTGTTGTGGGAATGGCCCTGAGAGCAGCCCAGTGAGTGGCCTGGTTTCTGGCTATTGCAGTTGCCATGCCTGTTGAAGTTCTGTCTCTGGTGGAAGGGCTGAGTTGGTGGCTGAGGCGTAAATTGCTTCTGCTGTGGGGCCAGGGTGTGGAGGCCTAAGGATTTAAGGATACCCCAAGAGTTTTTTAGGTTTTGCAGCCTAAAGCCCATTTTTGATGAAAAGAAGCCACACGTTCAAAGTGGAGGTCCTGGATTGCAGTCCATACCTCTTGCAGCAGACTGGATGCCTGGAGCCAAGAGCTCTGCCTCATTGCTACTCCCGAGGCCATGGACCTCACAGCTGTATCTGCTGCATCCAGAGCCGACTGCAGCATGGTTCAGGATGCTACTTTCCCTTCTTTAATCATGGCATCAAATTCAGACATAGCATCCTGGCCCAATGTGTCCTTGAATTTCTCCATAGCTGACCAGGAGTCGAAGGTGTAGTGGCTGAGGATCGCTTGCTGGTTAGCGATCTTAAGCTGGAGAGCCCCGCTGGAGGACACCTTCTGCCTGAAGAGCTCCAGCTTTTTAGTATCTTTAGCCTTCGGAGTAGGACCCTTCTAGTCTTGGTGTTCCCTTTCATTAGCTGCTACCACTACAAGCAACCCTGGAGCCGGATGGGTATAAATATCCCTGGGATGGTGAAATGTATTTTCTCTCCACTCATTTAGCCATTGGTGGCATAGAGTCCAGAGTCTGCCACAGACTTTTGGTCCACTGTTTGATGGTCTTGATTAGGAGCAGAGCCATGTGGTAAGAACCTTCAGAGGCCAGAATGTCCACCATTGGATCTTGGTCCCGCTGTACCTTTTTGGCCTGGAAGTCCAGGTTGTGCGCCAGCCTGCACAGCAGGTCTTGGTGCTGCTTGGTGTTATCAGGGAAGGTTGCTGGCACTGTACCTGCCACCATCTCATCTGGGGATGAAGATGATGAGATCTTCTGAGGTACTGTAGTCCGAGTCGCAGCCCTCAAGGGCTCAAGTGGAGATGTGTCTCCTCCCTCAGTGCTCAGCTCTGCCTTCACTCACAAACTCACCTGGCTCCAACACGTCATCCAACAGAGCACTAGCTGAATACAAGGGGCAGGTTGATGCTGCCAAGTAGGAGCAGCCCATGTAGCAACACTGGGACTGGAAGTACGCCTGGGGAGTCCAGAATGGCCACTGTGACATCTGTCATTGGGGGTGCCACTGGCTTCTGAGTATGGAGGACTGCGCCAATGATGCCCCATCTGGGTCCAGCGCTTTCCAGAGGCAACAGATTCGGCCTCAGAATACTATGAAAACCATCTGCTCCAGGGAAACCACAGTAGTGCAGTTCCTTATGGTGCTGGTGACCAGTGCCAAGGCAGACAGCCTAGGGAGTGGTGTCAGTTTCTCGTCTGACAATGCTGCTGAGGGTAGAGGTGCCAGGATTGTGGTCTGTCTTGGCTGCTTCCCATCAATGGGGCCATTTCCTCAACGAGCTCCCATGCTGTCTTGAACATGTCTGGTGTGGAGGGAAGCTGCAATTCCTCATCGAAGATCTCTTGAGTAGGAGACACCAACGGTGCCAGAATTAACAGTACCAGTCTTGGTGCTGGAGTCAGTGGCCCCATCCGCTGTGCTGGGGCCTTCTGCTCTGGAGTCAACAGTGCTGCCCTTGGGATCAAGGTTGACGGCACTGAGCCATTCTGGTCTGAGCTCGTGTGGCCTGCTGAGGGTCCTACAGAGCCTCCAGACCTCACCCATATCAGGGTAGAATGGTCCCTCTCTCTTTTCTTCTTCTTGTGTGGCAGCGGTGAACAGGGCCAGTGCCGCTGGGTGCTGTGGGCCCTTCACCAGTGCTGGCGAGGCATGCTGTGGTCATGGCTCTAAGACAGAATCCTTGGGATGCAGCTGCTTTGCTGCATCAAGGGAAACATGCACTGAGGCACTCAGGCCTTTGCCAGAAGTGCTCGGTGGATGAACGGCCTCCTCCATCAGAAGGAGCTTCAGGTATGGACTCCTCTCCTTCTGTGTGCTTGGCTTGAAGTACCTACAAAGCTTAAACTCTTTGTTAAAATGGGACTGTCCAAGGCAATTCTGACTGGCTGAGTGTGGGTTGTCCCGAGGCACAGGCTTCCTGCAATGATCGCAGATCTTGAAGCCCAGCATAACCTCCTCCCCAATGCCTGGGGGGGAGAAAGTACAAGTCTTTCAGGTTCTAACTAACAACTACTAAGCTAATTAAACAAACAACTATTTACAGGTACTCAAGAGGGCAATAGTCCAAACAGGGGACTTCTTGCTGTAACAAAGACAACCAGTTCCAACAGCTGTCACAGGTGGTAAGAAGAAAATGGTGAGGGCAGGGTCAACTGAAGCTTACACAGTGTGCTGCAAGGATGTCACTCTAGGCGGGCACGACAGCTGACCCTCTGTGTACTCCTGGGCGAAAAGCTTTCCGGTGGTTTGTGCATGCAGTGTGAACACACACCTGAGTAGAATGCATGTGAGCTATGACTCAAAGAAGAAACAATGTTGTTTATTTCCAACTACCACAACCTTTTTTGGGTCATGACACACTTAATGTTGGGACATGTCCCTACAGGACACACCAACCCACCTTCCCCCAGGATGTATCCAGCCATCTCCCTAGCTCTCTGTGACACTTACCACTGTGTGGCAACACGGTCATGTGTCCCAGCACAGTCGTTGAGAACCAATAAACATCACTATCCAATATATTAGCATTTTTGTAACACCCCATTATTCCCTTTCACCTGCTTACTGTCTGCATATCCCCAAGTTCTGCACAGGCTAATGAATATGGTGAACTCTTAGCAAGTGAATCATTTCATTGACTGGGAATACTCACATGTTTAAGGTGAAACATGTGTGTCAGTCTTTGCAGCGCCCTACCAAATGCACCTATGTGCAAAAGAATTGTCTTTACATTTCTCAGTAAAGGCCCTACTCATGTTTAGTACTAAGTAAATAATTTTTATTATACTGATTATTATGCAGAAGAGCCTAGGTCTCCTAACTCTCAATCTTGTGCATTTGCCAGAAATCCATCCTACCCTCCATGATGAAAACAATGGTGTTTAATAGTTAATAATCTAAATCAGGCTCATCCAACCTGCGGCCCAGGGGCTGAACTCCAGTTCGCCAAGGGCTTTCATCCAGCCCGCAGAGTGCTGCCAAAAGATCCTGGGAGCTGGAGCTGGCTAGGGCCCTTGTCAATTTCCCACCCTGTGCACAGTTTTAGGGAGGTGTGGCCTGGCTGGACAGCTGTTCAAGGTCTGGATTTCCCTCAGCAGTGCCTGGCAGCGAGTGAGGACAGCAGAGTTGGTGGGGTCCCTGTCAGGAAGTAGCTGAGTCCTGCCACCCAGCTGCTCTACTCCCCTCACCTCACCCTTCTTCCCCTCCCCTCCTTTGCCATGTTCCCACGTCCTGCCTTGTTCCCTGTGCTCTGCCTTGCCCCCTCACACAGGCACCCTTGTCCCCCCCCCCTTGTCCAATACACCTAGTACAAGCAAAAGCAATATAAAATATCACATTAATCATTATTTTATTAAAGTTTATTAATAAGATTGATTTCTATGTCTTATCTATCAAAAATTCTCTCACTAGCCCCCCAACAGAGAAAAGAATTGCAATGGGAGCCCTTCCCCAAAAAGGCTGGACACCCCTGATCTAAATGCAATTGTTCCATGGAGTTGCAGAAATATTCAGAATTTCATTTGCCACATTCTTCAATGTATTTGGTTTTCAAAAGTTGGCAACCATGGGAAATGTTATATCAACGTTCTTACCATGTAAGTAAAAAATTAAATGAAATAAACAACAAACACAACCTTATTGTGACCATAGTCCTACCTGATTTTAGTATGGTGGACAATGTGTAAAAAAACAACAACAAGGAGTTTTGTGACACTTTAAGACTAACAGATTTATTTTTTGGGACAATGTGTACTCATTCATGGGGCTAACCATGACAGCAGCCCTGTTCCACCTGGCAGGACAGTCCTACCTATTCCTCTAACCCAAAACCAAGGTGCATTTCACACTCTTGCACCAACACTTCCTGCCCTTCCTTATCAGAGCATAGAGAGATAAGGCAGGGACCTAGGAATACAGCTGTGAGCTGAAGGTGGTCAGGTGAAATACCACCAGCGATTTCTCCCTCCTTGCCCCGGTTTCTAAGAATGGAGACAGTTGTGGCTCCCCCACAATATTCTGTTTTGGATTTGTTCCTCCTCTTTTTCCTATCATTGGGACAAAAGAATAATGTGGTTATATTTAAATGTGTGGGATCACAAGTCCTTCCCCCATTAAAACTGAAGCAGCATTTTCTGTGAGTTGTATGTGCATGGCATGCTAAACCTGAACAGTAGAGGCTGGGTAGTAACATGGCTAAAAGACTCTTCCTTAACAATTGGAAAAAAAGAAGACAACTGTATACTGGGCAAAAACCTAAAACTTTTGTGCAAGGAACCATTTGCATAGGGAGGGAGCTGAAGTAGATGACTAACAAGATGGCAAAGCTTTTCAAGTGACCCACCACATTAGCAAATATTAGAACCTTGCATAAAAGCTGAAGGTTTGCTCACTCTTCGTGGCAACTGTTCCTTCAATCTTTACAAAAGGGAGGGGCTTTTTAGAGAGGGAACTAGGACATAGGTCTTGAGGAAAAAGCCTATACTGTATGCACAGCATTGTTTGGGGAGAAGGCTTAGGCTGAGATTTGTGTTCTACCATCTTCGGTTTATCAATAAAGGCAAATTCAAAGATGGGAGGTAAGTTTGGACATTTTCTCAGAGATGTTAAGGACAGGCAATGAATTTAGAATATTCACAAGGAGGTGTTAGGTCTCTTCCCTTTCTAACAGTATTACGCTCTCATCCCATTACAGCAAAATGATCCAAATTAACTCCGAACTTTGAAGTAGTCACGACCATTTCTTGATCTTCAGTCACAACATAAATCAGCTTTCTAACTGAAGCAGCATCAGAATAATATGATTTATTGAAGAACCATTTAAGAATATGTAACTCACCCATCAAAAATATATGTCTATACCATGCATATTTGTGGTTGCTCCTATTTCTCTCTCTACAGGCACCTAACTTCCAAGAGTAAGATTTAGTTGTCAACAGAAAACTCACACAAAAAAGCATATCAACCAGCCAAATAAAGTTGATTTGTCTTCTTTCACTGATTTATATTAAAATGTAGACAACATAAGCATAAGATTCTTTCACAGCTAGGCACTGGTATTTCTTTTGGCAATCTTTTCTTTTAAAAATAAGTTTTTGATTAGTTCAAAAAAGAAAATAAAATCCTTTGTTGTGGATACCAGAACATAGCTGATGAAAGACGGAGGCAAGGCAAGAAGGGAAGCTAATGTTTCTGAATACTGACACAGAATTTTGTAATAGCTGGCTCAAATAAGTCTCTGGAGTCATCATAATTCTGTGACATAACTCAGGAAACAATATTTCACAATTTGTTTTGTCAACCTTCCATTTGCTGTGAACTAACTCACTCATGCAACTACACTTTAAGGTGGACTACATAAATGCCAGTTCACTTTTTGAATTTTGGAGAACTTCAAGAAAAATAAGAGGATGAATTAACAGTAACCAGGAAAAGCTATTTTGTTTCCTGTGTTATTACACATATAATTTAATAAGAAAAAAGTGAATAGCAACTATTATCTGTTGATGGCAGATCTCAAAGTGGTTAAACTATTAAGCCAAATTACCTAGACTAGATTTCATAAGATTTAATTATAATGTACTTAGATTTAGTACTGAAGATAAAAAGAAAGGGATTTCTATTTGTACATTATGTTGGTCTAACCATTCAGGCTTGTCTAACCTGCAGCCCCTGGGCCAGAATCCAGCTCTCCAAGGGCTCTTCTCAGGCCCACAGAGCCACTACATGAACTCGGATTGGCTGTGCAGGACTAGGAATGTAAAAAAAATTTGCTCCCTGGCCCCCAAGTAAGAAAAGAATTGCAACGTGGCCCTTCATCCAGAAAGGCTGGACATCCCTGGAATGGATAGCTCCCAAATACTTTCAGTTCCTCTACCACCTATTAGCATAAAAATGGAACCCTGCAAAGTAGAAACACTTAAAATTTGGAAGCAACCTTCATGAGAGTCCTGGATTGGACTGATGGGAAAACCAATGGGGAAGAAATCACCAGAGCTCTTCAGCTGGAACGTGGTCACCATGCTGTATATTAAGGCTCTGAAGGTGAATTCATGTCCATTTGTCATTTGTGACATAATCAGGGGCTACAGTATTTTGATCATCCCACCTTATATCATTAACTTCTGCATGAACTCCCCTTTCACTTATTTGTGCTTCTTGGCAAGAGTGCTCATTTTCTTGGTGCTTTGTTGTTGAGGTTTTTATTTTTGTGTGTGCGCACGGGGGTGGGGGGGGTGTTTGTTTTTGGCCTGCTCAGTTGCAATTTTATCCCCATAACACTAAATTTCAAACAAGACTATGGTCTGCTCCAAGGGTAGGTAACCCCCAGCACACGTCAACATTGGCACACAGCACTCTCTGTGTGCCACCAAAAATGTCACTCCTGTCAGCAAAAGCCTCTCTGGGCAGCTCCTTTTAGGGCTGGCTGAGCTTGGGATGGTGGTCCCTTCCATTACCATATCCCAGACATTATGTGGAAAGAAGCCACCTGGAGTGGCTCCTCTTCAAGGTATGCTGCCACCAAAAAGAGCCACTCTGGGCAGCTTCTTTCCATGCTATTGATGGGGACCTGCATTCCTAGGCATGCTGCCAAGGGGGAGGCCGCTATGAGTGGCTTCTTTGCATGAGCGGCTCCTTTCAGCAGTATGTCAGGAAAGCGCACTATCCCCCGGCCCCTCCCCATCCCGAGTCATGGCTGCTCCTGAATTTTCAGGTGGCTGACGTTTTTCTTCAGCAGAGGGAGCCACCAGTGCTGTCTAAGGGTTAGGGAGGAGGGGCCAGCATGGGAGTTAGCAAAGGCATGGGTTAGATGTCCACAAATTTTAATTTGATGGGAATTAATTAGATACTTTAAAAAAAAAATACTATTGCTTACTCTTCTCGGTTTGTTCCAGTACTGTCAGCTTACAGCTAATAATGGTGATGAATGGTCATTAGGCCTTATCCTAGTTAGTTATAGGCCTTTTTAGAGTTCAGTTTAGGGCCCTATACTTTTGAAAACTGAAATTCTCAGATTAGTATCTATTACTCCTACACGATATTTGTACCTAGTATTTTTTATTATTCTGAAAACTGTGATTTCAATTCTCCCCTACTTCTTACATTTACTTACAGATGACTGGTTCTATGCCAGCATGGCTGAAGCATTAGATAGAGCAATCTAGAGCAGGAGTTCAACCAATATTTTATGGAAAAATCATCTAACTTATACTACTGGGATCAAGTTGAATATCCACACAGTTAAGCAGAACTCCATCTGCCTGTTGGTACAACCCTCCCTCCTTTGGGATGCTCCCTAAATTACAGGAGCTGGGGAACTCATTGCTGGCTCCTTTATTCTGACCGAGCAGCATAAATAAGCTGGTAGACAACCAGTGGCATTGCTGGGCACAGGGAACACATGCCCTGAGCCCCAGCACCAGTGCCCTGAGTGGCGGCAGCCCGATCTGGCCCTGGCCCAAGATGGGTATCTGAGGACAGGCTGCCTGTGGTAGCAGCTGCTTTACCCAGCCCCAGCCCTGTCTGGGGATCCAGACCTGAGCCACCCACAGTGCACCACAGCAAAGGTGCCCCTCTCTTCCGGCTACTCCTTTACTACAGGAAGTGAGTGACCACATCACCCTCCATACTGTGTGTGGCAACAGGGAGGCCAGGGAGCCTAATGTAGCCCAGTGCTGTGCAAGCTACATCCCTCCCGGCGTTGCCCAGACTTCTCTGGCTCTGAAGCAGTTGCTGCAGGGCAACTGCCAGCGCAGGGGCAGGGCGCAGCAGTAGTTAAGACTTAAACACCAGGAAACAGCACATAGAGGAAGGTGAAGTCAAATCACCTCTTACAATGGGGAAAAAAAAATCCATAGTCAGAATTTAATCCTGCTTTACACAATCTAATCTAAAAGAAATTGCAACTTCCTTTCTTTCCATGTGCTATTTCCCAGTGTTTGAATCTTAACAACTGCTTTGATTTGCTGTTAGACTGTGACCTGATCCTACATCTTACACTCCCCTGCAATTATTTCCTACCATTCTGTAAATTCCCCATCAAACTATCTGATGAAGTGGAATTTTTCTCCCATGAAAGCTCATCCAGTAAATAAATTTGTTAGTCTTAAACAGTGCCTCTGGACTCCTTGTTTGTTTTACAACAATATCAGGGGGGTCCTTTGAGAAAGGGAGACACGCAGGATTGGTTGGAGAGGAGGAGAGACAGGCAGGGTCAGGCTGAAAAGGGCAAGGGGGAGACAGGAGTTTGGGCAGAGAAGGGGGAGACACCCAGGGTTGGGCAGAGAAAGGCGGGGGGGGGGGGGATACATAGATTTGGGCAGAGAATCATAGAATCACAGAAACATAGGGTTGGAAGGGACCTCATAGGTCATCTAGTCCAACCGCTGCCAGAGGCAGGACCACTCCCACTAAACCATCCCATTCATGGTTTTGTCCAACCAGGCCTTAAAAACCTCCAAAGATGGAGACTCCACCACCTCCCTAGGCAGCTCATTCCAATGCTTCACCGCTCACATAGAAAATTTTTTTTTCTAATATCCAGCCTCGACCTCCCTAACTGCAACTTGAGACCATTGCTCCTCGTTCTGTCCTCTGTTACTACCGAGAACAGTCGAGCTCCATCTTCCTTGGAGCATCCTTTCAAGTAGTTGAAAGTTGCTATCAAATCCCCCCTCAATCTTCTCTTCTGTAGACTAAATAAGCCTAATGCTGTCAGTCTTTCCTCATAGGGCTTGTGTTCCAGCCCTTTAATCATTTTGGTTGCCCTCCGCTGGACTCTCTCCAGCATGTCCCTGTCCTTTTTGTAGTGGGGAGCCCAAAACTGAACACGGTATTCTAGATGTCGCCTCACCAGTGCAGAATAGAGGGGAATGATCACATCCCTTGATCTGCTGGTAATACTTCTTTTGATGCAGCCCAGTATGCCATTGGTCTTTTTGGCAGCAAGAGCACACTGCTGACTCATATCTAGCTTCCCATCCACCATGACCCCCAGGTCCTTTTCTACACTGCTGCTACTTAACTGAATGTTCCCCAGCCTGTAGCAGTGCATGGGGTTTTTCCATCCCAAGTGCAGGATTTTACACTTGTCCTTATTGAACCTCATAAGATTTCTATTGGCCCACTGTTCCAATTTATCTAGGTCTCCCTGAATCCTGTCCTTGCCCTCCAACGTGTCTACTGTTCCCCCCAGCTTGGAAGGGGGAGACAATGAGGATTGGGCTGAGAAGGGCAAGGCAGGGTACACCCAGGTTTGGGCAGAGAAAGACAAGGGGGAGACACATGGATTTGGGCAGAGAAGGGGGAGACACCCAGGTTGGGCAGGCAGGTTAGGGCTGAGAACCGGGGACACAGACAGGGGTGGGCTAAGGGCAGGGGAGATGTGGGGGGGGGGGGCTAAGGAGGGAGGAGGCATGCAGGGGTGGGCTAAGAAGGGGGGAGATGCTGGGTGTCACACTCAGATGCTGGGTCAGGCTGAGCTGCCGGGAGAGATGATGGGTCACGCTGAGCTGTGGGGAGAGATGCCAGGTCGCACTCAGATGCCAGGTCAGGGAGAGATGCCGGGTTGCGCTGAGCTGTGGGGGGAGAGATGCTGGGTAGCACTCAGGTGCCGGGTTGGGCTGCAATGCTGAGGTCCGCTTGCAGATGCTGGAGTCCGGCTGAGACTGGGGAAACACCTAGTCGGGCTGTGATGTGCAGTCCGGCTCAGAATGGGGGAGATGCTGGATCAATCGGGGAACATGGGGAGTTTGGCTGGGTTGCACATAGCCGGGAATGCTCCCAGCTGTGTTGTGCCTTCTAGCCAGCCCCCAGCCCCATGTTTTCTGTGGCTGGAGGCCAGTACAGTCAACTTAAGGTAACTCCCTCTCCACATTGCCTTAAGTTGACTTTATAAAGTTTACTTAACTGTAAAGTCAACTTTATAAATGGGAGTTATAAAGTCGACTTTACCTGATGCTAAAGTCAACTTTATTGCCCTGCAATGTAGACAGGGCTTTAAGTTGCTTTAAGGGCCCTTAAGTTGACAAACACACAGTGTAGACATACCCAATGTTAGCAGATCTGGTAGTTTACCTGGTAGTAGCACAGCCCATTTCTCCCTCTTTTCCTTCCTAATGCCCAGCTGCAGTTTCCTTGACTAGTCAGTAACACTCCCTCCCATCCTTGCTTTGGGTCAAAATCCCACTACCCACCAAATGTCTTTTGCACAGCTCCATGTCCTAGTTTTCTTGAGCAGGCAATTCCAGTCACCAACTGTCACCACAAATCCTAGTTTCTGCCCACAGCCAAGGCTTTGTGTCTCCATCTACTTCCCTCACAAGTCCAGCTCTTGTCCTCTTGCATCAGGCAGCTTCCCCCTCCTCATTATCAAGGCCCACTGAGCAAATAGAGGGGATAGGGTCCCATTTCTTATTTCAGATGGCCCCCCAACTAATTGCGTGGAAATTTCCCTGCAGCCCTGGGTTGCAGCATTGTAAGTGAGGATGAAATTTGAGGAGAATTTAGCTGCTAAAACTGAAGAAGTCCATATTGAACATATGCAAACTGTTATTTAAGCTTATAATTTAGCCAAAATTTCATGTTGAGAGCAAAAAGGCACATTCCTGACACAAAGGCCACTCCCTGCCATATTTTAAGCTCCTGCTTCAAAGACGTGGGGGCCCTTGACCTTCTCAAGAGTCACCAGATTTTTT
Organism: Podocnemis expansa; assembly: GCA_007922195.1. NCBI lineage: Eukaryota > Metazoa > Chordata > Testudines > Podocnemididae > Podocnemis > Podocnemis expansa. The sequence goes on from ML681982.1 coordinate 32,737,221, forward strand.
TAAATATAGGCCAAACTTATTTTTCCCTTCCTTTGTTCTCAGAAATGGCTGAACTGAAATTTTAGCATGAGGCAGATACTCAGCCATGAAAACTTTAGTCCAAATTAATCAAGTCTGCCAAAGTAATAAGTAGCTGAAAACAGAGTATTATAATGGAAAGTATCAAGCATCTTAATAATAGGCAATCCTACCAACCCCAACTATAAATAAGCATAAGTTTGTTTAGCACTGCTAGAATAACAAATTAATTTCAATATAGAAATGATATGTCACAAAATTAATGTGTATATTGAATGTCTTTCTAAAGACCATAGAAATTTAGTTTGCTAGGATGATTTGAACTTAGATATAAACTTTGATGTGAGAAAAAAGCAGGTGTATAGGAGGCACAGAAGAAGAGATACTTCAAAAACCAATAAAATTAGAATGAGATATCGCATTACAAAAACAATTTAATGTGCTTGCACTGCCATGCCATGCAGCGCCGTGTGATATGGACACATCATCAGAACTCATTATAGTGTCATATGTAGATTATTATTTGATGCCCTAAGAATGAAATGAAATGTTACAGAGTAATGCAGTGAACTGATGAAGATCAATCTCCACTCTAAATACTTCACAGATTCTTCTTTTGCATCCTCAGTTGCCATAATGAAGTTATTCTGTACTTCATCACAACTGAAATACTTCAATGCTCCAGTTAATTTTCAAGACCAGACTGGCTGGTCAGGTGTACAAGGCCTTACAATGGCTTACAGGGAGATCAGAACAACCTGCCCAAGATGACAGGAAGCACAAAAATAACTGACTGCTAAAAATAATACCAGCAATAATAATAAACTCTGTGGTAATAACAAGAAGATACTATCATTTTGCTGAAATTTAGGAGTTGGGGATGAAATTTATTCAGAGCTCCCTTTGGTATTCTCTTCATACAGAAGTTTAGAAACTATTTTATTAAATATTAATAACAACATAAAAGACATTTCATCTTATATTCATTTTAATTAGCCAGGATATACATGCCATTCACTTTGAAGCCAAATGCTGCTCCTTTTGAATTAAACTGCAGGGGGTACTGGAAAAGCAAGCCAACTAGCATTTAGATATTTCTCCTCTCTCTAAGAGGTAATTAACATCTAATCTTTGCAAACTATCTTAATGTTACCTGATCCCCATATATGAGTTTTATATTGATTCATAGAATTTAAGCACTACACATCTAATATAGCACCAGGAATTCCATCTCTTACTATTCCAACAGAACTCAAAAAGGTATTAATACTGCATCTAACAGTTGAACCTGCAGAGGAGACAAGAATTCATACGATACCAGACAAAAGTGAGGGTTACTCACCCTTGTGCAGTAGCCAAGGCTCTTTGAGATGTGTATCCCCGACACGGTCCACTTCAGGTGCTTGGGTGCACATCACACCCAGAACCGGAAATTTTTCCTCAACAGTGCCCACAGGGGAGCCATGTGTGCCACCAGTGGCCATTTTCGTCCCACTGGTGATGCATGTGCCCCCCCCCCATCCCTCATTTCCTTCTCTATTGCAGAGACACAGAATACATGTATAAGTATGTATACTCCGAAGTAGAGGGGAGGAGGGCAGGTAGTAGAGTATGCCAGGGACACGCATCTTGAAGAACCCTGGCTACTGCACAAGGGTGAGTAACCCTCGCTTCTTCTTCAAGCAGTGTTCCCGACTGCTCTACTTCAGGGGATTGTTTAGCAGTTCCCTAGACTGGAGACGGGAACTTCGAATCTGTATGGTGCATAGATTTTAATACTGCTAGGCCTACAAAGAATAATCCTTGGCAAAGGCATCTGCCGAGGCCCAGATGGCAGCTTGGCATATTTCTGAGATAGGGACATTTCTCAGAAAGGCTGTAGATGTAGCTATGCTTCTGGTTGAATGTGCATGGGTGGTTTGAGGGGGTATTCTCCCTGATAGTGTGCATGCTGTTTCTGTGCACATGGAAATCCACTTCGATAGTCTTTGCTTAGAAATAGGTTTGCCTTGTGAGTGTTCAGTCATAGATATAAATAGTCTAGGAGTCTTCCAAAAAGGTTTAGTTCTGTTCAGATAAAAGGCCAATGCCTGCTTAATATTCAGGGTATGCCATGAAGCCTGTTGTGGGTTGTCATGTGGTTTTGGGGAAAAAACAGGAAGATGAATAGTCTGATTTAAATGGAATGATGATGTTCTTTTAGGTAAAAACTTAGGGTGTGGACGAAGGGAAACTTTGTCCTTGTGAAAAACTGTGTACTGGGGATGAGCCATGAGCACAGCTAGCTCTCCCACATGCCTTGCAGATGTAATTGCAACTAGAAACACCACTTTTATAGACAGGTGGAAGAGAGAATTTGTTGCCAGAGGCTCAGAAGGAGGCTTCATAAGTGCTTTGAGTACCAATGTTAGATCCCATTGCAGTGTTGGAGATCTGACTTGTGAATGTATGCTTTGGATGCCCAACATAAAGCGCTTCACGATTGGGTGTGCAAATAATGATGAATCGTGAATCAGGACAGGTGTTTAATAACCATGGATTAGGTGTCCAGGTAAACCCCATGTTATTAGTTTGTGATGGGATCTGGGGACACGGTTGGATTGTCCCCAGAGATGGAAGGGACTCATCAATGTCTGCAGAAGAAAATGACAAAGGAAAAATGGCTTGGTGAGGATTCTACCCCAAATAGTGGTAAAATCAGAGGGCAATCCTGTGAACAGTCATATAACAACTTGCAATGGTGACTTTTCTTGAATGCTTTCTAGGAGCTTCATTTGATACAGAAGCTCCTTCTACTGAGTAAGGCATGGTGCGGTCATCTGTCTGAGCCAGCATCAAGTTACTTATTAGTAACTGTTGCTGGGAGGTGTTGTTTGGCAGAAGAATCAGGCCCAGGGAGAAGAAGGTTAGTGCTGCAACAATTGGTGCCCGTGGAATAGCACTCAGTATGGAAGGGGCGGATGGCAAAGGTGCAAAAGCCATCGTGGCTGTTAGAACCGTTGCCAGTGCCATGTCTTTCACTGGGGGGCAGACTGGGGACAGGGTAGGGGCAGCCAGCTGTGAAAGGGGGCAGAGGGTTGGAGGGGACATGGGATTGGGCCAACTGGGGCAGTGACCCAGAAGAGCAGGGAAGGCAGGATTGGGCCTGCAAAGGGGGCATGCAACGAGCAACATAAGTTGCTCAGCTGCATTAGGGCCTTAGAGGGAACATTGTTTCCCACTCATCCCACTGCAATGGTGAAATGCATTTCTTTATCTAAATCTTCTTCACTGGAATGCACTTCTTACCGGAGAGTATCAGAGAAACATCAGTCCTCACAAAGGAATCATTCTGCCACTATTCACTGAACGGAGATAAGGAAAATGATATGGAGATATTTCTAAAATCTTCTGAAAATTTGTTGATGTATACAATCTTATGTAGTATGTTCTGAACTTAAGTAGACACCACAGTTTTTTGTTTTGTTTTCTTAAAGCAAAAACATTGTTTGGATCTCTGTAGGCCCACACATTAAAAACAATTAAATCAAAATGCATCAAGAGAACTCATGAATACTATGAAGGATTAAATGCATTAAAACATTTATGAAAAAAGAGGATGTCTTCTTATTGTTACATGTGTCCTTTTAATACTGATTCACAGGATATTAAAATGACATACAGATATTACCCCTAAATGAGCAGCAGAGTTAACAATAGATGGGAATCTGAGAACACTAACATCAGAACTTGTCATCACCTTAATTAGAGCTTAAAAGGTGCACAGGGATTTTGCAATCCATCTGTGCTATAATAACTTTTATTGAAGGGGCTCTGGCTGGTTCCAAAGGGCCTGTACAATGGCCCTATGCACAGAGGAGAATTTCACCCTTTTTGGTATTTCAGTGTATGAGATGACAAGTGATGTCTTCTGAACAGTACAAATTCTCAGCTCCTGTAGCACATTATACATGCAGAACTGTCAAACAAGATCTTCTCTCTCTCTCTCTCTCTCTCTCTCACTCACACATACACTTTGTATGTTCGTTTATTGTATGCATCAGTGTATTACATGAACTTCAAAACAAGCCTATATTAAATATAGCTTTCTTAAAATTAAAATTTAAGAATTGCGGTGGGGGGGTGTAAATTAAATCTAGAATCCAGTGTACCAGTCAATCAACAATAAGTAAAAAAAAACTTTAAAGAACTGTTATTCATATTATTCATTAATAAAGTCAAATCAGTGGAGAAGATCTAGATGTGTAAGAGTAACATTAAGACTAAACATTTCATGAAAAAACAAAAATGCTTAATACACTAAATGCACCATCATTTTAGATATTAGCAAAGAGCCTGTACTAAATATATAATAATCTTCTAGTAGTACATTACTGGCTTCCATGGACTTTGGTGGCCACAGAATTAGGCTTTAAGTGGCTCTCCACATAGAAATATGCATACTGATGACGTTTTAAAATAGCGAACACTCAGAAAGAGCCCTAGTACCTCAAAGCGCATTTCAAGAAAGAAATACTAATTCAAACCATCAGAAAAACAAAATACCAGATAAAAGAGAGGTGATGAAGCAACTGAGTATTGATTTCCAACTTCAGAACTCTGTGAAACTATTAGCTCTTCTTCCATCTTGTGTTTCTCTTTCAGTTTTTGTTTATGGAATGAACTATATAAAGGTTTCTCATTTGTGTTATGTTTTGATATGCTAGGCTACCTTCTGAACATTTGCTGTTTGAGCTTCTCTATTTTTTTATTTTTCTTAAAGCAGGTTGCTTACCCAAATTGTTAAAATAGTTTGCCTACCAAGCCACTTATTTTACTATATTTTACTCTCATTTGCATTGATCATAGAAGTATGACATTTCACATTTCTTTGCACTAATTTTTTTTTAAGTGTGCCTATGCAGAAATCACCTCCTGCAAATGATTGGCTCATAAGGGAAGTTCCATAATATATATAAAAAAACACAATAGCTGTTTCCAGTAGATGTACTTACAATGACTACAAGTTTAATAGCTGAGCATTATCTTCATTATTTAAAGTTCTGACATCTCCATTATAAGCACGTATGATTCCAAAGGTCTAGGAAGCAACCACAAACACTTCTGCTGAAATTTGATGTAGAAAATCTAAGGCCAATAGTAATTGCTTTTAAATCAATGTTCTGATTCTAGATCCAGATCCACATGGCGGGGGGTGGGGGGCTTAAGAAAAAAAAAAAAGTTATTGCTGAAAGAGAAAGAGAATGAAAGACCATCTTGGGTAGGACTCACTGAAATGCTTCTAGTTCAATGCATACGGCCACTTAAACATGCAGAACTACAGGGTATGAATGAGTGGACAAGATGATGGTACCTGGAGGAGGGATTCTGGTTTATAAGGAATTAGGAAGTGCCTACACAGTCAAGATGGACTCCACCTAAACCAAAATAGAGCAGATTATGACCGAGAGGAGCTTTTCAATTAATGGCTGCGGAAACCCAACATGCAGAGAGGAGCACACGGTTTGGACAGAGACATCCTTTGCGGAGAATTTATTAAAGCAAATATTTCTACCTATATCCTAGTAGAGAGGGCTAGAAGTTGACGACATACAGGTAGAAACTACAGAAAAACAGTCATGGGCAATGCATTAGTAAAAGGGGTTTCAACTATTCCCATACTGACAAAGCACATGTCACCTCAGGATGGGATGCAGAGGGAAAATTTCTAGACACCATTATGACTGCCTCTTTGAGAAGCTAGTCCTGAAACCCACAAAGGAAGAAGCAATTCCTGACTTAGTCTAATGTGGAACACAGGAACTTTTAGTCCAAGAGGTGAATATAGCAGAAACTGACAGTAATAGCAACCATAACAAAAATAAATTTAACATCCCTGCAGAGGGTAATGTACGAAAGAAAACCACTACAATAGCATTTAATTTCAAAAAAGGGCAAAAAGACATCTTTAAAAACTAGAAGTCAAATCCCACTGAACAAAACAGAAAGCAGCATAAATTCTGGCAAGTCTATGTAAAAATATAACACGGCAGGTCAAAAAAAAATTTGAAGAGCAACTATCAAAAGGCACAAAAACAGCATTTTTTTTTTTTTTGGAAGTACATCAGAAGTAGGAAGTCTGCAAGACAGTCAATGGGCTTTTTGGATGATCACAGTGTTAAATGAGCACTCAGATGACCAAGGCTATTGCGAAGAAGTTAAATGAATAAATAAATCTTTGTTTCAGCCTTCACTGCAAAGGATGTGAGGGAGATTCCCATATGTGAGCCATTCTTTTTAGGTGACAGAACGTGGGACTGTCCCCACTCCGAAGTGTCAGTAAAGGACGTTTTGGAATAAATTGAAAAATTAACCAGTAATAAGTCACCAGGACCAGATGGTGCTCACCCAAGAATTCTGAAGGAACTGAGATGTGAAATTGCAGAACTACTATCTGTAGCTATATAATCTACATCTTAAAAATCAGTGTCCGTTCCAGGTGACTGGAGACTAAATATTGGTGGAGTCTAACTGCTTAATTTGGCAGAACAGCCACCATAGCCAGTGGCTAGCCCCAGTCCCAGCCCCTCCACTCAAAGCCACGTCCTCCTCTCCCCTCTGCTGTCACAGCCTCACCCTGGCTTCTGAATGCCCCGAGCATCACCAGGCACCAGCAAGACTGTCTAGGTAGCTGCAGTACCCTGGGACCAGTGGCAGACATATCAAACAGCATGAAGTTCTAGGATATTGATATGTAGGGCCATCTCCTCCATGGACCATCTACCTTGGGCAGTATAATGTTGACTGTGTGCTCCCCATCCCATTAGGGATGCATCTGTGGTCATTATGATGGAGGTCTGCTGTTGAGAAAAAGGCAAGCCATACTCTAAGTTGGATGGCATTGTCTACCACCGTAGATATTGTTTTATTTCTGGAGATATAGAGACCACCTTATGTATACAGTGGTACTGTGGTCTGCATACTTTGGATAATATAATCGTCTTGCATGTATAGTCTTGAGTCCTTGACTATGAAAGTAGTTGCTGACACATACCCTCCCTAGCAATTGAAGGCTTCATGCAGTGGTTGTGTGAGTATGTATGGCCATGCTTGTTAGATGCATGACTGTGCTAAGTCTTTGGGCTTGTAGGAAGACCGTTGCCTGTAGCAACTCCAGATGTGCACCTATAAACTGTGGATTTTGGGTTGATTTTTCCACATTTACCCAAAGTAATTGTTGAAAAAGTATAGAGGTAAGGTCAACTGCATTGGAGGCTTGGGAAGGCATAGTGGATTTTATCAGGCAAATCATCTAGGTGGGAGAAGATAGCAACACCTTGCTTGTGAAGATGCGCCACAACAAAAGACAGGACCTTGGAGAATACTTGAGGGGTTGTAGAGAAACCAAAGGGTAGAACAGTATATTGATAATGTTTGTTGTTTATGAGAAATCTGAGATACTTCCTGTGTGCAGGATGAATGGAGATATGGAAAAACACATTCTGTGAGTCAAGGGCTGCAAACCAATCCCCTTACTCAAGAGTTGGAATAATGGTTGAGAGGGTGAGCATTTAAAAATTTTTGCTGTGCTATGAACTTCTTCAACTTTCTGATGTCAAGAGTAGGTTCCCAGACTCTCAAATTTTTCTGGGTTAGAAAATAAGGGGAATAAAAACCTTTGGCATGATGGACTCTGGGTAATTCAATTGTGCCTATGCATAGAAGACATGAAACCTCTTATCGCAAAAGGCATATGTGAGTAGAGTCCCTAAAGGAAGATGGAGAAGGATAATGTACGTGGAGTTTTGATAGCAATGGGATGGTGTATCTGCATTTGACAGTATGCAAGACTCATTTATCAGATGCAGTGGTGGACCACAGAGGGTAAAAATTGATATAAATGGTCCTTGTAGATCAGGTGCGTAGACGGCTCATGAATTTGGTCCTCGACTGTAACCCTAAACTGAGGTTTGGAGGGAGGTGTCTGAGGCATGAAGGGCTGGTTACAGGGTTGTCGGTGACACTGTGTCCAAAATCTATTTCAGGATTGCTGATCCTGATGTCTGAATGGAGGTCTGTTCTGGGGTTGGTACTTGTACCTAGAATTGTATAGATGGAACTGATATGTTGTGCAATGTGTAGTAGGAGCACATATTCCGAAAGTCGGAAAGGTGGTTCTGGAATCTTTAGAGCAATGCATAATGTTGTTGGTCTTATCCAAGAACAATTTTTTCTTTTCGAAGGGCAGATCCTTGATTGTCACCTGCAGTTGCCATGGGAAATCTCCTGGATGAAGCCAGGAACAGTTACGGATTCCTACACCTGTGGTGATCATGCGGGTGGCTACATTGGCAACAACTAGAGCTGCCTGGAACACAGTTCTAAAGATCAGTTGACTTGTGATAATTGAATGAAATTGTGGTTTTCTTTCATCTAGGATGCAGTCATTAAAATCTACAAATTTGAGGTAGTTGCTCTAGTCATAATTCACAAGTAAAGTGGAATAATTGGCAACTCATAACTGGAGGATAGATGATCCATAAACTTTTCTTCTTAGAAGATCCATGTTCCTCATCTTCATTATCATGAGGAGTCACATAACTGAATTGCTGTTTGTAGCATTGGTTTGCCACCTCTACCACTAAGGAATTCAGAGGTGAATGACTGAACAAATATTCCGAGTCCTTATTTGTACCATAATATGTTTTATCGGCCCTTCTGGAGGTTGCAGGTATGGTAGCAGGGGTCTGCCAAATGTCAGTGGCCAGGTCTGTGAGGGTGACATTCATTGGCAGGATGATTCTCATATAGGATTTTGTTTGAAGAATGTGGAGAAGTTTATGCTGAGACTCTGGCACATCTTGCATAGGTATTTTTAATGATTCCCTAACACAGCGAAATAAGCCTTTGAATTGACAGAAGTCATCAGCTGCCATGGGAGAAGGAATGATGGCTTCAACTGGGGGGGGGGGTTGTGGGGAGGACATCTGGAATCTGGATCCTCTATATCTTCTTCTGGTTCCTAAGTGTCCTGTTCTGGTTGGGGAGGGGGTTGCAGTGGGGGCCTGTACTATTTTGAAGTAGAAGGCCTGGGCAAGGGTGCAGAGTTCTGTGACCAAACGTCTCAAAATACCCAGTGGTGCTAACATGATGGGCATTCTTACTAAAGTGCGCAGTACTGGGGGTATGGAGGAAAGGCTGTTGGAGGTTGCAATCTGTAGTCTCATAGTCTTGGAGAGACCAGTTCAGGAGAGAAGTAGTTTGGTGTTCCTCTCTGCCATCTTCACTGCTGGAAAAAGGAATTGGTGAAATTGTGCCACTCAGAGACAGTGGAGTGGGGAGCCCTCTGTACCTGAATCAGGGTTAATAGTTGGGAGGATTGACTGTGACTCCTCAGAAATGATATAGTGTTTAGTTTTGTGAGTGTGCTTGCGTGGCACTGATTGATTCAGTGGTTGAGTTGGTGCTGAAGAACTTGAAGACTGGTCAACAAGGTGCAGTACCATTTCAGGGGCAGGCTTTGCTGAGGAAGGTAGCTGTGCTGAAGATGTTAACGGTGTGGAAAGTGTTGGTGCCATAATGGAGGCAGTCAGAGCTGGCTGGGGTGTCAGTGCAGGCATGGACATCAGTGCTGACTGCATAGTCTCAGGTGCCAGCAGTACTGTCGGTGCTGCAGAAGCTGCAGTTTTAGGTAATTTACTCGCTGTTGGTCTAAGTGTTTGAGGCACTATTTCCCTGCAGTCCAAATGTACAGAGAAGGACCTTTTTAGGGATTTTGTCACCAATGTACTTGAGGAGCCAGAAGCCTCTTTAGTACGTGGCCTCAGTGCAGGCGATGGCAATTTTCTCCTCTTGGAAGCAGAATGAGAAGGAGTGAGGCGTCTCTCAGAGTGAGTCCGAGGAGCTGGTTCAGCCTGCCTGGGGTCCGATGCTGGTTGAAGACAGCGCTCCAACATGAGCAGCTTCAGGCAAAGGTCTCTGTCATTATGCGCTATGGAGCTGAGATTTTGACAGTGGGGGCATTTCTGTGAAAGATGCCCCTTGACAAGACACAAGATACAGACTGCGTGGCCATCCACCACAGGCATGGTGTTGTGGCAAGTTTTGCAGCTCTTGAAGCCAGCAGAGCCCAGCATAAAAAAAAAAGCAGGATAATTTTTTTTCTTTTTTAAACTGGGGTAAACAAAAAAAGACTGGGATATGGTATGGAAGAATGAGGAGTAAGAGAACTGTACTAGGAAAAGAACTGTTGGTGAGGAAAGACTTCAGATGAGCTGAAAGGAACAAAAACTCTGTCCATAACAGTGAACAGTCGAGAAGGAACTGGGGTCGTGGGGGGTGTCAGATTGTGGGCACACACCAAAAGAACGCTCGCACAACCCAGACATGCATTGCTAGAAGATTCTCTGATCTGTGCCATGCACCAGCGCCTAAAGTGGAGCACCCACGGGGGCACTACTCGAAGGAGAACTGAATTTTTCAAGGGACATAAGTGGTTCTTTAAATATCTTCCTCATTCTAAGTCAAGGAGCACAGACTCTATATAATATAAAAACTATCATGCAATATTCTGAAATACACTGTGAATTCAAAAACAATTTGAAGAGGAGAATGTCTATATTTTTATTACAACCAAATACAAACCCACAACATAATAAGTTCAGCACTGGTTCTTTTGCACCACACCAGTTATCAGGCTCTATTCTTCCCTGACAGATGTGGGGCTGGGAGCAGTATACAGAGCATTCAGCACCAAGTAGACTCCTGTCCAACCCCACTTGTGTCAAATGAACTCTGAAACAGCAGAGGATCTGGCACAACCCTTCAAAAAGAAAGCCACAAAATATAAAACAAGGCTACCAAAAAAACCTTAGTATTTCTCCAGCATGAACTAGGAAGTACCTCCCAGACATCTTTCTCCACCCCACTAAATGAGCATTATTCTCCACAGATAAAATCCTGCTTATCCTAAAAGTGAAGCTGAAGAGGCAATATGCTATTAAAGCAACATCATTTCACTGTATGGGTGTGAACAGCATCAGTCATAGTAACAAAGTGGGAAAATGCACCACACACAGAAAGCAAGGAGATGTGATAAGAGTTCTCAGTGAGCTAGGAGAGGAGAAGGGAGCTAGCTGGTGGGCCTTTGAACTGCACGGATCTGCTAGTCAATGACCTTAGTAGAAAAAAAGCAAGAAGGTTCTGACTTTTGCTATATCCCAGGCATGGCCACACTGCAGTTTGCAACCCACATGCAGCTCTCAAAAGAAAAAGTCTGGCTAGCAGAAGAGCACAGTGGTGAGAAGCGTGGCATGGTCGGGGATGGCGGGGAAAAGCGGCATCATGGTTGGGGACGGAGGGGGGAAGCAGCAGCATTTTTACTGTAGGCCTAGTTTTCATGGTAACCTTAAGTATTTATTAGAATCTGACATTAGGAGGATCAATATTTGCCCTCTTTTTATGATAAAATTAAAGTATGCAATGAATTTTAAACTTGGTAATTTTGGAGTAGGTAAAAGTATATGGCTATATGCCTCAGTGTGGCTCACGAAGATTTAATAATCAACTTGTGTGGCTCCTGAGTTCCCTAAGTTTGGCCATGCCTGCTATATCCTCTGGGCTGTATGGGAACCTGCAGAGTAATTGCACAAGAGTCCTGTATATAGATAAGTAGGAATGACTCTATACTTATAGCCTTGGCATAATTATGTGCCCAAACTGTACTTGCTTAGCCTTTGCATAGGCGTTAAGAAGCTCTCGTTGCATGTTTTATGAAGTCTGCTCTTCGGCTCTTGCAGAGACAATGCCTCAACAGTTTCTCAGTAAATTATTCCATTGTCTATTCTGCCATATTATTTCGGCACAATTGTACTAGTATACACATTACCACAGAAATCTAGACTTCGCTGAACAAACAAAAGGACTCTGTTCCAAAGAGCTCAATGTAAAGGCACATAAGTAAAAAGAAGTACAAATCATTTTATAGCAACATGTAACATGGCCAATGGGATCTACCTCTCTCAACTTCTCCCTCCCCCCAGTATATCATCCTTCTAGCATTTCCTTTTCTAAAGTACTTTCTCAGCAAAAATATATTACAACAAAAATGCACAAATAATACTGTTGAAAGACAGTATTTTGGAAATGGGGTGTGTGGAGAAGAGAACGTTGAGGGGGTATATGTTCTGTGGTAGCTGGGTAATGATGGGGTGTATGCTTGTGAGTCAAGGAGTAAGAAAAATTTTACTATTAGGTAGCTTAAATTTTCATTACCTTGTTTTTATGAAAGCCAGGAATGTTAGGATGGAGATAACAACTCTAACCACTTCATCACAAAGGTTTTTAGATGTTAAGATAATAGCAATAATAAATGCTTCACTTTAATAGAATTCTTCTCATTTGCAGATCACAGACTTTACACAGAATGGTATCACCGACCCTGTTTACAGCTGGGGAAACAAACACAAAGAGATGAACCAACTTGGCCAAGGTCACCCAGCAGATCAGTGGCAGAGCAGAGGTTTTTCCACTGAAGACACCCAGCCCAATTACAATTGTTCTAAAAGATAAGTGGGAATATTTGCAGGTCTTAAAAAGTTGCACAGAACTGAATATTAACACACATGACTTCTTAAATTGGTTAAATATGCAACAAAATGGTGCCTTATAATACAAAATAGAACAGAACCGTGGAATAGGTATGTTACTTCTTTATAGGGTCATATTTTTAAAGTCAGGCACAACTGCCCACGTACATTGTGTGTACATAAATTACGCATCCAGAGAAGGCCCTAATATGCGTATACAAAAACCCAATTGAACATGTGATTCCTAATATAACTTTCGCTTGACAGTTTTCAGGGGCAGTACAGGCAGTCCTTTCAATTTTATGAAGTGAAAAAATATCAAATTCTTGAGATACACTACGTGCTTCTCAGTTGCTACTCCCTCTCACAGAATACATGGCTTACACTAAAAGCAGCCAGTGTCTCTGCATGGAAAAACTGCTGATCCCATTTCACTGCCTGGGAACATAACAACATTGTTGTTCGTTTAAAGTGTTTTTTGAATCAGGGGGTTAAGTATGTGCTTAAATCACACTGAAGTCAATGGGAGTCAAACCCTTGCTTAAATAGTTTCCTGAATTGAGATGTTAAAAATAAACATAGAGCAAGTCATCAGTATGATATTGCTGTATATATTAGTTAGGATGACCTTTTTTTTTTTTTTTTTTTTTGCGCTTAAATTAGATACTTGTCACAGAAGCCAACAGTTTCCAGCCTGGGGGCTTTCCAGATTATTAAAGCTAACGGAAATAGAAACTATTTTAAAAGGGCAAGCTCAAGATGACTGTTGGCACAATGACACATTGTGTTATTGAGATATTTTTAAAAATCTACTAGAACAAGCAATACAAGATGTTTTCCCTATTAAATGTGAACTCTGCAGTAATAACATTTGATGGTAAAAATATGTCAGGCTCTACTGTATGGTGCAGAGCCTCTGTCAAACACCATCATTTCATACAGAACTTTGAACTGCTGCTGACAGTTCATGAGAAAATATTCCAAAAACTACTTTGTTTTGAGACTGCTTTTACAATCCTCTGTAGATTTTAGAAATAAAAGCATTTACATTCCATCTTCTCAATCTCATTTAATATTGCCTTCACTGAGTTAAATATGGGCCCCAATAGATGCTCCTTGAATAGCAATTAACTTCAGTGAGAATTCTGGATAATCAGGAAATACAGATAGGTCCTAATGCAAGGGGCCAGGGTTATGAAGTACACTCAGACTGTGGGGGCTAATGGAGGCTTTAACATGCTGCATACAGAAAAAATAAGTCATACTGGAGTAGCAGTTCACAGAATCATAGGGTAGGAAGAGACCTCATGAGGTCATCTAGTCCAACCTCCTGCTAAAAGCAGGACCACTCTCACTAAATCATCCCAGGCAGGGTATTGTCTAACTGGACCTTAAATATCTCCAAAGATGGAGATTCTACCACCTCCCTAGGCAACCCATTTCTACGTTTCACCACTCTCCTAGTGAGAAAGCTTTTCCTAATATCCATCCTTGACCTCCTCAGCTGTAATGTGAAACCATTGCTCCCTGTCCTCTCCTCTCTAACTACTGAGAACAGCCCTAGCTCCCTTCTCTCTGGAGCACCCCTTCAAGTAGCTGAAGGTTGTTATCAAATCTCTCCTCAGTCTTCTCCTCTGCAGGCTAAATAAGCCTGGTTCCTTCAGTCTCTCCTCAAGTCATGTTCCCCAACCCCCTAATCATTTTTGTTGCCCTCCACTGGGCTCTTTATACCTTCTGACTGCCACCTCATAAATCAGTACTGGGGAAGCTTAATGGTCCTGAATGCACCTGCAGTCATCTAGCAGTGCGTTTTTTATCCATGGAGGGTCAGAATATGGGACCATCTTGCTTAGTCTCCCACTTCCATTCCAATATGATTTCAGCAGCCTATAGGTCACCAACAAGCTAAGACAAGAGAGAGATTAAGGACATGTCCACACTTACAGCACTGCTGTAGTGCTTTTGGGGGACACTATTCATGCCAACAGAATAGCTTCTCTTGTTAGTGTTAGTACTCCACTTCTATGAGAGGCAGTGGCTACACAGTGCTATCAGTAGCAGGATTTCAGTCAGTTTAAGTGGATCACTCAGTGGTGCTCGGACCTGCAACAGCTTCTTTTCGTGGCATGCCTGAAGACCCCTGTCCCAGGTATGCCATAGAGAGGGGCTTCTCTGGGTGGCTTCTTTCCAGAGTATGCTTGGGGACTCACCCTTGGGCATGCTGCTTAGAGGAGCTGCTCTGGGCAGCTTCTTTCTGCGGCATACCTAAGAACTGCCCCCAACACTTCAGCTGTAAAAGCCACCAAATTTTCAGGCAGAAGCTGTTTTTTTCAGTGGAGGGGGCTACTGACACTGACTGAGGTTCGGGGAGGAGAGGCTGGCACAGGAGTCGTCAAAGGTTGCCAATCCATGCCTTAGGAGAACACTTCAGGTAAAATGCTACTTATAAAAACCTAGGTGGAGAACAACATTAAAGAGCTGCTCAGAGGGACTCTCTGAACTGTCCTCTGTAACCCCCTAAATTAGGAAGCCTGCACATGTGGTTCATGTTACTACAGGACTAAGCTGGCTGAAAATAGTGCCAGCTGGAATTCGTATCTGGAGCCCTCTGATACATTGTCACTGGCAGATACCAAAAAATAAAGACTTAAGTATAAAAACCAGTCAAATGGTTTCTAAGAAAATATATTGCAGTACTCAAAATGTCCTTACACAAAGTTTCACCTTTCTTACCAAACACTACAAATACATTGAGACATACTGAAATAATTCTTAATCGTTATTATTTACTTCTATTACTGTAGGACTTAGTGGTCCCTGCCAAGATGGCACATCTGTTTTAAACATTGTATAAATGCTTAGTAATAGAACAGTCCCTGCCTGCTAAAGTTTACAGTCCAAAGAGAAAAAGAGTATGTGACCCTAAGACCAAAGCCCGAGTCACACTGGTCATTACAATCCACACATACTTCTGGCAGTCAAGACGGCTGGGGTGCCGCTGGCACCTGGCAGACGGGGCACATACCCTGAGTCCCACTGCCAGTGCCTTGAGTGCCTGGCCTTGCCCCTGCCTCTCCAGTTCCTGTCCCCTGGGGCGACGTCTGCCCCTTTGCTGGCTGGGAATTCAGACCGGGCTGCTTGCAGTGGCCTCTGCTTCTCCCCAGCTTGGGATCCGGGGCCAGGCTGGTGGCGGCAGGAGCCCGAGGCTGGATTGGGCCCGGGCACAGAACTGTGGATGGGGGCAGGGCCTGTGCCCCTGCCCTGGGTCTTTCCTCAGGGCAGTGATGTTCCTGCAAGCCAGGAAGAGGCAGCGCTCTTACTCCTGCTGATCATATGCAAACTACTGTATCAATCACAGTGAACACTCATTTACAGTCTTAGCAAAATGCTAATCAATAGATTAAGGGGCTGGAAGAAAAAAAAATCAGTAGAAATCATCCTGTTCAGGAGTAACACAATGAACTTTTTATAGTATATCTGGGTATAGAAGAACTCCCAGATAGTCCCTCAGTCTGTGAGGAAAAGCTGCCAGCAGGTTTGAACTTTTCAGCAGAGTAGAAAAGATGGGGAAAGAAACTTGAGGCATACTATTTTGCCGGAGACAAGGTAATACCTTGTTAGTCAAGTTTAGCCAATGGAAGATGGATAGCAATTTTGTTCTACATGTAATCACTTGTTTCCAATATTCTCACACTCAAATCACTTGAATATCTGTGCTTTGCTAAACTTATACTTGTTTTCACTGTAGATGTGTACCAAAGTGCTGTGTGTCAAGTAAAGTGATGATCTTAAATTGATTCTGATAAGCTGGTTTGTATCAATAGTCTGGGAATGGCAGATCTAAGAGTTCTGAGAGTGTTCAGTGGAACAGAGACTGAGCCCTTATCTACAACAGAGGGCTTTTCAGCAGCAGTTGGCCACCAGATGGGACGCAAGGAATGTAAAATTCCTTGCGTAACTGACGGTGACTTTGTAAGCCACTGGTACACATAGGGAAAAGCTGACCACAAATCCCTTGTGGTCAGCTTTCCACTACACCCCCTGAACCTTAGTTCATCCAGGCAGGGCCGTAACTAGGCCTTCTGGCACCTGGGGCAAGCAGACCCGGGGGCACTTCCCTGCCCCAACTCAGTGCCCAGAGACATGGAGACAGACCTGACCCCCATCACCAGGCAAGCACAGCCAGGGGCCCAACAGGGGGGAGGTACCTCTCCCCACCGCCAGGCGAGCATGGCCAAGGGCCGATAGGGAGAGCCTCTCCCCACCACTGGGAAAGAGAGGTCAGGGGCCCAGCAGGGATTGCCTCCCCCACCAGCCAGCCAGAGCAGCTGGTAGGTTCAGGGGCAAGGTGGGAGAAACTTCCACAGCCCCTCCCTGGCTCCCCGAGGAGTGTGCCTTCAGCAAAGGCACATTCCTCTTCAGTGCCACGTAGGGTCTGGCAGCGCCCTCCAAAATTTGGCACCCGGGGCTTTGCCCCATTCGCCCTGCCTTAGTTACAGCCCTGCCTCCAGGGCCAACTTCTGGGAGTGGCACAGCAAGTTCAGACTCGCTGAGAACTGCTACTGGAATGCCAAGCTGATGGTACCCAGAGGACTTGGGGACTGGTATGTACCTATCACTAATCCATACAGAGAGACCAAGGCCTGTGGTTGCCTGGAATGCTGTGGTTATGTTGCTGAAAGCTAGTGGTTTCAAGCAACTGATCCACAGTAGACAAAGATAACGTTCCCTCAGGCTAAGTGCAGGTTGTGTTAATGTGCCTCACAGCAGAGGTACAACTGGGAAACATCCTAGAGTACAGAGAGTGAATGTTCTGTATTTTATTCTGTAATGTAATCTTCAGTACAACATTTCAGCAGTTTGTGTGTTTTCGTTTTTGTCTTTCAGATATTAGGATAAAAATTGTTTCTTCAGTTTTTCTCTGCTTCTCAGAGGACCACATACCAATCAGCTTAATAGCAAATAAAGAAGAGTGCAAGCGATACGATCCAATTTAAAACATATGCACTCTCCAGCTAAAAACTAGCTGAACTGATGTACAGGATAAACTGTCCATTCTGCATAAGCCCATCATTTATATTTTACCTCATTGGCATAGTTAATTAGTAGATCCAATGACTCGACTAAATCAGATTTACAACAAGAAAAATCTACCAACCAGGAAGTCTGGCAATGTTCACAAAACAATGGGTATTTAGCGTTAGGTACCTATATGCTTCTGTGGGTATGTAAATAAGGACTTAAAAGCTAAGTATAATTACCCATTTTAACATCTTGGGTCTTTACATAGAATTAACTAGTTTTTATCCAAGGTACAAGTGTCAAAATGTTTAATAATTTGTTCTTTTAAATATTTATACAAATATATTTGATAAATTGGAAGTATTTTTAACAACAAACCTGATTTCAGTTACTTTTTCCTTGCCAGCAGGATTGATTTACTGAAATACAGAGACCTCACATATAAATCTAGTATTTACAGCCGACTGAACAATAAAGAGATATTTTAGATAGCTGTGTAGTAGAACCTGTTCTTTGTCCTTCAAATGAGTTTTAATTATTTCTCAGATTTTTTTCAGTCACTACAGTCGCTGCTGCAGTATATTTCAGAAGTCTGAGAAGAACTTCTCAAATCCTTTCTGTAAGTCACTGACTAATCACATTGCTGAGGCTCATGAATAGGTTTTTTTAAAATGTCAAGATTTTTACTGCTAAAGCATCAAAAAGATTTCAGTTCAGGTTGACTTCAGCAGTCTGCCATTTAGTTACTTACACTGCCAAGTCATGAACAGGTTAACACGAGGCTCATCTCAGAAATTAACCTGTCAAAAAAACCAAGCTGAACCTCATCAGAATAGCCTGGCACAATATATATTTTTTAAAAATCAAATCTTCACCAAAAAAGGGAGATTTTGTCAGAGAACAAATGATTCAATTATAGACTCATGCACGGAAACCACATTTTAAAAATGGTGATAGGATACTCAGGTTGTTCTTCCCCTTTTCATTATACTGTAAAGCATATAAACCCTCAAATAACTACATTTTGTTCACCTTCCACCAAAAGAATTTAGAAATGTTTTAATCCTAAAATACTTTGGAGCAAGAATATGTTCTTTTTGCTTCCATTATTTTCTTCTCCACTTCAATAATTAATCTCACAAACATGTATGTTCTTTGCATTGGCAATATTAGAATGAAGACCAAAAACACAAAATAGAACAGCTGCTAGTAATAAAACAGAATGCTTCTCAGTGTGGGCTGCTGATGATAAAAGTAAATATAGAAATAATAATCTACATATGTCTGAATTGGGACTCTGGGATAAAAGACATTTTGTTTATTCCCATAGACATCCTAACATGCAGCAACCTTCAATAGTGAGATAAATTACTTACAGTCATTCTCTGAACCATAGCCGAGTCATACACAACTGAAGTTCGAGCCACTGAGATCAAAGCTAAGAAATCTTAACATTACTAAGTATGAAATCACCAGAGTTTAAAAACTCATTTTATTTCATCACCTAAGGCCTGAAACATTTGAACAACATTCTCTCAATCTTTATTCAAAATACTTCAAGAGCTAACACCTATGCAGTCCATGCCTGTAAATTAATGTATCATACCAACAGAGCACTTTGTCTCTTTAGACAAACACTCATGATAAAGCAGTATCAGGTAAGCAGCGTCTATTTAGGAAGTTCATGACTAAAAGACTTTCAGTTACAGTATTTTTAATTCCTTATTTAAAAAATACTGAAGTTGTCTAATTTATATCGTCAGCTAAAAATAAAGGGAGCTGGGTTCTTTCATATAATGTGCAAGATAAAAAACAAAATAATTGTCTGTAGCATGTGAAACAAACATGGGCAATGTTATGAAAAGAATTTTGAATAGCTCATTAAATTAGTTAGTGAGGCTTAAACTGTGTTCAACGTAAGTCTATTACATCTACCCAGACTGCTGTAATTAAACTTGCTGGGGTTCATTGCCATAAAATAACTCTGCATGAATTGTGCAACATTGTAAGTATGCTCACACTGAAATACAATTAAACATGCATTTAATAAGACGACTAATAGAAGTACCATAAAAAGGATATTAACTTCTATTTTTACAATTTTTTCTCAATTAGTGTCAGATACAATCCCCAGAGTTCATAATTCACCGAAACAATGTTAGCTCAGTCATGTTTTCAGTGATGTGTGTTTCTGAATGCAATATTTCTTATACAAAGAAAAAATCCTAATAAATTCTAAAGCTATTTGTATACATTTTAGAAATACCTCAGTGCTACTCAGTGTTTTTAAACTGTGACAAATGGAAAAATTAATTGGCATTATGCAGTTTTAAACAGTCAAATTACAGGCAGGCAGAGATAACCATTCTTCATTGAGAAAGAAGTCAATTACATTCTCATGTAAACTCTTAGAGAGTACTAAATTAATAATAATTATAATGGACCTGAACTATAGTGCTATATAGCTATAGGGCTCTACATCATAACATATGAGATTCAGTTCTAGTCTTAGCTGCTCAGTGCTGGAGATCGCAGAAACACTGGAACAACGAGCATACTGAAATGACTGTGAGCAGGGGCTTCTGGTTGCTAAACACAATCTATTCGTAAAGAGCCAGATACTACTCCAACTGAAAGCAATGGGAATTCTTTTTGCAGTAACACAAAGGAGACTGGGCCTGGAGAAGGCATATTGGTAAGCTCATTTTGCAGCTAGAACAATAGTGGGTGCTAGACAGGGCCTCAAAGGAAAATGAACAACAGCAGGAAGAAAATAGCAGTGTTTTACAATACATCTACAAAAAAGAAATAGTTTGTACTTTAACTAGTTAAATATAATCAATTAAATCTAAACAATTCAGCACACCCACAGTGGCCATGCAGAGCTGGTTTAAGCAGCATGAACTACAACCGCACACCCAAACAATTTTCATCCCACACCAATTCAGGTGCAGTATATTCTAGGTATCTATTCAACAGTGCACAGGCCCATCTAGGAATGACAGGTTGCCCGGTCATTTGGAGTGCGTAGATCAGAACCTCCAGCTTAATTTAACTTCAGTTGCTTTCAATGAAACCACCTACAGTTCACCTGCTCAGGGTCTCCTTTCAGCATGCCTTATCCACACACACTGTGCCCCCACATAATCTCTCTCTTGCACACAGTTTCCCCACTAATGCCATAAGCTATGATTCTAGATATCCTCCACTGGTGAACTAAAGGTGGTTTACTACAGGTTCACTCTATGTACCATCCCGTCTTTTTAGTGTTTCCCCATCCATGTTAACCCTCACCCCCTTCACTTTAATCCATTCCCAGCCCCAGAAGAAGTATTTACACCTTCTACGCTATCATGCATGGCGCATCAGACCAGGATTTACACCCACTAAGGCAACTGTAGTGTGTCAGCTGAGGACAAGTAGAGGCAAATGAATTCATGGCGGATGGAATGAGGGCATGGGTCAGCAACCCAAAAAAGCAGAAGAGCCATTTCCCCCCACCCTCTCCCTCAACTGCATGAGCCTGAGCTGGCCCAGCAGCTGCACCATGGCCCCTAGCACTGGCAGGGGTGTGTGCAGGTGATGTGCCCTCCCTCCACTGGTGGGGTGGAGCAGTGCTACCCCACTTACCCCCAGCCAGCTGCCCCTCCCAAGAGCGGCTGGGGGAGAGTTGCAGCTTGCAGAGACAGGGCCCTGGAATGTCCCGCTCCACGGAGTTCATGCCGGCTCGACCCAGCCACCCCAGGGCTGAATGGGCCTGATCCAGGGCCTGGGGGCAAGGCAGCCTCTGTTCAGGCCTGGAGTGGCTAGGTCAAAGCAGCGTGAACTCTGCAGAGGGGCCATTCTAGGACCCACCTCCACAAGCTGCAGTTCTCCCCCAGGCACTCTTGGGAAGGATGGCCAGCTGGGGGTAGGCGGGGCAGCGCTGCTCTGTCCTGCCAGTGGAAGGAAGGATGGAGGGAGCATGCGCAGCCCGTACACCCCCTGCCAGCACTAGAGGCTGTGGCACAGCTGCTGAGCTGCTTCCAGCTCATGTGGTTGTGGTGGGAGGGTGTGGGTGACCCTGGTGCTCCTGATTTGGCCACGATCCCAGGGCCAGCCAGGAGTCCCCAGACCACACCTGACTCCCTGAAGAAGACTGCCAGGAAGCCAGAAGGGGATGCTCAAGGAGCCACAGGTGGCTCACTGAGTCTGTGTTGCTGATTCCCAGTATGGGGGCAGTATAGAGGACTCTCAGCTGACAAAATATGGGAATTTGAGCAACTGAATCAGTTGCTTCCCAGAGCGTTTCCTTGCCCACTTGATGGCCAGAGAAGCTACAATTACAGTAACTGGCACCCTGTGGAACAGTACTTGGAGACTACGCTCTCCATCCACTGTGGCATTTAAACAGTTCAAGCCAAAGTCTTAGGCTTTAACCAATTCTTCAGCTTGTCAAGAGGTAGACAATTCAAACCATCTGGGCATTTGCACTGGAAATAAAGCATTTTATGCATGTTCAGAGGGCTCTAACCAGTATGCAATACTGAATTACTCTGGCAAAGGTAAGGCTTTGAGTTTTTTTCAGGAAGTAAGGAAGGCTACTACACACATTTGGGGCAACAGAGGTAGGGAAGAAACAGCCACAGAGCCTATAAAAGTTAAAAGACCTGATTTTTCAGATGTCCCACATGCCCATGGCACTTTGACTTCCACTGAGATTGTAGGCAGAACTAAATAGGAAGCTGTTTGCCCAACCCCTCACCCCCCCAAAATTTCAAGATTCAAAATTTTTTTCATCATCATCACAAGAAGATAAAAATCTAGAAAATCTTTTTAAAAACTACTCAGATGAACCAAAACATTTTATTTAGCTAATTTAAAAATAATTCATTTTGATTTTGAACTATTATTTACATTTTTTTTTTGCTAAAATGTCTATTTGAAATGAAAAATCATTTAAAAATAATTTTACATTTAGAAAATGTTTGGACAATTTTAAAACCTTTTCCAAAAAATTTAACTGGAAGATTTGTCAAAACAAACATTTCATGAAAAGTTAACATTTTTATAAGTCAGTATTTTCTAAAGAAGATACATTTCACTGAAAAATGTCTCACAACCTCCAATTGCAGTTATTCAGCAAGCAGGGCCTAACCACAATTAGTGCTCGTAGGAAAAACTGGTAATAAAAGTTTCATGACAGCAAGGCTTAAGCAACATCACGCTGACAGGATATGCAGTTAGGTAACCCATGCACACTTTAGTTGTATTGAGACATGAGGCTGTTTAAACTGCACTTAAGGAGCCTGCCTATGCTGTTAGTGTTGTTTTCAATTCACAGAGTAACTCTGTTATCACAGCAGCTCGTTTCTGTGACAGACTGTGGAACAGAGTTTCAGTTTCAAAGGGTTTTGCTTCCATCAGAATTACTAGCATTTCTGAAGCACCCATTTGTTAAAATGAATTCTATAGTTATTAAACCCAACTAATTATTTAAAGCTTTGCTGAATGCTCTTTGCAAAGCAGCTTCAATTTCAGAATCTTCCTCTAGCTGTACAGAATACAGAGTAATGTAAAACTGAATTACCTTCTTGTATGCAGTAATGTTTGTTGGGTGACAGTGAGACAAGTGTAGTGTGAGAACACCATGAGCCATGAATTCCTCAGTTCTAATTCTAGAATGTGAGCACAGTTCAAAGGCTTCAACTGATGTAAAATATATCTGCCTACTTCCACAGCTCAAGGCCATAGTTAGTATATACAATTTTTGCGCTGTTCCTTTCATTCCATATACCTCTCCATCTAATGCTCTTCTAAGTTCAGGCCTTGGTCCTAATCTTCCTAGTTATACTATATCTGAATACCATATCAGATCCCAACTACATTAGAGGCTGCAAATCCATCCATGAAGTTTTAAAGCAGTTGTGTTTCACTAGAACAAATGAAAATCCCAATTGCCAATTTTTCACCTTGGAGATAGCAGGAATGGCAACTCTGATCCCCCCTATTCTGTTGAAAAAAAGACTTCTTTGTTGTGTGCCTCAAATGATGTACATTGTTAACTTTCACCTGTTTATGGAAGGCTTCCCTTCTCCAAAATATTAATTAATCATTGAAGAAAATGGATATTAACATACCCCCCCAAAAAAAACTTTTAAAAAGTTCCTTGCCCTCTCAACTGCTCTGATTTTAACTCTTTTGACTTTTGTGATATTATCAGTGCACTAGTTTCTAAGGGTGAAAAAAATCCATAAAGACAACCCCTTTGGGACTTCTGTATACATCAAAGTAGTAACCTAATGCACAAGATCAATTTAGTTTTTCTTAAAACTCATCTTTAAAATTGTAGCAGGAGTCCCACTTTAGAAGTGTATATGATAGCTAGAGAAAATATTAAATTTTGAAAATTACTTCTGTAACTTCATTACAAACCTGATGTCCCAGTACAGAGATATCTCATCTTCCTACATAGAAATTACCAAATTCTACTTCACTGTTAATTATATTAATATATACTATCCAAGTGGTGATTTGCAAAAGTATAAAACAGGAGGCTGACGATGAAGGCCACAGGTCAAACAGTCTATCCCAATGAGACAATGTGATTCATGTAATAGACATTTTCTAAATGTCTGAGAAACTATTCCACATGAACTCCCCCATAAAAGAATGATTAAAGTATAATGTAAAACCTTAACTGTCCAGAAGATCTGACGCACATAGACATGGTGGGGGTCAAACAAACAGTGATCTAATGCAAAAACTATTCAGTTACAAAGATCTAAATATGAAAACTAAAATGTCTATCTTATTTGCACATAAATACTGAGAACTGCATAGAATTGTTTTAGTATACTCTAATAAAGCAATCATAAAATCAACATACTCATATAGTCTAGCTGTTTATCTGTGTACTAATTCCATTGGTTGATAGGAACATAAATGTAAATGTTTTTCTAAAATGAAAACTAGGCTTTTTTTAAAAATCTGAATTTGTACCTAAAGTCTACTTCTAAAAAGCACAGACCAGCAACAAGGACACTGTGCACTTTGACAACCCCAGGAAACATCATGCTTTCATTTCAGACGTTTGGGTTCTGCTGAATTCAACATTCTGGAAAGGTCACAAGATACCACTAAAACTTTAACTCTGTCATTTATGTTTTTTGTAACTCAACATACAATAGATTATGTTTATGTACATACTTCAGAATGTCAAAAGTTTAAAAGAAATGGAGAAAAATTTTGAAAAAACCTCCAGTGCATCATTTACTCTTCCTCCTGCAAAATAATCTTAGGTTTTTCATAAACGTTTTAAAACATACAGGTAGGAACTGACACCCAATATGATTTTTGCAAATGGAAAAAAATCTTAGTTAGTGCACAACATGTGCTTATAACTCTCCATTTTCCCCTCAGAAGAATATTCCAGAATACTAAGTAACTGACAGACAGGGCTAGATCACCCCTATCAAAATGCCTTGGAACTGAGCTATTTCTAAAACTTTTATATAACCACTGATGTATAAAATAACACAGAGATTCTCTAACAGCAGCCAGTAATACTAAATAAATGCAGATACAACTATCTGCCCGTCAAAGTGAATCAACTTGATATATTTTAAGTGCTATTTAATTGCACAAAATATATTTAGTTCATGCAATATATATGGTAGGTAATCACAAACATACTGAACTGCTGTCCTTGTTTAAAGAAAGCCAAGCCTGCAAGTACAATAAATGATGCTAGGTAAACCACTGATTCCCAACTTGTGGCCCATGAAGGCCTTCAGAGTGGTCTGTTGCTCCCCTCCTGCTGGCTGCAGAAGGGAGTTGCTGCCTAGGGACACAGACAGAGTACATTGCTGTGTGGCTAAAAGACTATTGCAAGCTCCTTGCTGCAGCCAAGGGGACAGTAGCTCAGTATTCCCCTTCCATCGGCTGTTAGCAGGGAGCACAAGTATTTTAGCTAGGTCCTGGAGCTAGAGGGAGAGAAGTACTGATCTTTTGTCACCCTGCCTGCAGAAGGGAGCCACTGCCTAGCTACAGGATGTGTGATTTCATTGCTGCAGTCGGGGGGAATGGGAGAGTCTCTTCACTAACCTCCTTCTCTCTGGCTGGAGGTTGGGCAGGGGGAGGGTGACTGCTGGTGGAGACTGGTGGCCCTTCAGGCAGGGCCAGCTCTACCCATGAGCCAAGAAGGCAGTGGCTCAGGGTGCTGATGCATAGAGGCAGCAGGGGCGAGGCAGGCCAGCCCAGAAGCCAGACCCCACACTTCCACCCCTCCCCAAGCCAGTCACTCCACCCCTGAGAGCAGAGAGTGCCAGTCCCTGGGGCAGGCTCTGCTCTCTTGACCCACCATTGGACCCCTCCCCCCGCTGCCTCGATGAAGATTAGCTGGCCCAGGGGCAGGGCAAGAGAGCAGAGCCTAGCCTGTGGGCTGGCCCGCTCCACCCCTGGGCTGGCTGTTCCCCGCCCTTGGGGTGGGGTGAGCTGGGCCAGAGCGGAGGCTGGGTTCCACCCCCCGCCAGGGTGCAAAATCAGAACCAGCTTGGGGCACCACAGTCCCTTGAGCTGTCCCTGCCATCAGGGTAGTAAAAACTGTATATGTGGCCCCCAGCCAAAAGGTTGGGAACCACTGATAAAAACAGAACCATATGTCTCACATTAGATACTTGAAGTTGCAGTAAAAATTACAGATATACTTTCATTTCTAAACTAAAAGTATGCACTCTATATAAGCACACAAATAATCTAACCTCCCTACTATGTAGTTATCTAGTCTATCCTTAATTAACATATACTACCTCAACTGCCTAGATCAGAAAAGTATTCATAAACCTAAGCACCGTAGCAGCTTACATTAATTTAACCTGTTGTGTGGTTCACTAAGTTGCATTTCCAAGGATACAGTAAAGCTCACTGATGTGTGAAGTTCCATTCTAATCATCCTGAGTCAATCACATCTGCCGAGTATCATGCAAGAGTTTAACTACTTGAAGCTCTCTGACAGAATGTGGAAATACACAGTAGGAACCCATGGCAAGGGATATCATTCTTAATCTTAATATCTCCAAAATCATTCTGGCAAATTATATTCAAACTAGACAAGTCTGCTACTGAAATATGAGAAAGGTAAAGATGGAGTAGGTTACAACACACTTTCTTTTTATCATCTTTATTTTATATTCTGAAATATTTAAGTAGAAGTAGGGAGAAAGTTTCAACATCTCTTTATCTTCGCACTACTTTTTGAGAATAATTATAATTTTATTTGCTTATCTCATCTTAAACTCTGATTACCAAGACATTTTATACGACTGCCTTTCAAACTCGTGTTGCATAGGAATTAACACAGTGACAGATTTTTAAGGTCAGAATGGGCCATCATGATCATAAGAGTCCAAACTTCCGCACTTAACAGAGTTGCCAACCTTCCATAAATTTATGGACAGTCAGTAAAAATGCATGCAAATTTACTGCTGTCCATGAGTTCGTAACTGAAAGAAATGTTTGTAAAAAATCTGTCCAATACTCCACCAGAACAGAGAGAGTGAAGCTGAGCAGCTGGATGCTGCCTCCTAGGTCCTAGTGCTGGAAGATTTCTACTTCTGTGTGTTCTGGGCAGCCCAGCATATCTAGAAGTAGGTGTCTTCCAGCACCAGGACAAGGAGGCAGTATCCAACTGCAAGGCAGCAGCACTCCAGCACTGTGCATAGGTCTGATCCAGCAGGCAGGATCCAGGGTACTGGGGCAGTGGAGCTGATATGGGGGAGTGGGGAGGGAAGTCAAACACACAATGATTTTGCCCTTAATTGCTTTAACTGCTCTCTACGGCAGGGTCAAGGGGGAAATTAGGGGAGGAAGCTTTTGAGCAGCTGGATTCCTACCCCCGTACACCACACTAAGAATGTCTCTATGGGATGAGTCATGGAGCCTCCAGAGGAGGTTGCTTCTTCACTCACTCACAGAGTCTGGCAGAGTATCAGTAGGGTGCAGGCAAGAAAGTTGTGTAGGGGGCCCTCCTGTGTGTGTGGTTGGGGGGGGGGTAGGGGAATCCATGGGATAATGTGTGGAATTCCTGCCACTCCTCCCCAGAGCCTTTCACATTGCTCCCTGCCATCCCCTGGCCTCACATTCCTGTCTTTATTTCTCCTCCTGTCCCTTGCCCCATTTCCCTCTACCCTTCCCATCTCTCCAGCCCAGCAGCCTTACCTTTCCTCTGCTGCTAATGTTATATGATAATATTGTAACATTATTGTGTTGTCTATGGTATTCTTAGTGATGTCAGTAGAAGTTTCCTTTGTCAGTAAAAAAAAACAACAACAAAAAAACAGCTTCACATCTTCATGTCAGTAAAAAATAAAATGCAAGATTGGCAACCCTCCTGCAACAGACACATCATTTCTGGTAGAGTTACTGAACTTCTCAAATCAGGATTTAAAGATTTCAAGATGCAGAATATCCACCTTTTACACTTGTTGAAACCTGCAAATGTCCTGTGCCCAACTGTGCAGAGGAACACAAAACAAACCCAATGCAGCCACTGTCGTACCCCTCCACAAACCAGTCTCTACCAACCTGATCTGGGATGAATACTCCTTTCCAAATCCCATATATGAAGATCAGTTGGATTCTGAGAATATCAGCAAACCCAGGAAAGATTCGCTGTAGTAACTCAGAAACTTCCCACTCTAACATCTTGGAAGCCTTAGGTGATATTTACAACTAACAATCAAAGATAAGCCACGTGCCATTGTAGGCAATCTTATCATACTATCCCCTTTGTAAATTTGTCAAGCTAACTCTTGAAGCCCATTCAGTTTTTTGCCCCCCACGGCTCCCTTGGAAACATGTTCCATAACTTCACTCTCCTCATGATTAGAAAGCTTGGTCTGATTTCAAACCTCAACTTGTTGATGGGCACTTTATATCCATTTGTTCTTGTGTCATCACTGGTGTTTAAACAACACTTCTCCCTCCTTGTTATTTATTTCTTTGATGTATTTATAGAGATCAATCATATCTCCCCATAGCCTTCATTTTGTTAGGCTAAATAAGAAAGCTCGTTAGGTCTCCTATCATGATAGGCTCCCTATGTAAATCATTATCACCATATCTGTTCTCTATATCTGTTCTCTATATCTGTTCCAGTTGGAATTCATACTTCTTAAATATGGGAGGCCACAATTGCACAGAGTATTCCAGATAAGATCTCACTACTGATTTGTACAATGGTAATAACACTTCCCAGTCTCTATCAGAAATACCACACCCAAGGCACCTTAGCCTTAGCCTTTTTTCACAGCTGCATCAAAATGGTGAGTCACAGTCATCCGGTTATCAACCAATACACCCAGGTACTTCTCAGGGCTGGCTTTAGGGATGAGTCAGTGTGGCAGTTGTTTGGGAAGCTGAGAGGCTGGACCCTGCATTCCCACCCGTCCCCTGAGCCAGCCACTCTGCCCTCAGGGGTGGAGCAGGTCAACCCACATATCGGACTGCGCTCTCTCTCACCCCACCTCTGGGCTGGCCCTCCCTGCCCCTAAAAAGGAACAGCTAGCAGAGTAGGGGTGACAGAGCAGAGTCCAGCCTCTGGACTGGCTGTTCCCCATCTGGTGACCCTCGTCCTTCTTCTCTGTTGCTTCCAACTGATACGTCTTCAGTTTATGGCAAAAATTCTTGCTGCGAGTCCTTAAGTGCATGACCTTGCACTTTGCATTATTAAATTTTATATAATTTCTATTTAAATCCACTTCCATGGTCCTACAGATTGTCTTGTGTGATATCCAGTCCTCCTCCAAATGGTAATACCTTCCAACTTTATGTCATCTGCAAATTTTCATTAGCACAATCCCATTTTCCTGTACCAAGGTCGTTAATGAAATTGTTACATAAGATTGGCCCCAAGGTGGATCCCTGAAAAACTCCACTAGTAACTTCCCTTCAGCCTGACAATTCACCTTTCGCTATGACCCACTACACTCTCCAGTTCCTTATTCATCTTTCAGTCCTCAAGCTAATTCCCATCTTCTCTCATTGAACTTATAATTTGCCCTGTGAAAGTATAAAATGCATTACTGAATTTCAGGTACGCTAGATCTATTGCAGAGGTGTCTGACCTTTTTGGGTGAGGCGCCACACTACAATTCTTTTTTCAGTCAGGCGGCCAGTGGGAAAATTTTTGATAGACAAGACATACAAATTGATCTTTATTAATAAATGTTAATAAAATAATGATCTGTGTAATATCTGGCATTCCTTTGCTTGCACAAATTGTCAATGTCTGCCCGCACACTGAGTATCCCAGCCAGCCCCAGCTCCCAGGCTCTTGTGGCAGCACTTGGCAGGCCAGACAAAAGCCCTCCATGGGCCGGATTCTGCCCCAGGCCACATGTTGGACAAGCCTGATCCTTTGTTTTTCCTTTATCTAAAAATATGTTATTTTCTCAAAGAACGAGATCAGGTTGATCTGGCACCATCGATCTTCCATAAAGTCATATTGTATTTTTTCCCAATGATCATTGACCTCTAGGTCCTTAACTACTTTCTCTTTCAAAATTTGTCCAAGAACGTGCATACAACAGACATCAAACAAACAGGCCTATAGTCTCTTGGATCACTTTCCCCCCCTTTTCTTAAAAAACGGAAACTATATTATCAATTCTCCAGTCATAAGGTAAAACCTTGGATTTACAGATTCACTAAAAATCCTCGCTAAGGGTCTTGCAATTTCAGCATTCTTGGGTAGAGATTATCTGGGCCCCCTGATTTAGTCTCATTACAATGTTTGTGTTTGACTTCCACCATGGATATTGTAATGTCTACATTCATGTCCTTGTTCCCAATAGCTGCTCTGCTATTACACCCAAGCTGAGGCAAACTATTTGGTTACCATATATACTCACATATAAGCCAATCTGTGAATAAGTCAGCCCCCTGGTTCTGAGCCCCCAAAATACACAAAAATGGGTGACCTGCATATAAGCCGATGTCTACCCTTGGCCTTGGGCCCCTAGCTCCCCAGCCCTGCACTAATGGCTTCCCCCAGAGTCCCCGAAACCCTCCCTAACCCCCGGCCTGCTGCTGTTTTCTCCCACCTCCCGACACACACATCCCCCGACGCTGCTGTCTCCTGCCTCCCTGACACCCCCCAACCCCTGAGTCCTGCTGCTACTGTCTCCTGCTTCACTGATACCTCCTCCATATCCCCGGGCCCTGCTGCTGCTTCTCTCACCCTCCCTGACGCCCCCTGAAACCCCCATGCCTGCTGCCATTTCCCTTGCCTTCCCTGACCACCTCCCTAACCCCCAATGCCTTCCACAGTCTTCTCTGCCATCCCTGACACCCCCCACATCCTCGGGCCATGCTGCTGCTTTCCCTGCCGTCCCCAACACCCCCCCAACCCCTTCCGCCACTTCCCTCACTATCCCAACCCCTCCCCCCAGGCCACGCTTCTGCTTCTCCTGCCATTCCTGACACCACCACCCCCAACCCCCACGCCCTGCTGCCACTTCCCGAACTGTCCCTGATCCCCTCCCAGACCCCCGGGCCCTGCCACCACTTTTCCTGCCATTCCTAACCCCTTCCAAAACCCTGGGACCTGCTGCCACTTTCCCCAGGCTGACCCCCTGCCACCAGGACCCCCTCCTCTGGCTGCTCCAGATGCCAGGCTCCCACTCCTTACGCTAATCCCAGCCAGGGCTGACTCCCAACAT
Source organism: Podocnemis expansa (assembly GCA_007922195.1). Taxonomy (NCBI): domain Eukaryota; kingdom Metazoa; phylum Chordata; order Testudines; family Podocnemididae; genus Podocnemis; species Podocnemis expansa. Next base: position 32,768,527 of record ML681982.1, read on the forward strand.
GACAACTCCGGCCACATGCTGGGGCTCCAGCCCGTAGAATGCTAGGTGCATGCTCAGAGCTGGAGACTTAAAACTCCTGGATTGGAGCTGTTGTCTACTGCGTGACCTGTGTATAAGCTGAGTACCTGTTTTAAAGGCAATTTTTAGGCACAAAAATCTCAGTTTATACACCAGTATATCTGGTAGGTGTTGGGTCATCCCTAAATTATCTTTACTCTCCACCACATCCTCAGTGTTTAGGGGTCTCTTTTGGGGGTTTTTTGGTTTTCTTTTTATTCATATGGCTATAGAACCTTTTAGTATTGGTTTTAGTTTCATTTGCAAGGTCCAAAACTGCTTGGCTTTTGATAATTCTCACTTTCTCCCTATACTTTCTGACTCCAAGAAGTAGCTGATCCAGCCAATTGTCTGGTTCTTGTAAGCATTTTTCTTTCTCTCAATCCTCTGTTTGAGAGGCTCTCTCCTCCTGTTTTGTCTGAAACCTTTCTCTATTATTTTTCCCCCCCTTGCTTGGGAGGCAGCTTCAACAACTTCAGCTTCAAATAGCTTCAACAACTTAGATTTAACATATTTCCAAGCCTCCTCCATATTCAGATCCTTGAGTTCTCCAGTCTAGTCCACTTGGCTAGTTATGTCCCTTCATTTCTTAAAATTTGCCCTTTTGAAATCAAGGACCCTATTTACAGACCTATTTTTGGTTATCTTTCCATTTACACTGAATTAGCTCATGATCAATCATACCAAAACTGTCCTTTCCAGTTCTTCAGTGAAGTCCTCGTTTCTTACTAATACCCAGGGCTAGTCTTTTGAACTTCCTGATCAACTGCTTGAGTATGTGAAGACCCACTCAGCTGATCAGGAAGTTCAATCCCTGAATGTCACCCCAGCAGCTGGGTGGCACTGAGTCGAAGGGAGGCCCCTCCCTTCGACTCAACACAGTGGACATGGTGCTAGTAGGGAGGTCAGAACACAGACATGCAAGTAATTTTATATAACTTGTGTATCAATGTTCAAAAATGGCATCATCTTTTCTTGGTTTGGTGGCTATTTGGTGAAGAAATCTGTAAGCTATTCCAGATCAGGCTAGTAGTCCATCTCTTCCAGTTTTGTGTGTTGAAGTGTTCAGTACCAGAAGCTTCAGAGGAAGGTAAGAGAAACTTTGCAGTAAGCAGTTCTGGAATAATCTGCCTATGAGGAAAGCTTATTCCTGACTCCATTTAGTTAAGAGTTTGGCTTATGAAGTACAGAAGTTTATTTGCCTTTCTTTTCATTTCAGTATTTTTATAGTCCTTACACTAACAACTTGATATTTTTGTAAGTGCTCACTCTTATTAATCTTGAAAATCACTTGGCCTTAAAATCTGTTTTGTGGCAATGAATTCCTCAGCTAATTGTGAGCTTCATTACAAACTATTTTAAGTTCTTTTTAAAGTTCCTGAGTTTCGATTACATTTATCAGACAAAATATTTATTTGATTTTGCTGCAAAGCAGTATGTACAAGGGCCCCTCTGAAGGAAAATGGCTGAGTAAATGGCAGTAAAAAGAAAAAAAAAAACAATGTAAAAGAAAGATTGTCAGACTATCAAGACAAACAAATATGTTTGACTGGTTAGTGGAATATGCAATTAGAAGAGCAGAGTAATCATAGAATCATAGAATCCTAGGGTTGGAAGGGACCTCATAGGTCATCTAGTCCAACCCCCTGCCAGAGGCAGGACCACTCCCACTAAACCATCCCAGTCATGGTTTTGTCCAGCCGGGCCTTAAACACCTCCAAAGATGGAGACTCCACCACCTCCCTTGGCAGCTCATTCCAATGCTTCACCACTCGCCTAGTAAAAAAGTTCTAATATCCAGCCTCGACCTCCCTAACTGCAACTTGAGACCATTGCTCCTTGTTCTGTCCTCTGTTACCACCGAGAACAGTCGAGCTCCATCTTCCTTAGAGCATCCCTTCAAGTAGTTAAGGTTGCTATCAAAACCCCCCTCAATCTTCTCTTCTGCAGACTAAACAAGCCTAATGCTTTCAGTCTATCCTCATAGGGCTTGTGTTCCAGCCCTTTAATCATTTTGGTTGCCCTCCTCTGAACTCTCTCTAGCGTGTCCCTGTCCTTTTTGTAGTGGGGAGCCCAAAACTGAACACAGTATTCTAGATGTGGCCTCACCAGTGCAGAATAGAGGGGAATGATCACATCCCTTGATCTGCTGGTAATACTTCTTTTGATGCAGCCCAGTATGCCATTGGCCTTTTTGGCAGCAAGAGCACACTGCTGACTCATATCCAGCTTCCCATCCACCATGACCCCCAGGTCCTTTTCTACACTGCTGCTACTTAACTGAATGTTCCCCAGCCTGTAGCAGTGCATGGGGTTTTTCCGTCCCACATGCAGGATTTTACACTTGTCCTTATTGAACTTCACAAGATTTTTATTGGCCCATTGTTCCAATTTATCTAGGTCTCTAGCATTTGTACTAGAAAGTTGTCCCCAACACACTCTAAAAACTTCCTGGATTGCCCATGCACTGCTGTATTGGCCTCCCAGCAGATGTCAGGGTAATTCAAGTCCCCCATGAGCACCAGGGCCTGTGATCTACAAGCTTCCGCTAGTTGTCCATAGAACACCTCATCCACCTCCTGCTTCTGGTCTGGTGATCTATAGCAGACACCCACCACAACATCCCTCTTGTTGCATTCCCCTCTCAATGTAACCCACAGACTTTCTACAGGCATGCTTCCACTTCCATAATGGAGCTCTGAGCAGTCATAGAGCTCTTTTACATATAGTGCTACTCCTCCCCCTCTTCTTCCCTGCCTGTCTTTCCTGAACAGTTTATACCCATCCATGGCAGAGCTCCAGTCATGCAGACTATCCCACCACGTTGTTGGGAAAATTTTACTGGTTATAAAGGTATGTTCTCCTCCCCAGAAGTGGGAGCTTTATGTTCCTTGTGTTGTGTTCACTGTTATTGTAACAGTTAAGTGACCTGAGCTCTAGAGGGTGCTGGAGAGCAAGTCTGCCTGGCAACTGGTGATGCGGGCTCCCTGGTCAGATGGACAGGAGCCTGGGCAGGCAGCCAGGAGTCTGTGCTCTGCCCAGCAACAGGGTCAGTGAACTGAAGGCAGTCTGCCTAGTGACAGGGGCCGTGTGCAGACCGTAGAGAGGGCCGTGCGCAGTGGGCAGAGGGCCGTGCGCACATCTTCTAGAACCCTCTCCACTGAACCCTATGGAACCTGGTTTGGGTGCGAAAGCTGTGGCTTTCTGATTGGTTGGCCAGCCAGGTACTTAAGCTAGGGCTCAATGGTTGTTCAGGGTTCGGACCGTGGCGGACAGGCGTGAGGTTCGTTCCTGGATCTTTGGGCGCGCTCCCTTGGCCACGTGGCAGGAGCTGTAAGAGCCGAGATCCGAAGAAAGAGATTCTCCAGAGGACCCCCTTTTGGATTTAGCAGCCTTGAGCACCCTGGGACTCTGCTGGTCTCTCTGAGCCTTTGGTCCCTGGGATCCAGGGTTCAGTGAGAGCAGGGTGAGTCAGGCTTCGAAGAGGACGCCGAGGGATCGCATCCGGGAGCCGGAGAGGGCATCGTGGACCAGGAGGGAAGAAGCCGTCGTCGTGCCGGAGGGAAGAAGACCAGTCCCTGAAGGGATAGGGTCCCCGCGTGGCCCTATTTGGACTTTGCCCAGGGGTGAATGGACTATTGATTAAGGACCCAGGCTACCAGCAGCCCAGAAGAAGATGGTCCAATTCAGGTCTATCCGGACGGGAGACAATGCGGGAGCAGACGGTCCACCGAGGGACCCGGAGCAGCACCTCGTGGGAGTCGGGTCCAATGCCATTCCGGTGAAGAGAAACTGTGAGGCGTTGGGACTGTGGAGACCTCAATTGAGAGAGAATCTCTCTGTCCGGTGGGGTAGGGACGCGGGTCCAACCCCACTGTTGGGTACTCGAATTTCTGTTATTTGGTGTGTTGTGGGAACTGTGTTTAATAAGTGTTGTTGGGGATCCGATGGGAGGTTGAGGGTGTGTTTTAATAAAGCTGTGTTCTTAAAATCCTCAACCTGCCTCTTTCTTGACTGCATCTGTGGTAGGAGCCAGGGGTTGACAGACGCCCCAGGTGAATAGGGCTTGCCATTCAAATTCTTTTCCAGTAACAACGTCTCCGTTATTCCTATGATATCATAGTTCCTTGCCTGCACTAGTACTTCCAATTCTTCCTGTTTATTTCCCAGGCTCCTTGCATTAGTGTATAGGCACCTAAGATACCCGCTCAATTGCCCTACTTTGTCAGTTTGGTTTTCAATTCTATTAAATATACCTCCTTGCATTTTTTCTTGGAGTCCTCCTCCCCCACTCTCCTCGTGTTGGCGCTTCAGTGGAACATTTAAGACAATTATTTGATTCCCCCCCCCATGTTCCAACTACCTTCTCTTTTATTCCTGGTACTACAGTCCCAACACCCCCCCAAGTTCCATCCCTTCCCCCAGATCTCCCATATTGCCACTTACCTGTGGGCTTTGGTCTCCTTCCCCCATTGAACCTAGTTTAAAGCCCTCCCCACTAGGTCAGCCAGTCTGTGCCCAAACACACTCTTCCCCTTCCTGGACAGGTGAAGGCCATCTCTGCCTATCAGTCATCTGTCCTGAAACAGAACTCCATGGTCAAGGAAGCCGAATCCCTCCTGACCACACCATCTTCTCAGCCAGGCATTCACCTCTAGGATGCACCTGTCTCTCCTCAGGCCTCTAGCCTTGACTGGAAGGATTGATGAGAACACCACCTGTGCTCCAAACTCCTTCACCCTCGCTCCCAGAGCCCTGAAGTCACCTTTGATCTGCTGAGGATCACCTCTCGCAGTATCATTGGTACCCACATGGATAAGCAGCATGGGGCAGTAGTCTGAGGGGCGGATGATTTTTGACAGTCCCTCCGTAACATCTCTGATACGGGCACCTGGCAGGCAGCATACCTCCCTGGAGGCCTTGTCAGGGCGACAGATGGGTGCCTCCGTTCCTCTCAGGAGGGAGTCCCCAATCACAACCCTATGTTTCCTCTTAGGTGAGGTGGCTGTGCTCTCCCCAGCCTCTGGGATGGATGGCATCTCCTCTACCTCCTTCATCGTGTCCAGCACCGCAGTAATATATAAATTTAGATACAGACACAAAATTTTTCAAAAGTTAAGTTTTGTTTCTATAAATGAAAGTAAGGCAAATTTTCACAACACTGATAAAACCACAAGTAACTTCTGACAAAAAGTGCCAATGATTACTAAAAGTGAAAATATTCGTCATATGGATGTGTCTAGCACAGATGGACTGATATTCTAATGTAACTAGTTCTTGGAAAACATTTTTCTCCTACACACAATCTTATAGCTATTGTTTTTTTCATTACAGAAATGATTACTATTACACCGCTGCTATATGTCAATACGTACTGTTGTATACAGTAACACCCATCCTATAGTTCTGTAATGATTGATGTAATTTATTTAAATCATATGCTTACAGACATGAAGCAGCATTGCAACTAATAAATATCCCAGTGTCACTATTCCCATTGTGGCTTAAAACTGGTTTATGGATTTTGGATTTGTAAATGTTTTGAAATTTCCTTATTGTTAATCTGTTTTAGATATGACTGTATTACAAATCAGAGAACTTTATTTTATAGTAGCTTTCTTGCAAAATTCAATCTCCAACATTCTATGTCTGACTTGAGACTACATTCGCTGCCAAAAATCTTCGTTAATGCAGAGTTAAAAGCTGAACAGCAGTACACTGAATCCTTCCAGAATGTTGAGTGCATCTTATATTTAAACCTCTAAAAAGAGGAAGAGAAATGTAACAAATATTTATGAAAACAGGAAAATGCAAAGGTAATGTACTTACCACTTTGACCTTACAATCTTAACCCCGTCCTCTGAGCACTACTTTGATCCACCTCAACAACACACCATAAAACACTTTAACCTTCCAAATGATTCAGAGTACTGCAGGGAAGAATACAGCGGAAGAAACTTGTTTTCACCAAGGTAAGTTGTGTTTAGGACAGACTTAGGAAACACCAGTTACCTACTATGCCTGACCTACACACCTAATCAAGACTGCATCTACTTTACAGAATTGAGATATATTACCAGACCTTAATCATTATCGCATAAAATTCCCTCTTGATCATTGTCCCATAAACTCACTCTGAAATTGCTAGCTATTACCAACCCTTGATCACTGTCCCATAAATCTCCCCTGTATTTACTTGTGAATAAGCCCCATAACACATTACAGTACACATGCCACCAGAATGCTAGACACTGGATTCATGGCTTAAACCAATGAACCACCCCTTTTCTGTCCTATGATTGCAGAGGTGTTAAAAGGCCAGTCTCCATTGAATGGTCCCTTAGTATATGTGCTAAGTACTTATGCTAAACTGTTCCATCTTGCATTTAACTGTGATGCTCAGAGACCTTCCCGACATCTCAAGAAGAGTTCTATGTGGCCCAAAATCTCTCTCACATCTGCAGAAGTTGGTTTCATAAAAGATACTATCAACCATATGCTGACCCAGTAACAACTACACTACATACAGAAATCCAGATGGGAAGAACAGACTGTTGTGCACCTCCACTTGCAGCACTACTGACATAATTAAGCATCCTGCAGTATATTTATTAACCTGATACTCTGTGCTCTCGCAGCATTGAACAACACATGAATTTGTGGCTACAGCTTTATGTATTAAGGCCATGAATAACATAACAACTGGAAGGACATTTGGCACTTTCAAACCACTAGTGTAACAGTCCAAGGGTCTTTCTACTGCCTATAGTAGTAATGAACTTGGCTGGGAACAAGCTAGTAGGCTGCTACCACTGCAACAAGTTTCATCTACAAGCCATGTGTCAGCTTATTCATAGCCAAACTTTCATCAATTAATGCTCACAGCTGGGGTCAAACATAGGTATATTTCAATCAAATCCTGACAGCAAGATTCTGACCCATAATTTTTCACTTGTGGTACCAACAATGGGAGCTCCATTGTGAATAGGACGCCAGTATTTTTATCAATGTGGACCCAGTTCAGGAAAGACTGACCATTTGGTTCTAGGCTTACTGTATTTAGTCTTAATATAGGGGGTCCTAGTATATTGTTTATTCATTCAATAAAATCTGCAGCAAGTTTCAACTACAAGCCATGTGTCATCTTATTCATAGCCAACTTTCAGCAATTAATACATGCATCTGGTGTCAAACTTCTCTAGATTTCAATCAACGCCCAACAGCTACCAGTGCTTTTTCAGACAGAGTAATTATAGCAAACAGCATTTAGTCTTAATCTTTCTGCTTTTTTCTGTCCAGAGTGCAATCAGTATGGCCTTAGCTAAGTTCTGTTTTGTTTTCTTCCTTTTATTTTTTTGTATTAAGCCAAATTAAAGTTCACACAATTTAAATTCAGAAGGATGGAAATTTACTTTATTTCCTATTACAACAAATGTTGCTTTGCTCCCTGCTGTGTCTTTTCTCCATGACATTTTTCTTTATCCTCAAATTTTCTGTGTAATGTTCATGATTACTCACAGCAAAAGATGAAGCTACCAAATACTCTCATATGCTATGTGTTATGGGTCAGATTTTTAGAATTGCAGTCAGATTCATTGTGATTGTGAATGCAATTTGGGTTACTGCATAAACAAATTGCCAGATCATCAACTGATTCTTTGTGTATACAGAAACAGTAAGTGCATAAGCTCATTTTTACCAGCATAAATTACACTCATACAATTACTTTTTAAAAGAAAAAAAACCACACAACATCAACTCACTGTTTGTTTTCTATTACTCCAAAAATAGGGGAGTTCAGCAAAAAAGCAGGCAGTTCCTTCTGAAATGATATAAAGTTAGGAGCATGAGCTATGCTGTTATTTGTAAAACAAATGCCTTTACATAAACACCTCCCTTCTCATTCAAGAATATTAAACATTCTATAAACTATACATCTTTCTATCAGATTATGTTTTTAACTAAAGGGACACGCTTCTGATGAAAGTAGGGGGTCCTAGAGAGAATGGGCAACTCTGAGCACCACTGTGGCATCTTGGCACCACTGTGAACATTTACAATGAAGTCCTGGACTTGGGGAAAGACTCCCCTTGCCAGAATGTCTGGCAGGACTTGAAGTTGTCCTAGCTAGTTACTGGAGTCCATAGAAAGAAAAGCATAGTTGTCTAGTTCAGAGCCACTCTGACCCACGTTTGGGCCTGTATGCAGCAGTATTCCATAATACTGCTGCGGGAGACAGGTTGAAGAAATTGATGGGCAAAATAAACCAGTTACCAAAAGCTGTAGGGGAGAAAAAAGAGGCATTTTCTGCCATTCTTCCTGAGCTCCTTCAAGAGGAAGTTTCCTTTGTGAACCCAAATCCTCTTCCATATTAGTCTGTAGCTATTGAGATGCATGGAAAAACAGAGGATTCCTCCAAAAGGCCAGAGCTGCTTCTAGTGACACAAGAAAATAACTAGGGAAGTCTGTCTGCACATTTGGAATAGGAAAAAATGACTATGGAAAGCATGCATTTTGGTAACTTGCCATCAGCCTACTTAAAAGATGAAGAAGGCTCATATATTTATTCATCTATGCTGTCAGAATCCAGATCATGGCATTACTCTTTCCCTCAGTTTAGATGACATATACACCCACTCCAATTTTAGCTGTATTTGAGACTGCAGCAGCTCTAAAGGACATGGCAATGACAGAGTGTGGCATATCAGAACATGGCCATCCTTACGGGGACACATGGTCCAAGAGAAATCACATTTCTCCCCCAGTAGCCCCCACCAGGGATGACTGATTGCCAGCCACGTACCGCAGGCCCCCATCTGCATACGCAACAATCACAGCCAAGCCAGATGGCTAAACTACACTGAAAACTGGAGTGCTGGACAGCTTAGCGCTTCTTGGTCAGTGGCCTCCTGAACTTCCAGTTTCTGGCCATATTCCTGGAAGTCACAAGTTTGGGAAGCAACTGGCTGAGAAACTAAGTTGCTACAGTAGCCAAAGCAGAGTCTCATCAGCAGAACTTCCTGGATAAGCCTGCTTTCAAAGTGGGTGGGCTATGTAGCCATAGCTACACCATTGCTGAAATGTCAAAGCATGGGACTTCTGAAAGTGCAGGACCTGGGGTGGTTGCCCTGATTTGCCATACCCTAGGTTCTGTATCAGAATGAGAATTCCATGAAAACAGACTGTTCAAAGCTACAAACAGAACCTGATACTCAAGATCTTGAAACTATACCTAAATTTTATGACACCTCACTTTTAATCTAGACCTGCTGTGGGGTCAAACAAACAAAATTTCCCCAAAAGGGCAGAGTGGGAAAAAAGAAAAGAAAAAAAACTAAACATGTTGAGGATACTTTGAACAATGCAAGCTTGCTGGACCTTTGGTAGTTCAAAGAAACTAAGTGGTGGATTGGGTCCAATCCACTCCAGGATGTGAGGAGGAGGGAGGGGCAAGTTGTCGTAGTGGACACTACTGTCCAGAAGCTCCCATAAGTGAGAATACTCAAAGACATTCAAAGAAACCACCCAAATAACATGAGAATTGAGATAAAAGGAACTGACATGAAAACTGCAAAATTCTAACTGTAGTATATAACTTATTTAAATCAGTTTCTGTTCCAGATGATTGGAGGATAGCTAATGTGATGCCAATTTTTTAAAAAATGCTACACAATCCTGGCAATTACAGGCTGTTAAGCCTAGTTTCATTACCAGGCAAACTGGTTGAAACTATAGTAATACACAGAATTATTAAACACATCAATGAACATGATTTGTTTGGGAAGAGTCAACGGATTTTTGAAAAAGGAAATCTTGCCTCATCCATCTTTGAGGGGATCAACAAGCATGTGTAGAAAGATGAGTCAGGAGATACAAGGTACTTAGATTTTCAGAAAACCTTTGACAAGATCCTTCACCAAAGGTTCTAAGGCAAAGAAAGCTGTCAGGGGATAAGAAGAAAGGTCCTCTCCTGGATCATTATCTGGTTAAAACCTCACACACTGACTAGGAATAAATGGTCAGTTTTCAGAATGGAGAGAGATCAATAATGGTGTCCTCCCAAGGGTCCACACTGGGCCCAGTACTCTTCAGCATATTCATAAATTATCCATATTTCCTACAGTGAGGTAACGACAGTTATGGATGACATAAAACTATTGAAGATAGTTAAATCCAAAAACCATTAATAGTTACAAAGTGATCTCACAAAAGTTGATGACTTGGCAACAAAATGGTAGATAAAATTCACAGTGGACAAATGCAAAGTAATGTATATTGGAAAACAGAATCCCAACTATACACACAAAATGATGCAGCCCAAATTAGATGTTACCCCTCAAGAAAGAAATCTCGGGCTCATTGTGAATAGGTCTCTGAAAAGAGACATTTGATACACAGTGGCAGTCGAAAAAGGCTAACAACATTAGGAACCATTAGGAAAGATATAGATAATGGAACTGAAAATATAATGCCTCCTTAAGCTCACATCTTGAACACTGCATGCAGATATGGTTATAGTATCTCAAAAAAGATTGGAATTGGAAAAGGTACAGAAAATGGCATAAAGTGATAAGGGGTTTGGAACAGCTTCCATGAGGAGACATTAATAAAACAGACTTTTCAGCTTTGAAAAGAGACTACCAAGAGGGATATGGTACAGGTGTGTAAAACCATGAATGGTGCGGAGAAAGTAAATAATGGAAGTGTTCTCATAACACAAGAACTAGGGGTCACTAAGTGAAATTAATAAGCAGCAGATTTAAAAACAAACAGAAGGACGTATTTCTTCATATAATCCACAGTCGGCCTGCAGAATTCTTTCCTAAGGGATGTACAGTTCAAAAAAAGAAGCAGATAAGTTCATGGAGGATAGGTCCATCAACAGCTATTAGCCAGGATGGGTAGGGATGCACAGCCATGGTCTAAAGCATCAGGCATTGGCCACTGTCAGAAAACAGGGCACTTTGCTAGATGGACCACTGACCGGACATATATGACCGCTCTTATGTAAAATCACAAGTCTTAGCAACTCTGCCATTGGTGAAGAGACAGATCAGTGCTGAGCACTTTTCAAAATCTCATTTTTTCCACTAACACAATAAGGTATTCTTTTAAGTTACCTGAACTGCCTTCACTCAATAGACCAAGAACTACGCAGAAATCAGGAAAACAAAATCACAAGTCTTCTCTTACCTAGTCTTTTATTAGCATGCCACTGACTGAGCAAGATAGAACATCATCATTCCTCTTCTAAATTAACTGATTAGTAGTCTTACCACAAGGAACAATAGTGTACAATCAACTTATACTGTATATCAGCGGTTTTCAACCAGTGGAACTTGTACCCAAGGGTACGCAGATGTCTTTCATGCGGTAGGTGCATCCATTCATCTAGATATTTGCCTTATTTTACAGGAAGCTACATAAAAAGCACTAGTGAAGTCAATACAAACTAAAATTTCACATGGACAATGACTTGTCTATATTGCTCCATATACTAATGCTCTCAACTTGAGGGGCAGTGGCCTGCATAGGGATCTTAGGATGGGTTTGTGGCATTCACAAGCATAGGCTGGCTTTGGAAGGTGGCAGGCAGGAGCCCCAGGAAGCTAATACACATGCTGAAGTTGAAACCTAAGTCCTGCCACCCAGGTTTGAAATCAGACCCCTGGAAAGGCATATAGCAGTCTGGAAAAGGTGAGAATCACTGCTGTACATTAACCATGCTTTAAACAATTCTATTCTAATAAACCACTTGCAATATGTCTGCTGTGTGACAAATCAATTTCAGCAGCTATGTTTTTCTTTTAGTAAGTTCACAATAGTAAGATTATAATGCATTTTTAAACCATTAGATTCTTAAAATAATCTTATTTGCTCTACAATACTGCATTCCGATTTTTCCCCCCAAAATAATACAGAATGTGTGTCTAAAATACTCACTAGCATAAAAGTACTGTAAAGCAATCACTTGAGGTTGGTTATACCTTCAAGATATTTATCAACTACAAGTATTTTTCTCTGCCTAAGTAGCTAATGAGTTTTCATAAGCAGCCAGACTCTTCAGCATGATCAAAACCAAAATACAACAGTGTATGGAAATCCTGTAACTAGTCATCTAACAGAGTGTCCATGACTATTTCCAGACATTTCCTTTGCCTCTGTAAACTAGTGATGGACTGCAGTTGTTAACAGGTCAGTGAATAAATTAATTCCAGAGCACTTGAAATTATGTTTGTGAAATGAAAAGTGCCCTTGCTGACATTGCATCACTATTTCTAGACAGTGCGCTTGAACGCCAAATAAATCTCACAACTTGGTAGTGCGCCAAAAACCAGTGACCTAGTTTCATTAGGGTAAGAATAGTAAGTGGTCCTATAAGAGTAGATTTCTGAAGAACTATATAGAACAGTTACATTCCATTATTTTATGTCATTTTTTAAACAACAAATTTTCCATTCTGACAGATCACTAAAAGTCCTTTCCCACCCAAAAAAGCCATGGACTTTGTGACATCTCTTAGAATTAAAGTTACTTTAACATTTCATTACTCATATTAACATTACTGTATTGCATTCACATCTACCATGTTAGTTTTTTTAGAATTACTTTTACGTTTCATTCATAATATCTTCATATTGGTTTAATCAGACTGGTTTTGATTTTACAGTGAAAAATGTAACACTTCATGCTGAAACTAAAGAGAGCTTTACTAATAAAAGTAAAACTATGTCTATTTTTAAATATCCATCATACATTAATCTGCTCAGTAATCTTTCTTGATTAAAAATTCCTTGGCTTCTCTTCAAAAAACACACTGAGTGTAGATGAGCTCAACAGCTGCCAACATAATTTTTTTTCAAGAACTCACCAAGCATTACAGCCTCTATAAAAGGCCCCATTTATAATATGGAGTAGATATTCCAGAAATCACACACCCCCATCCTACCACCACCATTTAGACTGATACAAGGGGATACTGGCAAGAAGTATCTTAGCAATAATAATATGTAGCAAAAAATCACTTCATCTTAAACTGATCATCTTTTGAAAATTTCTTACTTTCTTCTGCAAATCACTCTTCATGCACAGCAAACTAAAGTATTTAAGATAAATTAAGGCACTGTGTAAAGAAGATTACTTTGGAAAACTGAAAAAAAAAATGCAGAATTCTTTTACTAACCAAATTGTGAATAAGACATAACAAACACGAGGAACTGCTTTCAAAGAAGTGCCTGCCACCTGCACCCCAACCCAGCAAACTCTGTTCACACAGGAGGTCCTTACCTATGTGAGTATGCCACTGACTAACAGGCAACTACTCTCTCTATGCATGACAAGAAATACTTGTGTGAAGAAAAGCTTGCATGATGGATCTAAATTTAAAAAATAGAAGTGTATTGTTCTTACACCCTACTATGATTTACATTATCAGATATGCTACTACTGGGCCAAAACCTCATTCCCCCCCCCCCCAGTCTTTACTTAGGCAAAGGGCTCTCGCTGACTTTAATGTGAATTTTCACTGAGAAATTACCTCTGGATTTGTGCCCAGTTTTAGAGGGACACATCTATCATTTAGGTACTCAGTGATGTGTTTTGGGTTTTGGAAAAGCAGCAACACTATGAATTCAAAACTACTACTCCCTCCCCCCCTTCCTTTAAAAGCTCTTTTTAAAAAAGGCAATTGAATTGGGAAGTTTTAGCGTTCTGTCTTTGCCTCTTATCTATATCTCACGGGACAACATAAGTTAATAAGGGAAGCAGAATTTCTCAGCATGTTGACAACTTTCTGATTCTTCTGAATAAAAAGTGCAAGGCTTTTCTATCTTCAATACTCCTTGCATCTTCCATGTTATATTACATCTGTAAAAAAGAAACTTAATGACTATTAAGATTGCAAAAGTATTTAATTTTCCATCTAACTTTTCTGTAAAAAGAGACAAACAGAAACAAACCAACAATATGTCTCCCAAAAAACCATGGATGGAACTCCCCTTCCAGTTCTGGGGGTCTAACAAATTAATGAGAAACTAGCAGGAAGGGCATTTTATTCTGTTCCCCGAGTGTTATCAGCTCACCTGGAAGAGTAATTTAAAGAACTCTCAATAAGTGCATGACCAGCTCCCCCCCCCCCCTTTGGAAGCAAGACTTGTCCACACTACTTGCTAAATTGTGTTTAACACAGTGAGTTAAAACATTCCGTAATACTACACATTTTTCCAGTATAGATGATGCTTAAGAACTGGGGGAATGGAGGGGGGCACAGAACACACAACAAATGGCTGCCAGCTTCTGTTCCTAACAAAGGATAGATTCAAGTCGTCCCCTGACCATTTGAATGGGAGAGAAGTAAACATTTCCCATGTGGGTAAATCACTTCTGGGTTTTCACCTTTGGAGGGATTAATCAGTATCTCAAGACTCTCTCTTCCACCCCCAGCATTCTCTCTGCTTATCCTGCCACTGCTAAGCACAGCTCCCTCTCTAGTGCTTCTGTTACCATAGAGACAAGAAGAGTTAAACAGAGCTGCACACATTAGCAATCAGTCCTGTCAGGGAAACAGAAAAAGAGGGTTGTCTGGAAAAGGGCATTGCAGGAATAGGGCTTGATGTTTGTAATTGTGGTGAACAAGGAATGAGCCTCTTTGTGGAAGAAATGGTACCAAAATTTAAAGATGATTTTAAATCTTCATCAGCTCCAGAAAGCATAAAGGATGCTATGCTTGACAATAGGTGGACCTTTATTTTTTGGTATTTACTTATTGTGTCTTGTCCCTTTTCACTGGAGAGTAATCTTAAGTTTTCCAAATGCATTGGAAATATATTAAGTCTATTATGAATTGTTTCCGCATAGCTTCACTCTGGCTAATCACAGATTTCTATACACGCAGCTCTGATTTTTTTTTTTTGTCAAATTGAATTCTGAATACAAAGGTCTGATCTTGCTTCATTTTTCAAACATCTATTTAATCATCAGTATCATATCAAAAAAAAAAAATCAATGTCATGGTGTAACACACTCTCACTGAAGCAGAATCTGAATAGGCCCTAAGCCTGCAGGTGTTATGAAGATGAGAAGAAGCCAAACATTCCAGCAGTTATTCATGTAAACAATGCACGACTTTCATACTGACCAATACCATTTCTGAAAGGCATGAGGGGAACCATATGAAGGGGACACTGCTGGTGACTATACAACAAAAGGGAAATGAGGCTGCTTCTTTTTTGACATATGTGGTGAAAGGAAGAGATTATGACCCAGTGGATTGAAGAACCCAAACTTTTGGATTTAAAATTCTAGCTCGGTTAATAAAATCAACACTTTAGAGTCCTACTCCTAATGCTGAGAGTATGTCTAGATAGCAAAAAAGAGAGTTGTGGCAGCAAGTGTCAGAACCCAAGGAAACCGACTGATGCTTGTGGGGCTAAAAATAACAGCCTCCTTTCCATTCCAAGTTGAAACATCTCCACTGGTCTTTTTAGCCCACCAAAAGAGCCAGGCGGTAAAACTGCCACCTTTTTTTCCTGGATAGATACACCTCATAGAGCATACTGAACTCTGGCTCTCTACCATATACAATCTCTATAACTTAGTAAACAGATTTTGAATATTAGTATTGCGTGACATTTTAAAATTCTGCCTTCACACCACCATCATTAGAACTGCTCAGAAAGCCAAGCATAAAATGACTCATTCGGTGAAAGTCATCTTATTTTTATTTAAGAAAAAGGAACAAAACATATGAACCATAATTCCCTCTAACTTACAGAGGCAGAACTAATTTACCTCCTGCTATTAGCATTCTACATATTTTGTTAATTACTCTGAGACAAGCGTGGCTGTTCAAACATCTGTTTTCAACACTATTAGTTTTGTTTTGTTTTTGTTTTTTTTAACTTGAGGCCATTTATTTAACTTGATACATAAAATAAACATTACAAATATTAACATGCAAATAAGACTCTCTGTATTTACGCTGACCGAGGAAAAAGCTGATACATGTTCATACTTGTCCTCTTATAACACCAAATCATAATAGTTATCATGAATGTTCAGCAAGCATTGGTACCAATGAGTGATTGATCTCAGAGGCAACGGAGATGAGGTAATATCTTTTAAAAGTATTCAATCTTCATAGAGCTCTTCCTCAGGTCAGCTCTGTGAATCTCCAAAACTAGTACTTCCCTCGGGGGGGGGGGGGGGGGGGGGAAAGAGATCTAAAGCAAAACAGATCCATCGTTTATTTACTTTGTTTTTTCACAGTATTTAGTATGGACAGAAGTCACTTGTTTAAACAACTTCCAATCTGGCTCTTCATTTGTGCTGGATTAAGATGTTAAACTTTTATTTCAGAAATTTGAAAACTGAAATTATTCACCTAAAAAATTCTTTTCTTCTTCCAATTAGCCTGTCATTGTATCAGAAATTAGAGATGGACACAAGATCATGTATTCCATCAACCTGCCAATGCAGGAATATTCTAATAGTAAATAAGTGATATTTCTAATTGTCTCAAAGGTAAAATGTTATGGGAGAGGGAGGAATTTGTTTGACTTTTGTTTAAAATATTCTTAAATTTTCATCTGAGCAGAAAAAAAAAAAAAAACTTACAAATGATGTTGTGAGTCCTGTTTCCCTCCCCTTCCAACTCTATGATTCTATTCTATTCTATTCCTATTTACCATTATAAAAAATAATGGCTCATGTTATATTTCTTAATTTTTTTAAAGCTATTCAATGATTTTCCACTTTGTTTATATCTAGAAGGTATTCTATCACTAAAATATGCATCAAATTTCAGGTTCAAAGTATCACAGTCTCTCTTTAACCTTTGTGTGGAGGGATTGTGCAACTGCTGTTGGCATGAATGCATTTTGCATCAATGTGTCATCTGGAAATTCCCCTCATATCTTACTCATCACAAAAGGAATGTTTATCAATTTTCAGATAATGCCATTAATACAGAACTTTATTCTGGTTTAAATGTAAAAAAAAGCAATAATTTAAGGGATGCGGAAGATTCACAAAGATCAATTAAGTTCAGTTTGCACGCTTTCCTTTATTTTGCTTCCATTCCAAGAAATAATCATGTGCTCACAAACTGAAATCTCTGACTTTCAAAACCAGGCTGTCAAATTAGCAAAAGTGTTAACAAATATATAAGGAAAAATTACCTAAGAAGTTTTCTTATGTGACAGTTACCAAAATGGACAGAAACAACCAATCTTTAAATGCTTCAATAATCTTTCACTTTTTCTACATCTGCACCACACATACAAGAGAAAAATCAGTATTAGACACATGCTGTATACAGTTGTAACACTGCAAAAATTATCTGTTAAATTGTTGGAAAAATAGGACACACACTGAGAAGACAAACAAATGGTACTTATTTATAAGGTTAGAGAAAGCCTTTATGGTGAAATATTTATCTTAATCGCAAAAAAAAAAGTCAAGCAGTAATGTACAGAAGAACTTTTTTTTAAGACTACACTGTTCTTCATGACTTTGTGGCAGACAGCTGCATAATGAAATAAACATATTTAAACTACAGAAAGGAATGATAAAATTTGTTTTAGTGACCTTTGATGAAATATTGCACATTAAAATGACTTTTTTTTGAAGGGTTAGTGAGCTGCAAGTATGTAACTTCCAGTACCTAGGATTTAATCTCATGTAGTCAAATTCTCAGTTAACGTAACTCCATTGACTTTACTGGGATTATCCCAGAGCATAATTTTTTGTGCCTTTCCCATTGTTATTTTTTCCAGGAAACTCAAGGCCCCATATATAATCACAATAAGAGAATTTGGATAGTATCAGAAAATACTTCATGTCTTTCTCATAACAGTATCCTTATTCTGCCATTTCCTTTTTAGCCCAGTAAAGTGTTTGAGAGTCTACCAGAATTACAGGACCAACCAACCACGCATGTTATTCACATTATGTTCACACAGCTATGTTCTTTGCCAGCACTGTGATCTTCTGATAACATAACTATAATCCCAAAGTTTATTAAAAGAGGCACTACCTAAATGGAGACAGTTCTGCTGACAAGAAAAACTCAAAACATTACACCTCCCAAAATACTTTTACAATGATAAGCAAAAGATAGCTAATAGCAATACACTATAGGTGAAAATAACACAAAACAGTAAAACTGAAAAAGCTTGAGAAAGTTACATAGATGTTCTGAGAAGAAAACTTCCAGGTAGGAATAAAATTACCATATTTTCATATATATTATATACTTAAATCAAGAGGTACTACTGGAAATTACATCCTGATACTGAAAATGTATTTTTCAGTACTTTAGTCTGGGACATATTCTCAAGACTGAGAGGATTTATATGGAAAGGAGAGATCATTTTTATAAGAAATCTATATCAAAGAGAACTACAATTTTGTCTAAAAGCCGTATTTCACCCTTGTCTTGATAGAGAGGCCAAAAAGCTTCTCAATCCTCTGATCAGTAGCAATAGGTTTAAGAAATGTTATTCTCTGTGACTCAGAGTGATGTCATCTCATGAGATTCAAAAAAGGGGGATTCCATAGGGGTACAGACCAATTAAATTCAGGTGGCAAATCCAAGTATGGTGATTGCCTGAGGCAAATCTTGCATTGTGATGATCACAGACTAGGTTTCCTTGCCATTCTAAGACCTTGGCAGCAATGTTCCCTCTAATTTTTCATAGGCTATGTGCACAAAAAATTTCTTTTGTGCAAATTTTTGGAGCCAGTGTCCAAATTTGTGCACACTCCAGGGAGCGTGGAACTTGTGAGTGCAATGAAGTGAGTATGATGCAAATAATATCTAAATTTTATTTTGATCTGGTGGTGGAAATGATTTTACAAATTACAAAACCTGATCCGAAACATGTTACTTGAAATCACCTTCTTAAAGTAGCATAAAAATATTAACACTGTTGAATTTTTTTGTGCACACTTTATTTTGTTGTGTGCATGGGTTTCACAATCTCTGTGTGCGCACACACGTGCACAGCTTAGCGGGAACACAGCTTGGCAACTCTGATTGTGATACAAACCTGGAAAAAGATCCGATCCAGATCCTTGCGAAGTCACCCAAACTAATTTTTTGTTAGTTTTCCTCACTATCTAGGAGTTGAGGTTTGAACTAGCAAAGAGTTTTTCAATACATGAAGAATACTAGAGACAGATCTTGACCATACAAAACTGTCCTCCAGTAGAGATGAGTAGACAAAATCTCCAAAATGTAGCCTTTCACTTTGTCTGTTTCACCCAGCAAAATATACTGGGGACAGCACATAGAATGACTTTGTGTGACTGGCTGACAATATTCTATAATACCTCATAATAACTTTAGTGAATCAAGATAAATGTTAATGAACTGGGTTTGATTCCTTCAAGATCAATTGTATCAAAAATGCAATTGTTTGTGTGTTACTGAAGGACTGTGTGTAACTTTTCTAAGGTCTTGATTAATTTAAATATTAGGAACTTGATAGGACTTTTTGGTTTCTCTATGACTAAGCTGTAAAGTGGATTTCCTGGGACATACTGGGGGCAAGGGGAATGCAAATTTCTGACTATGAAATCAAAGCTATGCCTGGAGAGTAAATCTATTGCTCTGGAGTTACCTCTGAACTGTGTGAAGGGTAGACTAAGGTTGCTCGCTGCTAGTTCTGAGCAGAGGCTATGATGAACTTATGACCGCAAAAAAACCCCTGTGGGCAGATGCTGAAAGACTGCTCCTGAAACAGGCCATGCTGGAATTTGGCTGATGCCTAATTAGCATGTGTGTATAGTAGGGATGTTAAAATGTTTAACGGTTAACTATTTCACACTAATAATACTGTTAACACATTCCTAGTCTTTCTGGTACTTTTGTTCAAATACCATTGGGGGAGCACAACCTCGAGGGGCTGGGGGACAGTGAGAGAGTGGCATCCTACAGCCATCCCCAACTGCTGATGCTCACGCACGGAGTCTGAGGAACAGCTGTCCCTCCTGTGGAGAGAGGTGAAGTTGGAGTGATCTGGCCTCCTGCCCTCCTGATCCTCATTAAGATAGCACTGCCTGAGACAGTGCCTTTCCTTTCAGGCTGGCAGACACCTGGCAGTGGGGGGTGTGTGTGTGTGTGTGTGTGTGTGTGTGTGTGTGTTTGTGAGAGAGAGAGAGAGCACACATGCATATGTGTAATGGATCTCCAAACTCCAGCAGCCACCACTGCCTCTCAAGCCAGTCTAACTATTAAAATTTTATCAGTTATACGGTTATGTCATATAATTTTAATAAATTAACGGTTATTTTTCAAAATGTTATTTACATCCCTAGGATGTAGGTTCTTTTATTGTTCTAATATGCTTTCTCAGTAATACTTTTTACCTTAAGAATACAGTAGGTTTGCACAGGAAGTGCCATGTGGTATCAGCTGTTGTCCTTGGGCAACCTGTCTGTGATACGACTAATACAGTGATGGCAAAGAACTAGGCAGCATGGAAATGCTCTAGTCAGACATACAAGTCTCCACTCAAGAAAGGCAATGGGGGTAGTGTGCTGGAAGCCGGAGAGTGGGTACCTTTGCTTTAACACTGAGAAGCAAAGATGCCATCACCCTGAACTGTGACATCTTGTATGTAAGCTTGTATCCATGTAAAACAGAAGAATATCCCTGTGGTGACCATGTCCTGCTGGGCAAATATGGAGCTACGGGTACCATGAAAATCTGTCATTCTGATATCTATGACTAGCCTGAAAAGACAGAGACGAGGCATAAAGGGCCTCATTCTCAATGACAAGAAGGCCCATTTACAGCTTCCAGTCTAGTGTAAATAAGAAGTGGGCCCCAAACAGAATTCTAATGCTCAGAGAAGAGTGCATCCACACTACATGTCTTGTTCTCCAGGTGTCTAAAGAACAGGAAGCTCATTGTTGATGAAAGAAGTCAAATCACCTGATATTCCTTTGAAAAGACAAAGTTCAAAACATGTTGGTTCTTTTCACATTCATCCAGAGATGTACTAGTTTTCCTGTCATCTTAAATATTTAGCTTTACTTAGATACAAAGGGCCAAATTCATCCAGTGAAGTTACACAATGAGTCTAACCAGGAAGTTGGAGTTATTAGATTATGGCGGCTTTCATGCACTGAAAAATTCTCAGAGGTTTTGACCTAAAATTGGTACTGTTTCTCCTGACTTCTTTATGTAAGTGAGGAATGTACAATTGTCACTTTATATTAACACAGAGTTGGATTCAGAAGCATTGTGAACATCCTAAGGGCACTTCCTTTAGCTCCAAGTTCCAGTCAATTACTACTGTACTGCTTCTATGAGGACCATTTGTTCTGACAGGTAGTAGCTCACAATCTCCACATACCTGACAGGTGTCTATTATGATTTGGGTTAGTACTGGTTCCATTAGTCATCTTCCACCTGATATTCATTTTGAGAGCCCACCACTTTATAAATCATTAAAATCTGTGGGGATGAGTAGTCCAAGGAATTAACTGCATCTTTTTGGTAATCCTAGACAAAAGAGAAAAAAGAATAAAAAGAGTCTTGGGTGGAAGGCAGCTCATTGTATACAACCATTTGTATAGTCTGTTGGAAGATCTGACAAATAGCAACGTTTCTGTGGGAGAGAACAGCTATTTAGCCAGAGACTTGATCCTGAATATTTCCTCTGAAGAAAGGAAAGCCATTTCTAAGGCCATTCCAAGCCTGGAACATAGGTCATATCTTGTCCTATTTGTTACGAATCCATGTTGAATAAACAAAGGGAAGCCTAGAACGTGCCGCTCTGATCTATGATGATTAACTAGTCTCCCATGTATTTTTTGTGAACCATCTGATACACTAGTGGGTGGTTAAACAATAATGTTGCCCAAATAACAGAAGACATGAAGCCTCTTTTCTATCAGAAAAAACCACCATGGATGACAATGAACATGGAGAACCTTTGTAAGGCTGATGAAAGATCAAATCACAAGGCCACAGAATGACTGCAGACAATTTATTAAGAAGCAAAGGATTCCAAAGCTTGCTGATAAGGGGGCAGGACACATGAAGATACACATGCATGATGTCAACAGCACATAGAAAATATTCCATCCCACAATAAATATCTGCCGAAAGCATGGGGAATTGTACCACATGGAACAACCTGGTTCATTTGACATACAAAGGAGACGACATATCCAGAAATGGTCAAAATACCCTATTCTTCATTAGAACGAGAAAGAGCCAAAAACAGATCCCAGAAATCTTCTCCTAAACTGAAGTGCAAATGATAACTGTCATAGAGCTTAGTTTGTGCTGACTCCCAAATACCATATCTTGTGTTGTTTGAACTATTCCTGTAAAAAGGAAATGAATATTGATTGATGGGATGGTTAATTTTATCAGGCAGTCTCATTTTGTATTTTCAAAGTTGAGTGTCCCTCATTCTTTCAGCCTATCCTCTTTTAGACTATGGTCTACAGCACCATGCCCTGCTTCCATCTGTTGGTGGTGAAGTACACAGCCCAGTGAGAGCTGAAGAAATACAACAGTATTTTGTGGCTTAGTAGAATGAGAAACTGATTTCTGCACTTTGGCTGGAAGCATCTCTTCTCTGGCATGAGCAGCTTACCACAGTCAGATGCCTTCTGAACGGCAATATTCAAGGGTCTTCTAGACAGCATTTGCCCATCAAAGGCAACTTAAATCAACTGAGACCTGAGGATGAACTTTATCTGCTCGAAACCAAGCCACTCTGAAGGTGGTAGACCATAGAGGAGAGCAAGTTAGGAACCTAACTGATATTTTAGGTGCATCTGAATGAAAGGAAAAAAAAAAATCAGAGTTCAGACTCTCTGATGTGGAATATATGCAGGGTTTAAACCCTCAACTCAGCAGCAGTGAAGCTGAGCTGATAAGATTTGGGTCTACAATATGAAATACCAAGATTTTATTTCCAATTCTTCCTGAAATGACTTCCTATCTTTTTTGCAATAAACTTGCCAAAAACTTCATTAATGCAGAGTTATGGTTGCCGGGTGCTGCCTCGTGACCATCCAGAATGTGGAGAGATGGCTCCACCTCTCTTCCCCAACCTAATGTGTCACCAGGGGGGAAGATATTCTATTTTCCCCATCCCTGCTTCCCCTTATTGTCCCTGGTTTTCCTTATTATTCTGCTCTATCAGCTCATTTGATCTCCCAGAAAGCAAAGATTTTTCTAACGACAAACACTTATTCGTCAAAGGATCTTAGGAGAAATTGTTTTTGGAAACTTAGTTCCTCCTCAGAGCTCATGCCACTGAGCAGGGTTTCAAAAATCTCCCCAAAATTCCCTTCAGTATTTCCACTGCTTTATTTCCCTACTGCACTGAGCCCAGTTGCTCACACATACCACCTCCACCTCCTCTTTCTCATTCCATGCATCTGTTAAAACTTAGAAGGACCATGGGGGAGAAGGAAAGGTGGTGGTGGTGTGAAGAATGCATGAGCTCACAGGAGAAAGGAAGGGGAAAGATAATAGAGATCCAATGTCCCTGTCTAGGCCTGGTATATGAGGAAAAGATTCAGTGAATTCATCTGAAGCACAGGAAGCTTAAAGAGGTGTGAAGTGGCCCACTGATCTTAATAAGATGTTCTCAGCTGAATGAAAATACACCATGGAGATGAATAAACTCTGGAATGATAGATCTAAGAGATCTGAATTGCTTCACTCATCTCACCCTCATCACAGTCCTGCAATTTCAGCACTTGTGCACTGTGCAACAAAAGCACTGTACATAGTACACAAAAGTGTACTTAGCATAATACAGTACTTTATAGCACAGCTCCCACTGACTTCAGTTGCAGCAGCAAGTGATCAGCACTTCTTCATTCTCTAGGTGCCTGACTTGAGACTCATGTCTGATTTGCAGAACACAAAATTAAAGACTCCACATGAAATGTTTAAGTGAATTGACAAGCGTTACATAGGAACTCTATAGCAGAGAAAGGGATAGAATTCAGGTTTCCAGTGCAGCCTGAGACCCTCCATTCTCTTCCTGAATTCACTGGTATCATTCACTTTCCATCTTCTATAATAAATAAAGCTGGGATCTTACAAACAACAGACTCCATTACTATACACCCTAATTCATTATACCAACCCACTCCAGTAACAGACCCCATAATCTCTGGCTGAGTTAGCAAAGTCCTCAAATCATGATTTAAAAGCCTTAAAATTACTGCAAATCCACCATTTTACATGTGTTTAAACCCCCAGTGATCTGTGCCTCATGCTGCAAAGGAAGGTGAAAAACCTCAGCCTCTGCCCATCTGACCTGGGGGTAAATTCACTGTGATCCCCAGATCATTTGTTGCAGTACTTCTTCCTATGCACTCATTTTCCATTTTGTATGTGTGCAACTGATTGTTCCTTCTTTAGTGGTGTACTTTGCATTTGTCCCTACTGAATTTCACCTTATTTACTTCAGACCATTTCTCCAATTTATACAAATCCTTTTGAATTTTAATCCTATCCTCCAAAGGCAGGGCAACCCCTCCCAAACTTGGTATCAACCACAAACTTTGTAAGTGTACACTCCATGCCATTATCTAAATCACTGATGGAAGATACTGAACTAAACTACATCCCTATGGGATCCCACTTGATATGTCCCTCCAGCTTGACTGTGAATCACTGAAAACTAATCTCTGGGAAAGGTTTTCCAACCAATTATGCACCCACCTTATAGTAGCTCCATCAAGGTTGTATTGCCCTGGTTTGTTTATGAGAAGGTCATGCAAGACAGTAACAAAAACCTTACGAAAGTCAAGATATATCATGTCTACCACTTCTCCCCATCCACAAGACTTGTAATGGTGGTTAACTTGAAAAACAGGTTGGTTTGACACAATCTACCTTCTCTAAAAACTTTTATTTTAACCCAATTACCATTTACCTGCTTTCTTTAACTACTACTCTTCCAAAATTTGTTCCAAAGTTACTTGTTTGACCTTGTCTACAACTGAAGCTAAACTAACAGGCCTGTAGTATCCTGGATCACTTTCTTCCTCTTTCTTAAAAAAAAATGAACCATAGTAGTAATTCTCCAGCTATATGGTACAAACCTGAGATCAGAGATTCATTTAAAGAAGTCTTGTTATTGGGCTTGCAGTTTCATGTGCCGGTTCCTTTAATATTCTTGTATTGAGATTATCCAGGCCCCCTGACATAGTCCCATTAAGGTGCTGACTTCCTTCTTGGATTTTGTAGTTTCTACCTCCATATTCTCATTCCCATTAGAATCACAGAAACTGGAAGGGACCACGAGACGTCATTGACTCCAGTCCCTTGCACTCATGGTGGGACCATGTACAATCTTAAACCATCCCTGACAGGAGTTTGTCTAACCTGCTCTTGAAAATTTCCAATGATGGAGATTCCATAACTTTGAAGCAACTTATACTAGTGGTTAATCATCCTGACAGTTAGGAATTTTTTCTGAAAGTTTAACCTAAACCTACCTCACTGCCACTGTTTCTTGTCCTGTCATCAGCGCTTAAGGAGAATTTTCCCCCCTCCTCCTTCTAACAATCTTTTAGGTACTTAAACCATTATCACGTCCCCTCTTCATCTTTTTTTCCCCAGACTAAACAAACCCAGTTCTTCAATCTTCCCTCATCAGTCAAGTGTTCCAGACCTTTAATCATTCTTACTGCTCTTCTCTGGACTTTCTCCAATTTCTCCACATATTTTGTGAAGTGAGGCACCCAGAACTGGACATAATACTACAGTTAAGGCCTAATTAGCCAGCCTGCCAGTACTTCTAAGATCTTCATTAGCCTTATTAAAAACTGAGGTAAAGTATTTATTTAGGGACCATGCCTAAACTATCTTTAATCTCCATACCAACCTCAACATTTTGCAGTCCCACTTTTTCTTTCTTTTTTAAAATTTTTTATTTATGTCTATAGAATCTTTTTCTTATTGGTTTTAATTCTCTTTGAAAGGTCCAGTTCTGCTTGGCCTTTGGCAGGTCTTATTCCATTCCAACACTTCTTGACCTGCAAGAGGTAGGTTTCGTTGCCAGTCCATTCCACCTTCCATTCTTTGTAAGCTTTCTGCTTTCTTACTCACCTGTTAGAGATGCTTGTTTTGCAGCATTTCCCTACAATCACAAATAGGATCTGTGAATGTATGGAACATGCTCAATCATTCTATGAGGGTGCATGCAGCATAGTCAGCAGCAGGAGTTGTGAGAGGCACAAGCATGCTCTGTGAGGAAGGAATTTTCAGTGATTTAACTGGTAAAATCAAAACAGTCTCTATTAAGCATAGGCAAACTACAAGTTTGCAAAGGCTTATTGCTTGACCAGATTCCAGGTCTCAAGTGCAGCCATAACCCTGACACAAAGGCATAGGGACACTAGAACTGATCAAAAGAAAAAGCTTCTAGAATTTAAGATGGGCAAAACAAAGGAGTTTTTCCCCACTCTCATTCTTGACTCATCATTGACCAACCTCAGCCTATACTAAATCTGTTATTCTGCCTCTAGAGTGCCAGCAGTCCCAACACTATCCTGTGGGAGCTCTTTGAAAGAAAAGAACAAAGGAAAGATGTTACTTACCTGTAACCAGTGTTCTTCGAGATGTGTTGCTCATGGCCATTCCCCTTTAGGTGTGTGCAGCCACGTGCACGGATCGCTGGAATTTTTTCCATTAGAGTACCCATGGGGTCAGCTGTGGTGCCCTTGGAGTTGTGCCTCCATGGCGCTCTACATTGCCACCAGCCGACTCTTCCTTCCTCAGTTCCTTCTACCCACTATTCTGAAGCAGGAAGGAACAGAATGGCCAGGAGCAACACATCTCGAAGATCACTGGTTACAGGTAAGTAACCTCTTCTTCTTTGAGTGATTGCTCCTGTCCATTCCCCATTAAGTGAGTAACTAGCTTTATCTTCGGAGGTGGGAGGAATCAAAGACGCACAGACTGGAGAACCGCTCTGCCAACTGCTGTGTCCTGCTGCACCTGTTGGGTAATGGCGTAGTGCTGAGCAAAGGTATCAGCAGAGGACCAGGTCGCTGCCTTATCTATCTCCACAACCGGAAGTCCTACCAAAAAGGCGGTCGACGATGCCTGCACCCTCGTCAAGTGAGCCTTTATTGCCGGCGGGTGCCTCTTTGTGAGGGTGTAGCATTCTCTAATGCATGCTACTATCCAGGATGCAATGCACTGAGAAGAAACCGGCTTCCCTTTCATCCCATCAGCTATAGCTATGAAGAGCTGCGGCATCTTACAAAATAGCTTCGTCTTGTCAATATAGAAAGCCAGCGCTCTCCGCATGTCTAACATATGGAGCCACTTGTCTTCATCCAAAGCATGGGGTTTGGGCTGAAAGACAGGCAGACATATGTCCTGGCTGGTATGGAACTGCGATACCACCTTCGGCTGAAACGCCGGGTGTGGGCGCAACTGTACTTTATGTTTAAAGAAGACCATGAACAGAGGCTCCGCTGTCGGGGCTAAGATCTCTGACACCCTTCTGGCTGATGTAATTGCCGTGAGAAAGGCGAACTTCCACGAGAGGTAAAGAAGTGAACATGTAGCCAGCGGCTCAAACGGCAGCCCTGTCAAATGGAGGAGAACCAAGTTTAGGTCCCACCAGGCCACAGGGGCCCTAACAGATGGGTAAAGCTTGACTAAGCTCTTCAGGAAACCGTGGGATGCGCAAACACCAAGACATGCCCAGAAACCCTAAGGAAGACTGAAATCGCTGCCAGGTGAACTTTGATCGACGAAGTTGAAAGACCACTGGACTTCAGGAGCCACAAGTAGTCCAAGAGCTTTGGAATGGGTAGATCCAAGGGG
Source organism: Podocnemis expansa (assembly GCA_007922195.1). Lineage (NCBI taxonomy): Eukaryota > Metazoa > Chordata > Testudines > Podocnemididae > Podocnemis > Podocnemis expansa. The sequence goes on from ML681982.1 coordinate 32,796,416, forward strand.
TTCCACCTGTTGTCTTCTGACCACCTTGCAAACCACAGCCACTCAGCCTTGTAGGTAGACCTTGTGGAAGGCTTTCTGCTATTGCACAGGATCTCCCGGACAGGGGACGAACACTGTCGCTCCCAGCAAATTAGCCATGGAGGATCCAGGCATGGAGATGCAGAGCCTCCAGGTTCAGATGCAGCAAGCACCCGTTGTCCTGTGACAGAAGGTCCGACTTCAAAGGTAGCTCTATCAGAGCCTGAACTGAGAGCCTTAGTAGGGTCGAGAACCAATGCTGCCTCGGCTATGCTGGCGCTATCAGAATGACCCTTGCTCTGCCCTGTTTTATCTTTTGCACGGCCTTAACAATCAGGGAAGTCAGATGGAATGCATACAGGAGTTGGCCGGACCATGGTATCTAAAAAGCGTCCACCACTGATCCGGGGCTGCATCCCCTAAATGAGCAGAAAGTTGGACATTTCGTGTTCCATTCAGAGGCAAAAAGGTCCACTTGGGGACAACCTCACTACTGGAAGACACTCTCCAGGATCTCTGCCGTGAGGGACCATTCGTGAGTCATAAACCTCCAACTGAGGAAGTCCACCAGGCCGTTCTGATGCCCTGGTAGGTACAAGGCCATGGGCTAAAATTGAGTGGCAAATACAAAATTCCCACAAATCGAGGGCCTCCTGGTAAAAGCGGTGTCAAGCAGCACCCCCCCCCCCGCCCCTCGGCCTGTTGATATAAAACATGGTGGTGTTGCTGTCCATCTTTATCGCCACTGTCTTCGCTGCCAGGTGATCCAGGAAGGCCATGCAGGCCAGGCACACTGCTCTGAGTTCCTTGACATTGATGTGCAGGAGCAAGTCCATGCCTCTCCAAACTTCTTGAGTCCTGAAGCGACCTAGGTGTGCCTCCCCAACCTCGGTCCGATGCATCTGCTACTAGACACAGCAATGGTTGAGGGGCTCAGAACGTAATCCCCGAACAAACATTACTTTCCTGGCCCCACATATTAGAGACCGCTGGGCTTCGGCCAACAGGGTAACCATCATGTCCAAGTCGTTCCGAGTTGGATGGTAGACCCCAGCCAGCCACAACTGTAATGGCCATAGGCAGAGACGGGCATGCTTTACCACAAATGTACAGGCTGCCATAAGTCCGAGCAGTCTGAGACAAGTCCCGAAAGAGGTGAGAGGAAATCTTGTTAAAGTCTCCACAATGTCTTTGATTGTTTGGAAACAAGATCATGGGAGAGACATGCCATGGAGTCCACTCACTGCCATGGAGTCCAGGACTGCCCCTGTAAACTCTATCCTCTGAGTTGGCACCAGGGTGGACTTTTGGCTGTTTATCGATAGCCCCAACCTGGAAAAAACGTCCTGGACGACCTGCAGGTGAGATAACACTTCTTCTCTGGAACGCCCTGAAGCCAGCCAATTGTTGAGATATGGGAATACCATGACCCAGCAACATCTGAGGAAGGCTGCCACCACAGCCAGGCACTTCATAAAGACCCATGGTGCTGCTGCCAACCCAAAAGGGAGCACTGTAAACTGCAGATGCTTTCCGCCTACCAGAAATCTCAAAAATTTTCTGTGTTTGGGGTTTATAGCAATATGAAAGTACGCATCCTGGAGATCGAGGGCAGCATACCAGTCACCAGGATCCAGAGAGGGAATTACTGAAGCTACTAACACCATGCAGAAATGAATCTTTCGAAGGAAGCAGTTGAGCTCTCGCAGGTCCAAGATGGGGCAAAGACTCCCTTTTGCCTTCGGGATAAGGAAATAACTGGAGTAGAACCCCTTGCCATGAAGATTCAAAGGCACCTCCTCTATCGCCCCCTTGTCCAGCAGTGCCTGAACCTCTTGTATCAGAAGGTGCTCATGAGAGGGGTCCTGAATAGGGACTGGGAAGAGGGAGGGTGTGAAGGGGGTAGCGATGAAAATTGGAGGGAGTACCCCCTTTGAACTGTATGGAGAACCCAGGGTTCGAGGTTACATCCAACCAGGCCCGGAAAAACCGGGACAGTCTGTTGCCAAACTGAGGGGTTTCTGGATCTACTTGAGCTGCTGGTAAGTTAGCCTCGGACGTACCCTCAAAAGTGCTTCTTGGGTTCAGAAGCTTGGCGAGAGCTGCCCTGATTGTTAGATTGGCGGCTACTGCTCCTGTGCCTGCTACAACCCCACTTCCGGTCATACTCCTGGCAAAGCTGGTATGGGCGGGGCAGGGGTTGAGGCCTGAAGGACCTCCTCTGCATCGCCGGGGTGTGCAGGCCCAAAGATTTTAGCAGAGCCCTGGAATCCTTCAAGGTGTGCAGCTTCGAGTTGGTCTGCTGAGAAAAGAGCTCTGGTCCTTCAAATGGGAGATCCTGAATGGTGGATTGGACCTCCTTTGGTAAGCCACAGGCCTGCAACCAAAAGCTTCTTCTCATAGTTATCCCTGAGGCCATGTTCTGGGTGGCTGCATTGGCCGCATGAAGGGCCAACAGGAGCAAGGGCTCTGAAACTACCTTTCTCTCCTTGACCAAGGCTGCAAACTTGGGCCTGGGGCTCTGGTCAAGAGCATCCGAAAATTGCTCCATAGTAACCCAGGCATTAAAAACATATCTGCTAAGGATTGCCTGCTGGTTGGCGATCCTCAGCTGCAGACCCCCGGTTGAACAGACCTTACGTCCAAAGAGGTCCAGCTTTTTAGCGTCCTTGGACTTAGGCGTCGGGCCTGGGTGACCCTGCCTTTCCCTTTCATTAGCAGGGGCCACTACTAGTGAGCCCGATATGGGATGAGAATAAAAATATTTGTAACCCTTGGAAGGGACAAAAGTATTTCCTGTCGGCCCACTTCGCTGCGGGGGGGAAATCAAGGCTGGGGCATGCCACAGTGTCTTTGTCATGGTCTGAATAGGTTTTATGAATGGCAGGGCAATATGACTTGGGCCCTCAGGGAAGAGGATGTCAACTGTGGGGTCCGTGTCCTTGGCAATTTCTTCAGCCTGGAGGTTGAGACCCCGAGCCACTCTACGGAGAAGCTCCTGGTGATCCTTAGCATCCTCGGGGATGGAAACTGGCTTGGCTCCCGCCACGGCCTCTTCAGGTGGGGACGAGCAAGACTCCTCTAAGTCTGGACCCCTGGTATCTGTGCCTGAAGGAACCCGGCAGCTCTCACTAGTTAGGCTGGCTCGATCCTGGTCCCCCCCATGGACTCCACCTCAGAAGCCTCCACGGTTCCAGAGGGAACACTAGCAGTGAATGTGCACTCCCCCGAGTATGGGGCACTCAGTTTAGGACCAAGCTCTTGATGGAACGCCCATGGGGTCCAGAAGGGCCATTGCCAGTTGGACCACTGAGGGTGAAATAGCGGAGCTGGCTGAAGGACGGGCTGTGCAGACGCAGTACCGCGTTCAGTGTCTCGCTGAATGGAAGACTCCTCTCCGGAGTTGACCGAGACGCTGCTCCTGGGGGACCATGGTGGTGCCATGGCAGACAGTACTGGAGAGCGGTGCTGGGAGGTGCTACTCCATGACTGCCGGTGCGGGAGGCCAGACAAAGTCTTGCTCTGCAATCATGCTGGGAAGCGGTATTGTGGAGCTCCCGCCACCGCTATTATCGTTTGCAGTACCGGGGAGTGGTGCCAGGACGATGGTGCTGATTTGAAAAGGCTCTTGTCTGCTTTCAAAGGTACCAGAGAGCAGAGACAAGGGGAAGGAGCCCGAAGCAGTGTAGGTTTCCCTCTCAATGGCACTGATCTGGCAGGGGCTGGAAGAGGTGCTGGGCACAGTGCTGGAGGTACTGTTTGCTCAATGAGATCCTGAGCAGCCACCTCTGGCGTCAAAGGCAGCATGATGTCCTCCTCTAGAATGTCTCTGGTGGGAGATGAGACAGAGACTGGACTCAGCTGGTGCTCCCTCAGCACCAGAGCCACCGGGGTTGACTGGGCTGCAGTCAGACCTGCATGGTTCTGATCCCGCTCCTTTGTTGGTGCCATGGGTCTGAAAGGAGTGTGCTCCCTCTCCAATCTCTTCTTCTTCTTCGGTAGTGCCAGGGATAGTGACCGGTACAGCTGCAGGCGACTGACTGAGTCCAGGTCCGGGTGAGGCTTCGAGGTCTTGTAACACTCACATGGCACCAAAATGGTCTTTGTCGATGCTGGGGCACTCCGCACCGATGGTGCCGTGCTCGAACCTGTATCACCTGGGACCGGGCGTAGAGCCTCCTCCATCATGTGGAGCTTTAGTCTCTTTTGAGTGCAAGGCTTGAACCCCCAGCAAATCTTGTACTTCTCACTGAGGTGAGATTCCCCAAGGCACAAGAGGCAAGACTGATCTGGATCATCCATGGGCATCGGTCTCTTGCAATCGGCACATATCTTAAATCCAGGCATAATCCGACCTCGGGGCAGGCAAAGGCTACAATAAAACTACTCTAATTACTCTAAACTACTCCAACACCTAACTATGATAAACAAAGAACAACAAACAGGTACTCCGGAAGCGAGAAGGGCTTGCTTCAGGGAAGGAGACTGCTTGCGCAGCAAGTGTTCCAGCGACCGTCACGGCAGTTAGAAGGAACTGACGAGGGAAGGGTCGGCTGGACACTATATAGAGCACCGTGGAGGCGCCACTCCAGGGGGCGCCACAGCCAACCCTACAGGTACTCTAAGGGAAGAAAATTCCGGTGATCCGTGCACATGGCATCCACACACCTAAAGGGGAATGGACAGGAGCAATCACTCGAAGAAGAACTGACAGTACCTCCATCTATTCCAGCTAGGATCCACTGGCAAGGCAGTAATAGCTCGTGATCAACAGCACCACAGGCAACTAACAGCCTAAAAGAATATTTCTGAAGAGCTCATCTTCACCAATGACTGAGAAGGGATCAACCATCAGAATAACCCAGTATCATATCTATGTTTCTTGTCCAAAGCCTGCACCAATGCTTTTGTAAAGACATCTGGCAACCTGGTCTGCCTGTGACAGGCACTGACGACTTCCATTAGCAAATGATCTAGTACTTCACCTGCCAGAAAAAACACTAGTTCTAATCTGAGGTACAAAAATCTCAGAAGACTTCCAGCAACACAGGCCAAAGCTTAAGCAGAGATGTTTTGTCTCCTCAATATATTGCTCTTCCCTAACAAAGATAAATAGCTTCATTCAAATCAGAACGATTTTATCTGCAAAACCAAAAGAAATGCCCCTCACAGTTGTAAGGACTCAAATCAAACATCATTATTATCCTTTTATTCATTTCAGCCACCAATTGTCCTTCCATTTGGAAGGTGTTTAAAGAAATAGTAGTCTCTGTCCTCTGAAGATACCAAAAAAATTCTGAATGAGATAGAAGAGTGATAAATACACCACACTTTCCAAGTCAGCAACTTCATACAACTGATTAAAAAACAGTATAGAAGTTGAATGAGTGTCCCAAAGTAACAGGTGGTATACAGTGCTGGATCATCAATTACATTACCATTTCTGCTATCCTAAAAGTTACAAATCAACATTTTTGCATGTGCCCCTACAGAAATGCCATCAGCTTTCAGACAGAGCCATTAATCCCATTTATATAAATACTCAATATCAGCTGATTTAAGGCAGGCATCCATTTAAAAACCCTATGTAACAGTCACTTTTTAAAACCTTTTACTACCTTCCAGGAGGAACTATGGTTTAGAACTATGTTAATAATCCTTAATAATAAAAAATACAGAGTTAAACGTAAAATGTATAAACAATAAAGCTAAATAACAAGCACCAAGATCACCTGTTGGCAGTTGGATTATCACCAGTACTGTACAAGAAGCAAATTCATACCTGCACCTGGAATGATTGCCAGCTTTGTTTCAACCAGACCCATTTTAGCAGAAGAAGCTTGAAAAGAAGCATAAAAGGTAATGAGTTCTTGATGTAATCTATAATAAATAATAACTTGAAAAAGTTTATACAAAAGAAGATTCTTCACAAAAATCTGCTAATTTATTAAAACTTGTCTAACAAACAACAAACTATCACTTAAAAAAAGAATTTGCCTATGGAAATACAGAGAGACACCAAATCGATCTGCATTTAATAAAAGAACAAAGAAGCTATTCCTGTCAAGACAGACTCTGTACCTCATTAATTTTCAGACACGAAGATTGCTGCTGTAAGTTATTTAGATCCAATAATGTAGAGAATTATTTGTAGATTTTAAAGCACTAAAAAAAGTAGCAACGTATTAACAACTTGAAATGGTGGGGAAGTCTGTTTCTGATGATTATGAATTCTTTAGCTGACTGACTACTCCCTCAGGGTCAAAAAGCTTCATACACTGTGAGTATGCTGGCAACTGCTCAAGAGCAAGTTTCCACTTACTTTCCAACAAATGGTTTTACAGTTCTGACAGCTGGATAGATCAAGACTCCTCTTTTCATGCGCTGTTGTCACTTTTATTTTATAAGAGCTTAATTGCTTGTTTAATAATACACTCACAAACTAGTCTGGCCTATCTCCTGCAACCTATTTGTATAGTAACAGATTGATGAAGAGCATTTTAATTATTAAAAAAAAAAAATCTCAATCTCTGCCCTAGCCTTCTGGGATCACTGCTAATGATAAAGTGAAGACCGCTAATGATAAAGTGAAGATCACAAGAATAAATTAAAACAGGCAACAAAAATACTCTGGCTATCAACAAACAGTAAGTGGTATGAAATTAAACATCAGCAATTATTTCAGTCAAGTTTCTGCTAAATCACATAGAAATAATTGAGCATATACAACGCCAGACTATAAAAACCAGTTTTATAAAGGACTGTTGCCAAGGCAAGGATTAGTCAATTCTTTTGTAATGCTAATGATCTGTTCATTTAATAGGATTCAGTTTTACCTGCCACTCTTATGTCACAGGCTAACGCCAGTTCTAGGCCTCCACCTAAAGCGGTCCCATCTATCGCAGCAATTGTTGGTACTGGAAGATTAGCTGAAAAAGAAAGTATCCATTAACACCTCTTCACAGTGAACATTTGAGAGTCATTTCTCTATTATCTTTTATTCCATTTACAATCAGCTGAGGAAAAACAGTTGCATCTTCACTAACAATACAGATCTTAAAATCAACTCTCCTGTGAAAACATAACACGCAATTTTTCTGCATCCAAATTGTGTTGCAAATCTTTCCCTTCAATGGCTATGCAGTTCTGACTTTAATTTAGATTGTGAATTTCGATTGTAAACTCAAAATGCAGTTCCTAGTGTTACGGGTATTACAAAACATTTAAAATGCCAGTATATTTTGACTTGTCAGCATGTAGTTGAAACATACATGTTCTACCATAATTAGGAGCAACTGTACCCTGGGTTAGAACTAACAAGGAGTCCTGTGACACAAAGACTAACAAGTGCTACAGGACTCCTTGTTTGTTTTACTGAACTAGACTAACCCAGCTGCCCCTTTGGAACCTGGTTAGAACTGGCAGCTCTGTATCTAAACATTGTCAACTATAGTGTCCCTACACCATGAGGGGTCTTCCCAAGGCATTTGACCAGGTGAGAGCAGCTGTGAGAAGGTTCAGTGGGGTGGAATGAGGGAAGGAATCTTCAATATGGAAATACCAGTCTCTCCAAACTTATCTGATAGGGTGTATTGACCTAGGGAACTGGGCAACCAAGACTTTGTTTGCATATCATTTATGTATTATAATAGTCAGACATACAAAATTTTGATAAAAAGCATTCATCTTCATCCTTGTTGATTTTAGGTTCCTTCTTGTCATGTTCACAGTGCACTAAATGACAACTGGAGGAGAACACTATTCCAATGCTTTCTACTTTCCCCATTGTTAGGATCACAACTTAACAGATAATGGAAAAGACAACCTCCTGTTTCACATGAACCTGTGCTGACCAACACCTCTCCTATTCATAAATGCACAATAATAATTCCTTTGGAAAACACAGCAGTTGGTTACAGACAAAGTATCAGGAAAATAATAATTTTTTAATCTTTATTACAAAGAATAGCAGAAACAAAAAGAAAAGCGAGCACTATTTGGATATCCAACTGTCTGCAGACAACCAATAAGTGATCCATAGATCACCATTAGCTCAAGACTGATAGTTTGAAAAGAACTGCATTATTTGATACCACTCATGCTATTGCCTTATAACAATATGACACAGAATGAAACTTGTTGAACCTATCTATAAGTAGTATTTTATTGCCTATAAAAGTTGGTGTCAACAGATCACCCTGAAAAGCACTTGTCACTGCAGGCATCAGACACTAAGTGCATAGCTCCAAAATAGCTATCACATACCCCATCTACCAGACTGTACACAAGGAATAAAGGATCAGGAGCCATACCTCCTCAGCCCCTCCTACCTTTGTCCGTCCACTTATCCTATACAGTGGCACATGAAGACAGGAAGTACAGGGAGCTTCAGGACCTGCACTGACAGCATGAAAATCAGGGACTCATATTTTACATCTCCTCATGCACCAAGAACTATGGAATCTGACTTCAAAAGTTAAAAATTTGCATAGATTAACTAACTAAAAGATCAGTAACTGAAAAATAATTTGACAATTGAAAGCTTAATTGCCAGTCATCACGGATTTTGGTGATTACATAGATTCCACACTCTTGAAAGGATAACAAACAATCATGGGTAAGTTTCAAAGGTGTAGCCTTGTTAGTTTAGTTCAGCAAGACAAACGATGAGTCTGATGGCACTTTCAAAAGACTAAAATTTATTTATCGCATGAGCTTTCATATGAGAAAATCCCACTTTGTCAGAGGCTTGAAGCTCATGCAATAAAATAAATTTGTTAGTCTTTATAAGTGCCATCAGACTCCTTGTTTGTTTTAATTATGGATAGTGTTCTGAACACTAACTAAATAGTGATTGCAGGACTCAGGTCTTGGCAGTTCATCTCGTAGCAAAACAGCAGTTAATGTTAGATACAGTGCAAACCAAACACCAAAGAAATGAAGTCTCAGGACTAGAAAATGTTACAAAATCAACTTGTTTTAAAGAATTATATTTCCTACCAAAACCAAAATCCAAAACTCAGAAATAATAAATAGTTTGGGTTTGCTTTACTACATGTTAGCATGCTATGCCACCACTTCACAACCAGTTTAATTCTAAAGAGCCAATTGCAAACCAGCAGTTCACAGTGACACTTGAAAAGTCATCTCTGAATTCTCCATAGCTACTCTGTGCTAATGTGTGACTCATACATATCAAAAGAATAGTAGAATTTATCCATTTTGAAATCTTTTGCATAACAACATAAAGAATATCATGTAAAAATAATCATTTTGGGTAAAAACGCTGTGATCCAAAGTAGTAAAAATTACTGTCAAGGGACGGAATATTCTGGCCTGTCAGAATATTCAGAGGTTGCTTGCAGTTATCTTCATTTTTGAAATACTGCATGCAGAAAACATTCCCATTCAAAGCAAATTCTGATCAGACATCTGAAGATCAAATCCTGCAGATTCAGTTGATTTGGATGCACTCAAATTTGAAGTATGCTAAATTGAGTAGATAGATATGTCAATCTCAACAATGATTTTACATGGGAAGACTCAGGTGCCAAACAATGAGTGACAGGCAAAATCTATGTAAAGCCTTTTCCAGCAGCTTGATAGTTTTATTCCAGAACACTCAATAATTTTTAGTCACTCTCTGGAATAGTTTCGACACACTGCAAATAAAGCCACTCCACATTAATGTGTATTTTGCATACCTAGTCAGCAGCTGGGCAACAGGAATAGATTTTAGATGTGATTTGTATTTATCAATGCAGAATTGCAAGGTGAAAGTCTACAGAAGAAATTAAAAATATGCCTGGGTGAGTAGATAAATGAAGAATTTAACAGAAAAATGGGGAGTGCAAAATACAGAAAAGATAGGTAAAGTAATCTATAATAGAATAGAGCTGAAAGATATCTATTACCCCTAGGTAGTAAGATAAAACATTAAAACGTATACAGAACAAAGGTTTCTGCCAAAGTATAGTAGTGCATCAGAAAAAGAAATAAACGAGATCATGTAATGAATTTCTAAAGAATTATTTCACATGTCAAATGTATGGTGAACAAAGCAAAAAAGGCCACAGAACTTCAGCCATCTGGGAGAAACAATATTTCACCAGAAATAGAATTCACTTGGAATTTCTTAAAAACAAAACTGGACAGAAAAAACAATTATCTACATTTATTTTTTATTACTGGCAAAGATGCAACATAAAGGAACTCAGACACCACAGTGGTAGATACCGTATATAAACCCAGGTGATGTATACTACATAGTCAATCAGAAAATTTCCAGTTCCAAAGGGGTAGCCGTGTTAGTCCAGTTCTGCAAAACAAGCAAAGAGTCCTGTGGCACTTAAAGGCTAACAAATTTATTTATCGCATGAGCTTTCATGGGAGAAAATCTCACTTCCATCAGATGCTTTGAAGATGGGGGAACCTGCCCACAAAAGCTCAGGCAATAAATTAATTATTCTTTAAGTGCCACGGTGTTCAGTGTTTGCTTAGGCTCTTCACATTTGGGGTCACTCTTCAGCTTCCATTTAATCATATTGTCTGCCGCTTTTGCCATCCTAGCTCACGTTCAGTGTAAGGTAAGGTACAGAGGTATTTTCATTCAGGATCACTGCTTGGAGACAGTATTCTGAAGACGACACGTTAGCATTACTTGCGATTTTGTTACTCTGTGACCTTCCACAGAGGTGTTCTGAGGATTTTTCAGACGCAAAATTCGTTGTGAACTTCAGCCCCTTGGATGGTATTATGTGCCCATGTAATGGGTTTCTCAGATTTTATGCACCTTTTTTTTGTCCCTCTGTTCTACTGAGTACATCCTGCTCCACTGATGGTGGTAAAACCCCTATAAAGAATTTAAGTTTTCATTTCCAACCAAAGTTTTCAAAATTAATGATATTTGATGCCTAAGTGCTCTTCTTCAGACAACCACTGAGGCTTGATTGTAAAAAGTGCTGAGCTCCCATCTTGCAGGAAAGTCACTAGGATAGACCATGACAAGCTAGCAGTTTTTAAAAGTGTGAACTCTATGAGAGGTGCTAAGTCGTTTAAAAAAAGGTTAATTTAAAAACGTTAGTTACAATACAAGTAAGTTTCACTGTATTTACAGGACCATGATCTCACATGTATTCTTCACATTGGTTCAAAGATTTAGTTCTCATGATAGCATGTGTCAAATAAATGTTTTCAGGTCATAGAATCATAGGGTTGGAAGGGACCCCACAAGGTCATCTAGTCCAACCCCCTGCCAAAAAAAGCAGGACCACTCCCATTAGATCATCCCAGTCAGGGTTTTGTCCAGCTGGGCCTTGAACACCTCCAGAGATGGAGACTCCACCACCTCCCTAGGCAGCTTATTCCAATGCTTCACCACTCGCCTAGTAAGGAAGTTTCTCCCAATATCCAGCCTGGACCGCCCCAGCTGTAACTTGAAACCATTGCTTCTCGTTCTGCCCTCTGTTACTACCGAGAACAGTCGAGCTCCATCCTCCTTGGAGCAACCCTTCAAGTAGTTGAAGGTTGCTATCAAATCCCCCCTCAGTCTTCTCTTCTGCAGGCTAAATAAGCCTAGTTCCTTCAGTCTTTCTTCATAGGGCTTGTGCTCCAGCCCTTTGATCATTTTTGTTGCCCTCCTCTGGACTCTCTCTAATCTGTCCATGTCCTTTTTGTAGTGGGGAGCCCAAAACTGGACACAGTATTCCAGATGTGGCCTCACTAGTGCAGAATAGAGGGGAATGATCACATCCCTTGATCTGCTGGCAACACTTCTTCTGATGCAGCCCAGTATGCCATTGGCCTTTCTGGCAGCAAGCGCACACTGCTGACTCATATCCAGCTTCCCATCCACCATGACTCCCAGGTCCTTTTCTCCAGTGCTGCTATTTAGCTGATCACTCCCCAGCCTGTAGCAGTACGTGGGGTTTTTTCGTCCCAAGTGCAGGATTTTACACTTGTCCTTGTTGACCCTCATGAGATTCCTCTTGGCCCACTGCTCCAATTTGTCAAGGTCTCCCTGAATCCTGTCCCTGCCCTCCAGGGTGTCTACCGTTCCCCCCAGTTTGGTATCATCTGCAAACTTACTAAGTGTGCAATCTATCCCATCATCCAGATCATTAATGAAAACACTGAACAGAACTGGCCCCAGGACCGACCCCTGGGGCACACCACTCGTTACTGCTTGCCAACTTGACATGGAGCCATTGATTCCTACATGCTGAAACCGTTGATCTAGCCACTTTTCTATCCACCTTACAGTCCACGCATCTAACCCATACTTCCTTAATTTGCCAATGAGAATGCTGTGGGAAACCGTATCAAAAGCCTTGCTAAAATCGAGGTATATCACATCAATGGCTCTTCCCACATCCACAAATCCAGTCATCTCATCATAGAAGGCGATGAGGTTGGTCAGGCATGATTTACCCTTGGTGAATCCATGCTGACTGTTCCTGATTACTCTATTTTCCTCCAAGTGTTTCAGGATGGAGTCTTTGAGAAGCTGCTCCATGATTTTTCCAGGGATTGAGGTGAGGCTGACAGGTCTGTAATTCCCTGGATCCTCCTTTTTCCCTTTCTTGAAGATAGGTACTATATTTGCTTTTTTCCAGTCCTCTGGCACCTCCCCTGTTCGCCATGAGTTTTCAAAGATAATGGCCAATGGTACTGCTATCTCATCAGCCAGCTCCCTCAGCACCCTCAGATGCAGTTCATCCAGCCCCATGGACTTGTGCACATCTAGTTTCTTTAAGTAGTCCCTAATCTGACCTTCTGTCACCAAGGGCCTCTCTTCTTCTCCCCAGTCTACCGTACCTAGTGTAGTGGGCTGGGAGCTGACCCTGCTTGTGAAAACTGAAGTAAAAAAAGCATTGAGCACTTCAGCTTTTTCCTCATCCTCTGTCACGAGGATGCCTGCCCCATTCAGTAAGGGGCCTACACCATCCCTGATCTTCTTCTTCTTATTGATATACTTGTAGAACCCCTTCCTGTTATCCTTCACATCCCTTGCTAGTCGCAACTCCATTTGTCCTTTGGCCTTTCTGATTTTATCCCTGCAGTCCCGAGCAATGTCTTTATATGCCTCCTTAGTCATCTGTCCTAGCTTCCACTTCCTGTAAGCGTCCTTTTTATGCTTCAGCTCAGTGCAGAGCTCTGTGTTAAGCCACAGTGGGTGCCTTCCACATTTGCTGTGCTTTCTCCTTATCGGAATTGTATCTTCCTGTGCCCTTAGCAGGGTTTCTTTAAAATGCACCCAACTCTCTTGGACACCTTTCCCCTTCAGATCAGCCTCCCAAGGGATCCTGCCCATCAGTTCCCTGAGGGAGACAAAATCTGCTTTTCTGAAGTCCAGGATCTGCGTTTTGCTTCTTTCCTTCTTTCCTTTAATCATCAACTTGAACTCAATCATTTCATGGTCACTGCTACTCAGGTTGCCATTCACTTCTACTTCCCTGATAAATTCTTCTGTATTTGTGAGCAGCAGATTGAGAGGTGCAAGGCCCCTAGTTGGTTGCTCCAGCATTTGTATCATGAAGTTGTCCTCAACACTCTCCAGAAACTTCCTGGATTGCCTGTGCACTGCTGTATTGGCCTTCCAGCAGATGTCAAGGTAATTGAAGTCCCCCATGAGAACCAGGGCCTGTGCTCTAGAAACTTCTGTCAGTTGTCCATAGAATGCCTCATCCACCTCCTGATATTAAAATGTCTATAGCCTTATGCACACCAGGAAGCTGTTCTGTTTTAACTAAAAGCTGGTCTACACAGAATGAAATTGATACAAAAATCAACATTAACGCAGAATAGATAGATACAGTTCAAACACTGCAACCTCCTAGCACAGTCACACGTATACTGGTGTAAAGGTGATTGTATCAATATGGTTTATTTGTGTAAATTTACAAAACTGTAAAAAAAAAAAAAAAAAAAAAAAAAAAAAGCAGTCACCTGTGTGGACAATTCCTAAGTCAATTTAGAAGCTAATTTAGTTAAATTGGTGCAACATTTTTCTAAGGATACTCTTAAAACCAAAACTAAATTCTCACAGAGATAAGGCCTATGTTTGTGAGGCTTGTAGTCAGACACTGCTCTGATCTCTGTTTTGCTAAGTGAGTTTGGGTAGGAGTGTCACTCATTACTCTTGCAAGTTTATCTTGTTAATAGCCTTACAAAGGATAAATTCTGACATCAATAAAACACACATGAAAAATACATATGAAGATCAGGAAGAGATCTGAAGTAGTCTGAATATGAATTCCCAAGCATTTCAATTATTCAAATACAAACTGAAGTAACAATGATGGAGAAAAAATACTGAATGGATATACATGGCATGGCAGTACAGAACAATTTCCTTACACAGCCTGTTGAGCAACTAACAATATCAGACGTTATTACCGACTTTATAGTGGCAATTAAACTAAGTATGATAAATAATATAGCACTCCTAAAGCCTAGCTGTTTCTCCAGCTACTAATAACATTGCATTTTAAATGCTTCTGAGAATATATTAAACAGCAATCATCAACAGCTGAAAAAAAAAATTTAAAACAATGTGGAATGAGTTTTTCTTTAAAAATCAAAAACTGCCATCTGTTGTCTGGAGCAGTGGTTCTCAACCACTGTGTCAGGGCACATTACAATGTCACCGCACAGCGGTAAGTGTATCACTGAGAGCTGGGAAGATGACTGGATTTGACCTGGAGGGAGTGGGCTAGTGTGTTCTATAGAGTCACAATATGCTTCCAAGAGAGTCATGATCCATGAAAGGTGGAGAACCACTGGCCTGGATAAATCAATGGTACATACATATAGGTTAATTAAACTAACAAAGGTGGTGCATATCTAAGGCCATCATGGTGCCAGCAAGATCAGAAAGATAGGCAGAAAAAAAATACTATAAACAAATCTCACAAGAGAACATTATCCTTGCTCTAAAATTGCTTATGTTCTAATTCCATTTCTGAAAAATGAGTGGCTGAGACAGTTTCCAATTGAGATTATTAGTGACAGCAGACCTGAGTACTAACCTGAAGAATGGAGTGTGGATCAGAAGAAGGGGCAAAATACTTCCTAGTCTACTGCTTAGTTGTCCCAGAAGAAGCAGAAAGACATAAATCCACTAATTCCACTCCCATTATTCTGGTCACATGAGGAACCTTTTATATATTATACAAAATGAAAAGAGGAAGGAACTCTGCAGCTGGAATGCACTTGCAGCTTGTTCTCTATCTTTAATAGTGGATTCTGAACCATGTTAAGACACCAGGGTTATCTGTTTAAAAATGGGTTACATCCATCAATGATCTGTGCAGTAATGGACAACCACACACTGCAGACTGGTAGATACATAGAAAGTCCTGCAATTCATTATGAGATTAAACATATGAGGAAGCAGTGACAGAGATACTATTAAATACCTATGCCTGAGGTACAAGAGTGAGAACCTTCTAATTACCATAATCAAAAGACATCTCCCTAATTTCTTTTTTAATATATTTATAAAGAAGTCCTAGAGAACAATAGTGCTTTCTAGATAATTAGGTGATTAAGTAGCGCTAGTTCAATGTCACAGTAAACTACATGAAGTGATGCTCTTGTCACCAGGGTGGGGGGAAGTGGGGATGAGAAGAGATAAAAATGGCAAGATATAACATGAATGTCAAATTATTAATGAAGTCATATTAATCAATATATTTATTTTATACTCGACTGTTTGTAACCACTCATGACACTTAACTAAAATTTAATATTGTAACTTCCCACCTCCAAGCTTTTTCCCCCACAGTAGCTGCAGTGAAGAATGATAGGTGGAAGACGCTGCTTCTGTATTGCTGCTTTACTAGATCTACAAGTCTTCTGGCTGCAATTAACAAAATATTTTCAATAGGCCATAGATTTACGTAAGAGTTTTGACTCTAAAATTGTGGTAATTTAAAACCAAATATTCACGTAAAATTGCTATAACCACTAGGGGTTGGGCTTTAAGATAATTCAGTTTGTATCTAAATATTCATATTCCACCACTCAGGATTACTTGCATGAAAATAGCTTCTCTCAAATATGCACATTAAACAAGTCTAATCTATGCACTCAGGTGCAACAGCTCAATAAGAGGTTCTCTCAATCTGAGATTTTAGCCTCGCAAAATAAGTGAATATGATTAATCTATTTTAGCGACTGGCATGAACAAACAGAACAACCTAAACCAGACCTTGTATTACAAGCATTTCAATCAGAAATATGCATTAAGTCCTGAAAAACAATTTTTTAAAATATTTTATAGGAGTTAAGAAAAAGTTAAAACTATCCCAAAAGACATACAATTTTAAACCATTGATTCATTTTCTCTGTTCTCAAAAGCGACATCAAATGCTAATGCAATACTTTTTTCAGATTGTAAACTCACATATATTCAGCTTTAGTTCAAAATGAAAAATTAGATGTACTCATTGTGCTTATCAAAAAAGAGGAAAATTTACAAACCTAAAATGGTCTAAACAACATTAAAAAGGCTATAACTTCACAAAAAGGGTGACAATTATGCTAGATCCTCATTCCCAGAGAGTAAGATGGTCTAGGGATGTCTCAAAAGAAAAAATCAGACTAGAGCTGTGACAAATATAAACAACATTAAGGACACAGTGTGACCAGGAAGTGACTTTGTGATTTCCCTGTTGTCAAACTTAGAGGAGAAACCTGCCTTTTCATAAGTCCAACAGAAAACATGACATTCAAGTCTATAAGAGTTAGTTAGCATGAGGATTCACTCACTGTCCAACTAAAAATAAAAAGACATATTGATATAAAAGAGAACTTCTTCTCAGAATAGAAAAATAAGTTTCTTCTTCCCTTTATTTGAAAACAAGCTCTGGAATTAAAGTCTGAAGAAAGATTATCTTCTTAAAGCTCAGTCCAAATAATATTAAAATACTCTAGAGAAAGGATGAATACAACTATTTTGTCCAGAAGTCTGTGATACAAGTATCTTTGAAGGAGTCCATAGTAGCAGCCTAGCCACAAATCCAAACCTATTTTCAGGTTAGCCAAATCATAACAATACAATGTGCAACCAGATATCCATTAACACAGTCTGCACTGCCAAGCAAACTGATGCCAAAAGAAACAAAAACATAAAAATAAGGGATAAAAGGGCTTTATGATAGTGATTTACTCCATTCCAAATGAACCTCTTACAATATTTGATACTGAAAGTATGGAAAGGAACTGAGGAGCAGTATTGCAGGTGTGGGAAGAATACTGAAAGCCAATAGTTTTAAGGCCACCTGGCATAAAGCACAGTTGATTACTAAATAATGAAGCTGTCTAGGATTGTGAGCTGTGATCACTGGGACCAGGAAAAGACTTTCCATCTAAGAAACTTAAGCTTTCACCAGTTTTTATCAGGGCCTACAAAACAATGGGGCTCCCTATCCCAAAGTTTCAAAAGTGTCAGGCCATTCATGCAAGAACCTGGCCAGAAGGACTAAAGAGATGCTGGTCCCCCTTCATCTAGGTTATGATAACCTGAAATAGCTGTCAGTTTATCTACATGGACTAAGTTTTTAAAGTTAAAATATGAAGGATGAAAGTTGATCAAGCCATTTTTACACAATGCAAGTGAAGGGTATCATTTGCTCCTGACGTCATCACCACAAGCCTTTTCCTGTTGGAGCTGTTAGTCTTTCCAGTAGGTGGCTCCAAAGATATCAAATGGATCTCTGTCAGGGACCAAACTGCCACAAGAAGAGCTCTCAGATTAGGAAAGACAAAGGAGCCCTGGTTTTTAATGATGATCTGAAACCAGATGCTCAGTCTGATGGTATCTGCTGTAAACATATGCAATAGAGTTGACAACTTCACTGATCTGAGCATGTGACTGTCAGAAGTCATTGAACCCTCACCTCTACTGAACTTTGCCAAGACCTATGCTATTAGAAAAGTATATAGCGGTGTTCCCAACCTTTTTCAGGCTGTGGACCCCTTTTTAAACAAAAAAAAAAAAAAATCTTTGCTGCCCCCTTGGGTGATTATGGAATCTGGCCCACATAGGCAGACCCTGGCTTGCACCACTCTTCTGGCACTGCTGGGACAGCTGGAAAGCGGCGCCACCGCCAACTGCGCCACTGGTGAGCTGAGCTGAGGCAGCTATGGCCCCCTGCCCCTGCCAGGGAGCTGCCACGGCCCCATCCTCTTGCTGGGATCCGGCCCTGGGCGGGGAGAGGCAGCCCTGGTGGGGAGCATCAGGGCTGCAGCTGGAGTCTGGTCCCGATAGGGAGAGGCTCCACAGACTCCCTGCAATATGTCCGTGAACCCCTGGGGATCCCCAGACCCAAGGTAGGGAATCACTGGTATAAAAGAATCTCCTTTTCCAAAATATAGATTAAATGTCACTTGCTGATGCAGATTTATTTTATTACTAAGAGAAGATGATTGCCAGTACTTGTTCGGGTAAGCAGAGAAGATATCTATGTCTGGTGCCTCTGCCACTAGGAAACAAACTCTCCTTCCAATCTTCAAACCAGAGACCACACGAGATATTTTCATAGATCAAATTAGTTTGCCTATGATTGCCTTCTTCTGCCCTGTCAAATGCATGGTTATTAGGAATGTCCTAAAGCAGAAGATGCAAACCAGTTCCTTTCTGCTTGTTTCCACAAAATACTGAGATCTGACTCTGACTGACTCAGGATAATCAGAAATCTGAAGGTTATCAGTGGAAGTATAACTTTTCCCCAGAAATGAAAAAGAAAAACAAGGAGTCGTGTGGCACTTTAAGACTAACAGATTTATTTTTTGCATGACCTTTCGTGGGAGAAAATCCCACTTCATCAGATGCTTCGAAGATGGGTGAACTTACAGAATGGAATGAAAATAAATGCAAGGGGGTGTAAAACATAGGATCAGGTCATACAGTAACAGCAAATCAGAGCAGTTGTTAAGTTCAAACCATGGGAAGCCTGAAGTCAAATTACCTTTTGTAATGGGAAAAGACTTACTCTCCCAGGATGAATATATCCATGGTCACTATAAAGTAGTGTTAAGAAGTCCTTTCATATTTGCAAATTGTCACTGCATTGCCATCAGGTCAGAGATACCTGTTAAAAGCTGTGTAGAAAAATTGTTTGTCGAATATACATATTAATGTTAGAAAAGTGAATATTTCATACATATAGCATTATAAGATAATACAAAGGTAGTTTTGCTTGTGTCGCTCTGCTTATGTAGCACTTCAGAATTTAGCTGAAAGAGCTTCAAGGTTGTGTAAATCACAAACTCTGGTTTGTGTGTCTTAGTTGTAAAACGCTGTATTCTGTGAACAGCAACGAAAAACTGTCATGAAGCAAATGTTAATTTCCAGTGTCCTGCACAGCTAAGGTGACCAACAAAAACCAAGGCCACAAAACCAGATTAACACAAGAACTAATACAATGAAGCCAGTGAGGTTAACAACAAAGAATAAAACACAATAAGTGGACAAAAGTTTAAGTAGGATAAGCAAAAAATGTATTAATTTGGGTTTTCAGATTTAATGTTTTAAATTAGGGGTTTAGAATAAACAGGTATACAGATGAGGTAACTGAGTAAATTAAGTCTGTGCAAAGTTGCAAAACAGGATATATAAGATAGTTGACTGACAGTAGGAGAGTGGAAAATATATATGGAAGAACATAGGCTATGTCTACACTTAGGTTAGTTTGAGTTAACTTAATTTGAACTAATTAATTCAAACTAAAAATGATTAATTAGAACTAAACTAATTTGAATTAACATGGACACACTAGGAAAACCAATGCAAAACTACCATATCCATGGACACAGAATTTGCTAGTTCGAATTAAGAGAAGGGCACCATAGGAGGTTTGGCAAGATGGCCCCCAAGAAGGGCCATGCCCCCACCCCATATATAGAAAGAGGAAGGCACCCTGGGAGGAAGAAGGTCAAAAGGTGTTGATTTGAATTAATGATTAATTTGAATTAACATGGCTACACTGGGTTAATTCAAACTAATAAGTTTGAATTAACCATTACTTTGAAGTTAAGCGAGGTTTTATAACTTCAAAGTAAGCTCTCATTAATTCGAATTTAGGAATTCCTTTGTTTGAATTAATGAAAGCCAGTGTAGCCATGCATTTAATTTAATTCAAATTAGTCTTCATTAATACAAATTAAATATTAAGTGCAGACATACCCATAGAGACCAGAGATTTGAAAAGAATTGCCCAGGAGAGGTAATTTGATCATTTATCTTTCTTACCAGTTTTTCCATGTTTATGTAACATATGGGTTTTTGCATTTTCTTAAAATTTACAAAAATAAGGCCAAAAAACTTTTAAGCCTAAATTGAAATTGATTTCATTTGTTATACAAACCTGATATTACCCATTCCCCAAGAATAACATGAGAGTCTCAGTACTTCTCTGCTCTCCTAGCACTGAATTATTCCAATTCAAAACAGCACAAATCTTCATATATTTTCCATTAAAAACAGATGCCTATCTTTTGATTTTTAACATCACACTGTATTCACTAGACCCTTTTAGAAACAGTTAGCATTGTCTAGGATGGCATGCATATGTCTACACTGCAATTAAAAATCCACAGCTAACCCATACCAGCTGACTCAGGCCTGTGGGGCTGTTTCACTGTGTACACACTTCCAGACTCAAGCTGGAGCCAGGGCTCAGACCCTGTGACTTGGCATGGACTACCCAGGAACTTTTAAATGCAATGTAGACTTATCCTTCCTTAGTCAATAAGCAAGCCTCATGGCACAGAGATCCCACTTATTTTCTAAAATATAGTGAGAAAAGATGCAACATCTCTACTCCTAGAAATTCTGTTTTACTACTGATTATTGTACTTGAAATCACTATTATCTTGTCTTTCTTAATTTTTCTATATTGTTACCTATGAAAACTACGTCCATTATTAACACTTATATAGACTCTGATACAGATGCCAGGTCAGTGGCATCGAGACTCAAGAGCAGTAAATATTTCTCTTACTGATCAACTAAGATTACAAAAGATGGAGCAGACAAAGCAACAAGATCTTGCTAAGACACTAAGATAGTATACAACTACATGGATGACTGAAGAAATTGCAGTTACTAGTTACTATACCAAAACTGAATATAAATTAGTCAGCTCATCAGGATACTGTACAGTAGGTAAAAGTCTGCCCCCTGGTTTGTCCTCACAAATATTTGCCATACATGTGCTAACAAATATGGCTGTTTCAACTTCTCAGCTCACCAGGTGAAAGAAGAAAATAATTCAAATGTATCACAAAAACAAGATATCTACTCAATTCCTCTTAATTCTATAACATGCATATTTGGGGCTAATACCTCTTTACCTTATGACATAATATGATTCAGTGTACATTTTAGCTCAGAATCAAGAAGTGCCCTCAAATACCTGAATAACTTTTCAAAGACAGGTCTTTCAAAAGTCTCACTATTCGAAAAGAAAATAAAGGTTATTTCTGCAAGATGTTAATATTTTACATTAAAAGGTAAGTTCCTGCAAAATACAGAAAGACAAAATATACTTTGTGTACCCAAAAGCATCCCTGGGCAAATAAGTCGCAGCAAGTAAGAGAATACAGGTGCATATTTTTTATTTTCCTTCTAAATAGCAGAGAGAGAAGTTGAAAAAAGTAAATAATGTAGACTGTTTCTAGACAAGTGAATACCAAAATCTGTATTATCCACCTTGGTTCTTCCTCTGCAATAGAAACTACTAGCAAAACTGGATGTCCTTAAGATTGTAAACAAGGAAGAAAAACACTAATTTCCATCAATGGAATTAAGAGAAATTATTTTATTTGAAGCCTTTTTAGTATCACAAATCAGTATTTTCTATACCAGTATGAAAACACTCACACACAACATGTATGTGAATAATTCTTCAACACAGAAAAATCAAACGGGGCAAAAAAACAACCTTAGCTGGCTTCAAAACTGAGCTTGATAAATTTTTTTGAAGGGGGTGGTATGATGGGATGGCCTAGTTTGGCAATTGATTGATTTTTGACTACTAGTGGTGGATATGCCAGTGACCTCAAAAGAGATGTTAGATTGGGTTGGTTCTGAGTTATTACTGAGAATTATTTTTCTGGGTGTTGGGCTGGTAAGTCTTGCCCACATGCTCGGGGTTTAACTGATTGCCATATCTGGGGTCAGGAAGGAATTTTCTCCCAGGACAGATTGGCTAAGTCTCTGCGGGGTTTTCACCTTCCTCTGTAGCATGGGAGGTAGCTCAGTTGTTAGTGGATTCTAAGTACTTTAAAACTTTTGAATCACAATTTGAGGACTTTAATAACTCAGTCACAGGTTACAGGTTTATGACAGGAGTGGGTGGGTGAGGTTTTGTGGCCTTCATTGTGCAGGTCAGACTAGATGATCATATTGATCCCCTCTGACCTTAGAATGTATGAGTATGCCCATAAAACCTTTCATAAGAAATACTCATTGTAACTTTGGTTTTGAAGCAGCTACTTTACAACTCAAGCCATGGTGAGTATGGACTGGTGGAGAAAGGGTGGAGGTGGGGATTGTTATATGGGAAGTTTAGATGCTGGGTGCGCCTGAGCATGAGTACAAAAAAAGTGCACTGAATGCTGCCAATATGTAACACAGGCAGTGTTGATTTTGGCTGATCTCACTAAGAGCGACAGAGGCACACGGAACACAGCTGTTTCTGTCATTCTAGAGCTGTCCAGGCCAATAGGTAGCTAGCCTGTTTACTACAACGCTGCCAATGGAAATCATAGCACCAGTGCAGGAATTTCTCCTGTCATGGGGAAGACATACAACCACCATCCCCATGAACATGAAACATTTAGGCAAGAACTGTAGAGCATCTCCTGGAAGTTTAATTGAGATTGATGAAGAGAATACAAGGAACACACCTGTTAAGATAAACAAAGTACTCTGCTTGAGACAGAAGTGTGGACTCCTGCCCTTCCACCCCACCCCCTCTAATAAGCAACAGACAGGAAAAACAAACTGCTTTCACTTTTTTCTTCTGCCAGAGCACAGGGCAGTGATTTGATGAGGCCTGCGTAATTCAGCTGGCCATATTTTTTTTTAATTTATTTTCTAACACATAATAGGTGATTGAAGTAATAACTGCATAAGCACTCCAAAGCATTTTCTTTAATTGTATTCCCAGTAATGGTTTTACAAGTAAATCGAGGAATGAAAAGTCAACTCCTTTATTCTCTAAACACATGAATAGGATGGCCACTATTTTTAAATAGAGAAGAAGGATGAGAGAGAGCAAACAAAGATTTCAGGCAACAAAAAGGAGGGAAAATGCTCATAAGGAATAATGCATCTACACACTTACCTGAGCTCCCTCCCCCTCATCTGTACTAGTCCAGCAGGACTGGCTTGACTCCAGCTGAGTTTTGAACAGCTCCTGGTTCACTGCATGGCTTGCATCTGCTTCATATTCCCACTCTCACCCACTCCACGCACTGCAGCTCTCACCAAGCGTCCACATCTAGAGTCATGGCACTGGTGTACTTCTACCACACATAGCAGCAGAGTCAGCAGGTCTGCCCAGGACAGCTCCAGACTCGTTTTTGCCTTCCCCTTCCTTCTGATGGGCCTGCTGAATCTTGGCTTTCATCAACCATTGCTGCTCATCCCTGCCATACCCCAGGTTTAGCATCCCCTGCACAGTCTGCATGTTCCTATCTAGATCCTCACTTGGGCATGCACAGCCTCTTTTTCCCCCCACAGGCAAAGGTAATCCATGACTTTTTCTGCTCCAGGCTCTACTGACTGCATGGATCTGGCATGGTCAGATGCTCATAAAGGTGGACAGTCAGGAAAAGACATTCCAAAAACAAGCTGGAAGACTTAAAAGGTGTAGGCAGACTTAGAGTAATGGTGATCCCTGGGCAGAGGAGTTCAAAATTATGACCTGAGTAACCACTGTTGCAGGGACAGAAGTATTGTGGGATTGCTCCTGAAGGACAGTTATTGTCTGAACAGGAAACACACTGTCTATGCTTGCACTACCATCAACATAAGTAGTCACAGAGAGAGTTGAGAGAGTCTGTGTTTTCCAAGATGATGGTGTTACTGCATCAATGAACAGCACTCATGTCAGAGAGAAGCAAACTATGATGTAGACCTATGCAAAGCTGTGTCAAACCACATTAGGTCAACCTAACTTTGTAGTGTCAGTCAGGCTTTAGATTCACAATATCCTGGATTTGGAGGATGTTGGACCACAGAATCCACAAACATTTCCTTACCCATCTTTACAACAATTTTTACAGTTTTATTAGGAAAGCAAAGAGGAGGGGAAGTATAACAACAATCCTGAAAGCAATATTGTGAGGTAAATTGATAATAAACATCTTGGATGGAAAGATTTAATGCTGCATTCATCGACATTATCAAACTTTATAGCTCTGTTTTTTAATTAAAAAGAAGGCACATAATTTCAGCTCTGGTGGGATAGCACTGTGTATTTAGTTAACTGACAATACTTATTTATTTCTTTTATAAAACACAATTTAAATTAATTCTATGTTAAAAGAAGCAGTAAATCAAATCTACTACTGGAAAACAACCAAGAACTCAGCAACGTGTTTCAGCCTGCTAGCAAGTCAGATTATGCTAGTTCTGCCCCATACTTCTCCTAAGCAGGCACCAAACCATCTATGGCTAGAAACACATTCATCAAAACTGTTTCCTTACCAGTGAGTAGTAACAGGAGAGCTGATGAGCAAGGATTATGTTAGATATTAGCCTGTTACAGCTCAGAGGTGAGTGGTACCCATGTTCTTCAGTCTTTCTGTGTGCACTCTTTCAAGTGACAGGCCTACACCTGCACTCCCATCAGAAAGAAACTCTTTTCACTTTAAACTGGATCACCAGATAACAGCACTCCCTGTTTACCCATCATATTTACTTCTCATGGTCCTAAATGGTTTTTGCCCCTGTTATGGAATCCTCCCTGGAACTGTAATCAGACAAAGAAAAATGACTCTCTGCATGGTTTAACCCTTAATCATATTTTGAACACAAGATAAGCACCAAACCCAGATACATATTTAACACATAGATATTAATGCAGATTATTCCCATATTCTTCACAAAGCCTCAAACTAGATAAACAGCATTCTGATAGGATGACATCATAGTGTTCAATATTTTATTTCCTTAGCATTGGTCATAATACCATGATTGTCTTATTTCCTAGCAATAGATACTGGAGGCAGGGAATAGAAGAGGCAGGGAGGGAGACAACAGTTTTATAGCATGGTTATTATGGAATTCACTTTGGTGGGTTTATTTGTAAACTAAAATTCCCTTCAAGTTCTTGGCCTGAAGCCACTTTTTCTCTCTTGAAGAGGTATTCTATGTCCTTGTTGAAGGCTTGAGGATCATTTTCTTACCTCACCCACTTTTCACACAAATACCTTTGCTCTTAAAAACCTACAATCTTACAGCTGATTGGAACAGATCTCAGACTATATTAACATCTTTTACTCATCCAAATAGATCACTGCTGAGCAAAGTATGCCCCAGTGCTGGGTCACCACCACCAAAGTTACAATATGTATTATAAAAGTAGTATCAGTAGATGTGCTACAACCAAGAAGCAGAGTACAGTGGTTACATTTCAGTCAGAATGAGTATAGTTAAACTGACCGTGTACCTCCCTTCTTGGTTCTTTCACTGACTTCCTCTAGCCTCTCTCTTCCAGGCACCACACTAAACACACATACAATCTCTGTATTTATCACTCCTAGTTCTCTTTCTACCACCTATGTTACCAAACCCACTTTGCATAACCCTTTACTGCCTGGCCTTTTATGTTTGGAACTCTCTTCCTTTCAATGTATCAGGCGTTGTTCTCTTTAACTAAGTCACTTCTTTTAAAAAAGAAAGGGGGGGGGATGGGAACCACTTTTTGCAGTCTTTTAGCAATAACCCCACAAGAATCATCTTCATTTTTTCAAGAATGAATGTTATTTACTTTGTGTGTCATACTGCGCTAAGTTAAGACAGTACATTCCTTGAAACAGAAATCATTTCTTTTTCGTTCCTTAGCACCAAGCACACTGTAAACAGGTGCCAACAGTGGCACAAGCCCATTCGGAGCAGCACGCCACACCCACTACAGAGCCACAGAAATGGCCGCTTCTACCACCGAAAGTCACTTTGAGCAACTTTTTCAGGGGCAGCTGGGCATAGGGGGTCCCCACCATGTCCATGCCCGATGCCTGCCATGTAATGAAGCTGCCTGGAGTGGCTCCTCTTCTCAGCATGCCACCTCCAAAAAGAGCCATTCTGGGTAGCTTCTTTCTGCAGCATTCCTTGGGACCCCTTCCTCAGGCACACCACCAAGAGGAGCCACCCTGGGCAGCTTCTTTCCACAAGTAGCTCCTTTCAGTGGCATCCTAGGAAACATGTCTCCACCCTCCAGCTGTGACCACCACTAAATTATGCAGCTATGGCTTTTTTTTTTTTTTTTTTTTTTTTTTTAGTGGAGGAGCTGCCAGCACCAGCTGATGGTTGGGGAGGAAGAGCTAGCACAGGGTCAGCAAAGGCTGCTAACCCCTGCTGTAAACATTCAAAGATAGATAATCCATAAAACACTACCAGTGCTGCCCCTGCCCTGTGCTGGAGGCTCCTGCACCTTGGAAACTGGACTTTTCACCAAGGCCCCAAAGAAACCACAGCAGCTGAAATTCTAAATTAGAGCATCACCTGACCAGGCTGAACCTCACCTTGATCAGGCTGGCCATGTCCACACTTGAGACTGTACCAGCCAGTTTCAAAAGTTGAGTACTGGTCATTGATGGCTGACAAAGCAGGGATCAGGACAAGCCACATGGCTGAGAAGTTCCAAAAAGATAGATGTGTTAGTCTAGTTCAGCAAAACAAACAAGGAATCCTGTGGTACTTTAAAGATGTGTTATTCTTTAAAAGTGTGACATGATTCCTTGCTTGTTTTACATGGCTGTCTGTTCTTGAGAACTAAGGGACTGAGTTCTGCCAGACTGTGCACATACGAACCTATGGCATTGATTTGTCATAGTATCTCTTCGCATGCTTAGAGGCTAGGAAAGGAAGACTTCAGAGAGCTGTTGATTTTTCCAAAATCTGAGCTTACTTAAAGTCTGAATGTGACACTGGGAAAATCTTTAAAGAAGTAAGGATGATAGAATGAAAGGATTAAAATAATCATACTTAGGGCTCTTTGATCTGGGAGGGTCATAGTTAAAGGACAGATTAAAAAAAATAATAATAATTAAGGACTGTGTAAGTTCTCTCCAAACAAAATAATGGCATATTATCCACTGCCTACAGCCATTACAACCACCTCAGGGTGAAAATTAATTAGCTCTTATTAAGTCAAGCAACATTAAACTTGTTTGGTATTTGGATGGAAGATGTCTGAACAACAACAAAAAATACTTATAAATCAGATATTATAAAGTAAAATATTGCTTGCAGTATTTGGTAACTCTCTTCATTGAGCTGGTACTAACTCAGTAATCCATCATGATGTTAGAAAGCACTTATTTACTTTCAGATACAACCATAAAATCAGGACTTGACCACTTTTAGCCTAGGATTTTTAAAGGCACGGAAGAACGTCAAATAATTTCTGTGGGATTGGACACAACTTCCTTAGGGGTTTTCACACCTATATAAAAGGTTCTGGCCAAACTCCAAATTGATTAATTATTGCCAAACTTGAATTCTTGCTGTAATTTCAATTTCATTCTCCTCCTAACCACACTGTTTTGCTGGCACAGAACGGTTACCATGTTCCATCCCACAGGGAATTATAGCCTATTTTGTAGCTGGAATCTCACTGGATGAACAGCACTGTGTAACTATAAAGGGCCAGATGTACAGCAGACATATATAGACATAGCACCACTGACTTTATTGTAACTATTCCAATTTACACTTGTGGAGGATTACAAGATATTTATTTCCAAAGCAGCAAAAATGTGATGCATGTGTGTGCGCCATTGAGGCTTTGATTTAATTTAGCCAGAAACCCTTTTGAAACAGTAAACAACTAGGCAAATCTATTAATATTTTTCCCTCTGAGAATTTTCAGCATTGAACCAGCCTTGTCAGTAATGCAGTCTCAGGGTAGAATGGACAAGTAGTCTTATGTTCCTGCTCCATAAAAACAACCTATCTAACTCTGCTATAGCTTTAGCAAAAGCAACAAGTGCTAAAAATAGCAGCATGCTTTAATATTTTTCTCAACTTCAAGCACTCAGAGCTACAACTGATAGCTCAGTACAATTTCTTCAGCTTTCTTTCAAAGGCTTATTTTTATACCAGAGGATATTTAATGTAATTTTAATACTTACCTCAAATTTTGCATGTAGTGATAAATTAGTCCCACATAAAATTATATCTAAAAACTGTAGCAAACACGTGCAGTACAATTTTAATTTCTAGAAAACCCTTCTCTGTGGTTACATTCCCACTTAATGATGCTGTATCTAAAAAACAAAAACAAAACAAAAAAAGAACCCACACACTAAACCACAACTGATAAGAAAATATCAAATAGTCAGTACTGGCAAACAAAGCTAAGTTGTGCCAGTTTAAAAAGCAGCTTTTTAACAGTTAAACTATTAAATAATATTCACCTTTCATCTATTTCATCAACACAGTTAAATAAATTATTGTTCATAAGGGCTCTAGAGACATTTAAATAGACATGTATTTCCGTACTTGGTGAAACATCTTAATATACCCAGGGTTTTCATACTGTGATCTATTTCTGCGGAGTAGAAGGCAGTGTATATTTGAAACTCGTTTTCAACATTAATGTTGGATAGAAAAGGAACAAAACAGGAAATTGTACATATGCTGTAGCAACATATTTTCAATGACAAATAAATAATTGTTGGAAGATTTTTCTCCCCTTTTGAAGTGTCTCTTGACATTATGGTTGAGTCTGGGCAGGAAAAAAAAAAAAATCTTCACTTGTTTTCAGTATACTGATTCATTGCCAGGAATCCAATGCAAATGCACTGTTCCACTTGCTCTACTAAAATTAGTTTTTGTAATGCTAGACTACTCCTTCAGAAGAAGAAAAGAAGAACTGAAAACCTTACTTGTTAAAAGATTAATGCTCACTTCTATCCGTAAAGCCATTATACACCTCACACGCTGATCTTCAGCTCCTAAGGTATACTTTTTATATTCATTAGCTTCACGATGGAGACAATAAATAGTAAACTATTTTGCAGAAATGTTTCAGAATCAAAGTTATATTAATCCAGTCATCTCATGTACTGTTGGCACTGCACACTCAAAATCAATAATGCCAGAAAGAGGCAATCAATATGTATCCTGAAATAATTAAAAAAGAAAACGTACATTAAAATACAGAGTATAAAAATAAGTGAACAGCATCAAGTATGGATGATGTCTTGGTATAAACTTTGAACAATCTATTCCTGTTACCTTTCAGGTAAACGATATGTGGGGAAAATATCGAGATTAAAGATGAGCAGGGGACTGTTTCCTATCTTGTGGATAATTTTGAGAGTTTACAGTTTTTTCCCCTCTTGAATCAGGATGAAACTTTGAAATATCAAAAATGTTTGTGAACCCTTTTGCTTCCTTTTTGGGGAGGAAGGAGGGTAAAGGTCGGAGAGAATTCAATCAAAAATCATTTTGATCATTTTCAAATACTTTGGTTCAATTTCAACTTTTTTCCAGTTTAATTACTTACATTTCAAAAGTAAAAATAATTCCAAACAAAAAATAGTTTTAAATTATCAAAAGATAACATTTTAACAATTTTAAACCTTTTCTCTCCTCAACATTTTTTCAAGCTGGGACAATGATCAAACCCAACCTCATTTCACAATTCCATTTGTTACAAATCTGCATTTTTTTAACCCCCCAAAATTTAAAAATTTCCTCGTCAGCTCTAGTCAGGATACCATTTTAACTTAAAAATCCTTCTGCATTAAGAGTTGCATCATTTTTAAAAATGTGAGATGGCTAAAATACCAAGTACTTTTTTGAAGCAAATAAAAATGATCATTTTAAAATATTTTGGAGTTTTTATCTGGAACTCATGGAATTACATTTATTCACAATTATATACCTTTTCTTGAAAATGTGAATAGAGACATAGAAGAATGAAAGGGCACCCCTATTTTGAGGAGCATTTCTGGTCTTCTAAAATTCATATAATTCAATATTAGTGGAACAGTCTACTGTAAAACCACAAGGTAACAACAGAAAGTATGCTTCTGATGCTCAATACTTACACAGTCTTCCACAAGATCTGATTACATTAAAGATAAACCCAACAGGCTTCTGATATTTAAGGCAAAACAAAGTGAAAGTCTGACATGTCTGTTTTTGCTTTTCCATTTACCCTATGTAAATATTTTGAATCTTTACTTTGCCAAGGAAAATCTGTTAGTTTGTTTGCTTGTTTGATTTTTAAGGGCAGGTGGATTCCCATAACTCTGTCAGGAAAGTCTTCAAATCTATTACCTTTATGTACCATTAACTGAGACTTGGCCTACATCGCTAGCAAAATTCAGCAGCAGTCTATGGGAGTTATACAAACTATGCAGAGAAGCTTGCATAACTCCTGCCAACAACGTAACTCCCCTTTAGTGCACCTTCTTCACTGTGCTGCACCAATGGGAAATGCATTCTTGTCAATTCAGTGCTTTGCCACTTCAGATGGTAGTTTTATTACATCGATTTCCAGATCAACTGAGCATGTCTTTACTGACTGCTCAGGCAATCTGGAAAAATTGATCTGATGGCAGCAAATTTGTCACTGTTAGTGTAGACATACCCTGAATGTCAAAGAAAATGTTTTTAACAACTTGTTACTTTTGGCTTTATATACCAACCAGAAAACTACCACTTAAGGCAATAATTACTGCAAGAAACCAGTGGTTTATTCCTTTTTGGTTGTTTTATTCTACGTTTGTCAAAAACAACTTCAAGAATTTGGCTTACTTTAAAGGGCAGGAAGGGGGAACAACATAAACTCCCATTAAAAGACTATTTTTTAAATAGTGTGTTATTTACTTCACATAGTGTATTGGTTTCATTCTTAACATTATGCCAATCTAAGTTATGTTTATCCAATGTTAATTCAGAAACACGTAAAACTATTTTCTAAAAACCTATTAATTAGCCCCACAAGAGCAATTTTGATGTATTAGCAATTCATGCATTTTAGATTTAAAATAAAGAGACAGCCCTACCTTCCCATGACAAAACCTAAACCATTCAAACTCTGGTCCTACTTACACTTTATGTGAGCTCACCAATTTCAGCAAGGTTAGATATGGTGTTATATAAAGCCATACTTTAGCTCACAGAGTCTAAATCAGGAGTCCCAAACTCACAGCCCATGGGCCACATGCAGCCCTAAAGTTATTTCCAGCAGCCCGCAATGACGCTATTGTTATCCATATTTTCAATATTGTTGTACGAAAAGGTTTCAGTGCTGCGTCCGTCAGACTAACCTACTAGTCCTCATGCAGCCCTTGTGGTGATTTTGAGTTTGAGACCCCTGTTCTAAATCTTGCTTTCATTCTTACCGACATAAATTGGGAACAACTCCACTTTTTCAAAGGCTCTTGACTTCTTTTGGACTAAGTAATACCTTCCAAAACATCTTAATATTTAGAACAAACCACATACGCAGTCCTATAATTTAAGGCGTTTATGCTCTAACATTTATTTTCTTTAAAAGGAATGTAAAATCCTATACAGTGACCCTGGAGTATTACACTTTTAATTTTTAAAAGAGTAATATTTTTTTAAAATGTTATTTGGGTTATCAGACACTCTTGAAATTGTGTATGAATAGATTCTTTAACCCAATAACAGTAATTTTTGTAACAAATTTAGAAAAGGGAGATTTACATTAAAAGGAAGGTCAATCCAATCAATTACAATCTCTAAAAAATCTTTTGGATGAAGATATATTCTAATGCACAGGCAAATTATTAAACCCTAAAAAGGAGCACTTACCAAAAAATGGAATTTAAACCCAAAACTATCATTATCAACAGGTATTATTAATAAAGTAGATGCAGGTTTAACAATATTTTGCAAAGCTGAAAAAACATTTTTATCAATAGCAGATGTTTAAAAAAAATTTATAAAGTTGTACCAAATACTCTATTAAATTTATAGCCAGCAGAAGAAGGAAACAATAAAAATATATTCCACATCACCAAGAAGGCACAAAATTGTAATTCTTCATCCACGACAACAAGATTCCAAACCTCTTGCCAATACTGCTAATCAGTCTGTGAAACAGCATCTTAAGTATTCTATAAGAAGTCAAACATTATTGTGCACTTCTGAAAACACAATGTGCCAGTGACTCATAGTTATCTCACTGACATAAGTAATTTTGGATATCCCATCGTGTAGCAAGAATTAATCATGCATGTTTATGTCACTTCTTTGATTTGACCTTTAGAGATTAAAGAAGTTTGAGCACTGCAATTGTTCAGCAGTGAGTTTATTTTACTTACCTATTTCATTAATAGTTGCTCTTGCTTTTGAGACAAAAGAACTAACTTCACTTGAGTGCATTTTGGCTCTTTCCTTTAGGTCTGCACCTGTAAGTGACATTTTAACATATATATTAATAAACTAATTACAGTACTATATCCTAGAATTCAAAAGGTAAAATATTATTATCCTGGGCCAGCAGATTCAAGTGCACTTTAAACTAGTGCTAGTTCAAATTAATCAGAGTTATTCTCAGTCTTCTCAGATTTCAACGAAAGTACAGAACTGAATGTTTACAACGAAAACAGTGCAACTCAGACCATCCACCAGTTCTTCACTTTAATTCAAGTGCTTAATGACAAATCATAATGGACAATACAGCTGCAATACATTAATTCAATTGTCATATTTGTTTTCACTTTACTCAACCATGTCTCAAAGCCAGAATTCTGGATGTTTTCATGTTATGTTGCACTAATAAAGAAACATGAAACGCAGAGAATGCATCTACACAGAAGAGGAATTACTTTAACTGAATAAAAATTTCTCCAGGGGATTTAAGTTGATTTTACTTGTATTTTAAGAAGTTAAACATAAATTACTATTGGCTTTTGGAGTTTTCCAAAAGTAAAGCTCCAAATAGTGAAATACACTAATGGAAGTTCTTTGTTTCTTTCCTCAGGTATAAACTAAAATACTTCTAACAGTTGACATATACAGTATTGTGGTTGATACTAGTCACAAAAATGTGGTTATAAAATGTAAACATCCTGTGAAACTAGCATTTTGCTGCATGAAAAATGGCTCTTTTTTTCTTATGGAAGACAGAGATACAGTCTCAACCACTGTACTGAAGAAAGCTATTACACAGAGTCCATACTCCTGCAACAGTAGAATATCATGTGAATGGAACAGACACAAGCAGTCAACGTGTGTGCATGCACTCTCCAGACAACATGCACGTCATTACATCTAGGATGAATAAAATATTTTTCTCTGATTTGCAAAGTTGCTCCTATCACACTAATATTTTGGCACATGTACATGAAGGTAAAATATAAACACACAAGATACACAACTAACACCACAAACTGAACAAATTTGCATACCCAAAATAAAAAATTATTCCCCAAAATCAGCATTTTACACTGCCCTTTCAGGAAAAAGCATCAGGCTCCAATCCAGCAACGTTCTTAAGCACATGCTTGAGTGCCTTACTGGATCAGAATAAAATTGCATAGATGTTCTTACTGGGCTCAATTCTTGGCTTCCTCCTATAGCCTATCCCTGGCTTTTTCACACAAAAGCATGGCTTCAACTATCACTTTTATACTAACAACTCACAGATTTACTTCTCCCTCTCTGACCATGTTTCTTTCTATG
The DNA here is from genome assembly GCA_007922195.1 of Podocnemis expansa. NCBI lineage: Eukaryota > Metazoa > Chordata > Testudines > Podocnemididae > Podocnemis > Podocnemis expansa. The sequence goes on from ML681982.1 coordinate 32,830,347, forward strand.
AAAATTAAAATCTCAACTTATCTGGCATATCCGGGTTGAGATGCAGCCATCATCAAATTCAAAACTGCCAAAAATTTGCTCTTAATCATCACCTCCAACTTCCCCTCTACCAAAGATGCTAGCCTTTGCCACCCAATAACCCAATTTTCTCTCAAGATTCTTCACATTTTCTCCCCTGCTGTCCCTTATGCATGGGGGAAAGAGCACATATGTGTCTCCCTGCACAAAGTCATAAAAAGCCACTACATCAGGGGTACTCAAATGGCGGCCCGCAGTCCACAATCCGGACCACAAAGAGGTTTCTGGTGGACCGCGACAGTGGCCTATTTGCATGAAGGCCGTTTGAGTACCCCTGCTCTAAGGGCAGCTGAGCAATTTCTGTTGCTCGCTGCGCTCCCCCTCCCCCCCACGGAGCCTGCTGCGCAGCCGCTGCCCCACTCCCGGCACCTCCCTCTCCCGGCATTGCCACCCCTGCTCCTGGCATCGCCGCCCCCCGCTCCCACTCGCCCCACCCCCGCTCCCGGCATTGCCGCCCCCCACTCCCAGCATCGCTGCCCCCCACTCCTGACATCACCCCCCCGCTCCCACTCGCCCCCCCCCCCAGTTGTTTGTGGACCCTGGTCAATGGTGGAAGGCTGAATGTGGACCAGCTCGCAAAAAGTTTGAGTACCCCTGCACTACATTATTCACCACTAAACCTATCCTTAAAGTCCAGCAATGCCAAGAGGCATATAACACTCAACAGCTACAGTAATGCAACTACTGCTTACAATAATAATTTTCTCACTGTTTCTTTGACCTCCATCTGTCCACTCTATTTGTTGCATCTAGTCATACTTGGGCTGTAAATTCTTGGGGCAGGAGCTCTCTTTTCACTGTATGCATGTTTGGCACAAAACACTATGTGGCATTGATCCTGACTACAGATTTTACATAATACAAATAAATATTATCTACAGCTAGCATTATTAAGTTTAAGTAATGTTACTAGACACAGACAAAGTTTCCAAGTGCAAGGATGCCCCATATAGATAACAGTGAAATAAGCTAACTAGGTAGTCATGAAAAGTGACAATTACTGAGGTCAAATTGGAAAGGAATAGCTGCAATTATTTAATTCAGTAATACTGAAATTTTGCTGTGAATCAAAACAAAATTTACATGTGAACGCATATACATTTGGGCAGACTTTGGCACAGCCAAATGTACAAACAAGTATTCTTTTTTACTTATGATGGTCTAACTGAACAGAGTGCTTTACAAGATACCAAAAGTAAAATATGCTTTCAAAGCAGAAGGGGAAAAAGATGTAAATAAGAACGGTAGCACTGTTTCTCCTACACTAATTTATTAATGTCTGGCTTTAACTCTAACTGTGTCTAAAAGCAAATCACAATCTACACAATAGAAAAAAAATCCTATGCTTGAAAAATTGCTTAGTTAGTATGACTGCTTAGTTAAAAATATGAATTAAAACTTTCATATATAACACAAATATACCACTCACTTCACACACACGCTTAGCACACACATGCAGCGCCAACTTTAAAATGTACAGTGACATAGATGCATCACACATTATATAGTGTCATTATGAGTTTATAGACAATTGAGTGGTTTTGTTGTTGTTGTTGTTAAGATTTATTATAAAAGTGGCTTGCAGAATTAATGTAAGTACTTTCAAAGACACTTGCATGAATTTTAGGTTCATCACTTTACCTAGAATATTTGTCTTTTGGGGCAGATAAGGGGAGTGAGATAGTATCTCTTGTTGGACAAACTTCTGTTGGTGGAAGAGAAGATTTTGAGCTTATATTGAGCTATACTTTGGGGTTTTTGTGAAGAAAATTGACTGAATTTCTATGAATGTTTCCAAAGGTTGGATAAAAGAATAGACAAAAGGACTAAGTGTACGAAAAGGGACATCACCAATCTGAAATGTAATGGTTTAAAAAATAGCTCAACACAATTTCAAGTGCTATACCCACTCAGTAGTACCACACCCAACTTTTGTGGTTTTACAATTATGTTTTCCTACTAAAAACATTTTTTTTCCTACTGACACAAACTGGTGTCAAATTCTCATAGAAAACAGTAGTTTTCCCCCAACGTCTACCTCTTTTAACAATCTTACATTGTAACAATAACAACTAGAACTTTTTTAGAGAGAAGTGAGAATCTTAAGTAGACAGGGTTTCTTTAGCTTTGGGCTTAATATCATCTGGTTCAGGAGAGAGCTGAATGGCCAACAGTTTAACATTTTTGTTCTCTTTGATCAATGACTGATTCTTTTAAACAATTCTTAAAGTGTCTTGATCCATTTTGCAAAGGAGTTACATTTCTCTGGAATTTGTCAACAAATCAGGAAGTAACAAAAATGTAGAAAGTGGTCATGAAAAAGACTGCAGCTACAAGCAAAGACCTGTGCTCTCTTAGCTGCTGTAAACAAAAGCTTCCACTCTCCTAGAAGTCTAATGTTTGTAAAGCTTCAGATTTCCAAAAAGACAGCCTCTCAGCCTGAGCCTTTACAAATTTCCTCAGTGGACTGCAGCTGAAGTCCCAGGCTCTGTTTAGCCTAATACTTCCCCACACCCACTTCTCAACATACCTCCAGATGTTGCAGATTGTGAGCTACAAACTACTCCGAATAGGCCTTTTCCTTTCCTTAGCTATGATATCTATCTATAACAGAAAAGCACAAAAACAACTTTAACAAACAGTTATTACTTAATTCCTAAACATAAAACACACCTGTAAAAAACTTGACCCTTACACACATATGCAATTCCCATGACAGTGAATGGGTGAAGTCTTGGCTCCACTGAAGTCAATGGCAACGCTCCCTTTGATTTCAAAATGGTCAGGCTTTCACCCTGTGGGAGTTGTCCATACATATTTAAGGGAAAAGTTTATAGCCCACATACAATTAAACTTGGGAAACAAAAATATTTAGTATTAACTATTTCCCCTACTTTTAAAGGAATTTTCTGTATTTTCAAATCTCAGTCTGATAAAGTTCCATCAAAATGAAGCTTCTTCAGCTTCATTCTGCAAAGAATTCATAACTTTGCATAGAACCTGCAGTATGATGATATAATAAATACATTTTACTAAAAGACTGAGAAAGAATCAATAGGTTGGGGAGGAGTAAAGCCTTGTTTAAACAGAAATAGCATGTTTGTTTTACAAGTCATAAAAAATGAAGTTATGATAATTATTCTACAAAGTAAACAGACTATGCTTAAATTTAAAAGCACACAGAAGTTTTCCCCCCAGTAAGAAAATTCTCATTTAAGCTGCTTCTGGTAGTGCTGCAATGATGATAAACGATTTGTAGATATTTCATCAAACAGTTTTCTACGCAGTCATTTGCTTGACAAACTACTGTAAAAAGCAAAGCCAAGCACTATTGAAATTTTTTATATTGTGCCTAAAAGCACTTGCCACAATAAAAGGAAAAATTCTTAAGCTTTGTAGCTTAAATACATGTCTGCATAATTAAAATGTGACTCAAAACTTTCAGAATATCCCACTCACTTTACAGAAATAGCTAATTTATACATAAAGACTAAATCTCAAAAGGACAATAAAATCAGTAAGGTATAGCATGTACTAACCAAACAAAATGTACCAAATAAATTCTAAAAAATACATCAAAAACTCAAAATAACCTAGCTGTACTTTATTGAATAACCTGCTTTACACTGAAAGTGAACAAAAAAGCAAAGAAGACTTTATTAATGAAGTCCTTATACACATGACAAAATTCCATCTAAAGAAAAGCAACCAGTAACAGGTAAAGTAAAAGATCACTTTTATAACGGTTAAAAAGTGTATATACATAAGAAATACTAAATAGAGGGACAGACTGAAGTGATTTCTAAAAACTATTACCATTTAACTCCATGGCTGCCAAAGCAGCAATTTAATAAAAATGGAAGCCACCAGTAAAATCAAATTAAAAACTTCAGTAGTTGTAACACACTATAGAAAATTCTACTGATACATTATTTCAGGATTAGAAACATTTTTTACATTTTCTATTTGTGGTTTGATGTTTAGAAGTTCCCAGGTAAATATTTCTCTTTTAACATTTAAGTATGTCTAACCATTTCATCTGACACTTTTGTCACACAAAAGATGCTACTAGTACAGAAAATCATAGTAGTTAAATCCTGTGGGTTAAGTTATAGGTTGATTTTCATTCTAACTAACATGGGGAGAAAATATTTTGTCACTTAAAGTTCACTTAAAGTGCAGTTTTAGTCTGTAAAGAAACTGTTTAAACCTCAAAATGCTGTTTTTAGAGTTTACTGTCCCTCAGTGATCCAGAACAATTATGAGTAATACACTAGTTTAAAAAAAAAAAAAAAAGATTCTCCTAACCTGTTGCTTTGCAAATTCAACATGCAGTCTGAATGGCAAATTGTGTTTCTTTTTCCACTAGTGATGATACCAGAGTGGGAGACTGCAAATCAAATCAGGCTCTCAGCGCATGTCTACAATACAGGGAACTATAGCCATAGGGCTGCAGGGTCACAGCTATGTCAATATAATCCTCTAGCACAGATATCAAATGACAGAAGTGGCTTTTCAGCAATCAGATATAACAATCTGCTTAATAAAAAAAAAAAAAATAGATTAGTTACCTTTACATTAACTGGAGTTCTTCAAGATGTGTTGTCCATATACTGCATATAGTGCATCAAAAGTGGACATAGAATCATAGGGTTGGAAGGGACCTCATAGGTCATCTAGTCCAACCCCCTGCAAGAGGCAGGACCACTCCCACTAAACCATCCCAATCATGGTTTTGTCCAGCCGGGCCTTAAACACCTCCAAAGATGGAGATTTCACCACCTCCCTCGGCAGCTCATTCCAAGGCTTTCACCACTCTCCTAGTAAAAAAAGTTTTTTCTAATATCCAGCCTCAACCTCCCTAACCGCAACTTGAGACCATTGCTCCTCGTTCTGTCCTGTGTTATTACCGAGAACAGTCGAGCTCCATCTTCCTTAGAGCATTCCTTCAAGTAGTTGAAGGTTGCTATCAAATCCCCCCTCAATCTTCTCTTCTGCAGACTAAATAAACCTAATGCTTTCAGTCTTTCCTCATAGGGCTTGTGTTCCAGCCCTTTAATCATTTTGGTTGCCCTCCTCTGAACTCTCTCCAGCATGTCCCTGTCCTTTTTGTAGTGGGGAGCCCAAAACTGAACAGTATTCTAGATGTGGCCTTACCAGTGCAGAATAGAGGGGAATGATCACACCCCTTGATCTGCTGGTAATACTTCTTTTGATGCAGCCCAGTATGCCATTGGCCTTTTTGGCAGCAAGAGCACACTGCTGACTCATATCCAGCTTCCCATCCAGCAGGACCCCCAAGTCCTTTTCTACACTGCTGCTACTTAGCCGAATGTTTCCCAGCCTGTAGCGGTGCATGGGGTTTTTTCGTCCCACATGCAGGATTTTACACTTGTCCTTATTGAAGCTCATAAGATTTCTATTGGCCCACTGTTCCAATTTATCTAGGTCTCCCTGAATCCTGTCCTTGACCTCCAATGTGTCTACTGGTCCCCCCAGCTTGGTGTCATCCGCAAACTTACTGAGAATGCAGTCTATTCCATCATCCAGATCATTGATGAAAATGTTGAACAGAAGCGGCCCCAGGACCGACCCCTGGGGCACACCACTCGTGACTGGCTGCCAGCTAGACATGGAACCATTGATTCCTACACGCTGAAACCATTGATCTAGCCAGTTTTCTATCCACCTTACAGTCCACCTATCCAACCCATACTTCCTTAATTTGCCAATGAGAATGCTGTGGGAAACTGTATCAAAAACCTTGCTAAAATCAAGGTATATCACATCAACGGTTCTTCCTGCATCCAGAAAACCAGTCATCTGATCATAGAAGGAGATGAGATTGGTCAGGCATGATTTACCCTTGGTAAATCCATGTTGACTGTTCCTGATCACTTTATTTTCCTCTAAGTGTTTGAGGATGGATTCTTTGAGAATCTGCTCCATAATTTTTCCAGGAATTGAGGTGAGGCTGACTGGTCTGTAATTCCCCCGATCCTCCTTTTTCCCTTTCTTGAAAATAGGCACTACATTTGCTTTTTTCCAATCCTCTGGCACCTCCCCCGTTCTCCATGAGTTTTGAAAGATAACGGCCAGCGGTGCTGCTATCTCATCGGTCAATTCCCTCAGCACCCTTGGATGCAGTTCGTCCGGCCCCATGGACTTGTGCACATCCAGCTTCTTTAAGCAGTCCCTAACCTGACCTTCCGTCACCAAGGGCCTGTCTTCTTCTCTCCCAATTGCTAAAGTGCGATGCAAATCCCCTGAGGGGAACTTCTGATGAAAAGAGGTCTGAATCACTTTATCCTACACATTGAAAAGATTAGACTTGATTAGGTACCTTGGGAGCATGGACTTCTAGATTCAAAGATAACTACCTCCAGTATCAAGGCTAGAACCCTGGTGGGGCTTAGTTTGTCACAGAGTGTTTTGGCATTGACCATTGCAGTGCTAGTTTTGTTGGCTCTTCTGAAGCTCTGTTCTTTGCTCCAAGCATATCAATATGGGGCATGTCAGCACTGTCACGATCAGTGTACTTTATTCCTTCACCTACGTTCATGGCACTGGCCTTCTCGGTAATGAGAAGTGCATAGCACTGAAGGATCTTTATGTGGTTGTCTGTGCTGGAAGGCAGGATTGTAATTCACTTTTAGGCTGTTGAATTACAGAAGGTGAATGATCACAGCAAACTCCTTGCTGGTGTCTTCTGTCCCCAGTGTTCAGTTACTTACTGAAATGCAGTGCACTGGGGGTAGTAGATGCAGGGACTTGTGGGGATGCAATTGTTCTCCTCTAACACTCCCACCCCTCTTTTTTTTTTTTTTTAAAGGGGCGGGGGAGTGAAGAGGGCCGAAAAAGCTTTCCTTGTTATTTCTCTGTTGCAAGCACAACAGATGGGCACAGTGCTGCATGCAGGGAGAGGAATTAATTGAACGCTTTCTAGGGCTGCAAGCAGGGGAGGATCTATGGTGCAGCAGACTGGAAAAACAGGAAAGGCAAGATTAGTGCTACTCTCTCTGGCTACATGGACTTAAATTTGAATTGTTGATTTCAACCTTAGTGCTGTGCCACATGCAGGGAAGGTGGTATCAGGCTGAATTACAGCATTGTTTAATTTGAATTTAATGCTGTGACAGTGGACACTGACACCGCAGAAGGTCGAGGTAAGCAGCATTACTTCAGACTTCTCTTTCAGTTTAGTCCGGGGCTATATGTTAGGAACTGAAGTCTATTCTACTCCACTTCTGTTAGAACTGAACATCCAGTCCACTGTACACATGGCCAGGACTGTTTCACCGGTATTGAGTGCCTGCCCAAAAGCTGGTGATTTCTAGGCCTTATTTACAACCTGTTAAATCAGCTTCAGCAGCCTCTTCTCTAGAGGTGGAATGGTAATATCTCATCATTTGAATTTCCCCACTTTGGGGAGGGAGTCTCCCTTTCATATGAATTCTGTGACTCAGAGCAGTAAAAATCTTTACATAGATCTGGTTCTCCTAGGAATCATGAGGGTAAGGACATGCTTTCCCCTTCTCTGTGCCCCATAGGTCCTTATAAATTGGCCAGTGTTGCCATATTGAACCCTGTGGGGCATCATTTGGCAGAATGGCCCCTAGGCCGGGGGAGAGCTAATTATGGCCCATGGGCTGCACATGGATCTCCTGAGCCTTTTATCAGGTTCTCAAGCTGGTCCTGGCTGAAATGCAGCGGCTGCTGCCCAGATCCCTCCCGGCATCTCAGCCCTGCGCCTTTCCCCCCAACCCCTTTCCCACTATGTTGGCCCAGCAGTTCCCTACCTGGCTGAAGAGTGGTGACTGTTCTGCCCTCCCAACCCCACCCCTTCCCTTCTCCCCTCTGCCACCTTGTGGGCTCAGTAGTGCCTTGGCTGGAGCCACTTCTGTCCCCAAGTAGTGCTGTGTGGCAGCCACTCCTCCTGCACAGCCCTGTCCCTTTGCCCCTACCCCCTATATAGCCCAGCCCACCATGAAATTTTTGTAGACAAATGTGGTCCTCAGGCAAACTTTTTGGCCAGCTCATGCCCCAGGCTGAGAACCTAACTCCCCATTCCAAATAAAAAAAATCTATGGTGCCTCAGACGGGAACATACGATACTCTGCCCTTGGAGGAAATTATGAGGGATGAACACCCTGAAACTAAAGATTTACAGGTACCTCTGTCTATATTGGTCTTATCCCTGGCTGCACTGTGGCACCTGGGTAACTGCAAGAGCTTCAAAATCTGCTCACATATCTAGTAGGAAACTTCTTACTACCATCAGGCTTGAATTCCTGGGTTTGTGGTGTTCCCCATTAATGAAACTTCATTGGGCTATGCCACACACATTTGGCAAAGTTCTAAGATGATCAGCTCACCTCTAAAAAAGCAAAGCAAAAATACCTGAGGTCATCTACTGGACTAGAATATTTTTATATATACTACCTGACATGTTGATACAAGTGGTATCGAATGGGGGAAAAAAGAAAACCCAAAAAGTGCTGCATTAGTCAAGAATGACAAAGTGAAAGGGAACCAAAATGTCTTAATTTACTGGGGTGTAAAGTTACTCTTTTGCTAGCTCACAATTCAGAATTTCAAATGAAGCATTGCTAGCCTGTTATGATTTCTTGAATTGCATGGAATGATTTGATCCATATTAAATCTTTAGCTATACAGGGATCATTGATCACTTGAACGTCTTTGTGGGCAGTGTAGGCACTAAAGATACAACTTTGTGGTCTCTGGGAACTCGATAACTGAGACAGGGATCCTGGCTCCAAGGGTTAGGCTTTCCAAGAGAAGTGCTGTCAATGCTTCATTCTAATAAAGGAAATTCTAAGTTACATAAACTAGGTGGTTGCAGGCATTAGCTTTTTGTTTAGCTTCAAAACTTCAGAGCTTTCTCCAAAATCATTTTCAGTGTTTTGCTGAAAGAATGAAAGGTCACGTGATTTCATCCCAGAGATAATCTAAATTGTTTATTGAGTGTGTTAAAGTTTGAGTTAGCTAATTTAGAACCCCCAGTTATTATTAGAACCAGTGCTCTCAGGCACAGGCAACCTCTGTTGCTTCCTGGCAAAGGGTTCCCATTTTGGTAATCTGTAAGGAAACTGGGATTCAGAGCATAGTTTTACTAAGCACTTATGGTATAAACATCTAAGTCTGATGCTATTTTTTTGCAGAACCATGCTTCAATCTTTTAACTAGCCCCTGAACATCCACTTCCTTATATTAGATCACTTCTGGGTAATCCACAAAGAGGAAAATAGCTGAATGATAAACATTGAAAAAATAAAAGTTATTTACTTTTAGAATAGGTTCAAAGGGGGAGCTGCATTAATTCCATTTATAACAGTTGGTGTTTGTGACAGGTACCAGTTGTATGCCCCCCTTTACCACTTTATGTATTGCTGTTGGAGAGCTCAGTCCCTGGGTATTTCAAGCCTCCATGCTTGACTTCAGCCTTTAAAACCCTGCTTGCCTTGAGAAGCAGCCATCTTTTTGTAACTTCTTCACATTCAGAATCGAGTTTGCAGCTTGGAAAAGGGTATATGCAGATAGTACGTTGTTTTACACAGGCTTAATAAATTGTACATGTATATTGCGATAGCATCACAGATTTCTTTGTGTGTGTGTGAATTTCACAAACCACCCTCACTCTTCCAACCCCCCTATCCACTATTGTTATGGAATCCTGTTACATTAGCATTCTGTGGTGGGAAATGAACAGAGTGGCAGTTGGATCTGCTTTGCTCTTTATGCCCTTTGTACAGGAGCAGGAGAACAATTAAGGCATGTGCTTGGCCCCAACTGACACTACTGGCCAAAATGCACTGACTCAAGGGCATGTAGTTGGAACATGGGGGGGGATCAAATAAATGTCTTAAGTGTTCTACTGAAGCCCCAATATGTGAGGGGGGGGGGAGGAGAACTCCAAGAAAAAATGCAAGGAGGTTTATGTAATAGAATCGGAAATCAACATGACAAAGTAGGGCAATCGGCCAGGTATCTGAGGTGCCTATACACTAATGCAAGGAGCCTGGGAAATAAGCAAGAATTGGTAATACTAGCGCAGACAAGGACCTATGATATTATAGGAATAACGGAGACGTGGTGGGATAGTCTGCACAACTGGAGCTCTCCCATGGATGGGTATAAACTATTCAGGAAAGACAGGCAGGGAAGAAGAGGGGGAGGAGTAGCACTATATGTAAAAGAGCTCTATGACTGCTCAGAGCTCCATTATGGAAGTGGAAGCGTGCCAATAGAAAGTCTGTGGGTTACACTGAGAGGGGAAAGCAACAAGGGGGATGTTGTGGTGGGTGTCTGCTATAGACCACCAGACCAGAAGCAGGAGGCGGATGAGGTGTTCTATGGACAACTAGTGGAAGCTTTTAGATCACAGGCCCTGGTGCTGATGGGGGACTTCAATTACCTTGACATTTGCTGGGAGGCCAATACAGCAGTGCATCGGCAATCCAAGAAATTTTTAGAGAGTGTTGGGGACAACTTTCTAGTACAAATGCTAGAGGAACCAACTAGTGATCTTGCACTGCTCGACCTGCTGCTCACAAACAGGGAAGAATTGATCAGGGATGTAGAAATAAATGGCAAGCTAGGCAGTAGTGACCATGACATGGTTGAGTTCAGGATCCTGATTAAAGGAAGGAAGGAAGGAAAGAAGCAAAACAAAAACCCTGGACTTCAAAAAAGCAGATTTTGGCTCCCTTAGGGAACTGATGGGCAGGATCCCTTGGGAAGCTAATCTGAAGGGGAAAGGAGTCCAAGGGAGTTGGTTATATTTTAAAGAAACCCTGCTAAGGGCACAGGAAGTTGCCATTCCAGTTAGGAGAAAGAACAAACATGTGAGGCAGCCAGAATGGCTTAGCAGGGAACTCTGCTCTGAGCTTAAACATAAAAAAGAAGCTTACAGGAAGTGGAAGCTTGGTCTGATGACCAAGGAGGCATATAAAGATATTGCTAGGGACTGCAGGGATAAAATCAGAAAGGCCAAAGGACAAATGGAGTTGCGGCTAGCAAGGGATGTAAAGGATAACAAGAAGGGGTTCTACAAGTATGTTAATAACAAGAAAAGGATCAGGGATGGTGTAGGCCCCTTGCTGAATAGGGCAGGCATCCTTGTGAGAGAGGATGAGGAAAAAGCTGAAGTGCTCAATGCATTTTTTGCTTCAGTTTTCACAGGCAGGGTCAGCTCCCAGCCCACTACCATGAAATACGTAAATGGACAAGAAATTGAAGGAAGTACCATTTTTACATTCCACTTCTAAGAGAAGCCATATTTTAAGCAATAAACCAGAAGAGAATGTCCATTGTTGAGTCACTGATGAACAACCATACAAAAATTCAAACCACAAGTTAAATAAAATATGGCAGAGGGAACAAAGAAAAATTTGAAAATTCATTCATGAAAGATAAAAAATAAAGAAGGTATGCATCTTTTCTTTTGAACACTATTTTTCTAAAAACTTAGGTTTGAAGCAGGGTCTTTAGGTATCTTCTTCCTAGTCCTCTTTTGGACTAACTATCCTTTCAGCATTAGAGCTGAATGACCCATTCTGAAGTTACTGTCATTGCAAAAATCTACTTTTGAAATATAACCTGACACTAGATATTCCTCTAACTCCTGTTCTCCTTCTCATTGCTACATCAGGCTTGCCTATTTGGTTCCCTCTTCAACCCCACCAGCTATCACGCAATTGCATAGTTCCTCTCTCAGGCTATATCTTCATCTGAAATCTTACTTCGGACTTGGTTAGTCCAAACTAAGTAGTTCAAAAGTTAATTCAAACTAAGAGTGGTTTTTAGTTTGAACAAGTTAGTTTGAACTAAAAAACCGCACTTAGTTCAAACTAACTGCTAGTTCGAACTTATTTAGCTTGAACTGGCATGTCTGCACTGGGCTAGTTTGAACTAAAAATGCAAATTAGTTTGAACTAACCAGCTAGTTTGGACTAACCAGCTGAACTAACTATCTCGAATTAAGCTTTGCAAAAATTTTTAGTCCAAACTAGGCAAAGCCTAATATAGACACGGTTCAGATTAGTTTGAATTAAAGCTCCTTAATTTGAAATAATTTGCTAGTGTAGACATAGAGTCAGGGAAGGAGGGCCAGCCATGTATGCTCAGTCTACATATTCCAATGGCCCCACAATGACCCAATCATTGGGGCTTCTCCCCGGCCTCTCTCTATCACAACCTTATAGCTCTGCAGCCCTTCTACCATGACTATCATACAATTCACTTGACTCCCACACCCCTAACACTCAATACTAATACCCAATTCCTAATTTGAAAAAATCAGACTTAAGCAGATTCATATTTATATTTTACAATAGAAAATGAGATTTAAAAGTGGCCCAACAGCTACAAACTCTTCCCATTGAAAGGCAAGCTGGACACTAAAAATTTAATTTTACTAACAAAAAAAAAAAAAAAAAAAAAACTAGTTTGGGAATCTGAAATAAGCCCTCAGTTCAGGATTTTATTAAACATCAGTTTTTAAATCCCAACTGCATCAAGCCCCCTTCAAAATTAGAAAGAAAAAAGGCAGTCTACCCCCAAAGAAAATATTTTCAAGGACAAGCAAAACACCATAACAACCTAGAGGTTTGCAACATAGGATATCCTGGCTGAGGGAAGGAGAAACATACCCCCTAGCTGCTTTCTTTAAAGTTTGGTCATCACCGCTACTCAACAGTCAGACAGAGTTGCTATTTTGGATTTTAACTACAGTTTCTTTTTATTTCCACTTCAGCCCACACAAATTCTAAGCAGCCCACTTCAGGGCAGAAATGAAAACCAATTTCACTTTAAAGGAACACAATATGTTCTTTACTAGATGAGAGTACTGGACAATGTGGCTTGGTATCTTCCTTGCAACAGTAATTCATCCTCTCAAAGAAGGCAAAAGATATCACTCCAAAAAGGTACTTCAACAGTTATGCCATGCACTACATTGTAGCAAATTCCTTCCTACTCCATGCTGGGAATTTTCCTCCTCTGATATGGAACTGGATTTTGCTTATTGTCTTAGTATCACACCAACGATCATAAAATCAAGCAGTCCTTTAAATCTAGGCACAACATTAGCCTTGATAAACACTTGAGACATTGCACATCATCACTGTTTAACTATATGATGCTTAAAATAGCATTTCCTATTACTGATTCTAAATTTATTTTTCTAATTTAATCCAGTTCCTCTTCTACCACAACGAATCTCTACATTTCTTCTTATTTTACAGTATTACATGGTAAACAAAACAGAAACAGAAACCGGAACGGCCTTTGCAAACATTTAATCAACCTTAGTCAAACCTAATTTAATTTCTCCTCTTTGGCCAAAATAATACTTCTTGAAATTTCCTGTCCCACTACACTAGAGAACAGTCACATCTGTCTAACTTTTTAATCTCATCTACATTTTTAAAACAGGGTTGGGGTGTGGAGGGGAAGAGGTTACTTACCCTACAGTTCAAAAAAATGTCCAGTTGGATTCCACTTGGTGTACATACTCCTCTCATGCATATGAGACCAGATTCTTTTGGCCAACAGAGTCAGTTGAGGCTGCAGCTGCACCCTGATGTCCTCACTATGTATGCCCTGGGATGATGACAAGGCGATATAGGGTGCAGGGGGCACAAGACTTTTTTTTTTTTAATTAATACAGAATCCCAGAGGAGTAGGACTCCTTGGTAGTGCACAAAGAGGTTAGCTCATAGAATCCATCTAAACAATATGTCTCAAATAACCAGTTACTCTACAGTGATTGTTCACGTGGACTGGTTCCCACCAAACAACCATCTGTCTGCTTGGAAGTGGACAGTAGTAATCCCGTTTAAACAATAAATACTTACAAAGCAGGCATCCTATCTAGAGCAGTGATTCTCAACCACTGTGTTGGGACACATTACCATGTTACCACACAGTGGAAAATATGCTGCAGAGACGTAGGGAGATGGCTGGATTTGACCAGGGATGGAGGGCTGGTATGTCCTGTAGGCTTGCAATATGCCACCAAGTGTGTTATGACCTGCAAAAAGTTGAGAACCATTGATCTAGAGGCCTCTACCAAAAAAACAGTGCCTTGTAAATGTGTAGACCACACTCTATAGGTGCTTTACAAACTTCAGAAAGGGAGACATTCCTCAAAACAGGAAGCAGAGACTGGCAGAATTCCAGTGAAATGAGCTCAAACAGAACTAGGTGGATCTCACATGTACCATGTTTCTATATAGTTAGTGATCATCTCTATAAAGATGTTGCCTGGCACTTAATCCTCTGCTAAAGCCATCAACAGTGAAGGTGTACTCCTAAATTATTTTGTTCTGTGAAGGCAGTTTAAGAATGCCTTTGTGTCAAGCTTTTGAATTTAGCTTCCCCAAAGATTTCACCCAAGTCGTAACAAAGACTAAGATATGAATAAATAGACTGGCATGAAATTCCCAAACAGATTTGGGCAGGAACTTGGGATGAAGCCTTAGAATAACCCAGTTCTTTTTAAAACATTGTATAAAGGGTAATATGACCTTTCATAAAAGCCTGAATCTCCCTTGCCCTTTGAGTGGATAAAATGGTTAAAAAGGCAGTTTTCATTGATAAATGGTATAGAAAGTAAGTTGCTAAGGACAGGGGGAATCATTCTAGATTGAGGTCTCAAGAAGGAGGGTTATCCTGAATTGGAGGAAAAACATGAATAAAGTCCTTAAGAAATCTAAATAATAGGGTGGGGATAAAAACGCCACAATGCTGCCCTGAAAAGCAGGGGGATATACAAATATTGCTGCAAGATGGACCCCTTGTGGAACAGCTAGAAGGTCTAGTTGTTTCAGAACTAGTAGACAGTCCAACATCAAAGAAATTTGCATTGTAAAAGGAAGCTGGCGCCAAGACACTTAAACAGAAAATCTCATACATTTAGCATTAGTCTCATTGAGGTTACCCTGCTTTGGAGCAAAATGTGCTGATGTTCAGCTGAAGATCATCTGTTGAAGGAATTCAGCATACAGACTGTCAGATAGTACAAGTCTGGGTCCAGGTGTAGGATCCAACTGTTGTTCTACAGGAATGTGTCAATGCAGTTGAAATGACTGAGGACTAGGTTAAGAGCTTCACTATATCATAGTCCCAGCCCATGCCTGGCTACCACGATCATTGATTTAGCATCCTGCCTCAGTTTACGAAGAATCTGAAGTATTAGGGGGAATCAGTGGAAGAAATACAAAAGACTTATGACAGGAAACCCAGAGTGGACCCCCTCTGGAAAAGAGCACTTCACATTTCTTTTTCTAGTTTGTGGAAAATACATCTACTAACAGATATTCTCGTTTGCAAAAGATGCCCATGCAAAATTAGGTCCTGTATCAACTTCTCAGGTAGAGGGGCACTGAAGTGGATCTTCCTCACAGCTTAATGAGGAGAAGACTTCCTGAGGGCCAGTGATCACCAGGCTCATTCAATATCTGCTGGTTAGATACAATGATTTTAACCACATGGAGCACTGGTGAAGGTTGGCAAATTATATTACACAGGTGCATGAGGCTAAGTGTCCAGATGCCTGAGGCATTCCCTTAGTGATGTCTTTGCATGATAGTGAAGTTGTCAGAAGTTCACTGTAGTTTAGCCTTTCTTGCAGAAGATGAACCCTCATTGATATGGAATTTTAGATAGTCCCTAAGAGTAAAAATAAGTGTAGACATCTCTGGTGATTTTGAGGTGATGAAGAGTTTGAAGGTTATGATCTTTTCTGAATCAAACTATCAAGGAGATATGGGAGACTCAACAAGCTACTACTAAGAAAAGGCAATTAGCAGTTTTAGTTGGTATGGCATGCACTGTCTTCAGAGCACCAGAAAAATCCAACTGAGGCCTTTAACAACCCTTTGGATGTAGAGTCTGAGACACATCTAAGATGTCAACTTGCAAGGATCTCAGAGCAGAAGAATTATGTCTCAGCTCACACTAGGAGCAGTAGTCCTTCCTACCCCTTCTTAAAGGGATCAGCATCAACAACTGAGGTCTCTTTAGGCCTCTTAGCCCCAGAATAACAGGTCTCTGGGCATTATCCTAGAGAAAATAGAAGGAAGACTAAGAAAGCCCTAGCTAGTGGTGCAAAAATCTTTTCAAGTCACACTGCCCTTAACTGAAATGGAAGCTGTGCTTCTCTCCCTTACTGCACAAGCAAAGTTTTTTCAGCCGAAGAGCTTATGCTGAAGGCAGAGCTGGGGACAGAACTAAGGATGGAAGGAGCTGGGGTCAGAGCTGGAGCCGGCCTGGCATGGAGAGGAAATGAAGGCAGAGCTGGGCTTGAGAAGGAACAAGGCATGGAGCAGAATTGCACTGGGACTGGAACTGAGGGTGAGGCAAGCAGTGGACATTGTGGCTGGGGGTGAAGGTACATCTGGGGCCAGAGCTGGCCTGGGGTAGAATGACACTAGAAGCAAGGCATTCCCTCCCTTCCCTCCCCCTCCATGAAAGCTGGCCCAGGTTTCACTGTACACCTATGAACATTCTTCTGTACTCCTTAGGGACAACATGCCCCCCAGTCTGGGAACCACTGGTCTTAGCTATGCTTCTTCTCCATATCCAAGGAGATTTTCATGAAGCGCACCAGAGAAAAACAATAGGAGATTTTCATGAAGCGCACCAGAGAAAAACAATTAACTGGTTATTTCTAGCTTTCTGAGTCCACTTGGACTCAGATGGAGCAGAATAAGAGATGCCTTTCACAAAAAAAAACACCCACAAAACCCTTAAGACACCCTTCTCTGAATGGCATAGTACATGGGGTGCAGGGGAGGAGACACAGCAAGCCTACTAAATCCCTATTAAGAGTTCGTAAATAAAAAAATTTAAAATTTTTATTTAAGCAAACAAGGCAACCTAAATTTAACTACCTACCTAACAACTATATCAACTCCAGCAGAGTCACAGAGAAACAGACAAGACACTTCCAGGATTTTGTTTTACTGCCACAAGAACTAAGAAGGTCCATTAGGTGTCCTCTGCCCTACATGCCTTCAAGTAGCATGGGGTGGCCAAACTTATGGAACTCAAGAGCTGGACAAGTCGATTATTAAGCCTTCGAGAGCTGCACTGAGGCGTATAACCACATATTTTTACCTATTCCAAAATTACTAAGCTTAAAATTCATTGCATGCTTTAACTTTATCATAAAAACAGGACAAATATTGATCCTACTAACATCAGATTCTGATAATTACTTAAGGTTACCAAGAAAACTAGATGTAGAACACTGCAGGCTTGTGGCAAGTTTTTTAAAATCTGGGCAGTAACTTGTCAATGCAGCAGGCAAAAGCTCTCTCAGATGCTGATCTCTAAGTATTGCACAATGTTTGAATGTCATTGTGGAATACAATGCTTCACAGCCGCAAGTTGTGCCAAAAATTGAAAGTAATCTACATTGTTTTAAACTTTTCTCCTTTGTATTTTCATTTCTCAGTATTCGACATCATGTTTAGGACTTGTAAAACACAATTTTATTTTAACTACGAGCAAGAGAAAAACATGCAGGGGCTTCTTCAACCATGCTGCACTTCCCTCCCCCACCCCTGTTGCCACTTTCCTGCAGTCTCTTACCACACTGTTCCTTCTCTGCTCTCCCCAACCATGCCACACTTCTGCACACCCCGACTCTGACCATTCTGCCCTTCCCTGGCAGCTCTGACCACACTGCCCTTCCCTGCCAGTTGGACCATGCTGCCCATCCCTGCAGTCTCTGACCACGCTGCCAGTGACCATCCCCTGCTTTTCTGCCAGCTCTCACTATGCTGCTTTTCTCTGCCGCCTCTCACCACGCTGCCCCTTCCCTGCAGTCCCTGACCACACTGCTTTTCCCTGCCAGCAGTGACCATCCCATGCTTCCCTGCCGGCTCTTACCATGCCACTGCCTCTCTGCGGTCCCCAATCATTGCACACTTCTCGCCTGTCTCCCACCATGCCACCCTTCCCTGCTGTGCTCTTTGGGGAGCCGCAATTTTTCTTGGAAGATGCAGCTTGCAAGTCGCAGTTTGGCCACCCCTAAAGGAGGAGGTCATAAGGTTATCTAGGTACAGATTTAGCCCAGACAGGCGTTGTTGATTAAAAGAAACTCTCACACCTATTAATGAAAGCATGTGTATAATCATTTTAATAATAAAGCAGAATTAGACAAAAGTGCTTCAGATGAACTTTGCCACTGTGATTTATAGTTGTATATTCCAGGCTTTTAAAGATTTGTTCAAGTAGGTCTTTAAAAAAAAAAAAAATGAAACTCCATCTAGTGCACAGCAAGATGTCTATTTTGAGCTGTCCATTACTGTTTTTTAAGTGAACATGAGACACTAAATTTAGAGAAACTTGTATTTCTATTTGGAAACAGTTGTATTTTCAAATGATAAAGAACAAATCAAATCTGAACATGTGATAGCAGTACAAATTTTAACAAGTGTAACAAACTGAATCTGGGCCTAGAACATTCTTTAACATGAAGTTTACAGAAAATTTTAGATGAGGCATCCCATACCCAACTGAAATTCAGACAGGCTCTGAAAACACCTTGCTTGCCAAAAGGACACTTTAAATTCTTATTTCAAGTTTCTAAATGGTCACCATTTTACTTTTTTATATTTCAAATGAGTTTAAGTTGCATGGAAGCTATAAGTAGGCTGCTGAAGCAATATGTCATTTGAAAAATACGTCTCCCAAAAAGATTTGGCCATTGATGCAGCACTAACAGAGGCAATGAAAAAGCATGCTTATTTTGTTCTCAGCCAACCTCTTCAGTTCCCTTCAGGAAATAAGCAATGAACTAAATAATTCTGGAATAAGATCAAGGTGCAAAGTTACTCAAATGCAGTGTAAAATGTTGACGATAAACCATTCAGCACCAGAATGATAAATAACTATAATAAATTTGTGTTCAAGTTCAGTCAAAGGTTCAGTTAGATATTCTAAAGCACAGTTAACAAGTAATATAAATTAGTTTGATCAATCAATTTTACTTGACTATGAAAACAGGTTTAAAAATACCTTTAAACTTAGAACTACACTATATTTTCATAGAGTTGCTGCATTCAAAGGATAAAATCCCAGCCCCACTGACATTAATCAGGCTGAAATTTCATCCCAAATAAACATTCTTCCAAGACTCACCTTCACACTTCAATTACAAATATTGGACAATACTTTTGGAAATGAAAATTAATTAAGGGTTTGTTTTATTTATACAAGAAACAAAACTTCAGTGTGAACTTCAGTGTTCTCCAGAGAACCATTAACTTGGAAAGTGTGGCAAGTCTAAACATTAATGCCTACTGTCAATTGGAAAGTCTTAGATCAGTTAGGAGATCATCCAGCTGTAACTCAAACAGGAAGGTACACAGTTACTTACTTTACAATGACTTACTTAGAAGCAATTCTTCAAGATGGTCTGTGCATGCAGATCCCACTTTGTTATGTATTGCTGACCCTGCACAAGAGCTTAGAATTTTTCTCTACTCATTTCCCCTAAGGGTCATGCATACCTCTCTCATGCTCTCCTTGAGCAGTTATCATACTGTGTTATTATAAAACTGTTAAAAGGGTTGCTCCATCAAATTCCAAAGCATTAAATTCATGTCCCATGAAGGAGGATTTTGCTAGATAGAGGAAAAATGAAAGTTGGCTTTTTTAAAATTCTGCTAGTAGGTTTCTCATTTTTCCCTTTGATGGGGAAATTGCTGCCAAATGAATTTTAATAGTGCTTAAAGACGAACCCAACTGTTTTAAAAGTAAAAAGCAGTTTAAAATAGGTGGAACAGAAAAGGTGGTAGGAACAAATCCTTTTGTTTTCACATAAATTGAAAATTCCTTCCATTTTGTAATGCTTGTTTTCCTTATGGATGATTTTCTACTCTAACAGTACAGCTTGTACTTCAAGATTCCTTATCCACTGGCGTTAGCAAAAAGTCTTCCATGCTGACAAATTCAGACAGTGGGTCTGGAAGAAGTACTACACCAGTGTTTCAAGAACTGATGTTCTTTTGAAAAGAAAGTATTATTAGTTGATTCCTTGAAAGCTTGAGAAAATACAAAAACCAGAACTGACAATGCCATGTTGGAGCTATGTGAATAACTTGAGCTCTCTTTTTCCTCACTTTCCTTAACATTCTTGGGTTTAAAGGGAAAAAAAGATATATAAAAGACACCATGCCCAAGGGATCAGAAATGAATCTGCATAAAACCAACTGTAGATTCATCTCTGCTCAAAAGCAGAAGACAGAATACTTTCTGTTGATCTTGGCTCTGAACAGGTCTTTTATGCAGCAATCCCTACTCCTGGAACAGCTAAGTGAAGAATCACATCCTTCAGTAATCTTTCATGTGATGAAGAGTTCTTTCAGCTTACTTGATCTGCTGAAACACTCATCTCTCCTGGTAAGTGCAGCACTATGATGTTGGCATGAATTACGATGCCCCATTCTCACAGTATGGCTTCTTGATAAAAAGGACCTGCTCCTGTTCCTTCTTGTCTGTTTATACCATACACGCTGAAACTGTCCAACAACCCTTGAACTGATAGTCTTTTTATTTTTTTTTTTAATAAAGTTTGCCAGGCTATGCAAATTGCTCTTAGTTACAAAACATATTTGTGATCCAAAGAGGGGTTTTTTTTCTTTGTGTGTGTTTTGTTGTTGTTGACGACGACCATACTTCACGTGTTTGGAAACTGCTAGACAAGCACACTGCCCATTTGGGATGCATCAGATGGGATTCAAACTTTGCAAAGGAATCCCTTGACAAACATTGTAGAGCTTCAGCCACCAGCAATTATAGAGTTCATTGAGGGATCTGTGTCTCCCACCCCCCTTCTCCCCAAAAGCCCATACTTGGCCTGTATACCAATTTGACCCAACACTGAAGAAGTCTCATCCTGAACTAAGACGAAGGAGCTTACATAAAAATCAAGGGGCCAGATGGCATAGCAATTTTAGAAAGAGACTTACCAATTTTTGCAGGTGAGCTGTCAGGTTTGAAATGCATTGACAGAAGTTTAGAAAACTCTTCAGGAAGAAAGACTGCTATTGCTTTGGAGTTCAGAACATCTCCAGTGACTCTGACAGACAGGCCAAACCAGATTTGATTTCTTTAAGTGGAGAAAAAACCTAGGACTACCCAATCTGACTTTGTCATTTAAATTACTGAAATTCCTTGGGTTAACTACTTGTCTAGGTAAGGATATACAGGTATGCCCAGACAATGAAGATAAGCAGTAGCAACTGAAAAGATACTCCACAAAGACTTGAGGTGGACAGACAGATCAATGTTTGTCTAGTATAGAAGTTGAGGAAACTGCATATGAAATTATATATATTGCAAGATAAGAGTACTGTACCAAGTCATATGATCTAGGGAAGGTATAATGGAAACAACTGTCATCATGCAAAATCTGATGTGATGACTATCTATGTGGAATCATCTAAGGTTGAGAATCTGTTTCCAACCATCTTCCCCTCTTCCCCCCCAAAATCAGAAAGTCTGGAGAATAAAGACTATCTTCTCCACAAACTCAGAGGGCACTACTGTTATTGTACCCCATTGTAACATTGAGTCTATCTCCTGCTGCATGCCATTTTCACTGGAACTGTTCCTGAAAAGAACAATGGGGACGAATAAGGAGGAGGAATTGTCTGGAATTATATGGCACGAGCTCCCTGAACATTTTGAAGAACCCACTGCTCTTTAGTAATTCCAGACCAAGCCTCCTTGAGGTGGGGGGGGGGGAAAAAAAGCTTGAACCAAAAGTAAGGGAAAGGGAAAAACAGATCTGCTTAGCTTGGTTCCGAATCCTCAACTCTATCCTTAAAATGGTTTATTCTAAAAGGAACCAGACAGTAAAAAAAATTAATTATTTTCTCTTTCGGAATATTAGTGTCCATCTACTTTGCTCAAAGAAGATCTCTGATGGAAGAAGTAACCATAAATGGAGAGCTCAGGTCTTTGTTTATTAAATGGATGGAGACGGCCAAGGACCTTAAGTCCTTTAATACAAACATCTCAATCCTCAGAAAGGTATGTTGTGTACCAAGCTTGAACCTCTTGAGGCAGACCTGATGTTTAAAGCCAAAAATCTCTCCTCACAAAAATACCCATTGCCATTCTTCATGCTCCCTGTAACCAGTGCATCCAAATGCTACCTGTAAGGAGCTTTTAGCATAGAAACTTTCAGAGCATAAGGAAATAACTTCCTCTCTCAATTCTGAAGAAGTTTATCTT
This sequence comes from Podocnemis expansa, assembly GCA_007922195.1. NCBI lineage: Eukaryota > Metazoa > Chordata > Testudines > Podocnemididae > Podocnemis > Podocnemis expansa. Next base: position 32,852,700 of record ML681982.1, read on the forward strand.
GAAAACTCCCTATTCTGTCCCATTGTGTGCAACTACATTTGGCAATCACTGCTTGTCAGTTGGAAATTCTAACCTGAAAAGAGGCCAAGCAGTAAATCCTTTTCTTCCAGGAAGCTAGGGGTGCTTTTTTTTTTTTTGGTCAAGATCTCAAAACCTGGTTTGATTTTTCATTACTATCCATGATTATAAATGAAGGAGTCAGGGGAGCATAAAAAAATTCAAATCCCTTAGGCAAAATGTGATACTTCCAATCAGCTCATTTGGAAATTGACAATATAGAAGATAGCATCGTCCATAACTCCTTTGGTGTTTCAAGAATATCTTCATTAATAAATAAGACTATTCTATTTTGAAAGAAGGATGTAGGCTATCAAATAATTCATTTGACTCTCCTTGCTCTAGTTCTGATGGAATTTATAATGCCTCTGTCATCCTATTTAACAGCTCTGGAAAAGCAAGGAAGTCATCCACTGTCACAGGACCTAAAGATGTCTCTGCCTTACCAGGAGGAGAAGACAACTGCCCCTCCAGAGAAGGATCACTCAATCTTCTCTTTGTCTTCCTGTGGATTGTGGAGGAGGGCATACAGGTAATGAAACCTCTCACTATCAGGATTTGTGTCCTGAATTAGGCAGAGGAAAGATCTGCTGACCCAGACCATGCCAAGGAACCCAGTGGCCAAGAATCTTTTCCATCAGGACACAGCATAGCATTCCACATTACTGCTACCCACACAGGTAACTGCAAATTACACAGTAAACTCCTAGCCAGAGTCACTCCTGAAGGTAAGTTTTTATAATGTTTAAGTCTCTAAATATTGGTCAAGGCTCCTTATTAGTCTTGATTGATAAAGAGGAAGGAGAAAGACTTCCCCAGTACAGGACTACCCCAGAAGATGCAATAATTTGATTAGAAGTGGAAAGGACTGGAATCTCAGAAGCAGTACATCATACTGCAATTCTCATTACAATTATCCCAGTGTCCTGTCGTACTGGAGATTTTGGTAAAGATGAAGAAGTCTGTAGAAAGGAGACTACATCTCCAGGGTAACCCTGGCTGCCTCAGCAGATGAAAAAGCAGTACCAAGGAAGAAGCTGACTTTTTTCCTGTTTGGAGATCTTCAGTAATGAACCTCAAAGTGCTAGGTCCTTGGCTAAGGGGGAGCATTTCTACCACTCCCCTGGAAGATGGCATTGCCCATGAGGCACTCAAAACTATATGCACTGATGCCTGTGAATCCCAGTGCACCTATACTGGTGCAGTAACCAGCGTAGATTAAACTGACACTGATGCCCACTGCGTGCAGCATCTCAGTGCCAACACAGATTCCTCTGGCATTTTCTTATCAAACCTTTTATTTGCTAGTGGGGTTGCTAAACAGTACAGAATGGTCTCTACAGAGTCTTGTTTCTTTCTCCTGTCAGCAACAGAAGTTTCTGACTGCTCCAACAGAATCTCTGCCTGCTGTTCAGACTTACCAAATTTGTGAAATTTCTAAGACCTCTGTGGCTTGGAGAGAACTCCCTCAACTCTAAAGCACTGGAGGCAAGACTGACAGTAGAGGTTTAAAAAGTCTCTCTGTATTGGAAGCTGATCTCAGACTTTTTCATGAGAAACAGCATGAAGCTTGAATCTTTAGCCTTCTGCATGCATTTTTTGAAAGCCTTGCAAATAGTGTACTTCACAGTTATGACTAAGTTACATAACTCAGATGTTATCTCATACAACTAACAAACAGGACTGCAGTAGAGAACTAGCTGTTCCTAGCTACCAGAAAACTGGGTTAAAAGGATATTTAGCCATGTCTGTGAGAATGTATTTCATCAGTGGGGACTGTGACTAAACTCCTTCTCTATCTTGGTGGATCCTCTAAGCTTGCTTCTACCAGTAGAACAGAAAGTTTCACCTGAGTGTTCTTGCAGGTCAGGGGTAGGCAACTTTTGCCAGCCCTGCCCACTGCTCCCTCAGCAGGTGCCGGGAACAGAGCCAAAAGGGGGCAGAGCCAGGCCTTCAGTTCTGGGGTTGGTGCCAGCTCCTGCCCCACTGGCGGGCAGCCTGCGGGTCCAAGGTTGGGGCCGGCTCCCACCAGCAGGGGCAGCTCCAGGGGGGGCCTACCTGCTCCGCTCCCCTCTAGCCCTGCCCAGCCAGGGCCACGAGCCACACGCACCACAGCTTCTTTGTCCCTGCTAGCCGCACTCCCCAGTGGGGAAGCATCGCCAGCGGGGGCCTGGAACTGTGGCACACAGCTCGTCGCCACGTTAGGGGAGCAAGGCCAGCGAGGGAGCCTGAGTGGTGCCGCTTGCTGCTCAGTCTCAGCCCACGTGCCATTTTTGACAGACATGCCGGGATTGCCAACCCCTGTTGTAGGTCCGTGCCTCTTTGTCAGGGCTCTTGCCTCTCCAGTGGATGGCTAGTGAGGCACTGGGGGCAGGTCCCACCTCAATTCCAGGCCCCAACCCAGGGACCCTACAAGTAGTAGACTCACAGTGCTGCTTCAGGAAACCAGCTAGATTCCCCAGGTTACTTCCCCCTGCCTCCTTGACAGAATGTCCAGACTCTGTCTAAACAGGGGCCCTTCCTGGCCTCCTTGCCAGAAGCTGTCCTTGGCATCTGATAGGTGCCCTGGATGTGGTACTGGCCTGTTAAATCTTCCCCTTCCAGCAGAGTCTTTCCCCCTCAAGCCTCCAGGCCTAGGAAAAGACCTTTGCCTCCCTTTGAGCAAGGCATTTTCCTCCTCCCCCCAGTCTTGGTACCTGCAAGATTCTTTTTGACCAGCATTCTGCTCCTCCTCTTAAGTCTTCCTGACTTTTAACAACATCTTGCTCCTCACTCTCACACTCCAGCCACACCCTTTCTCTGGAAAGGAGGCTTTTTACCAAGTTCCGGATGGTACCCTGATTAGCTCCAGTTGTGCCAATTAACCTAGAGTAACCCCCAGCTCAGCTACCAAGGAAAAAAGGTACTTTCTGAGCCTGGAGCTGCTATATTGGTCTTTTAGCATACTCCTGCAGACATCCAGACTGACCCTGCCACAGGACATAAAGAAAAATATCTTTCTGAAGACATAGGAAAAATATATTAGAGAAATACCTATTAAGAGGAACTGTAATCAAAGCTGATCCAAAAGATCTAATTTTCTACAAGTACCATGCTAAAGAAAAATCACATCAGACAATTTTAGGGCTTATTCTCTGCCTCTCCTTTAATCCTAAACTTCCAATGTGACAACCTGTAAATCAGAAAGACATGTCATTAACTGGTGGGCATTACATACAAACAGAGGGTGATGTCTCTAAGGAGGAGCCATTTTCATGTAAACAAGCTATATTCCTGTGAATACAGTACATTATTGGCAAAACAAACACCTAGACCAGTATTTCAGGTTTAATTGATTTATTTCACTTTACTTCTTCACCTTAACAAGACCTGAACAACACTAGAAAATTAGATCGCTTTAACTATGTTGGCCAACGGTATGAAAAATCCACATTGCTGAGGAACACTATTGAGCCAATTTAAAACTCCAGGGAAGTGGATTACCTATGTCAATAGGAGAACCTCTTCTGCCAGTGTAGGTAGCTTCTACTCTTGTGATTCTCAACCTATTTACCATAATGGGCCATACATGTGCATCTCTCTGCATGATATGGGCCTCATGTCCACAATACACATCTACCTGTATGGTACTGAGGATGTCACATGAGCCGCAGCTAGGTTCTGATTGGGCCACAAGTGCACATGGGCCATGGGTTAAGAACCAATGAAGCGCTGAGGCAGGGACTAAGTGTAGACTTACGGCAAGATACCTGCTATTTCTTATAGTTTTCACTTTTTTTTTTTTTATTCCTTAAAAAGGAGTTGTAAAGTCAAGTTTTCTATTAGCATACTCAGCCTCAAGAACCTATCAGAGCTCATTTTTCTCAACTGACAAAGGGTTCCCAGGAGATCTCAGTTTTGTCTCACTTCCCATTCAAGCCCAAGGCCTATATCCCCATAAATTACTTTGTCCTATTTGTTTACATTTAATTTGATATCAGACAGGACTATCAGTGCATCATGAATGTCCAGTTTGAATTTTATTTGCAATACAAATTTGAGTTTATTTCATACTGCATGTATAAATATTATGCAATCAGATAGATTATATGGAACCCAGAGCATTAAAGTGGGGGCAGGGGGACCTAACATACTAAAAGATACTCCCAAAAGCAAACTATTCTCTCAGACCTTAAGGGAAGGAATAATTTTGAGAAGTATTTGTAAATATTCTGTATTCCTTAATTGGCTCTGCGTGTGTATGTAAAATTAGAAGGAAGTATTATGTATCAGGAGGCACAAAATAAGTGAACTTAAATACACATTTATGGTATACACGTTTAAGTCTGAGCTAAAGAATGAGTTAACATACATGTTCACAAACACCTAAAATCTGTGCTTATTAAGCCCAAGAGAACTAGATGCAAGAAGTTGCTGGTTAAACAGCAAGATCTTGACCCTGGACCCTTCTGTCATTTCACAGATTTCCAAAACACAGATGCTGAGACACAAGGTTTGGCTGTTAAGAGGAAAACAACACTACACTTTATGCGAGGTTTTCATTTGCCCAACAAGGGTCAAGCCTAAACGAGCAATATTTCACTCTCAGCCCCCAGTACCCACCCCACAGCTCAGGCACCCCCAATACCGCCCTCCCCCAGCCCCCAGCGTGAGCTGGACTGCCCCAGTATGTACCAGCAGCCATGCACTGGTCCAGAAGACAATGCAGCCTGCAGGCTGTGCTTGGAGGCTTCCACCTCCAAGCGCACTCTGAGCATGCACAGGGGAGCTGGGCATGCCCCCTCTGTTCTTAACTCTGCAGAATGGCGTTCAGGGCCTGCTATTTTTAGGGGCCCAGGGTTCGTCCCTAAAAATAGAAAATGGAACCAAAACGCTGCATTCCGGGGCCCGCTATTTTTAAATGGTGGGCCCCAGAATGCAGCATGCTAGCTCCATTGTCTAGTATCAGGGGGGCTCGGAACACTGAGTCTCTAAAAACAGTGGGCACCAGAACAGCGTTCCACCATGATGTGGCCCACTTTAACCCCTGTCAGAAGGTACTAAAAGGATGCTGGCTGAGCTCATGGCAATTAGATCTGTGAGATGTTAGTCATCCTAATTCAGAAGCAGAGCTGGGCAAGAAATTGTTTTCCCATCTTGTGAAAGTTTAAAAGATTTCAAAACTTTTTTTCTGGTTTTTATTGGGACAAAACTAAGACCTTCTGAAGCTTTCCACAACAGCAACAAAAAACATGAGAGACTCTTGATTTGGACTGGGGACTTGATCCTGCATTTTCCACATCCAAAAGGGGCAGCTGTGTTAGTCTAGTTCAGTAAAAACAAACAAGGAGTCCTGGGGCACTTAAAGACTAAAATTTATTTATTGCATGAGCTTTCGTGGGAGAAAATCCCATTTCATCAGACACTGAAGATGGGGGAACTTACAGAATGGGAGGAAATCAATGCAGGGAAGTGTAAGTCATGGGAACGGGTCACACTGTAACAGCAAATCAAAACAGTTGTAAAGATTCAAACACTGGGGAACAGTGTATAGAGGGAGATGAGGTCAAATCACCTGTTGTAGTGATAGAATAATTCAATGTCCCTATTAATTCCTGAGGCAATGCAACCAAATTCGCAAATAAATTCAAATTCAGCAGCTTCTCTTTGAAGCCTTAATTTAGTATTCATCTGTCTCAGCACAGCAATTAGCAAATCATTAATGAAGTGATCACGAAGATTGAAATGCTGACCCACTAGTTTTAGGATGTTGTGATTTCCAATGTCAGATTTGTGCCCATTTATTCTTTTACACAGTAAATGTCCTGTTTGTCCAATATAAAAGGCAGAGGGGCATTTCTTGAACATGATGGCATAAATCACATTGGTGAACAAGCAAGTGAATGAGCCTTTAATGGTGTAGCTGGTTTGATTAGGTCCCGTAATAGTGTCTTTTGTGCAGATATGTGGGCAAAGTTGGCAGCGTGGTTTGTTGCAGGGGTATGTGCCTGCTTTAATGGTTCTGCTGTTAGGTCTGTAGTTGCTGGTAAGTCTCTGTTTAAGGTTGGGGGCTGTCTGTAAGCGAGGAGAGGTCTGACTCCCAAGGCTTGAGAGAGTGAGGGATCATCTTGTAGAATAAATAGGCTGCAGATCTCTGAGGATGTGCTGTAGAGGCCTGACTTGGGGGTTTTAGGTAATGACTAGAGCAGTGTTTCCCAACCAGTGTGCCACAGCACACAGGTGTGTTGTCAGGTCTGAGCAGGTATGCCAGAAAATTTTTTGAAAAACTACTCAAAGAGCTCAAGATTGTCTCATTGGCTCATGAATATTCATAGATTTATTTGGAAACTATATGGTGGTGTGCCTCAAATTAATTAAAGGTAGAAAGGTGTGCTACAGCAGAAAAAATGTTGGGAACCACTGGACTAGAGGCATTCTGATGTTTTCTTTCTTGGACTTCTCCTGTAGTAGTTGACTTCAGGGTACCAGCCTGGCTCTGTAAATCTGTGTCTTCATTTCCGCAGCTGGGTACCATCGTTTTAAGAATTTCCAAAGGGATAGCCGTGTTAGTCTAGTCCAGCAAAAAAAAAAAGCCAAGGAGTTGTGTGGCACTTTAAGACTAACAGGTTTATTTTTGCATGAGCTTACATGGGAGAAAATCCCACTTCGTCAGATGCTTTGAAAATCAGTGAACTTACAGAATGGAATGAAAGTTCACCCATCTTCAAAGCATCTGACAAAGTTTTAAGAATGCCTGATAGAGATCCTGATGGTGCCTGTCTCTATCTGAGGGATCAGAGAGATCATCTCCCACATGAGTTTCTTAACCACTAAAGCTACCAGCTTCTCGGGCCTAGATCTCTAATCTCACTTGTTCAAGCTGATCCACTTGGCATTCACTGGGCCAGAGATAGAGAGGCTGACAGCCCAATGGATATGGCACTTAGCTGGGATGAGAGATTCAAACTTGGGTCTCCTTCATCCCTGGTGAGTGCTTTAACTTCCATGTTATTGCTTATTCTGAAGTGTCCCTTTCTCAGTTCCATACTGCACTGAAGCTTAATTCATTCCCAACCTGCTCTAATCATGACATTAGTTAAACAACAAAAATAGAAGACATTTTTTCCACCAGTTTTTTTTTTTTGGAGGTTTTTTAAGTGAGATGTTTCTCAAAAGGTGCAAGTTTTATACTTTTGGTTGTTTCTCAACATGGCTTTATTAAGGCAAAGTCAGACTTTTTGTCTTACTCAGCCACAGAAGCCTGATCCAAATCCCACTGATAGCTTACAATAGATGTGGTTCTGCTGCACAGGGTCACAAAGATAATTTCCCTCCATGTTAAAAAAAAAAAAAAAGAGCTCTCGCACACATTTCAAACAATAAGAAACAAACTAGAGTTCTGGAAGGGATATAAACAGAGCCTAAAAACCAACCTATAACTACTGGATTTAGGAGGAATCTCTCTCAGGAGACAGGCATTCTGAACTACACACGCAGGGTTTCTTACACTTTACTCTAGAGCAGGGGTTCTTGACCTTTTAGAGGACCTGCAACCCCTACAGCAATACATGGTAACCCCGCATGCCCACAAAAGTCATCTATCATGATGACATTATGTTTGAAGTATGTTGGGTACACATCCTATGTTTAAACTAAACATTACTCCCACACCCCATGGATTCCATTCCTGCACTCCAGGTTAAGAAACCCTGCTCTCAAGAATCTGGTAGTGGCCGCCGCTGATAACAAGATACTAGAATATATGGTCACTAGAAACATCAGATAACGGAAATTCTGCCATCCCCATCTAATAACTCAGTTGTTTGAGTAGTGCATTGAAATAGCATCTGAGAGTTATACTCCATGGTAGTTATGAGTAAATGCTGACATTTAGGGGAACACAGTACTGTATGTTAAAGGAATAAAAAGTTTTGAGCCAGTTCTGACAGTATTTGTACTTTAAAGATACTTACAAAATGAGCTGAATTAAGGAAATTGATGGATTTCCACTATATTAAGGACTTATTTATTTAAAGTACTGCAATGACTGGCTTAAAACACCCAGCTTCCTCTATGCCATATTTAAATTTTCAAATTCACTCCTCATTGAGAAAACTTACAAAATGATTGTAATAAGAGGCATAGTATTACTTCATTTGATGAAAAATGGAATGATATTTTCTATCCTTACTTATTTCTTTGACAGAGTAATCTTGTTTAGATTAGACATTTAAAACGTGCATTTTCTCTATTAATTGGAAAGTTAAGTTCTCTTATTACAGAAAACATTTTTTGTTTATTCTATAATCTGATGTCAAAATTCTCAAGAAAATCTAATCTTGACTGTTTCAGTACCTTAAGCTTAGACATAAAGAAAAATAACTATATGATGTGATAAACTATAAGTATTTTACATTAATGGTCTTTATTCAGAAAGATAATTTTAAAAGGCCTCTCCATTATAGCACTTGCAATATTTTTTACAATGAAACTGCTGTTATCTGCTCCACATAGTGACAGGACTGCAGACATTTTCTACTTTTAATTAATTTGAGTCAACATTCCTGAAATTTAACAATGATGAGTTTCTTTCCCTTTCCCTTTTAACAGTAGAGTTTCAGAATATGTGTTCTTAGTAACTGGCACTGAAACTCTAATTCAGAGAAATGGGTGCATTTAAAATTCTTTAAAACTTACTGGGTTCTTTCCGCTTTGATTTCTAGTAAATCATGTAATTACTACAAACAGAGATCCTTCACTGAAATGATAGAGATGATTGCTTCCAGTGGTTTGCATATACTGTATATCTGGCTACTGGAAGAACGCGTTTAAAAACAACATATTGTTTCTAGGAACTAATACCTCTTGGAGTTGCTATACCTGTTTCAGAATAATAATAACTACCAAAAAGAAAAAAAAAATTAGCTGACATCATGTATCTTTTTTTTTTTTTTAAAGTCAAACTATGAGGTACAATCTGAGAGGAACAAGATATATGATACAAAAGGGGAAGATAAAATATCTCCTAGCAAAACCCTAAAATCCGTATTCAGTCAGAAACTCCAAAGAAGTTTTGACTGAATAAAGTCTGTATAATTTGGTCCTGAATCATAAAGTCCTCTAAACCAGTGGTTTTCAAACCATGGACTGGGGTCCAGTTCTGAATCGCAGATCCTCAGGTACTGGGTCACAGCTTCACCTGCTGCCACCACCAAAAGACTGGAATGCATTACTCAAAGATCTAACTGTTGGGTCACCAGCATAAATGATTTTTTTCTGAGAAATGTTTTCTGAGGTCCTGAGAAAAAAGTTTGAAAAACACTGCTCTAAACAGTGATGACAAGATGTTGATGGAATGAGTTAAAACCACACATACACACACACAAATTCCGTCACTGATATCTGCAATGTGAAACATTGCAATACAAACATTCACACAGAGTGCTTTCCACTTTGCCCAAAAAAACAAGAAGGCTGGAAGGAATAGGGTTTTGAAAGCTATGCCCCTTCAGATGACATCATTTACCTCCGATGTCCTGCTTACCTCATTTATTAACCTGCATTGTAATTTGGCACTGATTCTCTGGGAGATGGTGTCTTGAGCCTCAATCAGATCCAGACCCCATTGTGCTAGGCACTGTACAAAGAAACCATAGGAAAGTTTCTATACCAGGGTGGCTAAACCATGGCTTATGAGCCACCTGGGGATTTTTCAAATGTATAATTGACAACATATGAGAAAGCACAAAGACATTAGTGCTTGAAGCAGGATAGATAAATGAAAGCCTTCAGTGAAAAGATCAAGAACTCTGCTTTGGTCATGTTAAGTCTCAATGGACAGCAAGACAGTCATAAAATGTCAAGATATGCACAAGATCTAACTCTAGACCTAATGTACTTCCATCCCACAGAAACTTTCTGTTATATAAATTACAAAGTAACAGACAGCAGAAATGATAACTCTTGAAACTAAACATACAGAAAATTATATTCTACACACGAGAATCATGCAAATTCAATTATTTACAGTAAGTGACTTGAATTCAGTGGAACTACACCCCAAGTAAAACAAACAGAATTTGGGTTCTTGGCATAGAATTTTTTTTCTAATTAAAAAAAAATTGTGAAGTAAAACAAAAAAAGCTTCTGCTAGTTTTTATAGCTGATCTGCATGTATGGAAATAGATAAGACTTCTGGTTATTAAAGTATACATATTGGGTCAGAGACGCAATGGGCATAAGCATAGCTCCACTGACATCAAAACTACTAACACAAACTGGTTTAAAGCACTTCATTTTCACAGCATATGCATTATTGTAGATAATACAATGCACATGTAATTTTGCAAATTATTTAGCAGAAAGCAAACAGAGTTCACTAATTATGGTCCACTTACTAGTGACCAAGGAGATCAGACTAGACAATAACAGTGGTCCCCTACCAGCTTCCTGATCTATTACAAGAATGCTCCATTTTTATAGTACAGATCACAAAAATAAGACTATACTTCTTGGCCTCTTATTAGAGCAGGCAGGACTCAGACTAAATGTGTTGCACAATCCAACTTGTCATGAAAGGGCCAATAGACATAGCACCCCCTTATTGCAGACCAACTGGTCAACTCCCAAAAAGCAAGCTGCAAAGAAAAATATGTTATTATAGCTGCTCGGAACATGCACAAAGAATTCCCATAATACAGAAAAAATGTCCGTGTCTATTCAAAAAATATATTGAATAAAATATATTCTAATATTAATTATTGACAATACAGATGAGTATCTTAGACAACACTCAGTCAAGCTTTAAGACTAGGATTTGGGGTAGAGACAATAATGACCACCAATAATGATGGGTAACTTCTTATTTAAAGCCAAAGGACTAACAATTGCGCTAATAGTGCTACATTCATTAAGAGCTTATACATTTTGCTAACTATGCAGTGTTGATGACTTGACAAAGCAGAGCAAAATTAAATGACAGCAAGCATACTTTGCTCATCACATAGACCCAATGGGGAAATTATTTATAAGTAAGATCTCCTGGAACAAAGATGAGCCACACAATGTTCATTCCTGTCTCTAGACAGAGTCTGTATTTCCAGCTTCTATAAATTGAGAGATTGTGGATTTCAGTCCAAAAATATGACACCTCACTTGACATCTTTCCTGACGGATCAGACGATCATCTGACTATCCAAGTTTATGAAAGAAGTAAGTACCAGGAAAGAAAAACAATTACAAAAAAGATTAACCCAGACAAAGGGAATAGCAATGAAAAGAGAAACTCTGCCACCCAGCCACAGAGTATATCTGCTCCCCATAGTCAAACTGGATTCAAGCTTTGGAGTCATACAACATTCACCGCTGCTCCAACACATCCAAGTCACAGCAATAGTAATAATAATTTTAAAAATACCCACCATTCATACTGTTCTGTCCAATCAACAGCAGAAGTGGGAGTTCTGCCCTTTCCTTTTAGACACGGTACAGCCTATGATGACACCTGTTAATTACATCGTATAAATATCTAGACAGATCTGTGTATTCTTTTCCTGCAGGGCTGAAATGTACTACTTTGGAGAAGAATTTTGTGATCAGTGGAAGCACTGACTGGTTTCAGCACATATCAGCTCACACACAAGGAATTTTCTTTCTTCCTCCTCCTCAGCAGATTTTTTTCAAAGCTCAGGTATCAGTGTTTGACTTCTAGAGAAGTGGATTACACACTTAAGATGCTGCTTGGGGAACACTAGCTTGAAAGTCCAAATAACATTTTTGTAAAAACAAACATTTTAGAAAACCTAAAGCCAAGAGAAATGGTTCCACAACTTTTAAGTAAAACAATCTGTAAACAAACATTCCTCTGAAATGTTTGAAACAGAAGTCATACTTCATTTTCTTAGAATTATCTAAATACAATGTGAATTGATTTATATTGTCCACTAAGAGATATGCAAACAATAAACAGACTATACATAAGTAAACTGTATTTTTTAAACCTAAGTAAGGTGTTTTTAATAGCATAGGTAAGGGAATTTGTCAACAAACATAAACAAACAATGTCCTTTCAAAACAGTACATTGTGTTCTTAAGGACATGAAAGTCAGGCTCAGCCTTATCTATCACAAAAATGAATCCTATAGCCCTATGAGCACTCCACTAAAAATAGTTTGTCATGAGTATCACAAACTCAAATCTTGGTGCTAACAGCTAAAAAGATCAACAATGAGCACTGCAGCACCAGAAAAGGGGAGAGAAGCAGTCAAAGAAGATGACTGGGCCCCAGTACACTGAAACCTTTGCAAAAGAGATTCTTCTTCGAGCACTGCTCGGATGCATTCAGTAATAGGTGTCTCCGTGCCGGAGCTCCGGATTGGTCAGAAAAAGCTTTTGTCCTAGCCTGTCAGGAGAGGGTAGGTGGCCACCACCCCCCACGCCACCCTGTGGCTACATATACGGCCACCTCCAAACCCCTCCCCAGTTTCATTTCTTCCGCCTTATGCATCAGATCTGGAACATCCGCTCCTTGCGAACGCAAGCAGCCTGTCTGTCTTTCTGAGTTTTTCGCCCAACAGGGAGCACCTTTTCATGGGCATAGTTCCACCACAGGGATCCTCCACTCTCAGGCCAGAACATCAGAGATCGTCTGTCAACATGCCAGGGTTTAAACCCTGCTCCGAGTGGGGCAAGGCCTTCCCTCGGAATGATCCCCACAGGAAGTGCCTCCGGTGCCTAGGCGAAGACCACTCGGTCTCCACCTGTTCCCTTTGTATGTCCTTTAAACCTCAGACAATCAAGGACAGGGAACAAAGGCCCCGTGCCCTGCCCTTAAAACAGGCTCGGCAGTCTTCACCCAAGGCTTCAGGTTCCCGTCCAACACCAAGGCCTGGCTCGGCACCGGAGCCGGCCCGGAACCATGCTGTCAGTGGCCGTCAAAGAATGAGCTCGGTACCGACCCCGGTACTTCGGCAAAGCCGCTTACAGTCTCTCTCTACCCAAGTGTTTGGGACCTGACATCCTCCCAATGGCAGAATCCGAGCTCTACTGCCCCAGTCTCAGACATGGCGAGTCTCAAGTATAGGATCCCCGAATCGGACTTCTATCTCGCTGGCCACCCAACCCCTCCTAGGGACGTGGTACAGATGGTGCTAGGCCCGGGCGAGCTCCCTGGTGACCCCCTCCCTGCTTCGAGGGAAGCTAGGGAATTGGATCTCTTGGGACGCAAGGTCTATTCCTCCTCAGCCTTCCAACTACGGGTGACAAATAATCAGGCCCTAACCAGCAGGTATATGCTGGATGTGTGGGAATCAGTCGTAAAATTTAGACATTTGCTCCCACCAGAGGCCAAAGAGGAGTATGATGCATTCCTGGAAGAGGAAAGAATAGTTTCCCAAGATAACCTCCTCTCAGGCTGGGATGCGGTAGATACAGCAGCCTGCACCATGGCCTCAGCTGTAACCATCAGCCAAGTGGCCTGGCTTAGGGAAGCCAGGGTGTCCCCTGCTGTGCAGCAGGTGGCACTTGATCAGCCCTTCGGGTGTGACGCTTTGTTCCCCACTCCGCCCCCCGAGACCCTAACTGTAGTGGGTACTGCACAGGATCCTAGAGGAGAGAGAAAAATACCCTGGTCTCCTCCCATTGGGGCCCTACCCTCGCCCCGCATAAACCGTATGGGATGGAAAACCACTCCTCCCACTCTCCTCCCGGAGGAGATCGGGGCAGGGACCCAGCCCCTCCCCACCGCCCCCTCAGTTCTATTCTGGGGGTTAGTTGGAGCCTTCCCCTCCCCCCCGCAAGGAAGGGAGCCTATCTCAATTTACTGCCCACTATGGTTCCTGTAACATCCAGGATATGGCCATGGCTTCAGTTCACCATCAGAGAATGTGACCGACACCCCTCTCCCTCCCTTCCCTTAGTGAGAGAATGGGGAGCTTACTAGGGCTGTCGCCCCCCACCCACCGACCCTGTGTCCATATCACGAACAAGGGTGAGTCAGTCTTTGGCCTTGCCTCCCCAATCTTATAAGAGGCGCAGCCCATGTAATCAAGGGCCCCTCTCAGTTATCAAGACCCATACAAACTGTGGCCCACTGTCCAGACAATTCTCAGCCATTGCTACCCTTGGGGCTGTTATTGGAGGAAACGGAACAGGGAAGCCCTCTCCTCGCCTTTCAGGTACTTTCTCGACTGACGATTCCTTCTGTCCTCGTAAACATTAATTGTGGCCTTCGTTAAAACCAAACGATGCATCACATAGTAGCTCTAGCCACGACTACAGATACTCCCGGTATGTGCGGACACATGTGCCCATCCAGATGTGTGGAACCCCTTCCCCACCTGCCCGCCACCTGTCCTACATCAGGTAGGATCTCCTTTGCACCCAGGATGGGGAGGGACACCTTGGGCATCTTCCCACCACAATAAAACTGGTCAGCACACACAGTTAAGTCGGTCCTGGTAGGTCCTCAGTCACCTCTACAGTATGGGAACACCCCCCATCCCACCTGTTAAGTGGGAATACAATACTCAGTACACTCTACCGCATGCAGCTCAATGCCCAAGGGGAGGCCAAGGCAGAGCTGTTCGTAATCCCTATTTTGCCTCTTGCCCCCCCCCCCCCCCCCCGGGGGGGGGGGGAAAAACAACTGATGATAACAACAGCTTCTGCTTCTTTGGGACGGCCTCATATCTAACCAGGACATCCCCGATTGGAGGTCCCTATCTAGGCCCCACCCTACCAAGAAAGCGGGGTGATACCCTCCTCTCCCTCTCTCTCTCTCCTCCTGAAGTCTCAGCTTCTATATGTCCGACCTGGAGTTAACCAGGTCAGTAGGGCTCATGGGAGAAGAGACAAGGCTTCTTCCCCAACCATGTGGACAGAGGTGAAAGAAACTCACCTTCAGCCTCCCAAACTAACTGCTAGCTAGCCATGAGACTAGTTCGTTGACATACTTCATGTGCACCACTGGGTCCTGCACATGATTGTCACGCAACCGGGGTATACATAAATGGCTCACCCTAGGTCGCCCTGGTACCATGATGACCCATATCTGGGCCCGGGACACTACTACCTGAGCGTCTGGCGATCATATTACACCTTCCTTTCTGGGACCGGAGACCGAAAACCATTGGGTAGCCTCTACATGATACCCTTGCCATGGGCATCTGCTAAGAGCTGTTGTGTTTCCTCCGCTCACTTGAAGGAGCTCAAGTGGATCAAACAAAAAAAAAAAAGTTTTCTGATCTGCACGGAAACTCAGAAATTTGTTTTTCCCCATGATGGGATACGGTCCTGGATAAGATCACTAGATAGGGACAAGCCACCCTTGTCAGATTTTCTAAAATCCATGCAGAGCCGTGGTCTTCACTCTGGGAATACCATATTCCCAGGTAGCCTTGGGAGGAGACCATTCACTCCTCCTCCAACCATATCATTTAGAAGGGTAGTCCTTCTCTTACCAAGTCCTTAACTCCCATGCACACATAGGTGCAGCGTAGTTGGGGTGGATATCACTCCTGGCAGTGCCCCTAGGCACACAAGGTTTTAAATCACTGTACTTCTAACCTCATAGGCCTTTCGGTCATCACGACTAAGGGGCCAATCAGTGGCATTGCTTTTCCGTTGCCCTCGTCTCCCCACCCCCGCTCTCCAGGTAGTCTTTCTGGTGTCAGAATCCTGAGGTGGAACATAGTGGTCAAGAGGAGGGTCTTTTTCTGTGAGTCTTCATAAGTACCAAGGTATTCATAGAGACCAAGGTCAACAGCACTTCCTAAGGCCACCATTCTGACTAATGGGCGCCTAGTGGCCTGAAATGCTCCTTCCCAATGGAAGCCTTCTGGGTTCTTACACTGTACACGGTTGGAGGCTTCTGTTGCATCCTCCTGGCCCAGGGATATCTTGGCCGATATGCAATGTGGCGCTCATTGCAACACCCCTGGCCCCCTTTTCTTTTCTCATTAACCAGCACAGTGTCTTCCTTAGACCCTTCTCGACTGATCTCAGTAGTCTTTTCCTTGCACTTTGCCGGGTACTTCAAATTCTTACACCCTTCGGGCATGTGCCTTCGGGCCTCAACGAGGCCAGCGCGAGGGATCATGTTCAACCCCCAACCCCTTTGTTATCTGCGTAGGCCGCAGCCGTCATGGCCAGCCCCATAACCCTATGGCTTCTAGTGCTCTCTCATAAGTTCACACTGAAGCATCCTATGGCCAGATACTAATCCTCTGGCTCTCATACTTTGAGCTATACCCAACAGGTAGAGCAACCAAACGCATCTTCTTCATGTAGTCGTGTAGCGTTGATTCAACTCTGGTTACGGTGACCTTAGTTCGCCCAGCACACGCATGCTTTACCTCAGCTGGATTGGACCTACCCCCTGCTTAGGGTTGGGCCCACAGTTGTCGGTTCTCCATTGCCAAGCCAAGAGCCCTAATTGGTCCCTTTGCTCTGGCTAGAGCCTTGTTCGCTGGGCTTTTTCCTTTCTGGGGTGTTTTTGCTGTGCTGAAGGCGGAAGGGCCAACTCCACCCACCATGCGTCAGCATGGCTAGTAGTCACCTATTACTGAATGCATCCAAGCAGTGCTCAAAGAAGAACCATGGGTTACTCATCAGTAAGCGTGCTTCTTTGAGGTGGGCTGCTCGGATCCATTCAGGTCCCTCCCCTCCCCTCCATCCCCGCATCTGGAGTTGGTGACTCCAAGGAACAGGGGAGGGGTTGGGAGGCAGCCAAATACATAGCCACTGGGTGGCGTGGGGGGTGATGGCCGCCTACCCTCTTCTGACAGGCTAGGACAAAAGTTTTTCCGACCAATCCAGCGCTCCAGCACGGAGACACCTATTACTGAATGGATCCAAGCAGCCCATCTCGAAGGAGGACGGTTACTGGTGAGTAAACCACTGTTTTCATTCAAATTAGTTCACAGTGTTTAGGAGAACAACCAGTGCACCCCATGCTTGCAACAGCTTCCAAGTGCCTTTAGGGTCACCATGACCAAAGTATTTTTTGCAACAGTCAAACACAGAGATGACGAATATGTGGACCAAAAGTGACTCATACATACAGCATAACTTTAGGGATTCAGATATGAAAATGTTGACCTGCATTTGCAATAATTAATTTTTTAAAAAACCTCAAGATCTAAAAAAGAAATAGGCCATACAGTCAAAGAAATAACAGATGACACGTTTTATGGAAGATGGGTACAAGTTCTTGTTTATGGAAGGATAGTATCTAATTAGCTACAAAAAAGATTGCTGAAGAGTGTTTTGTTTTACTCATAATGAATTATAATTCTATGGAAAGTTAACATGAAAATATTAAAATGTGAAAAACACACCTTCGTGTCTATCAGAAATTCAAACTTATTACAACCGCCACAGTGTTATTCAACAACCAAATGATATAAAATTGTCTTTGTCAAAAGTCTGTTCACAGAAGATCTGGTGTAACTCATTGAAACCAACTGAAAATTCACAAGTGCTAACATATATGTTACCAGGTGAGTTCGTGGTTCAGCATGAAGTGAGGAAGGATTAAGAAAAGCATCTGATGTATTTGCATCCAAAATTAAAAACAGGACTCCTTCTACTCTACAGCTAGGACTAAAAACTATCCATTATATCTACAAGAATCCCAAAATGGAAGTATAACTGAACTATAAATTAATACTAATCCTAACTATTGCACTGCAGAGTTTACCCTTGAGCTCCATTGTGCATCAGTACAGGGGTCACAATGCCTGACAGTTCTTGGTAACTGAAATGCCCACAAAGATGTAGCCTGCTCTAGGTTAACAAGCTTTTATGGCCACAAGAACCACAGAATCATTCCAAGTGGTTTCTGGCTCAACTTGACAACAGCCTGGCTCTCACAGCTGAACTAAGATTGAAGTGGGGGAGGGAGAGGGATCATTCTTTTGCAATGGATCGACCATTGCTTTCTCCAGTCTGGGTGCCAGGGCATCTGTTTCTCGCAAGGGAAGTGATAAATAAAATGTCTATTTAAATAGTTTGTACTCACAGACTAAGACAGCAAATGTAATTTTAAATTGTTAGGGGGAAATATTGTTAAGCTACAGATCACTCTATGGGTATGTCCACACGCAAGTTTTAAATCAAAATAGCACTGGTCATTTTGATATAAAAAAAGTTTAGGTCCACACAACATCTCCTTATTTTGAAATAAGGAGCTCCCTTATTTTGAAATAGGGAAAATCATTTTGATATAATGAAGTCTAGTTTTATATCGAAATGAGGATTGTCTCGAAACTGTGGTTTTGAAATAACCTTGTGTGGCTGTGTTATATCGATATGACCCACATACAGATATAACAGTTTGACCTTCTTCCTCCCAGGGTGCATGGCAACCTGGAAGGAAGCCCCTCCCCACCAAGACCCTGGCCAGTGAGCGGATCAGCACCCTGGCCAGGGAGGGAGGGGAGATGCAGGGAGGCAAAGAAAGGCACAGGGGGTCCCTGCCCCCACTGCCTGGCAGCTGCGAGGAAGCAGGGGGTGCGGGCTTCCTGATCCTGTCACCCAGCAGCTGCGGGGAAGCAGGGCATGCAGGCTCCCTGACCCCGTCGCCCAGCAGCTGCGGGGAAGCTGAGAGCCAGACAGGAGATTGGGTGGCAACATGGCCCTGCCAGGGGTCCATGTTGCCACACCTCCGAAGGTGCCCCCCCCCCCAAATCGAACAAGCAAGTCCAGTGTCTGGACATGCTAGTTCAATTTGGGTTTTATTTGTCTGGACTTGTTGAATCAATTTTACTTATACCAATTTAACTATTTTTGTATCGATTTGTTTAAATTGATTCAAGTAGAATCAATTTAACTGACTGTATATGGACATATAGCCTATAAGTCATGTGACAGAACTCCATAATTTATCTTTATCCTTGTTTATAATAAACTGACCCCCTAAACTCAACTGTGCCCTCAAAAGTCACAGACTAAACAAGAAGGAAAGCAGCTCATGATATCCACCATTTTCACTTTATCCAATCCAACTCATTAACTAGAAAGCCTTTACAATGTCTTATGTCACGGCTGTACAAGGCATGAATTTTTTTTTTTAAACACTTCCACAATAACCTATGGAAAGCTCTACATGAAGAGAGACATTCAATGTAGTGAGCAGAGTAGTTAATCCAGTTGTCTTCAAAAAAGTTACAGTGCGGTGTTTTCTCTCACTGTGAGGAAATTTCCTATTTTACTGAGCTTCCTGGGAACTCAATAACTGCAAGATACTAATGCTCCATTCAAGTGGACATTAGAACATCTTGTCAACTAGCTCTTGTGAGACGAGAGGTTGAAAGAACTTTATGTACCTGATGCAATTTTCAATTTCCTAATTCTTTATAGGCCATAATCTGATCTCAGTTACCCTAGTGAAAATCCATAACTCCATTAAAGTTTGCCTAAACTGCAACATCACATGAAGAGCTGAAAACACGCAAATCCTTTCCTAACATTACATACCTATTCAAACAATTTCAGGTTCCCACAAAGATGTTACATAATCACATATGAGAAAACAGGTACCTTAAAAGTGAGATTCTTAGTCTGTGGACCAGGTTAGGAAGAAGGTTAGAAGCTTTTGGCTAGCATGAGGAGTTCAGAATAAAACTGAAACAATTGCATCTGCCTCCTGAGTATGCAGAGTCTCTTCTGTTGCACCAGAGTTGGGGACAGAGGAGTTGGGGGGAATGAAGAGAGGGAAGGTGGTAGGAACCTTGTATCATAAACACTACCTCGGCCAAAGATTTTCTGTACAATTTACTTCTTGTGTTTTTATGTAGCTAATAGATAACTTATGAGTTTACTGCACTGGTAAAACACTGATATAGCTAAAGGCAAGGTATCCAGTGACTTTCTCCAGGGAACTAGCAGCTAGGCCAACAGAGAATTATGAAATTTACTTTTAGCGACACCTTGCAAGGAGGCTGTCAGAGTAAACCATGAAAAAGATACACACACAAATATACAGCATTTGGTAACAGGCTCATTTTAATACAGCCAAATGCAAGACCACATATAAACCTAGAAACAAAGGACAAAGGTGACACTTGTAGGTGGAATCCTGAATCCTGGAACACAGCAAAACTAAAGGACTTAGAAGTCACAGTAGAAAATGAACTGCATGTCAACTCCTATTATGACGATGGAGCTGATTTAGCTAATGTAATATTGGGATGTATCAGAAGAATATCATCATGTAGGAGTAAAAAGATGGTACTGTATTACCTCTATATATGACATTAGTGAGACCATTACTGGACAATCACATCCAGTTCTGGAGCTCCCAGTTCAAAAAGGAGGATGACAAATTGAAAGCATCTATAAAAATGATCTGAGGCCTGGAAAACATACCTTAAAGCAAGGAGATTTAAGAAGTGTAGTCTTTTTCAGTGTTTCCCAACCAGTGTGCCATCAGGTCTGAGCAGATCCCACAAAACTTTTTGATAAACTTCTCAAAGAGCTCTAGATTGGCTCATTGGCTCATGAATATTCATGAGTTCGTTTGGAAACTATAAGATGGTGTGCCTCAAATTAATTAAAAGGTAGCAGGGTGTGTCACGACAGAGAAAATGTTGGAAACCAGTGGTCTATTTAGTTTATTCAAGAGAAGAATAAGAGCTGATTTAATCACGGTCTACAAGTATCTTCATTGGGAAGAGATTTCTGATAGACGATGCTTTAATCTAGCAGAAAAAGACATGAGTATGATCCAATGGATGAAACATGAAACAAAAATTCATACTAGAAATAAGATGAAAATTTTAAACCACGAGGGAATTTAACCATATAAATAACATATGCAGGACCCTAACCATGATACATCATCTGAAGTCTTGATTTAAAGATGGGACCTCTTCTGAACAGATAAACTATAGTCCAAAACAAACCTTTGAGCTTTAATTTGATGCAAAACTATTGGGTGAAATTCTGTGGCCTGTGTCACACTGTAGTGAGGTTACAGAATCAAAATGGTTCATTCTGGCCCTATATAATCTATGAATCTTTTTATCCCATCTTCATCCCACAACACAATTCTACTGCACAAATGCTGCAACCAGCTTCCTGAAACCCACGATTCTTCCTGCCCTCCCCCAAACACACACACATACACACTTAGGGACAAAATTTTTAAACTACAACAACAAATTTCCTCAATATCCATGCACAAAAATCTGCATGCATGCAATCACCACAACAATCTATCATAATCAGGCTTGGGAGAATTCAATTTTTTTTAACTTCATTGGGACAAATCGCAATGTTTATTTTAAGCACTTTCAAGCCTATCAATTTTAGTTCAATGCTACGCAAAGTTATGGGTTTTATTTATTTTGATTTAAGTTTTCACCATTGGAGAAGTCATGAAGAGGATCAGATATTGAGATTCACAAAGACAAAGCTTTAACTGTCAAAACACAAATTGTCAACATCATATCAAATATACAAAGTAAATATCTTTAGATCAAATTTCTAATAAGTTCTCTAGCAGAATTTTCCTTACTTTCCCTATCTGTAAATTTCAATCGTTGTCAATAGAAATATTTTTTCAGTTTGTATGTGTACATTGAATCTGACATTTATCAATAAAAATCTAATCCTTCCAACTCTCTATATGAACATTATTACAAAAGCAAAACCTAAAAATATTAAGGTTACAAATTCAAGCACTCAGATTTGGTAACAACAGAAGTAAGGTTGTCTAGACCTTAATTTGTGTTTCCCCCAACCCCTCCCATGCTTTTGTATATGCATTACGGTCCAGCATTTAATTACTAGAGAGACCTGCTCTGAATGCGAATCAGAGCTATGTAGTGACGAAAACTTGTCTATAAGACCCCTGATTTATTTGTTGTGGAAGTTGGAAGGTGTATGAAGAATGTGGCAGGTATCTGGAGGAACAGAAAGGAAGGTCTCATTGTTAAAGGTAGTTGAATACAGCTCTCAAGAATTGGATTCTATCTGCCATAGAGATCCTATAGTGCTAGGCTAGTCATTCAAACCAAACCACTGAAAGTTAGTCTTTAGTTATGCTTTCCCCATTTTTTGGGTGCCTGACTTGAGAGACTGGGATCAGATTTGCAGAAGTGATTCATACGCACAGCTGCAACTCAAGTCAATGGAAGCTGTGCTTTGAACACAAAGTGCTATATAGTACAAAGTACTCTGAAAACCAAGCTCTTGAACATCTCAAACTAGGCACTCAAAATTAGCGGATAATACTTTTAACTTTGATTTCTCTGTGCCTCAGTTTCCTGTCTGTAAACCTGAGATAATACTGTCACTGCCATCCTGCTCCTGTCGTTTCACACCAGTTCCTCAACCCAGTTAGTTCCAGCCTCCGTTCAGGCTTGTCATCTCACCTTATTCAGCAAGTCCTATCTTCATTCCTCAAGCCTCTTCATTCCCCATCCTCACTGGCTCCGAGTCCTCTCATTTCCAGCTCTCAATCTCCTTGCTCAGCCAATCCTAGTCTTGCCACCACCACTCTCTTCCAATTCCCCCGTCCCCTAGATCTGGCGCTTGTCCTCTCTACATTTGAATCAGGTAACTTCCTCTTCCACATTGTCTGGGCCCAAAGGGAGGGATGGGATCTCACTGAAAGCAGAGAAGGAGATACCTGCTCTTAAATCAGCAATTCCCAACCAGTGATCTGCAGACCACTGGTGGTCCATGAGGGCACAGGCTGGGGGAAAGTGCCAGTTGAGCCGTGGTGTGCAGTGCTGCAGGGAACGGAGGAGGGGGAGGTATCAGCCTCCTGGCTGGGGAAAGCAGGGAGCCGGGGGAGTGGGGCTTAAGGGCCTCATGTTCCAGGAATGCAGTGCCCTGGTGGAGAGAAGACTCTGGAGGCCGGGGAGTGCAGAGCTGCTCTGCACGCGGTATGGAGGGTGGGAAAAGCACCTAGCTGGCATGGTAAGGCCTGGATGCTGGAGAGTGCAGGACCACGGGAGACAGGCAGAGTAAAGGGCTGGGGAGCACATTAAGGGGCTCAGAGCCATTGGGGGACAGAGGTGTGGGAAAGGGCTTGAGGCCAGGGAGTGCAGGGTTGTGGTGGGGGTACGTTAAGGGGCTCAGGGCCAGGGAGTGCAGGGCTGCAGTGGGACAGGGGTGCAATAAAGGGCTCAGGGTCGGGGAGTGCATGGTGGTGGTCTGCAAAAGCTTCTGATGGTGATGTAGTGGTCCATGTAAAGAAAAAGGTTGGGAACCACTGTCTTAAATCAAGTGCCTGGATATTGCTGTAATTTTGCAAAGTTATATGCACCTTAAATAAGGTTTGCGTGTGCACCTTGCACAGGAGATGTTAATAGCAGAATCCCGGGGTGGGGGGGGGCACTGCCCCAATGACATCACTGCTGTCTTCCCACCGTTTGGAATGCGCGCTCCCCCCTCCCACCCGTCAGTTCCTTCTCTACCGCAGAGTACCCCTTGAATGATACTCTGAAGCAGAGGGGAGGCGGGTGGAGTAGTGCGGGGAGTGGAGCAGTGCGGGGACATGCATCTCAAAGAAGCACGGCTACTGCACATGGTAACCTCCGTTTCTTCTTCGAGCAGTGTCCCCAGTGCTCCACTTTAGGTGATTGCTTAGCAGTGTCATTTGCTGGAGGCGGGACCTTCGGAGTTGTCCCTTCATACGGTGTTAAGCACTGCGAGACCCAAGGCAGTGTCTATACAGGCGTGGCCATCCATGGTGTAATGTTTTACGAAAGTGTCCGCCGACGCCCAAGTGGCAGCCTTGCATATGTCCAGTATGGGAACATTCCGGAGGAACGCCATCATGCTGGAAACTGCTCTGGTCGAGTGAGTCTTAATAATACCTGGGGGTTCATGTCCATGTGTCTGATAGGCGAGACGGATACAGCTAGAGATCCATTTGGACAATCTTTGATTCGAGATGGGATTGCCCTTAGATCTTTCCGTTATTGAGATAAATAGCCTAGGAGTTTTGCGGAAGGATTTAGTTCTGTTGATGTAAAATGGGACCGCCCACTTGACATCCAAAATATGTAACGCTGCTTCCTCTGGGCCAGCATGAGGTCTCGGGTAAAAAACTGGGAGATGAATCGTTTGGTTCATGTGAAACGCCGAGGAAATCTTCGGCATGAACTTCGGATGGGGCCTGAAAGAAACCTTATCCTTCATAAGGACTGTAAATGGAGGGCAAGCCATAAGAGCCACCAGTTCACTGACTCGCCTGGCTGATGTCACCGCCACCAGGAAAGCCACCTTCATTGATAGGTGTGATAGGGAGCACGTAGCCATGGGCTCAAATGGTGGCCTGGTGAGTGCTCTCAGGACCAAAGATAGATCCCATGGATGAACAGGAGGCTTGACATCTGGGTAAGTATTCTGCACTCCTACAAGGAAACACTTAACAACAGAATGTGAAAAGAGGGAACAGTTATCCACTGCCTCATGAAATGTGAATATTGCCGCTAGATGAACCCTCAGAGTGGCTGTTGCCAATCCTTTCTCTTTCACGTCGAGAAGATACTCCAGTACAGTTGGAATGGAGGCCGACTGCAGAAGTACTGATCTCCCTTGACACCAGGTAAGAAATCTTTTCCATTTTTGCAGGTAAATCACCCTCGTTGCCAGCTTCTGACTATTTATTAATACATGTTTCACTCTATCAGAACATTGTCCCTCCATGTCATTGAGCCACCAAGGAACCACGCTGTAAGGCGCATCCTGCTGAGGTGAGAATGTTATGTCTTGCCTTTGTTCTGAGTAAGTAACTTGGGAATTTGTGTCAGGGGAATGGATGAGTCCTTGGACATGCATATGAGGAGAGAGTACCAGGTCTGTCTCAGCCAGGCTGGGGCGACCAACATGAGCTCTGCTCTGTCCTGTTTCACCTTTTGGATGTTTTGGGGATCAAAAGCATTGGGGGAAAGCGTAAAGGAGACCATGGTCCCACTTGGTTAGGAATGCATCCCCCAGTGATTCGTAGCTGCGTCCCGCCCTTGAACAGAACAGCAGACATTTCTTGTTGGCCTGGGTCGCGAACAAGTCTACGCTCAGATGTCCCCATCGTTGGAATATACTCATGAGAACGGTGCCATTCAGTTCCCATTCATGAGCATCCAGGAAGTTTCTGCTTAGATCGTCTGTGACCATGTTTAGTATGCCTGGTAGGTACACAGCTGAAATGCGAATATCGTGTTCCAGGCACCACTGCCATAACTTCAATGCCTCTAGGCATAGGGCTCATGAGTGAGCACCCCCTGGCGATTGATGTAATACATAGTTGCCACATTGTCTGTCTGAATTTTTATGCTCTTGCCATTTACGATAGCTAGGAAATGTTGACAGGCACTCGACACTGCCCGTAGCTCAAGAATATTGATATGCAGGGTGGCCTCTTGATGGGCCCACCTGCCTTGTACTGTCAGGTCTCCAAGGTGGGCGCCCCATCCCACGAGAGAAGCATCTGTGGAAATAAGGATGTCTGCTGCTTCTTGAGCGAACGGAACACCCTGAAGCAAGTTTCGTGGGGAGGTCCACCAGGTAAGAGTGTCTTTGATTGGCTGCGGAACTGATAGCCTCCAATATTTCGCGTGCCTGTGTGGCTTGAATTCCTTCAGAAACCACAACTGCATGTGCCTCATGTGCGTTCTGGAATCAGGGGCCAGGTAAGTTGCCGCTGTCATATGTCCAAGAAGCTGCATGCACATGAGAGCCGAAACCAACAGAGAAGATCGAACCTGGTTTATGACATCAGATATGGCCGCAACCCGGTCTGCTGTGAGCAATGCTCTGCAATAGGGAGTACATATTTGAGCCCCTATAAACTGAATTTGTTGCATTGGAATCAGGAGGGATTTGTTGTAATTGATGGTCAGACCCAACGAGAGGAACAAAGATTCTGTCATTTTCACTGGCTCCTGAGCTGTGGAGAAGGAGCATGCCCTCAATAGGAAGTCGTCTAGATAGGGGAAGACAGATATTCCCCTTCTTCTCAGATATGCTATCGGTGCCGCCATGATCTTTGAAAACACTCTTGGCGCTGTGCACAGGCCGAAGGGGAGCACATTGAACTGATAATGATTTTGCAGGAATGTGAAGCGCAGGAATTTCCTGTGAGCTGGATGTATTGTAACATGGAAATATGTGTCCTTGAGGTCGAGGGATGCCAGCCAATCGTCTTTCTCTAGGAATGGAAGAATATTAGACAAAGTTACCATTTTAAATTTGTGCACCCGGACAAAGTTGTTAAGGGCTCTTAGGTCCAAGAGGGGTCTCCAGCCCCCACATCTTTTTCCGTGTTAAGAAATATCTGGAATAAAATCCCTTGCCCCTAAATTGTACAGGGACCTCCTGGATCGCTCCGATGGTCAGGAGGGTGTTCACTTCCTCCCTCAAAAGTTGTACATGAGGGGGTACCTGAAGAGGGACGGGGAAGGGGGTTTGGGGATGGGTGTGGCTGTGAATGGAATTAAGTAGCCAGACTCAACAATCTCTAACACTCATTTGTCCGATGTAATGGACACCCATCTGTGGATGTACGGTGCTAATTTTGTCAGTGAACCATACAGGTGCTCCAGTTTGGTCAATGAAAGGTGTTATACGTTGGCTAGGCGAACCCTCAACCTGATTTTCAAAAGTGCTGTTTGGTCGATTGGGGTTGCAAATTATGTGACGTCATCAGGGCAGCGCGCCCCCCACTCCGGGATTCTGCTATTAACATCTCCGGTGCAAGGTGCAGGCACGGCCACACACACCAGTGTGATTTTACTTAAGTCACTAGATCATCTGGTGATCCAAAAGTGGGGACCGCGTTAGCCTGCATCTGATGTGGCTTCTGAGTCTGAGCAGGTGCCATAAGCAGTTGAATTGGTGGATAACCTGACCAGTTAAGCCAAGGCGCCCACGGCATACCATAAGGTGAATACTGGTACCAGGGATTGCTCTGCCACTGGCATGGTTGAAACTGCAGATTATCGGGTCCCGTTTGCTGCGAAGGGACCCCAGTGTTTCTGTCATCTAGCTCTGAGCCGGAGCTTGAAAGGGAGCGGACATCAGAGGGTGATTGAGACCGCTCGTCCTCGTCAGAGGATTGCATGTCATATAGAGGAGACAAGCTGAGGAGGAATCTGAAGAGAAATCTTGTTCAAGACAGCGTTTCGTCTTCCTAGACTTCTTCCTCGATGGAGAGGAAGACCTGCTTTTGCGGTGTGAGCGTGACTTGGCCCCCTGCGCCGGATCCTGACAGGTAACAGAGTGGGGGGGCATAGACCGCGGTGCCAGGGGCTGATAAAGCGGTGCCGGCATCTGAATACCTGCTGGAGTAGGAAGGGGCGGCCCCTGCATGGCGCTGTTCGGCACCAGCGCTGTGGGCGCCAACAGCATTTCTGCCTCCCTGGGTACCGCGGCTGCTGGTGGGATCGGGCCCATTCCGGGCATCACAGCGGTGCCGGTGACAGGCTGCGGAAGTGGAGCCACGGGCACCTTGATTGGTGCCAGGGTGCCCTCTGTTAGCCCTGGCGCCAGGGAAGACCACTCCGGAGGTGGTGCACTGATGGGCGGCTTTTTCATCCGCTCCGCTGCAGGGCTCTCTGGCAGCTTTTTCTTGCTGCACCCCAAACTTTTGGGGGGAGCCAGAGTCTCTTTAGTGTGAGACTGGCTATGCCCTGCTTGCTCCTGGCCAGTGAGGCTGGGGATGAGGGCTGGGAGCCGGCTTTTTTTGCGGATGTCCTGCGGGGCGAGCCGCTCGGCTCCAAGGCTGGGCGGAGCGCTCCCTCCATTAACATGAGTTTCAGCCTCATGCTCTGATCTCGCCTTGCCCTTGCTTTCAGTGAGGCACAGTGAGGGCAGGATCTTGCCAGGTGTGCCTCTCCCAGGCATTTTATACACTGGTCATGACCGTCCGAAATTGGTGCAGGGTCATGACATTTCACACAACGCTTAAAGCCTGAGGCGTTAGGCATCATAAGTAAGCGTTGGTGTTTTCTTTCTCCGTCTGGTTTTTTGTTTTTTTTTTTTTACAGGTAAGTTTTGAAAAAAAAAAAAAGAGAACTATCTAACTAAGTAAGTAACACTATCCAACTATAAGGAACTAACTAACTATATACAGCAACTGAGGTAAGGAGCTCCTCTCAGACGGTGCAAAGTGCTGAGGCGGTTGAGAAGCAACTGACGGGTGGGGGGGGAGCGCATTCCAAACGGCGGGAAGACAGCAATGATGTCATCGGGGCAGCGCCCCCCCTCCCGGGATTCTGCTATTAACATCTCCGGTGCACGGTGCGGGCGCGGCCACACACACCTAAAGTGGAGCAGCAGGAACACTGCTCGAAGAAGCAGCACATTTTTATACAAAAAGCCATGCCCCTAACAAGTTTCAAAGTCCCTTACTCCAAAGCATAGAAGAGGGAAGTGCTTTTATCAAATATCACCAGAATTTTTTTTAAACAAGAACTTTAAGAAAAGGTAATTCAAACAAAGGCAGACGCAGCATAAGAGATTTCATCCAGTTATAATTTTGCAAAGTTATATGCACCTGAAATAAGGTTTTATAATGGGAAGGGTTGCACTTCTAATAAGTTGTGCTGTCAGCCCCTTTAGAGTAAAAATGACATCTGAAATAATCTCTATCACAAGATATTTAATAGAAACAAGGTTGCAGAGATGAATCATGAAGAAGTGTAAAAAACCCCAGGACCTAGCAAACCTAAAGATGAGTGAAGTTACTGATATATAGAACGAATCCCCCATTCCATCATGCTAGTTTAGAAATGATGGTTACTGAATCTTTAGCCATTTCTGTAAGTCCCTATAGCAAAAATGGCCAAGGCAGCTTATTTCCCCCTCTTCATCTGTTTTGTATCAGATGACATTTTCCTCTGTCAGATAGACCTTGCTACAGTTCTTTGCAGCTCTCTCACCTTTATGCTGGATTACGTGCAATGCCATTTACTTGACATTATCCTTGAAAACTATTCAATTTTTACCTACTGCAAGATATGCTTGCTGCCTTAGTAATGAATCTCATATGGAGATACTCTTTGGAGTAACATAAGCTGTACTTACTTTCCAACTAGGTTCAGGAGGTTATATAAGGATTATCATCGCTAATGCCTTTTGCTTTTGTGCCTCTATTTCAGAAACAGTGAGAAGTATCTCCTTATACATGTTCTTCCCAAGTGGGACACATCCGCTCTCAATACCCTCATTTGCATGGCTGGGAGGAGGACATCTCAGTGATGTTTCTGAAATTTTAGATCTACACTCCCTCTCTTGATCAAATTTCTTAGCCCTTCAGAGCACCAATAAGTTAATCAAAGTTTTCCTGAAAATGTGAATCTCCATGGTTTTAATTTGGGGTATTTCATGAAGGTGAAAGAGAAGCAAGGAAAAGTCCTGAGATTGCTGACCTACCAATATAGATTTATGACTGTGCTATGTAATTTTAAAAACCTGAGAGATTACTAATGGTGCATTATGTGCACAAAAATAAAATAAGCAGTAGATATTTAGGTATAGGTCAACAAGACTTCTATTATTATAATGCACAGCTTTCAGGACTCACATTTAAGCACTCTGTTAAAAGTGGATTTCATTTTTGTTTTACGAGTAAAACACCCAAGATGTAAATACACATGTCCACAACTCCAGGAATATAAGCATTGTTTCTCTTTAAATACCTGATATCACCTAAAGGTGCTTCACTTTATGGAAGAAACATGATCCCTGCCCTGAAAAGTTTACAGTTTATAACTGATGAACTTAATGCATAATAAAAGTGATGGGAAGAGGAAGTGACTGATGAAGGATTAGGGTTACTGCAGTGAATCAGTTGAGTTTTGGGTTTCTCACCCTTCAGACAGGTGCACATTTTGCTGGTCCTGTTAGCTACACACACAAAAGTACTGCTTCCTGTCCTGTAGTCACTGCACGATAAAGACTTAAAATTTGAATGAAGTGAAAGAAATAGCTTGGTGGTTCTAACCTCTCCTTGGCTCTGACCCAAACAGCCCATCAATGCTACCCATAGTGGTCTAAATATTTGAGGCAAACTTCCTCCTGTTCTTTCTCCACTGTCACCACTGACCATTTTTCCAGCAAGGAAGACAGGCAATAAGCCTCTCCCAAGACAGAAACCAATGCAGTTCTGTAAACCTTCCAGCAACGGGCATGGTACAGCCAATTGAA
Organism: Podocnemis expansa; assembly: GCA_007922195.1. NCBI lineage: Eukaryota > Metazoa > Chordata > Testudines > Podocnemididae > Podocnemis > Podocnemis expansa. The sequence continues at coordinate 32,882,898 of ML681982.1, forward strand.
CCAGATGTCCCTGCAGCCCAATGCATCAATTCAAATAACCTGATTTCCTCTTTTTGTGAGCCCGGGTTTCCTATATTACAGCCATCAAGACAGCCATTAAATGTATCATTTGAGGGAAATAAGCTTCTGAAAGCCTGAACTGGTAACTGGTACCACCTAAATGGCTTCATACGCTCAAGTCACACATGCCACACATTAGAACTCATTTGTATACATTACTGGTGAAGGCACAGGATCGCATTCTTTAAAAATTGCCCACATGTAAAGGAATAGCCTGCTAAAAGATGGATATTGGTGTTTTTAATGCTATATAGTTTACCTAGTTTCACAAGTTATTTTAATGGATTTTATACTTCTAAATTGAAAGTGAAGACCGCATTCATTCTCTGTTTACCATTCATATTCTACAAGACACCTAGCAATACCAGGCTTTCATTCTAGAGTACAAGTCAGGCATTTAGGAGTCAGAGTTCATCCATCTACCACTTTGAAAAATCTACCACACATAGTGAAATTTTCTTTATGATGCATGTAGAAGAAAACAAAACAGAACAAAGCAGATGTTTCATTCTTGTTAAAAAATGAGGAAAATCACATGAAAATGTTTTGCTCACAACTGAGATCACCATCAACAAGGGTACAATGCTTCTGTGGAATCTGGGCCATTTCTACTGCAATGCTAGATTACACATTTCCAGCTCCATAGTAAAATTAAGTTTTCATACCAGCACAGAATATTCCAGGGACTTCACTTCGAAATATAACAATTCGTACTTTCCTATCAGATTTCAGAGCATCCACAGCTTTTGACATCTATAGAAAAAGGAGGGGAAAACAAAAAACAAAAACAAAAAAATTTCAAATATTTAATTCCAACACCCTTACCTCACATTAGAAGCAGTTAGTTTTTTCCCCTTACCATTTTTAAAAGATTTTTATTTAGCGCATTCTTGGTGTGAGATCTGTTTAATCCAAGTACCACAATTCCTAGAAGAAAAAAGAAAGACTTGAATCAGTATTACATAAAAAATAATATAAAAATATAAATTAAATACATACTTTCTCCCATGTTATTTTGGCTCTAAAACAGATATCAAGTGAGGACTATAGGAAAAGTGACTTATGAAATTATTTTGATTGTTTCCATTTTCAGAGTGTTTTACTAGCCATTAGAAATGACACTAGAAATGACACGATCACTTTAAAGACAGATTAAGAATCAATGACCTGATACACATGAAATAATGGAACACACATTTACCATATTTGCATTTGAAATTCTGGCCTATAATCATATTTGCTTGGACAATTAAACATTCATCTTCATGCTTAAATGCAGCCTTCAGGATTTTATTATTATTATTTATTATTATTATTATTTAAAAAGGAAAAAAAATCTCAGAGACACTGCCAAGCCCAAAATTTCAACTGCCAGACTTTTTTCAATGATCAGTACATATACTTCAGCATAGCACTCTCTGGTCTTGACCAACTCATTCAATACAGAAAAGAGCATGATTTGTGTTAGTTACAACAACAACAAAGAAAAAAGAAAAGAGAACTCGTCATCAGCCAGGTGATGGTTCTTTGCACGTAACACTTTTCCTTACCAGCATCCGAATTTATTCCTTATGTCAGAATAATTTCAAACAGTCACTTTGGTCATTGAAATAGATTAAACAGATCCTGTTCTCCGTGTATAAATGTAGTGAACATGGTGACCCTTAAAACTCTGGTTTTAGGTTTAAAGGTATTCTGCAATCTTTGTTACAGTCAGGTTCAAGAATTTGGATGATCCTACCAAAATATTAAGGAGACAGTGTGTGCCCCCCCCCCCCCCCCCAGTCAGTAAAACACATACTTTTTAATCTCCAAATAAGGGTCATCATTGTTTTCCAAATTCAGTAATAGTACTACAGTACAAGAAAAGAACTGCTAAATAGTAAGAATGAAGCACTTTTACCCTGGCATGTCATGCAGACACTTCAATAAAGCAGATACAACAAAGGAGTCGTATGGACAGCTGAATTTTCCCTGTACTTGTTACTGGACTTATGCCTCCTGGCAGGAACAGTAGCGTTAAAGCTGACAGCATCTACTCCAATAGAAGGAGAAAACTCTCTAAGCCCTGGCCTAGTCTATACTTCCTGCCTTCTTCAGCAGTAGCTGAAGGGAGATACACAAGTTACCTAAAATAGCTTGCATATCTTCCTAACATCCAGCAGATTCACTGAACTGCATCAAAGGGAAATGCCCTCCCTTCAACTCACTTGAGGGGCTGGGAGCTAATGGACTGATTCCCTGATCAGTATTCACAGACCGCACAATCAAACTGGGAGGTTTAATCTGACGGCAGCAAATTTGCAGCCATTACTCTAGACAAGCCATAAAACGTGACCATAAGCCTCTTCTTCCTTTTGTGCATGTTACAAAAGACTTTTCACATGGCGCCTGAGAAGCCCTTAGAGCAAGAAAACCTTGAGACTTTTTCAGGTATGCCATGCAGTCTAGTTCTAGTATGCGTTATTAACGGGGCACTAAAGCAAATTTCATCACTTAAAGAGTTGACGAATATGGTTCAGAACCTTACAAAGGTTTGTCTGTTTGGGTGTGAGGAATTTGTTGGCAGTATTGGATTGCCCATCTCAACCATGACGGACACATACGAAGGAGAAAATAAATATTCATATTAGTACCTCAACTAAGAATATTCTGATTTAAGAAACAAAGTTGTTAAATGCAAAGTAACAAGTTCTTTGTAAGAGGGACAATCCCTAAAAAGAAAAGAAAAACCAAGTGTACAAGCCCACCCCCTACTACTCCCACCAGTTTCACTTCAAGTCACAATTCTACCACTTCCTCTTTCTACTCAAAAAAATGACAAATGCCCAGTAGCCCTTTACCCAACCTACCAGTCTTCCTAAATGTAAGGAAAAATGGCTCGCTATGCTTCTAAAAAGTAAAATCTGTACTTGCCTCTACACTGTTATCAGAAATGTGTGAAAAGACTAACACAGCGGCATAAAAGGTGCGGTCAGGTATATACAAACATATTCCATGGCAAACTCCATTCCACCCCTTTTTCTTTTTTTAAATAGAGCCAGATCACCATAGAATCAGATCACCTCTGAGGTAATTTTCAGATTTAACTTTATAATGGCAGTAAGAGATAAGGAAGTATTTCATATGTATTAAATTGGTGACTAAAGCTCAGCAAGGTTAAATGATTTGCCTGATGTTATCTGTGTAGGATATCTGTGGCAGACCAGGAATTAGAGGCAAGAAAAAAAAGGGAGAAGCAGTTGTTTTGTACATGCATACACTTGCACTGAAGTTGAAATAGAAGGGAAAGGCAGACCAGCTGACTGTCTCTGGGCAAGGCTAAAAGGGATAAAAAGAAAGACTGGGTGTTATGCCAGGGGACTACTATGGACCAGCTAAGGAGGGTGTGGTGGTGAATGAGACTTTTTTAAAAAACAACTAACAATAGCACCCAACACTCAGGCCTCAGTGGCAATGGGGGACTTTGACTACCCAGGTGTGTGTTGGAAAAATATAAGAGGACAAAAATTTTTAAAAAGTTCTTGGAATACATTGGAGACAACTTTTTATAACAGAAGATGGAGACAGCAACTAAGCAAGAGGCTCTTCTAGATTTGCTTGTGATGAACAGGAAGGACCTGACTAAGACAGAAGGTGGAAGACAGTCTGGGTAAAAGTGATCATGAAAAAACAGAGTTCATTACTCTAAAGAATCACAGAGGGAAAAACAACAGAATGAAGACAATGGACTTCAGGAAGACAGACTTAAGCAAACACAAAACTAATAGGTAAGATCCCATCGGAAGCAAGTTTAGAAGAAATAAGTTCAGGAGAGGTGGCAGCTTTATAAAGAGAGAAATTAAGAAAGGGCACAAGACCAAGCTATCCCAAAGTGTAGGAAACACAAAGTATGGTTTAAAAAAAAAAAAAATCACCCTGAGTTAACCAGAAAATCTTCAGAATCTTCAAAAATGGGAACCAGAGGAAATGTTTTTAAAAGCATATAGGGATGAAATTAAATAAGCCAAAGCACAAAATGAGATTAAACTAGTCGAAGAGTAAGGAAAACATAATGAATAACAAGAAAATGTTTTCTCAATATCTTAGAAGCAAGAGAACGACCAGGGACAGAGTAGGTACAGTGAAGAGGAAAAGACAACAAACAGAAAATGAAGCAGCAGTCAAAGCATTAAATACCCTTTTTGTTCCGGTTTTCACCAAACATATATTATATACCAGGGGTACTCAAACGGCAGCCCGCGGTCCACAATCCGGACCGCAAAGACATTTCTGGTGGACCGCGACAATGTTCCCTCTAAGGGGAGAGGGCAGCTGAGCAACTCCAGTTGCTTGCTGCACCCCCCGCCCCCGGAACACAACCCGATGAATGGTGGACGGCTGAATGTGGACCGGCTCGCAAAAAGTTTGAGTACCCCTGTTACATACATACACAAACCACCACTTAGCAGTGATCAGACAACAGCGAACATCAGTGCAAATGAAGTAGGATGAGGTCAGCAACCCAAATGATAAGAACCACCGTTTTTTAAAAATCCTTCAATAACCAACTGTTCTGAGAACCGCGATGGATTTAGCCTCCTGGTTAGGGTAGCTGGGCCAGGGTGCCTGGTGGGGGAATGGGGAGCGGAACAAGGAGCAGGTCCCCTGGTGGTGGAAGGATCCTGGCACAGGCCACTCATAGGGTCCCTTGATGGCAGGGGAAGGTGCTGGAGCCCAAAGCTGCAAGGGGGTAGCCAAACAGCTGCATGCAGCTCTGAAGCCACAAGCTGCAGACCCCTGGAGCAGGATATAAGGCTAAGAGAAAGAACAAGATAGGAACTACTTAGGCTTGATCTACACAGAATTAGGTCAATGTACGGCAGGTTAGGTTGACCTAATTAATTCAGTGCACACACTACAGCCTTGGTCCTACTAAAGTGCCCCACTCCTCTTGCATGAGAAGCTTAACTTAGTGTAGTCATGCTTGTCATGTTTGTCAACAGTTAATGTAAATAACTTGCAATACTGCTGTTGACAAACATTCTCATCAATTTTGAGGCTCCTTGCTGGAGCCATAAAATTGACAAGGGGATAAATGGGAGGCTCCAGCTAAGTTCTCCAGTACAGCCAGGCTTCCTGTGGAGAGCTGGAAGCCTGAGACACAGCAGGTTCTAGCTGAAGCCCCAAACCATATCTAGTCTTCTTGTTAATTTCACCCCCTCCAGTAGCAGTGGTGAAATCAACTAGACAGCAGAAAAATAAGCTGGAGCATCATCTGTGCTCTGAAGGATCCAAGAACTCAAGAGAGCAGCCATGCTCCCAATGGGGAGCCAAGAGCCAGTGGGCAGCTAGGTGCCTCTAGGTGAGCTGCATGCAGAGCTGAGAACCCAGGCTCTCAGTCCCCTACACTGCCCCTCCAAAGTCTGTGGAAATGCTCCTGGTGAGAATATGTGCCACTGACATAAGGAGACTAGTGCACGCAAGAACTGCTGTAAGTTGAACAAATATAGGTCAACTTAAATTTGTAATACAGACATGGTCATAGACAAGGTAGGTGTCCTCAAGTCAGTTGGGCCTGACAAAATGCATCCTAAGAATCCTAGAACACATAGGGCAGGGGTCTCAAACTCAAATCACCACCATGGCCACATGAGGCCTAGTACATTAGCCTGAGGGCTGCACCACTGAAATCTTTTCATACAACGACATTGCAAATATCAGTAATGATAGTGTCACGGCGGGCCACAGGAAATAGCTTTAGGAGCCACATGTTTGACACCCCTGATTAAGGGAAACTGGCTGGAGAGTTCTGAGTCAATTATCTTTGGGAACTCATGGAAGACAGAAGTGATCCCAGCAGACTGGAAAGGGACAAATATAGTACATACCCATAAAAAGGGGAATTAGACTAGTCAAGTTAACTTCAGTAGCAAGAAATGTAATTAAACAAATAGTTAAGCAAACACTTAGAAGAAAATAAGGTGATGAGTAAGTCAGTGTGAATTTGCCAAGAACATATGTCAAACCACCTAAAACCATACTTTGACAGGGTACTAATCTTGTGGATTGGAGCAGAGGGAAGCAGGGAAACACTAGATGTTGTATCTCTTCTTTAGTAAGATTTTTAATATGGTGTCACATGACCCTCTCACAAGCAATATATGGAAACACAGCCTAGATAACCAACTACATGCTCAGTGCACAACTGAAGGTGAAACCGTACTCAGAGTAGTTATCAATGGTTCACGCTCAAGCTGTAAGGATATACTTATGCAATACTGTTGCAAAAAAAAAAAAAAAATCTGGGTTGTATTGGCAGAAGGGTTGTAGGCAAGACCCAAGTAGTTATTTTTCTATTCTACTCATTATTTATAGAAATCTCAGCTAGAGTACTGTATCTAATTTTGGGCACCACACTTCAAAAAAGACATGGACAAACTGGAGAAAGTCCACAGGAATGAAACAAAAAATGACTAAAGGTCTAGAAACCTTGACCTACAGGAAAAAACTAAAAAAAATGTGGTTTCTTCAGTCTGCAGAAGAGAAGGGGTTGGCGGGGGGGGGGGGGATAACAGTCTTCAAGTACAGAGAAGGTTGTTATAAAGATGAGGGCAATAAATTTAACCACTGAGGACAGGACAGGACAAGAAGTGATGAATTTTCAGCCACAGAGATTTAAGTCAGACATTAAAAAGAACTTCTTAATTATAAGGATAGTTCAGTTAAACAAATTACCAAGAGAAACTGTGGAATCTTTATTGTCTAACCTGTTCGTAAAGAAACCTCAAAAAACATGTCATGGATGATGTAGGTAATATTTAGTCCTGCCTCAGTCCAGGAAACTAGACTAGATGACCTACCAAGATCCCTTCCATTCCTATTTTTCTATTATTCTATTTTGTTTTGACTCAGAGGGTGGGCATATGGTGAGAAAAAAGCCATTAAAAACTGAAATAAAAGCACTCTTCAGGAGGGGGGGAAAAAAAAATCTGTGGTAAACAACCTCCCCACTGCAGGGCTTCCCCCAGATTTCTGAACGGTGAAACACCTTACCGTGTTTCATTTTGCTACCCCCACATTTCCTTACCACAAAGTGTCCATTAACCCACTGTACAACACAATTTACACAGTACATCATATCACATACACTAAGTGATAAACAGAAGATAAATGTAATATATCATGCATCTTTCATCATCTCACACATTAACTAGTAATCCATCTTTGCCAAAACTATGGAATTCAACATTATAAGCCCTTGAATCGCTTCAAATACTTGCTGTTCAAGCATTATTAAGTCCTGTGCCAGTGAACAATTTAAAGTGAAATATTCCACAATCCCACAGATCTAAAACTGTGAGTTTTATAACACTAAAGAAAGGAAATTCCCAATTTCTTATTAGGAAACAGGATGTACTTCTAGCAACACACTCTCACAAGATACTAGATATTAAAACTTCCTCCAAAGCGGTAGTCATGCTAGTCTAGTTCAGCAAAACAAACAAGGAATCCTGTGGCACTCTGTTCTTTAAAAGTGCCACAGGACTCAAAAAAAAACCAAAAAAAACCCCACAACTTTTTGTAAATGTAGTTATTAGATCATTTTTACAGATGATTGGACAGCAAACATTTCATCAACACCTACTCAAAATCTTTCTCCCTTGTTTTCCCACAATTCAGAACTTCTCTACAATTTTTAAGTTTGAGAAATTTCAGTCCTCTTATAGCTGATTACAAAACGGAGGCTGTAGCCACAGAATCATTGTGGTATTGGAAGGCGAGAGCAGGCGATCCAGGAGCAGAAGCAAATTCCAATGCCTGATTAAGCCACTGGCGCAACAGACCCATTATCTAGGGCTCCAGCTCCCAAAGTCAGAGGATGAGGTCAAAATCCTAGCTTTTTTTCATTTGAGGAATAAATGTTTCTAACGTTCATGCTTAAGAAAAGCATGAAAATACAACTCATGCAACTAATGCAAAGATCCAAAGGGGTAGCCTTGTTAGTCTAGTTCAGCACAACAAACAAGGAGTCCTGTGGCAGTTTTAAAGACTAACAGATTTATTTAACTCATGAGTTTTCATAGGAGAAAATCCTACTTCGTCAGATGCTTTGAAGATGAGTGATATTACAGAATGGGGAGAAAAATAAATGCAGGGAAGTGTAAGTTATGGGAACAGGTCACACTGTTAACAGCAAATCAAAATAGTTAAGATTCAAACACTGGGAAACAGCATACAAAGGAAGATGAGGTCAAATCACTTCTTGTAATGTGAGAAAAAACCTATCGTCTTAAGCCCATAAGATGCTTTAAACAACTGACAAGAACTGTAAATTGCATCATGATTCTCAATATAATGTTAACTCCAAGCCCCAGTGCTGCAGCAATCTTTAGCAAATCCATTCCACCAAAGGACTACTACTCTAACAGAAACAGAGCAGCAATGTGAGGATAATCCACCAAAGTGGATAGACCCCGCTATGAATGTAAATAATGGGAGGAGATGGGGGGGGGAGAGCTGTGCGTTCCCCACTCCCCTCTACATCCGTCCCTACTGCTGCCAAGCCCCCTGAGGCTTCTCAGATGCTTCTAGGAAAGGGGGAGGGCGATAAAGTGCCCCACCACCACCACTGTAGGTGGGCAGACAGGCAGCAGGGCCGCCCTTAAGGTAGGGCGACCAGGGCAGCCACCCAGGGCCCCACACTTTGAGGAGCCTTGTGGGGCCCCGCAGGGCCCACACCACTTCCCTCCCATGTCATGGACCAGGCAAGCAGCCAAAAGGTGGCCTGGTTCAGCATTGCTGGTCCGCCCTGGTCACGCACGCTGCCCTTGGCTCTGTGCCAGAGAAGTGGGAGGGGGCAGGAAGCATCACAGCTAAGGGGGTAGTGATACCAGCTCCACTCTCCCTCCTCACCTGCCCCTCCCCTAGGCCAGCTGGCCCCACCCCCCAGTGCCAGGGGAGCGGGGGAGGGGTGGAAGCCCTGACAGGAAGCACCGCAGTAAAACAAGGAGTCCTGTCCACTTTTAAAGACTAACACATGTATTTAGTGAAGGAGCTTTCAGACGCTTTTAAAATTTTCTCCCAGGAAAGTTCACGCACTAAATACATGTGTTAGTCTTTAAGTGCCACAGGACTCCTTGTTTGTTTCCCTGTCCTAGACTGACAGGGCTGTCCCTCTGCACCTAGGACACACCACCTGACTGTATACAGGGACCCACCCGGCCTCCCCCAGGCCTGGGGAGGGCAGACAGGCTAGTTGGGACTGGTGGGTGGGGCCGGCAGCACGGCAGCAGCAGGGGGCGGGAACAAGCAGAGGCTCCGCCCCCTCGGCCAATCCCCACCTGCCGGCAGAGGGCCAAGGGGCCGGGACGCACTGAGCATGCGCAGAGCCTGTGGGGGCGGAACGCTGGAGTCGCTCTCCTCCCCCGCCCGGCCCCGAACGCATTTAAAGGGCCAAAGCCGCCGCGCCGCCCCTCAGCGCTGCTCGGCAAGGCCGTCCAGCGGGGCGGGGGACGAGGCCGCTCCGGGGCTCGCGCCGCAGGGCCACTGTCCGCGCGCAGCGGGTGCATCCCCGCCTGTCGTTACCTTGGTTCTCGTCATCCAAGTAGCGGAGCCGCAGCTCCTCCTCCGCCTCCGAGCTGTAGCTCCGCCCGGCCGGGGAACAGGCCGCTCCTCCCCGCACCAGCGCCCTGGGCACCTGCCGGCTGAGAGGGGAGGCGGCGGTGGCGGCTGCCGCTGCCAACCTGACTGTGCCCTGTAAGAGGCCGAGGCCGCCCAGCGCCGCCGCCATGCTGCTGCCTCCTCGTCGCCGCGCCAGCCCCGGTTTGGTGCCGCCGCCGCGGCCGCCCGCCCCCCCCCCCCCCCCCGCCGCGTTCACATGCCCCACGTGACCTTGCGGCGCGCGCCGCTCCCGCCTCCAACCGTCCTTACCCGCCCCTGCCCACGCGCGAGCTCGGGGAGCGGCGCGCCCCTCCCCCACCCCAGGCGCAGAGTCAGCCCCCTGGTCTCTGGGCCCGCTGACTTCGCCCGCCCTGCATTTATTGCCCTCCCGTGCTGCAAGACCCCCCCAGCTTCAAAGCACCTGACCAAGTGGGATTATCTCAGGAGCACTCGTGTGGTAAATATATTTGTTAGTCTTTAAAAGTGCCCGAGGACTCCTTTTTTTTTTGTTTTGCTGAAGGAGGCTAACAGCTGTCCCCACGTGTGGCTCTAGCCTCAGGTGACTGTTAGCTGCAGTGCAGCAAGGTTAGGGTTACCAGATACCAAAGCATGGAAAGGAGGACAGGGAAGTACAAAAAGGAGAACATGAGAGGAGACATGGAGAAAACATAGTATTAATATATTTTGTTTTTAGGGGGATCTAGAATGCTTCCCCCTAAAAAAAATAAGGTCTTCTGTGGCACTCCAGCATGCTTTAACTCCTGTAGGTAAAAAGCCAACAAAATCTTGTATTTTTAAAATGCCTGCCAGACAGAGGATGTGAAGTTAAAACAGAGGAAAGGTCCTCCTTTTGCCTGACATTTGGTAGCACTAAGCAAGGGGCCACAGCCCAGTTGCATACTAGGGAAGCAAGACTCAGCCCCACCATCACAGTCGCCAAAGGTAGTGACTAGATAGCCTGTGTGAAAAATCAGGGTGGGGTTGAGGATCATTGGAACAGCCATCTGGTCACCCCTTTCATCGCTGCTCAGCTCTCAAACACCATCTGGGTTTGCAGCTGAGGAAGTGGTTCGGACCCCATGAAAGCTTATGCCTGAAGAAATCTGTGAAGTCTTTAAGGTGCCACAGGACATTCACTGTTGCTTTACACCAGAGGCGTCGTTGACGCTTAGCACGTGGGGCCTGTGCCCTGAATCTCCCAGGAGGGCCCAGAATATATTTTCCGCAGGCAGCACATGGGCAGAAGCCTGTCTGCCTGTGGGGGTGGTGGAGCTAGGTTGCTGCCAAGCCTGCAAACCTGAGTGTGCTGCACACACGCAGACACTCACTGCTGCAGCACAGCAGAATGGTTGGCGGCAGTGTGGCTGAGGATCAGATGGGGGTGAGGGGCAGGCCCAGGTTGGGCGGGGCTAGAAGCAGCACGATTGAGTGCTGGGGGGGTTGGCTCGGGGTTGGGCCAGTCCGGGCTGGCAGCAGCATGGCAGAGGATGGGCGGGGAGGTGGAGGGCAGGCCCTGGATCAGGTTAGGTTGGGGCGGGCCAGCGGGAGCACGTTAGAGGTTCGGTGGGGCTTGGAAGAGGGATGGGGCTTGGGCCTGTGCGTCAGGTCTTTTCTCCACCCAGCAATGGTCCTGCTTTACACAAGTTAACATGGCTATCTCTCTGGAAAATTTTCATCACGTGGGTTTGGATTCGCGTCCCTGAGACGGAACGGTTTGGCCATGGCTTGTCTCAAACAATAATTGGACCTAGCTTTTGTAGAGTATTTCTCATCAGTAACACTCGACACACTGCATAGACATTAATGGAAGCCTTGCATTACTGCTCCCTTCCCATAGATAGGGAAGTATTTCTGTTGCTGTTTCATAGAGAGCTAAATCACTTGTCCAAGGTCCTTAGATGAGGGTGAGGTAATATGTTTTTTGTTCCAACTGCTGTTGCTGAGAAAGACCAGCTTTTGAGCTACTGACTGCTCTTACTCAGGTCTGGGAAACTCATTCTGGCTACAGTACAGTTTCATGTCAACCAAAGGCAACTTACATAAACCTAACTCAATAGACACCTACACCACAGTGCTGCTCCTACCCATGTACTTTGCCCTCTACACCAACTTAGTTACTCTGGCTTTGTGAGAGGCTAGTAGCACTTAATGGATGTGGTAGGGTGACAGTATCTATGTAACTTACATAGCACATTGCCTGTCATCTGCAAGAGGGACTAGCACATAGAATAGAACCATAGGGTTCTGTCATGTCCACTCTATCCTCTTTCTGTCAGTCATGTACTTACTGGTTAGGACAATTACCATTGACTTAAAAGGGGCATGGTTGAGGGTGGGGCTGAGAGCAAGACTCTCAGCTCTGCACTGAGCTCCCTGCTCAGAGCCTGCCTGCCTCCCTAGCTCCTTGTTGCCCCCCAGCAGTCTGGGCTCTATGAGCTGAGAGCTCAGGTGGGCAGCCACATTTCAGGCAGTGAACCAAGAGTTTGGGGGAATAGGAAGTGGGTCAGCCCAGCCCAGCTGGAAACCCAGAAGCAGCCTAGCTGTCTAGCTGGGATCCCAGGGAGCAGTCCCTGCCCTACTCTGGATGGCAGCCTGAGCTGTGAGCCAGGCAAGTTCACTGCAGGGCGACTACCAGCCAGTGTAAGTAACATGGTGTTTATACAGACACTGCTCACCCTAACTACCCTAACATAAGCCCCACATCTGTTATGCAGGTGGAGTAATTTTGGTATAGTAGGGCACTTGCATTGGTTGGAATAAGACCGTAGTAATTAGTCTGATGTAAGTTACCTGACATTGACAAACTAAAGGATAGATTTGAATTCTGGAAAGCAATTGTGTAACCAAATTGTCATCAAACCTCTGGTTGCCTAAAAGCTGAATCAGGTCTCTTTTAGGTCTGTTTTCTAATCTAGGCTCTCATCTTGTAACAAGTTAAAGGATATGAACCTGAGAATATAACCTATGGCATAAATCATCTTGTGCAGTGACAAGCACGTTGCTGATACTTAATAAATCAAACATTGCAATCAAATCACTGTAGATAGGAGACATTTTAAAGAGGCTTCTAACCACATATCTTTAGCTAAATAGGAAAAAAGTTGAGCTACCTTCCTTGATTCTAACACAAATTCATAATTTCATGGTTTTAAAGCAAAGGTGGGCAAACTATGGCCTATGGGCTGGATGCTGCCTCGAGGAACCTTTCATCAGGCCTTCACTTGGGCCTGAATGGAGTGCAGCAGCAGCTCCCCCTTTCCAGCCCCTCCTCTCTCCCACTGGATGCAGCAATGGCACTCTGGGTGGAGCATGGCAGCTGCCTCTTTCCCACCATGTGTGCCCAACAGTCAGGCAGGAGTGTGATGGCCACTCCCCTGCTTCCAGCCCTGCCCCTTTCCAGCATCCCTCTCCCACAGCATACAGCAGCAACTGCTCCCTCCTCCCAATCCCGCCTCTTCCCTCACCCCTTTCCACACACACACACACACACACACACACACACACACACACACACACAC
>ML681982.1:32896127-33005927 GCA_007922195.1 Podocnemis expansa
CACACACACACACACACACACACACACACACACACACACACACACACTCTCTCTCTCAAACTACATGGCCTTTAGGATAACACATTGGGCATGTGCTGAGAACCACCGATCTTGTCTGACCTGTATAACACAGGCCAGGGAATTCCATCAAGTGATTCCTGCACCAGTCCCATAACTTCGCTGGAGCATCTCTTAGATGTGAAAGGAAGAAATTCAATTCAGAATTCATAGGAGCTAAGGAAAGTTGTTAGAGTTATAATTAGTCTAAAATAGTGGTGTGACTTAAGGGTGACTTAAGAAGAAAATTAGTATTTGATTATGGATTGAAGATGTATCTCCAGAGCCATCCCATGTGATTTTTAAACTGAAGTGTTTTAATCAGGTCTGTCCCTATATGGACAAGTAAATGGTACCACTACTGACTGCAGCCCTGATATAAGTAGCTTTGAAATGAGCCAGAATCACTTACACCAGCTGTAGTCCTTTCCCTGATGCAGTTGCTTAGTACAGCCCCCACTAGCTGCCTTCTGAGGAAAGCAAACATTTGTAAAATAGTCCAAAGATTTTTCAACCTTTTTGTATTGCAGACCAACCCCTTAAATAACTGTGAAAAGGGTGGATAGCTTTGGAAATCTTAGACTTAAAAGATGTATGTTTCAAGACTTCGTGTAAAGTTAAAAAAAGAACAAAATTTGATTATTAATTAGAGACACTAAACCTGCATGCTTGTGATTATGTATTTGCTATATATCCCTCTTTGTATTATATTCCTTTACCAATTGCATGACATTCATATAACTACATTTTGTTTTGTTGTTTTAGTTTCATAATAAAATTTGCAGTATATCCAGTTCCTCCCTTTAGAGTGGCATTTTAAGCACGAGTCAGAAAATTTGGATGAAAATACCATTTTCTATATATTCTAGTTCCCTAATTGTTCATTGTGGTTTAGTTCTTCCCACACAGTGTTAAAGTCAGAATAGAATAGCAAATGGAACATGGGTTAAAAAAAAAATACCTTTCTTTGTAAAGGTTTTCTGAAAACATAGACAGTGATGCTACTTATTATTGAAATAATTTCTTTATATTAACTCCAATTGCAGATGAAGATGATGTATGCACATAGAAAATCTCTCTAAATGTGTCACCAATGAATTAAGACTACATAGAGCTAAGTGTTTCTGTTAAATAGACTGGATCCACACACCGAAACCCAAACAGTCTTGTCTGTTGGTAGAAGTGACAGCAATTGACTGTCACAAATCTACTGAGCCTCCCTCATCAACTGCTAACACAACCTACCTGCAGTGTGGACACAGGTTAGCACTTGTACACAGCAATCAAGAGCCCCTTGCCCTCTAGGAAGTTTTGACAATTTCCCAAAGTGCCACACCTGCTATTCATTCATTGTCTTGTATCAGTTTCCTGGCCAGAAGTCACCTACATCTGCAAAGGGTCTGCTCATGTAACTCATGTGCCAGAATGAGGACTGTCTCTTTAAGAGATCTGTTGGGGTCTGGGTTGCTCTTGTTAGGTCAGTGTTCCTGTTGAAAGGAAAGGTGGTGGGTGGGCTTGCACCCACCCACTTCTAAAACCCCTCCCCCAGCCTACGGGGAGGTGGCAGTAGACCGTCTTTCAAGTGATTTCAGGGGACAACTAATGAAATAACAGGGACAGGTGTGAGATCACAGGTTCAGAAGGAGGGATTCAGAAGAGGATAGCGAGCAGAGAACCTCGGACCGTGCCCACTGCTCCCGGAAGCTGTCGAGGGAGCCAGCGGACGCCACCCAGAGGAACTCTGCCTGGAGATGGTGCGCGGATGAGGGACCGGAAATAGGCCTCACAGTTGCGGTCCCTCCTTCAGCTAACCTCCTCTCCCTGGTCCTGTAGAAGGCCTGTTTTGCTTAGGCCAGGAGGAGGTTGACGAGGAGGCCCTGCACCTTGATGGGGCCACGGATGGGTAGTGTGTAGAGGAACGGGTGTGGGGAGAAGTGCAGCCAGAACCTCAATAAGAGGTTCTGGAGAAGCTGGAAAAGGGGCTGCAACCTGGCACACTCTAGGGAGGCGTGCGCCAGGGTCTCCCTCACGGCACAGAAGGAGCAAGTCTCGGGGGGGGGGCGCCCCGAACCGCACCAAGTACACGGCCGTGCTTACGGCTCCAACTGCCGCCAACTGATGTCCCCAGCGGCCTGTTAAATAGACTGCATCCACACACCGAAACCCAAACAGTCTTGTCTGTTGGTAGACAGCAATTGCCTGTCACAAATCTACTGAGCCTCCCTCATCAACTGCTAACACAACCTACCTGCAGTGTGGATACAGGTTAGCACTTGTACATAGCAATCAAGAGCCCCTTGCCCTCCAAGATGGAGTAAAGCCTGGCCCACCAGGGGTCCTCGTGGAATGAGGTCCCACCACTTAGTGTCGGGGCAGGACACAAGGGCAAGGAAATGGATGGTGTGAAGCATAGGCGTGTACAGATATCTATGAGGCGCGGTTCAAAAGGGAGCCAACTGCAAGTCCAGCAGCCAGCTCGGGGCGTGGGTGGCCAGGGGGGCTCGCAGGGCCAGGGCCCAATCACAAGCTCCAGAGGGCCAGGACTGAGAGGGGGGTGGGGAGTACCCTCTCGCAGGACCCACTCGAGGTAGGCCTGAGCAGAGGGGGAGAGGGCCGCCTTCACCTCCTAGAGTAGGCGCCGGGGGGTTCAAAGGGTGGGGAGCCCCATGCGCTGGGCAAGCATGAGGGGATTGACCCAGTCCCCGCAGGCATAGTCTAGGAGGTCTCTGACCCTGTTGCTGGGCAGACTTAGCCACCTAGAGCCAGAAGTTTCTAACATGGGGTGTAGCTGTGGCTGAGGCTATGTCTGTGCTTAAAATTTAGTTCAAATTTATGAGGATTAATTTGAACTAAATTAGTACATGGCCACACTGGCTTTCATTAGTTCAAACTAAGGAAGTCCTTAGTTCAAAGTAATGAATGTTTATTTCAAAGTTATAAAACTTCCCTTAACTTCGAAGTAACAGTTAGTTTGAACTTATTAGTTCGAACTAACCCAACAGAGCCGTGTTAATTCAAACTAACTGTTAGTTCGAATTAAACACAGTTTGCCTTTCTTTCTCCCAGGGTGCATGGCACCAGGAAGGAAGTTCCTGCCCTAGACGCTGCCCCTCCCCACCCTCACAGGCACACTCTGCCCAGACAGCCTGGTGTGTCTGCAGCTTGGGCAGCATGGCAGAGGCAAGCACAGCCAGCCAGGCTTGGTGCAGGGCTCATGTATAGAGCCATGAGGAGGTCCTCAGCCTCCTCTCTATATGGGAGACTGAGGCGATCCTCTGCCGGTTGCGGGCTAGCCACCGCAACTGAGAGATACACACGGATGTAGCCGTGACTCTGTCCACAAAGGGGTACCAGTGCACGACGGAGCAGATGCGCATGAAGATTAAGGCCCTTTGCCACGACTACACCCGGATCTGGGAGGTGAGGCACCACCAGGGGGGCGCAGCACATGCCATCAGCTGCCCCTACTATGCAGATCTCCATGCCTTCCTGGGCGGGGAGCCCACTGGTCTGCATGGCTATAACTATGGCGGAGCCAATGGGGCTTTGCCCCAGGCGTGCTGGAGTGGCTCAATAGAGCCGCTCATTTAAAAGGCACGTTTCATGGCTCCAGCCCCAAGCGCCACCAATGGCAAGGGGCACATTCCAATCAAAACGTGCCCCAGGCGGTGAAACAGCATGTTATGGCTCTGCTGGCCTGCCAGCTGGGAGTGTCGACTCTGGAGAGTGCCCCTCTGTGGCTGACCCCCAGGAGGGGGATTCCTTGGAGGAAGACATCTCCTTGGATATGGGAGACACCAGCTGCTCCCAGGGGACACCACCACCACCACCACCACCAGTCGCCAGCTCAGAGCTCTTCCCTGCCCCTGCAGAAGGACCAGCCATCCCAGAGGAGGAGGAGGAGCAGGAGGGAGAGGAAGCCTCCACCATGAAGGAGGACCCGGGAGAGATGACATTGCACGAGACATCGGCAGCAGTTGTTTTGAGTGCTCCCTCCCTCCATGGTTGGGGATCATGTGGTGGTGGGGGAGACCAGACCTGAGCGGGGCAGAGACGGTCAGCAGAAGGGCTGGGGGGAACCCGAGGTAGCAGCATCGAGGCAGACCGCATGCAGCCCACACCGCTGGCTCGTGGCCTGGGAAGATGCCCCAGGTGCAGAGCACGGCTGACTGCCACTGGCCACTGTGGGCACCACACTCGACCCAGGCAGCATAGCACAGCCGCGTACTTTGGGGGCCCTGTCCCACAAGATACTGACCAGGAAGCAGGGGGACAGTCAGGGCACAGCTACGTGCTACTGTCAGGCTGCACACAGCACTAGCAAGCTAGCTGGATGGGACTAACCCTGTCCTCTGCTTCCCTCCAGCAGCTCAGGCAGCCACCTGATGCCACATTCCAAGCAGCCTCCTACCCACTACTGGATGGAGGAGGAGGGCCCGCCACACCCGAGAGAAGCTCCTGAGCCAAGGGGCTAAAGAGAGTGTGCGGATCTGGAGGGAGCATGTGTCAGGCCACCAGGCAGCTGCCCTATGCCTGCTGCAGTGGTCCATCGAGTTGGATGAGCAGCAGACCATTGCTCTGGAGCAGCAGAACCATGCTCTTGCCACCAAAAGCGTGGCCCCCAGGTCCCCCAGCATTCCTCACTACCGGTGTAACCAGACCCGGGGTGGGCACAGGGAAGGCCAGGGCACACCCCCCCAGAATACCAGCCAAGCCTCCCCACCATGACCTTCCCAACCCCCAAGTCCTCACTTATCCTTGGCAAGGATGTCACTGGATCCTTCCTCAGGCCTCTCTCTGGCCTCCTCTTGATCCTTCCAGGGGCTCTGCTGCCACCAAACAGGAACAGGCAAGTCTGCTGCTCCAATTCAAAAACCTGTATTTTGTTCCTATTGGCTCCCCTGGGACTCCCTGACCAGCGTGTTAACCCCTTTCTCCCCAAGATTACTACAAGGGTGATGGCTCCTCTCTTGTCCTCAAATGGATGTTTTGAGGAAGCATCATGTCTGCCGGAAGATGGGAACTGTTTGCGCCTAGGAGCATTGCTTGAGGTGCTGTTCCTCCAGTGCCTACGAGCAGCATTCTGCCTCTGGTGGGGTTGGAAGCTCTTAGGGGAGGACTGTGGTCTAAAATGCTTCCTCTGAGTGGCAGGGGTGTGCATCCCTAAGGATTTCAGGGTGGCTCTAGAATCCTTAAGGCTGTGCAGCTTTGAATCAGTCTGGTTGGAAAATAAAGAATGCCCTTAGAACAGCAAATCTTGCACTGTCTATTGTACTTTGGGTGGTAAACCGGACACCTGTAACCAGGAGTTGCGCCTCATAGACATATCTGAAGCCATGACCCTTGCTGCTGCATCAGCAGCTTTTAAGGCACTTCGGAGAGCAGCCTTAGCTACTGCTTTGCCCTCATCTACTATAGCCAAGAACTCTTTCCTTGAGTCCTGGTCCAAGGAGTTGGAGAATTTTTCCATTATACCCCAGGCATTAGAGGTGTAACAACTTAAGACCGCCTGGTGATTTGCCACCCTCAGTTGCAGGCCCCCTGTGGAGTACACCTTCCTTCTGTATAAATCGAGTTTCTTTGCTTCCTTAGATTTAGGGGTTGGTGCCTGAGCCCCCTGTCTCTCCTTCTCTTTTGTTGCTGTAACCACTAGTGAGTTTGAGGTCAGATGGGTGTATAGGTACTCGTACCCTTTGGATGGGACAAAGTACTTCCTCTCTACTTTTTTGGCAGTGGGTGACGCAGAGGATGGGGTCTGTCAGATGGCTTTCACGGTTTTATCAATTGTCTTTATCAATGGTAGAGCCACCCATGTGGGGCCCGAAGGGGATAAAATATCTGTCATCGGGTCAAAAGGTTCCTCGCTGACCTCCTGTGTCTCTATCCCCAAGTTCCTGGCCACCTTCTTTATGAGGTCCTGGTAAGTCTTGCCCTCCTCTGAAGAGGAGGCTGAAGCCATTCCTGCCACTGCTTCACCAGGGGATGAGGATGACGAATGCCCGTGTTGGTCACTGTCACTCTGATCCACCTCTATGGCCCCTAGAGTAGGTGGATAAACTGCAAGGTTCATATTTGGCAATAGTGGGGCTGAGTTGGTGCTGGCAACCCCTGGTGCTGCCATCTGGGATGGGGTTCTATCTTGGTCTGCTGCGGTGCCGGGATGGGGGACTGTCCCGGAGTGGGAATGATACGTTCTGCTTCCCAAAACCATAGAGGCTGATCTAGCTGATATCACACCCTGGCCTTGGGGGTGTGCCCACGGTGTCCAGAAGGACCAGCTCAGGGGGTTCTGCCACAGAGCCGGCCACAGCACTGGGAAGGGCTGGGCAGGTTGAGTGTTGTGGTGCCTGGAGACTGATCTTGAGTGGCTCTGTCTAGAGACTGAGGAGCCTACTTCCAAACCCGAGGGAGATCCACTTCTCAGGGACCATGGTGGTGCCGTGCTCAGCTGCATTGGGGACAGTCTCTGGGGCAAGGAACAATGCGGCAGTGGGGTAGGCTTGCCTCTGGAATGTGGCGGTCTTTGAGCCTGTGCCAGAGACATAGACGGCACTGAGTGAAGGGAGCATGGTGCCGTGCTCTCTATTAAAGCCCTGGCAGCCTCGAAAGTCTCCAGGGTTGAGGGAGACATAATGATCTCTACCTCTTCGACCAAGCCGGCCGCTGGGGAGGGCTCCAGTGCCGTGTCTCTACCACCCATGGGTGAAGAACAAGGTGTCAGTTTTTGAATAAGAGACTGGTGGCCCAACTCGGGCCTCACTGCACCTTCCTGGGCTTCTTTTTCGGCACTGGGGATAAGGAATGGTGCCGGTGAGCTCTCCCAGCTGAAGAGTCTCTGCATCGAGAGTTCTTCGGTGTTGGATCTTTGGCCGGTGCCGGGGTACTCTTTGCGCTACTGGCCACAGCGGGCGACTCTGGGGACAGTCTCAGTGTGTCCTCCATGAAGAGAATTTTTAATCGGTGAGATCTGTCCTTCAAAGTCCTTGGCCAGAAATCCTTGCAGATCCTACACTTGTCATGAAGGTGAGCCTCACCCAGACACTTCAGCCACGTGGAGTGCGGATCACGCCTGGGCATTGGCTTCCTACAGTTGCTGCATGTCTTGAAGCCTAGGAGATCAGCCATACCCCAGTCTGGGGAAAAAAATGAGAAGAGAACTCAGTCCCTTACAGAAAACACAAAACTACTAACAACTACTATAGAAAAAACTAGGGGAAGTCTCTAAGAGAGAGATGCTGGTTCCAGCTGGCCGTGATGGTGGTAAGAAGGAACTGGAAGGGGGGAGGCTGGCAAGCCCACACATACTGCACTATTGACGCACAACTCCAGGGGGCTCTGTCTGCCTCCGGGACAGCTAGGGAAAAGTTTTTCCGGCGGCTGTGCACGCGCACACACCCATTTGGAGTTGATGCAAGCAATCACTCGAAGGAGAATACACACGACCAGTCTCATTGTTGTGGAAGATATTATGCCATGTGGAGGTGGTGGAAGGTTTACCAATTAATAGCCACTCTTAGGGTTTATTTGGCTTTGTTTTTGTTTTTTGCAGTAGTGGTGGTTTCTCCTCCTCTTCCCTGCCACCCCTTCCATTCCTTGCACCCTGTGATCCTCACCCTTACTAGACACATTGATCAAACTCAAGGAGTGAAGGCATTCTCCAAGGAGGCTAATAAGATCTGAACTCAGAAAAAGAGAATAACAAAATCCTTAAAATTGTTGCATGTGTATTTGTGTTAATATTAGAGTTTTGAGGTAACAGGCTGCAAAGTTATGGATTACCTGTACACTAGGCAGGGGTGTCGCTGGCGCCGGGCACACAGGGCCTGCACCCCGAATCCTGGCACCAGTGCCCCGCGTCTGGTGGGGCCCTGCCTCTCTCGGTCTCCGGCCCCATTGGGCCGGAGATCCGGGACCCAGCCACCCACAGCCACGGCTGCTGCTCCCGTCCCTGTCCGCAGCCGGGGGCATGGTCTGCGGTCAGGGGGTGTGGCCTCTGCATAGGGGGAGGGGCCTGGGCCAGTGCCCCGGGTCGTTTCCAGGGGCAGCAACGTTCCTGACGGTAAGGTAGGGAGTGGGAAGGAGAACCTACTGTCACACTTGAGTGTCTCACAGATTTTCCTATAGCACTCAGAAATTCATATCGTAGCTGTCACAGCCTTGATCAAGCTTGCCCTTGCTGGACACTCACCAGGCTGTTGTGTTGGATTCAACCACTCAATGTGTGTGCTTTTTAGTTCCCCATTGCTCTAGACAGGATCAAAGTACAGTCTCTTCGACTTAATACCTGGGCATAGATTCTGTCTAGTAGCCTTGGTCATTAAATAAGACCTCATGATCTACCTTAGTCCTCCTACTTCACCCCCCCACCATGACAGCTTAAGCATGTTCTTTTGCGAAGTTCACCCTTGTAGGCGTTGTGTTAATATTTTACTCTTTCCCAGAATCATGACAGCAAAAAGTCACAGACTTTGCAAGATTTCTAAAATAATCACTCTTTACTTCAGACAGTACAAAAGCTATTTTTCATGGTTTTGTGTAAGAAAGATCTTTATACGCCTAGGTTTCCTTGCCACTACTCTTAAGCATTCTTGGAGATTTGGGTCTGTAACCTTTCAGGATGCCACGTCCCTTACATGGACCACACTCCTCCAGCTCCTGGTTCTTCCTCTGAATCATGGAGTTTCCCCATCATCCCTGCTGCCCACTTCCTTCTGCTTTGGCTAGCCTAGTTATCTAAGTGTACCTTTTCCCTTCAACAGCATGCTCCTTTGTGTTCCTCTGTTTCAAATTTCTCAGCCTCAGAGGAGTCACTACCGTGAGATTCTGGTGGTGTTAGTCCGCTTGAAACTCAGGGCCAGCCCTGAGCAGCATGCCTCTAAACTGCACAGTGGCACAGCTCCGATCTCTCCCCCACACAGGGAACACTGCCAGCTGTGCACAGGCGGCAGCCGCAGCTTGTACCCGGCTGGAAGACACAGTCTTCCTGCTGGTAGGAAACTGCCCCAGGCTGGGCCTGTGAGTTTTTAAAACTCCTGCCCTAGTCTAAGCCTGCTGTGAGCATGCTCAGAGTAGGGTCAGGCTGGGAGCCACAGCCTGTGCCATGGCTGCGCTGTCCTCCAGCGGCCAGGTAAGGGGCCGGGGGGCAGTTCGGGGACAGGCGCTCCGTCCTGGCAGGGAAAGGGCACAGGGGAGGGGGGTCGGCCTGGGGGCAGCAGGGGCCAGTGGCAGGACCGGGAGCTTAGGGAAGGGCTCGGGGTACTACCGAGGGGATAGAAAATGGATTGCAGCCCCGATGGCCAGTGGGGGTCGGGGTCCTGGTTAATCTTTACGTGTAGCAGAGCCCCTGCTCAGCCTCCATGATTTTAAAGGGCTATAGCAGCACCTCTGCCTCTGTTCCACTTCTGGGGATTTTCCACTCCTCTAGAGATTTGAAGAGAGGTCGTTTCACCTTGGTTGCAGTCAGCCCCAGCTGCGGAGGTGGATGGGGTTTCTCTGGTACCTTTCTCTCAACAAACTGGTCCTGTCAGTGCTCTGGCTCAATATCCTGGGCTCTCTCTCCCAGCCACTCTGGCCTGCCTCTGGAAGAAAACCTTAGAGTTCTTCAGTAGGGCTGCATTGGGTCTCTGCAGGTGTCCAGAGCCTTCTATTAAAGGAAGATGGACATGGGCCGTGCTCTGCCTGTGCAATCAGGTCCATGTTTTCTGCCTTCAGGCCCTGCAGAGACTCATTTATGGTGCAGGTAGTCTGACCAGGAGCAAGTTGACATATCCCATGCCTTTCTTCACTGCCGCTGAGGGCTCTGATATAACCAGTCTCCAAGCAAGGGGTCTCCCAGAAGACCTCTCTGAGCTTCTGCTCTTTTACCAGGACCCCCTCCAGACCTGAAAGCTAGTTTTGGCAGCCAGGTCCATGGTGTATGCTTAGGAGGAGGATTTCCTTGCAAACCCTTGCTATGCAACCCCCTTCTAGATGTTTAGCTTGCAGAGTCCCCCTTGGTGTGCCAGAGGCTGGTTCTGGCTGGTACCACCAGGATCAGAGATCTCCTGTACTACAATCAGACAAACAAAATATATCTCTGGAAAAAAAATTAACGTCTTGAGATTAAGTAGGTGGCAGTACAGCAGTGAGTAGATAAACTGAATCACACATAACTTCCCACATTCTCCACCATAGTTAAGGAGTATAATTCTTCTTTGATGAGCACATTTTAATTTAATGGCAGTTGTACACTAAAGAGAGAAGGAACTTTAGAAGTGTTTATAGAAAAATGCATGTTCCCTCTGAATCAGTTCTTGCTTTTTAGGGTAAACCACTCGTGCATTTCTTACTCACTGTAACAGACTTTACATGAAGTCGCAGACAACCCCTTTGGGTACTCCAGTCTATCTTGCCACTCAAGCAAGCCTGCCTTTGAAACAGATATTCCTTTATATCAAAAAATCACAGCAATATTCAGATTACTGCCTGGCACTAAGGACCAGTCACTTACCCCAGGTCAAGTGTAACTTAGATCTCTCACCAAAAATCTTTGCTTGTAGCCCACCCTGCAATAAACTAAGTAAAGATTTATCAACTAGGAAAAAAGATAAGAGTTATTCAGTTCTTTATTAGGTAAGAGTTAGTTATTTATAAGCGTTAAAGCAGGAAGCTTACACACACGAATTATAGTCTGAAGTTTCAAAAAGTAATAGAAGCTGCTGTAACATGGAAGCTCCATATGTCCTTTAGGGCTAACACAAGCTAAGCATCTTGGGCATTCTTTGCTTATACTTAGAAATATTGCACTCTGAAAATTCCAAGCAACATAGTAATACAGTTCCTTCTGGTCAGGGATTTTTACTCCCTTCCCCCAAAGTTCAAATTGTGATAGGACAAGTGCGCATCACCTTTTCATGGGTGTGGAGGTTTCCAGTTTCATAGCAAACACTTTTACAGTTACAGAGCAAACACTTAAATATTACCTTATAACATAGGACATAGATATTAATTAATGCATTAGTGAGATTAATGCATGCAGCACCTCACAAGCATTTCATAAGGTCCAAACACTAAATACATTCTTATAAACTTAACATCTATTTTAACCATGTTAACACAAGTGAGAGACAAGTTTCCAGCTATGCATTTGACAGTATTCAGTGAGAGCTGCCACCTGGTCTGCCAGATCACCCCAGCAATGAACTGAATTCTATTAGCTATTTTTTCTTACAAAGGTTGTCGCAATTTTACAACATCTACCAGGAGCTTGCCTCTTGCCCTCTTTTATATATACTGTTAAAATAATGAATGACAAAAAGTTTTGCTACCCCTCTAGGTCTGAGCTTGGATGGCTAGTCTGAGCCTTTACCAGAACTCCAAAGTCTATGCTGCTATTTTTAACACATAAACTCAAGCCAAGCTGGCAGCAGCACTGAGAATGACACTGCCTAGTTGCAGTGCAGCCACACCCACAAGCTCTTTTGACTATTTCACCCGTACACCATAGATAAATTTAACCATACCACTACACATAGCTACTGGGGTCACTAAGCGTAGTTTGTACAAAGCTTAACGTGTTACTAATGAAAAATCTTCAAGACAGTTCCATTACATTATGCAATAAGACTTTCTTCTCACAATTGTACAGGAATATGACAGCTCAGCATGGGGTAAGAAATGAACAGGAATAAGAGTGTGTTAGGTGCGTAAAGCCACTGCTGCCAGGGAAACAAAACAAACTGCCAAGCAAACAATGAAAATTCCTAAAAATTGAGCTATTTATATCTAACGACAGCTCCAAGGCCTTCAGTGCTTATATGCTTCCTCCTCCTGCTGGCACTTGTAAAAGGCCTTGCATATTTAGAGCAACTCAGCACAGAGGACCTTTAACTGGCTACACAGTGAGGCACACTGTAACTGTGTTTTAAGAATATGATCCAAAACATATAACACATCATACGCATAATGCATGCAGCAACTCACAAGCATTTCATAAGGTCCAAACACTTTCTTATAAACATAACACCTCTTTTAACCACGCTAACACAGAGACGCAACGGACATGGAGACACACTGTAACTATGTTTATAAATGTGATGTAAAAGCTCTTTCTGCTTTTGGATTCTCCATTGTGTATTTCAAACATTTACAGTTTTGGTATTTAGAAACCAAACATTTCAGTGTCTGCACATATAATACTAATTACTTAATTGGGATACTGAACTAGGACACAGGTTCCTGGCTCTGTCACAGATTCCTTGGTTGACTAAACAAGTCATTCAATCTCACTACCTAAATTTCAGATCTGCAAAATGTCAATAATTCCCTGCATCAGAGAGGGGTTATGAGGATAAGTAATGTATCCAGTGGTCAGACTTATGTTATGTCATCAGAGATGTGGCTGGGACATCAAGACCTCAAAGAGAAACAGCTGAACTTGAATTAATATGCAAGCTAAATTCTGTGAAAGCAGGACTTAATCGAGACGATGGGTTCTTTTCCCATTACAAAAGGTAATTTGACTTCAGGCTTCCCATGGTTTGAACCTAACAACGGCTCTGATTTGCTATTACTGTATGATCTGATCCTATGTTTTACACCCCCTTGCATTTATTTTCATTCCATTCTGTAAGTTCATCCATCTTCAAAGCATCTGACGAAGTGGGATTTTCTCCCATGAAAGCTCATGTGAAAAATAAATCTGTTAGTCTTAAAGTGCCACATGACTCCTTGTTGTTTTTCTTATGGTATAGCCCTCATCACTACAATAAGTATCTAAATAATCCTGGTTATGTCCCATTCATGCGTCTGAGTTACCTAAGGCCAGCAAATTACTACAATTCTTGTTAAGTATATATTTGCTATCCCACATTTTGCCAGCTCAGAAAACAGGGTCCTGTTGACTGCAGGTGTAGGGCACATTCCAGAAGTCAAAACCACACAGTACATACCAACTGAGGCAAAGCACTGGGTTTGATATAACAGCTTGGTAGTATGGGAATGTCCCATTTTACCAGATGACTTTTACCCCAAGCAGAAACAATCTGTGCCACTGCTTCACAGGCAACAAATCAGTCCTCTTTCCAGGGTAAAGCATATGACAGATAGAACAGAACTATGACATGAGCTCACAAAAACAAGCATCTTTGTACAAGAACATTATCAAAATTGAACTTCAGTCCAAAAAGAACTGGAACTATCATTCAATTAAATTCATTCACTTTAATTACACACTTATAAGAAAACTGTTTCTTTGCACAATGATCAGGGATATTTTATTAAACCTTCAACAACACTATTTAAACATCTTTAGCATGGGTTCTATGTCAGTGTGGACAGGGCCAAAGACGCTACAAGATCTGACATAATACAAACATTGTTGGAAGCATAAGCTTGTTCAAGAAACTACTGCACTGGGTAAAGACAGCACATTTATCTGAGATTTCAAGTTCAGATTAAGAGTTAGGAGAAATGCGGTCTTTTATGGTTAGGGTATAAAATGTTGACAGAAAATCAGCTGCACTTTATAGACTGTTTGTTGTACATAATTCTTTATTACTGCTCATGAACAAGCCAAAAGTTACACTGTATGTTTAACTGTCAAATGGGAAAATTATATTTCCCATCTGTTCAGCTAATATTTTTTCTTGGTTTTAAGGTGTTTTATGCCTAAAGACATTAACTAAGCTCACAGTGGATGGGCAGTAGATGATGTAACATTTAAGACATTATTTACCCTTTTGCTGAAACTGTTGCATTTTTAAACAAATAAAGTGCACTGTTTCTGTTTGATGATTGTTATATCATTATGCCCAAATCACTCAGAAGATAATTTTTATGTTGTTATGATGTCCAAAATATTTATGCTCGTCTCTTTTCCTTTAGATCATTACATTACACAGCCCAAAGTTCTTCTGAACATATCCCATTCTTTGTGGACCCCTTCCTCCAGTTATTCTGATCTCATGTGGAAAAACTACTTACAGTTTGTTAAGATTTTGTTCATAATATCCACATTACAGTCTTTACCTGCCAAGCTGAACTGCTTGCCAGAATCCCTGCCCTTTTGAGCACAGAGTCTGAGGCCAAGTCTACACTGACAGCAGCAAATTCACCACATCAGTTTGAGCTTTCTAGACCAATTGAGTGGGCCGGTCAAGACTTGCTTGATCTAGCAAGGAGTAGATCTGGTAAACCCAGCCCTTGAAAAAGAGTAGCACTGAGTTGAAGGGAGGGTATTTCTCTTCGACTGATTGCAGTGGAGCTGCCACAGTAAGTAGGCATTAGGCAGTCGAAGGGAAATACACAAGTTATTTTATGTAACTTGCATATCTCTCTTCGACTGCTGCCGAAAACTGTGGCAAATGTAGACCTGGTCTGAGTATATATCTACACTATAAGCACTACAGCTTTGCCACTGTAATGTGGGCACTTACTGAAACAACTGCAGAGATCTGTCCACCATTATAGTAAATCCAAACCTAGAGAGGTCTATACTGGCACTTACTACAAAGACTTAAGTATGGAGCTTGGTTTTACGTGTAGAATACAGGTGAGAAACTGTAATGGAGCAAAAACTCTTGGCTAAATTCTGCTCTCATACCTGTAAATGCTCCTTTTATTTCACAGAATCGGAGTAAATACTATCTTCATTTCCAGAAGAACAGCAACAACTGAAACTAGTACAGCCTGTATATCATACCCAGATGTAAAACTAGACTGATTTGATGTAGGAAAACTATGGACTCGATATATTTCTAGAGTTATCGCACCACAATCTTTCCTATAATCATCCCCCTCAAAAGGGAAGGACTGTCCATGTGGAAGGGGGGAAAAAAAGTATCTCAAGAAATTACCTGACAGCTGATTCTTTAAGAAATGCAGTTACTCTGCTCTCCCTCAAGGCACCATTGGCAGTCTTCTTCAACGAGGAACCCATTCCCACACCAGCCAAGAAGCTCCCACAGCACTTGAGTGCAAAACATTGTCTGGAACTCAAGCAGGGAAGACCTCATGTTTATCCTAACCATCTATCATTAGCTATAGTGGCAACAATATTCAGTTCAAATCCATGTGACTTATCTCCAAAGTAGCTTGAAAACTGCATACCTGAACTCTTTTGCAATATAGAGACACAGTAAGGATCTAGACTTGTGTACTACTAGAAATAGGTCAGTAGACCCGATTTTCACAGAAGTTATAATAGAGGGGGAAGGAAGGGAAGCACAACAAGCAAACCCCACCTCTTCACAGTCCTGTTTATTTGGTCTGTCCAGCACGGGCACAGTATACATTTTCAGGTAATTTTCATGCAGCAATTGGTGAGACACTGAATGAGACCTCCGCTAACAGACCTCTAAAAGTTTTTCATCTTGCTTCACCTAGTGCAGATAACTATACTATGATAACTTGGATAACAAAGCCAAGGAACAAAGTTTAAACAGAGGAATCTCTTGGTTGAATAGTATTCTTTCCTTAGAGCAGCGGTGGGCAAACCCCAGCACATGTGCCAACAGTGGCACACAAGCCCATTGAGAGTGGCACGGGGCACTCTCTGCAATGTCACAGAAATTGTCACTCCCGCACTGAAAGCCACTCCAGATAGCTTCTTGTGGGGACACCTGGGGTGCAAAGGGTCCCTACCATGCCCATGCTTCAGGCATGCTGCAGAAAGAACTTACCTGGAACAGCTTCTCTCTGTGGTGTGCTCCCACCAAAAGACGACATGCTGGGTAGCTTCTTGCTGCAGTGTGCCTGGAGGACTCCTCAAAAGGAGCTGCTCCAGGCAGCTGTTTTCCATAGCATCTTTGAGGACCCCTGTTCCCAGGCACTCCAACAAGAGAAGCAACACCAGGCAGTTTCTTTCAGTGAGTGGCTCCTCAGCAGCACGCCTGGGAAGTTACCCCCAAACTCCAGTCACGGCTGCTACTAAATTTTCAGGTGGTTGTGGCTTTTCTTTGATGGAGGGAGCCACCGGCACTGGCTGATGGTTGGAAAGGAGGGGCCGGCACGGGGCTCAGCAAAGTTTGCTGACCCCTGTGTCTTCTCAACACTTAACTGGTTCCAAGAGCAGACCAACCGTACAGGTAATATTCCAAATGAAAGAAGCATTCACCCAGGACTCAAAAACAAAAGAGTTAATAATTGTAAATTTTGTGTATGAAAAGAAAAACAGGAAAAAAATACAAAGTGTCCAGATGTTTATCTGCCTACTTTCCCAATTTGCATGAACAGTCATGTTAATTTTATGTATTGGTGAACATTTCCTCCAGGCCTTCAACTTTTGGGTGCTTTGCACTCTGGAAAATCAGACTGCTTATTTAGATCCTCAAAGTTAGACTCCTGTATCTTTATTTATACATTAATTTTCAAAATGCTGGGAAGTATTATGCATCTACTACGGAAAAACTGGTTGCAAAAAATGAATATTGACTTTCAGTGTCAAAGTCGCAGACAAGTTAATGGCAAATAAAATATTTGCCTTCCAAATAGCACCTATTGATGTGTGCCACTGTGTACATTCTGGAGTCAATCTTTTGTCCGGATGTTGCCCCAAATGGGAGGAGAAAACTATCTGCTTAGCAACAAACTGGATATTGTGTTTTGTCAGAGATGGCAGCAGTTGTCAAATAAGAGTTACATGTCCAAACATTTCATTAAAGTTAAGAACAACTGTATGAAATAACAAGAAATTAGTAGGTTCTTAGCATATTGCTCTCTGCAAGCTTTTCCTTTCAAAGTGGCCCATTATAAATAAAACATATAATGTTTTTGCATATTTTTGAAAATACTTGAAAATAAATGAAGAATGTATTTTTTTCTTAAATGACGTCTGTAGAAGTGGCCAGCTGCCTGTTATATGTGCTATCCAACAATAGGTGGAAGAAGTAAAATATTCAAAAAAAAGTTGTTTCTCTGTTCTGGAAGTATTTTTAAAGAAAAAGTATTTGGTGAAAAGGTGCTCAAGATGAGATATTCAAAACATCTAGTAGACAGTGAACATTTCAATGGGGTTTAATACATTTGCTGTTAAAACGTACTGGGACAATTCCTGAATTTCTTAATTAGTAATTTTTTATTTGGGATCTGATTGTACCATCTAGTGTGCCAAGCCATGCACAAGTGACAAGGAGAGTCCTTAGTATCTCTCCCATTTTCCCAATGCAATAGATGACACAGTAGACATCCTGGGATCCATGTGAGGGTAATGCATGTCATAGACAATCAAAGATTGGGTTGCACAGTGGGGCCCTGTGGATCAATGGACACAAAAACCCTGACTCCCCTTCTCCTCCAATAGGTTAATCTCTGAGAAGTCAAGATGAAGAGAACCTCACAGAGATTTTCTTCAGCACAGTCCCATGAATTTGCATGATGAAGTACTTAGATATAAACCCTTACTGTGGTAAAATTCATGTTGAAATCAATGGACTAAATGGGTTTAGCCATTATTAATAATATATTTTATTGTGTCTTTCTGCCATTATATTTGAGACTCCTTCCAACCAGGGGTTAAAGTAAGCAGGAACACAGTGGAATGGTGTTCCAGGGCCCCCTATTTTTAAGGGCCTAGCTTTCTGAGGCCCCCCAAAATAGAAAAAAGAGCCAGAACGCTGCATTCCGGGGCCCACCATTTAAAAATAGTGGACACTGGAACGCAGCATTCCAGCTTCATTTTCTAATTGTAGAGGCCAACCAAATGCTGAGCCCCTAAAAATAGCAGGCCCTGGAAAGCCATTCTGGCACATTCTGGCAAGGCAGGGAGCTGCCTCAGCTGGGAGATTTTAAATCTTTCACCCTAAGCCTGCTCTCATTGAGCATGCTCAGAGGCTCTGAGCATGCTCAGTGAAATCAAGCTCTGGGCTGGAGCCTCAGTCTGGGGCAGGGCAGTTCCTACTGGCTGGAAGACTGTTTTCAGGCCAGGTAGTGGATGTGTCAGCCAGCTGTCATGGCGGCCACATAAGGGGGACCTGGGGGGAGATTCAGGGACAGGCAAACCAGTGTGCAGGAGGGAAAGGGTGCGGGGAAGGGGGTTGGCCTGGGGAAGTGGGGGGAAAACAGCACCGCACAGGGGGGTTTGGGGACAAGCGGTGACACAGGGGGCTCAGGAGGGGGTTGGGAAAAAGGTTCAAGGAACCAGCAGTGAGATGGGAGCTAGGGACAGTAGCTGGAGTGATGGGACAGGTGTGTGGGGAGCAGTAGCTGGGGTGGGGGATAGGCGTGTGGGGAGCAGTAGCTGGGGTGAGGTTTAGGCATGTGAGGAGCAGTAGCTAGGGTGGGTAGCAGTCATGTGGGGAGCAGTAGCTAGGGTGGGTAAAGGGGGCCTGGACCTGCATGAGGGGCCCAAAAATTTAGGAGGATTCTGGGGCCCACCAAATTATACTTTAACCCCTGCTTCCAACCACAGAAATCAATGAAAATATATACTATACAAAATAGTTTCTTTTTTTTTAAAAAAAAATCAAATTAAGTAGTTAAAATTAACATGTTCTAGGCTGAAACAATTTAAAAACCAAAGTGATCTTCTGCCTCTTTTACAGTGACTTGAAGCTGTGGTGAATACCATACTTAGGTGATTTCACTAGTTTTTCAGGAACATTCACATATTTCCTGTGCTTTAGTTTTTAAGTGCCCAGTTTGAAATACCTTCACTTGATTTTTCAGAGGTGCTGAGGTCCAGCAGCTTCCCATTGTCTTCACTATAGCTGCAAGTGCTCAGCACTTCTGGAAATTCAGGCTTTTGATGTCGCAAATTCAGCATCCAAAAGCAGTTTGGACCATAACCGTGAATCAAGATGTCACATCACAAATAGAGAACACCTAGAATAAATATCTGGATGACAGACCTTCATATTGAAAATAGAGGATGTTAGCAAAGAGAAATAGTATTAGCCATTATTATCCTTTTTAAAATAAGAAATGTTATTAGCCATTATTATCCTTTTTAAAATGCAAATGCCTTTAGTTAAAATGTCTCCCCCTCTGGCTTCATTTCTCCTGCTGCTTGATCCAGCATTGAATTCATCATAATCCTGTTTAAGATATTGGTCTGTTGTCATGGAAATGACTGTGATGTCACAAACTCAGCATTAGAACTTAGCTGCAACATCAAATACACTGAGAGAATGGAGTTGTGAGAAAGAAGCCATTGTTTAAACACACTTGTTTAAACATACAACCAATAATCTAAAAGGGAAAAAATATGAATTAATATATTAAGAGTAACCAGTTTATTGTTTAAGCCTGATATAGGAAAGTCTATCTTTATCTTTTTTTAATACACGTAGAAACAATTGTATTAATTCTCACCATTTTTCAGACTCAACCAGCAAAGTGTATTGTGAAGTCCAATATTACTGGCTCAATAACTATATAAACAAACAGGGGTAACAAAAAATCCACAAGAGTAAATAGAAAAGAAGGAATAAGGTAATGTGTTTTCTTAATAAGAAGGATGGAAAAGTGGAATGTAAAGTAAGATTTTCTCCCATGAAAGCTCATGCCATAAATAAATTTGGTAGGCTATGTCTACACCTAAATTCTTAGTTTGGACTTGCTTAGTCCTAACTAAGTAGTTCAAAAGTTGGTTTGAAATAAGCACATTTTTTTAGTTCAAACTAACTTTTAATTCAAACTAGTCATACTTTTTTTAGTTTGAACTAACTTTTCAGTTTGAAGTAAAAAAGTACAGCTAGTTCAAACTAAAAGTTAATTTGAACTAAAAAAAATATGCTTAGTTCAAACTAACCTCTACTTTGAACTTATTTAGTTCACACTAGCATGTCCACATTGTGCTAGTTCTTACTAAATATACAAGTAAGTTCAAACTAAGCAGTTGGTTCAGACTAAGCAGCCAAACTAACTAGTTCAAACTAAGCAAAGCTTAGTTCAAACTAAAAAAATTTTAAGTTTGAACTAGGCAAAGCCTCGTGTAGACAGGGTTCAAATTAAGGCTCCTTAATTCGAACTAATCTGCTAATGTAGACATAGCTTTAGTCTTTAAGTGCCACAGGACTCCTTGTTTGTTTTGCTGAACTAGACTAATGTGGCTACCCTTTGGAACTACTAAATCACAAGGCTTTTCATTTAAAACTATGGACATAATAATTATTAATTATTCTATAGTTCTTTTCATTCACAGAGCACTGTCTAAAGGAAGGTGACTACATTTATTCTCATTTTATAGATGGAGAAACTGAGCCACAGAAAATTAAAGTGATTTACTTTAAGTCACACAGAAGGTCAATGGCAGAGCCAGGAAGAGTGCCAGGTCTTTCATTTCCTAGTCCAGAAGTTTATCATCTTTA
The DNA here is from genome assembly GCA_007922195.1 of Podocnemis expansa. NCBI lineage: Eukaryota > Metazoa > Chordata > Testudines > Podocnemididae > Podocnemis > Podocnemis expansa. The sequence goes on from ML681982.1 coordinate 32,916,470, forward strand.
ATTTAATGCAAAGAGTATACAGTTTTGTTTTGTTTTTTGGGCGGGGGGGTCTTTGTTTTGTTGAAAATAACTTTTAACATTCACATTTTACAGGCAAGTCACCACCAGCAGTTAAATAAATAACTTTTTTGAGAAATCCTTATACTTTCATATTTAATGTCTCAGGCCCTAATTTAAAGTTCACTGAAGTCACTGGAAAGACTCTTATTCACTTTACCAGGCAGTGGTTAAGGCCTAAATCAGTGGTTCTCACCCTTTTGCAGGTTGCGACACACTTGGTCTCAGTATCATGACCCTACAGGACACATCAGCCCACATCTCCCAGGCTGAATCCAGCCATCTCCCCAGCTTTCTCACTTTCTGCTGTGTGACAACACAGTGATGTGTCCTGACACAGCGGTTGAGACCCACTGGCCTAAATGATTTTTTTTTAAATTACAGGTAAAAAAAGGTCCAGTCAGGTTAAATGAAAACAGTCTTGTGAATGTTCTGGTGGTTTTTTTGTTTTGTTTTGTTTAAAAAAAAGCTCAGTTTTACCTGCTCTTAGTTCCCATGCCACCAAGCTGTTTTATCTTGTACCCTAACAAGCAACTGCTTTACACTATCTGACTGAGATCAGCCTACTGATATCTAATTTGAGGCCAGGCCCGTCATGTACCTGTCCCTTCAATCAGGAGTCTTCATTAGCTATACAAGCATTCCCTCACACTGAAGTGTGGAAAACAGAATAGATTAGAAAAAAATTAATTACTTGGCAAATGATTTTGGCACAGACTTATTCACCCTGCCCCAATAATGTCTGTATATTTGAATGACAAACATAGTAAAGAAAAGCACTTTATGTTACAGGTGGGTGCTATTTACAGTTAAGGTTCTCTGACATATTACCTTGTTTAGTTACTCCTTGCTTGTATTACATTGCTTATAACTTTAATAAGTTTGAGCTAAAATTTCCCATACTAGGTATCTGCCTGAGATAAAATGTTTCAGTAAATTTAAACTAAAATGATTAGCTATTTCTACGAATGGGGTTATGGAAAAAAATACATTGTTTTGTCCATGTTAAAAACATTCTTTCAACCATTCTGCCATAGGCTCCAGAACTTTCTTGTTTAGAGGACAGACTAGAATTTTAGCAGAGAAGTCACCCTGGTGCTTGTGATGGGCCTTTTGTCGCCCTTGTGGAAAATTAACCGAAATTGGGCAAGGTCTAAGGGTCTGGTGGGGAGGGGGGAAGAAGTTTTCACATGCTCGGTAAAGACTTATAGAATCATAGAATATTAGACCTGGAAGGGACCTCATGAGGTCATGTAGTCCAACTCCCTGCTAAAAGCAGGACCATTCCCACTAACTCATCCCAGCCAAGGTTTTGTCCAACCAGGTCATAAAATTTTCCAAAGATGGAGATTCCACCACCTTCCTAGGCAACCCCTTCCAATGCTTCACCACTCACCTAGTAAGAAAATTTTTCCTAATATCCAACCTAGACCTCCCCAGCTGCAGCTTGAAAACATTGCTCCTTGTTTTGTCCTCTGTTATTACTGAGAACAGCCTAGTTCCCTCTTCCTTGGAGCACCCCTTCAAGTAGCTGAAGGTAGTTATCAAGTCCCCCCCGTCTTCTCTTCTGCAGACTAAACAAGCCAAGTTCCTTCAGTCTCTCCTTGTAAGTCATGTGCCCCAGCCCCTAACCATTTTTGTTGCCCTCCACTAGACTCTTTGTAATTTGTCCACATCCTTTCTGTAGTGGGGAGCCCACAACTGGACACAATATTCCAGCTTTGGCCTCACCAGTGCCAAATAGAAGGGAATAATCACATCCCTCAATCTACTGGCAATGCTCCTACTGATGCAGCCCAATATGCCATTGGCCTTTTTGGCAACAAGGGCACACTGCTGACTCATATACAACTTCCTGTCCACCATAACCTCCCAGGTCCTTTTCTGAAGAGCTGCTACTTAGCCAGTCAGTCCCAAGCCTGTAGCAGTACCTGGGACTCTTCCGTCCTCAGTGCAGGACTTTGCATTTTATTTGTCTAGGTCTCCCTCAATCCTATCACTACCATCTAGCATATCGACACTTCCCCCCAGCTTGGTGTCATCTGCAAACCTACTGAGTGTGCCGTCTAGCCTATCATTCAGATTATTAATGAAGATGCCAAACAAAACTGGACCCAGGACTGAACCCTGGGGCACTACATTTGTTACTGGCTGCCAACTAGACACTGAGTCATTGATCCCTAACCGCTGAGTCCAATAATCTAGCCAGCTTTCTATCCACCTTACAGTCTATTCATCCAAACCATACTTTCTTAACTTGCTGACAAGAATGCTGTGGAAAACTGTCAAAAGCTTTGCTAAAGTCAAGGTAAATCACATCAGTGGCTATTCCTACATCCACAAAGCCAGTCTTTTCATCATAGAAGGCAATCAGGTTGGTCAGGCATGATTTGCCTTTGGTGATTCCATGCTGACTGTTCCTGATCACCCTGTTTTTCAACAAGTGTTTCAGAATGGATTCTTTGAGGACCTGCTCCATGATTTTTCCAGGGATTGAGGTGAAGCTCACTGGTCAGTAGTTCCCCGGATCCTCCTTTTTCCCCTTTCTTGAAGATAGGTAATACATTTACCTTTTTCCAATCATTTGGGACTTCCCTGATTACCATGAGTTTTCAAAGATAATGGCCAGTTCTTCTGCAATCACATCAGCCATCTCGTTCAACATCCTCATATGCAGTTCATCTGGCCCCATAGACTTGTGCACATCCCATTTCTCTAAGTCATCCCTAACTTGACCTTCCATCACTGAAGGTTGCTTTCCTTCTCCACATTTTTGTGTTGCCCAATGCAGTAGCCAGGGAGCTGACCCTGCCTATGAAGACTGAGGTGAAAAAAGCATTGAGTACTTCAGCCTTTCTGCATCATCCACCACTAGGTTGCCTGTCCCATTCAGTAAGGGACCCACACCATCCTTGATCCTCTTCTTGTTACTGACATACTTGTAGAACCCCTTCCTGTTACATTTCACATCCCTTTCTAGCTGCAACTCCATTTGCCCTTTACCCTTTCTGATTTTATCCCTGCTGGCCCAAGCAATATCATTCTACTCACCCTTAGCCATCTGTCCAAGCTTCCACTTCTTGTAAGGTTCCCTTTTGTGTTTCAGCTCACTGTAGAGTTCACTGCTAAGCCACGCTGGACACCTTCCATATTAGCGGTTCTTTCTGCACATAGAAATGGTGTCTCCCTGTGCCTTCAGTAGGGTTTCTTTAAAATACAGCCAGCTCTCTTGGGACTCCTTTCCCCTTCTGATTAGCCCCTCAGGTGATCCTGCCCATCAATTCCCTGAGGGAGCCAAAGTCTGCCTTTCTGAAATCCAGGTTCTGTGTTCTGCTTCTTTCCTTTCTTCCTTTGATCAGGATCCTAGGATCCTGAACTCTACAATCTCACGGTCACTGTTTCTCAGGTGGCTGTACACTTTTACTTTCTCTACCAATTCTCCTCTGTGAGCAGCAGGTCAAGAAAAGCAAGATCCCTAGTTGGTTGCTACAGCATTTGTACCAGGAAGTTGTCCTCAGCTCTCTACAAAAACTTCCTAGATTGCTGTGCACTGTTGTACTGCCCTCCCTGCAGATTTCAGGGTAACTGAAGTTCCCCATGAGACCAAGACCCATGATCAGGAAACTTCTGCTAGTTATCTATAGAAAGCCTTATCCACTGCCTTCTTCTAGTCTGTCAGTCTATAGCAGACACCTACCTGACATCACACTTGTTGCACTCTCTTCTAAACTTAACCCAGAGACTTTCAACTGACTTGCCTACAGTTTCATTGTGGAGTTCTGAGCAGGCATACGGCTCTTCTACATATAGTGCTACTCTTCTACTTCTTCTTCCCTGTCTGTCTTTCCTGAACAATTTATAGCCATCCATGCCAGTGCTCCAGTCATGCAAGCTGACCCACCATGTCTCTGTTTTTCCATATACATCATAGTCCCTTGACTGTGCCAGGACTTCCTATTCTTCCTGCTTCATTCCCAGACTCCTTGCGTTTGTCTTCAGGCACTTAAGATATCAGGCCAATTGCCCGACTTTCCCCTGCCAGTGGCCTCCTCTGTTGCACCTCTTCCTGGCACTTTTTTCCAGTGCCCTTCTTTCTCACTCATCTCAGAGATTAGGACTCCATCCCCCAGCAAACCTAGTTTAAAGCCCTCCTGACTAGGTTATCTGGCTTGTAGAGTTTAGCATCTAGATATTCCAAAGCTTCTGTCCACACTGATTATACCACACTGATTATACTTCAGCCAAGTGTTCAGCTGGACTTCCAATGCAATTACCAGTACACTCCTTCCAGCTGCTGGGGGTTGCTGTCATGCCAGTCACAGTAACTGAGAGCAAGGAACATTTCTTTCCTATACTCTTCATGTTAGCTCCAACTGCCAGGAAGTAGGGCCCAGGCATAGTGTTATAGTCTCCCACCTTCCATAGCAAGGGGGAGGGGGCTGTTCCCCAAAATAAAAGATATGCTTTTGGGGCCCTCATAGTGTTTACCCACAAAGGGCCAGTCCACACTACCAGCAAAATTCAGCAGCAGCCAATGGGCTTTACACAAGCTACACAGAGCACCTTGCGTAAAACCTGTTGCTTTCCTAACTCCCCCTTGGCACAGCATCATCACTGCATTGCACCCTTGGGAAATGCATTCCTGTTGATGCAGTGCTACGCCACCTGTGGGAGTGATTTTATTAAGTCGATTTCTGGATTGACTGAGTGTGTCTTTATGGACCCCTCAGTCAACCCAGAAAAATCGATATGAAGGTGGGGACTTTGTGGCCATCAGTGTAGACATGGCCAAAGTCCTGGACTGTTGACTTCTCCAGCAGCAGGAAGAAAGGGGAGAAGGACACCACTACCAATCACCCTAGCAACCCTCATTCCACAAAGGGAGGGGGGAGACAACTGCAGTCAGGGGGCAGCCAGGTAGACTGTGAGCAGTTTCTGACTGTGCACAGAGCCCTGAGTACCCAGAAAAGCAGGATAAAGTCTGGGAATAGCTCAGTTTCCCTCCACTTAGGAGAAATCAGCTGGGGAGTGGAGAGGAGAAGGCCTCTTCATGTTCCATTCTGATCTAGGAGAAAATTCCTTCCCAATCTCATGTATGACGACCCTGAGCACATGAACAAGACCCAGCCAGTCAAACACTAGAGCAGGGCCAGATTAAGACAGGGGCTGTAGAGGCTGCAGCCTGTGGCCTCAGCTAAAGGAGGGACCCTTAGACCACCAAAATATCTAGCCCCTGCCTGAGCAGAAGGATTACCACTGTTCACTTTCAGCAGCCTGCCTGCCCAACCCCTGGGCTGGCTGGTCTGCTCTAGACCAGCCAGTCCAGCAGTGGGACAGGAATGCAGCAGCCTGCAGCCTCTGGCCTGCGTCCCTCCCCCTGCTTCCTGCAACAGTGCCAGCTCATGGGACCTCCTTGCAGCCCCTTGCAGCAGTGAAGCTGTGCCAACCTGAGCCCCCTCCCATGCCACACCCTGCAGCAGCAGCAGCCATCTGCAGCCCCAAAACTCCAGATACCAGACACCACAGCAAGAGGGGGCCCAACAAGGGTGGACATTCCCATTCCTCTCCACAGGGCCTTGATTTGGCCTCTACCTGAAAACACTGCGAGTGCAAGCAGCAGGGGAGGAAAGGGGTGGAATTCCTTCCAGACCATTACAGGTGACCAGTTGAAGCCTTGCAGCATATAATTTTTAGAAAGATCAGACTTGAACTAGTAGGAACCCCCCGGTCTGTCAAGCTTTGATATCTCCCCCCTCCCAAGTCAAAGCCTATAATACAATCCTACTCATAGATTTATCCAGCTAAGTGGGAGCACGGATAAGAACAGAACAGGAAGGATGCACTCTAGGGCTACTCACTGAATGAGAAGGATAAAAAGCAATAACAAGTATCTACCCCTTCACTGAATGAGGCAGGGTTCTTGAGGGGGATAGCATGTGATCATATACTTAAAAAGACTGTGATAATGTACATGCCATGGTGGCTGAATTAAGGTTGCATAGGATAACTTAATACTGACATTTCCTTATGTTTGAGTGCTTCATGTCAAAACCTTAACATTTTTTTAACATAGTATTTTGTTTTGTTTTCAATAGAATAAATAATATAGGGGCCTGGGAATTCACTAGCCTATGTGGAGGCCAGAGTATTAGAAGCAGATCACAAGATAAGATGGAGAATTTTCTAAATACAAATGGTGCCTAGATGCAGCAGCATCATACTAGGGTTTTGTACATTCAATTGCCTGTGTGAAGGTTTACTGCTATGTTTGCAATTCAAGATCAAGAATTATGTACATGATATAGATAAAATATAGACTATCTATTTATATCTCCTGAGTATGTGCATGACACTAATTTTTCACTCAGTGAGGAACTCAGCCCTTCCTAAAAGATCAAATGTACCATAAGACCCATTAGATTCAGCTCAAATTGTGTAAATGATACAAACCAAGATCACATCCGTACATGGAAAAGTCTATGAAAGACCCAAAGGAGGTGAAAAAATGTGTAATTTTGAGATAGTATAATTTCATCCACATTATAGGCTATGTCTACACTGGAGACTCTGTTAAGTTGACTTAACAAGGTCAGCTTTAATTCAACTTAAAGTCAACCTTGTTAAGTCAACTTAGATCATCCACATTGAAAACTCCTGTCAACTGCCTGCATCCATACTGGCAGGTGCTAGGTCGACCCCTCCTGGTGGCCAGGAACTCTGGGAGGGGGTCTGGAGGCCAATTAATTCGACTCAAGAGCTATTCACTGTCTACACTGGCTTAAGTCAACTTAATAAGGTTGACTTAAGTGTTAAGTCGACCTTAAGAGGTGGTGTTATTAAGACGATTTATGGAAATGCTTAAGTCGACTTAATAAAAGCTCAGTGTGGCCACAGGGGTCTGTTGGTTGACTTAAGCTAAGGCTCCAGTGTAAATATACCCATAGAGCTTGCAGGGGAGGGGGACAAGGGAATCTTCCTGACTTGTGGCTGATGAGCATTCTGTGTGGGTTAGAACATCATCCCCACAGCCCTCCCACACCTGCCCCCCGCATGGCCCATGATAGCACAGTTCTTTGAAGCCTCTCCATTTGGACTTGTCCAAACTCTTTGCAGTTTTGATGGTCAAAAAATTTATTTTACTAAGTGTCTTGTAAAATCCCTAAGAGAATTCTAAGAGGCATATCTCTGTTCCTGTCTACCCAACTAAGGGTACAAACACTGCTGCAGCTATGCCACTGTAGCTCTTATAGAGTAGGCACTTGCCACAGCAATGGAAGGGGTTTTTCTGAAAAGTGGTAGCTAGGTTGACAGAAGAATTCAGCAGTGAGTGCTAGGTCAATCTGACTATGTTATACGAAGAAATGTTTTACAGCCCTAAGTGATGTCTCTAGGTCAACCTAACTTTTAGGTGTAGACCAGGCATAGCTCTCTAGAAAACCCTGCTGAAGACCCATCCTTTGAAATCATATGCAAAGGGGCCTCCATAGGGTCAAAATATGCCACATTGTCTCTACACCTCCATTACCAATGAAAGATTTGAATGCAAAAGGAGTTATTCCTCTAATCCCCTCCCAGAAAAATACCAGAAATGATGACAAAGCCCATAGATTCCCCTTATGTTAAGTGTTAAAAACACTTAAAAGTACATTTTTGTTAAATTAAACTTTAGCCTCTGTCCTAGAGATTTTTTTTTTATTTTCTGCTCTTAATGATAAATTGTAGAAGCAAAATGATAAGCTGTCACAGTTCAAAGTTTTCCCTTAAAAGAATTCCTTCCATGCTTTCACTCTATTCTCCACTTATGCTTGGATTTTTTTTTATTTGCTGCCAGAGACCTGATTGTGCTATAATGCAGCTATATCACTTTTGCTGATTCATTCATGAGTTTCTAGAGCTTTCTAAAAGAATATTACTGTTTCAATAAAAAGTAGATGAAAAAGGTAATGCAATTGTGGCAAAAAATTTGCTTCTCAGATTGATCAGTTAGAAAATGTATATTCAATTTTTCCATACACTGGAAGTTCACACTTTAAAATACATACTAATTCGAAGTAAAATTATTCATTAATTTTGGATTCTAAGTTTAATTAGAGTAAATGAGAACTAGGAAATTATATATGAGCGTAAATAATCTCAAAAAATTGGGGGTCATCAGAGATCACAACATGATAGTGTTAAAACAATCTTTTTTGTTCACCTAGTCCAACTCCCCAGGTTAAAGGACGGAAGAAATGCACACTATTTTTTTCAAGCAGACATATCGAGTCTTAACTTTAAAATCCTTAAGATTGTTATAATTTCCTCAATTGATAAACTGTTTATTCTCATCATCACAATGCTCCAAGTATCTAACTTGCATTTTTACTTAAACTCAATCCTGCTACTCTTTTTATTTAAAACAAAACAAAACAAAACAAAACAAAACAGATGGCATTCAGTATAAATTTCTCATTTGCAAATACTATTACCCTAGAAGTATTTATTATGTCTCCCTATAAACATTCTGGGTGAAAGTCTGGCCCCATAAAAATCAATGACAAAACTCCAATTGATGTCAAGGAAGCCAGAATTTCTCTCCATTTCTTTAGAAAACCAGTTTCCTCATTCTTCCCTGTATTGTCACTGGTCTTCTGTGAAACATTTCATCTTTCTTAATGTTACATTAAGTATTTTTTAAAAAATTACTAGAAGTAGACAAAAATAGTCACCATGACCTAAATTTTCAAAATGTTTAGTGGTTTTTGGTGTCTCCATTTTTGAGAACCCAAATGACATCTAAAAGAAGCCTGATTTTCAGAAAATACTTATTACCTATTCTCTGAACATCAGGATCATTCGAAGTGTCTCAAGTTGGACAACCAAAACCCAGGACACTGAAAATCTTCAGTCCCTTTGAAAATGGTGGCATAACCTTTTTAAAACTAAAAACTAGTTAACTCCTGTACTGTTTAAAATGGCCAAAACAATTAATTAAAATTAAATAAAACCATGAAGATGTTCAATCCAGTTTCATTTTCTTAAGCAGATTCCATCCATAAGCTACCATAGAGAAAATTATTGTGTTTAGCTATATTTTAAATTTCCCATTAAGGGCCTTATCTGAAGTCCATTGAAGTCAGTGGAATTTGAATCAGGCCCCAATCATATCTGAAAAGGTATTATGCAGTAAGAGTCAGATTTTTGTGTGTTGTTATTCCATTCCTATTCCAAGAAGAAGATATATAAGGGACTAATTCATTCCAAAATAAATTAAGTTTAAAGATAATATCAAATTGTGAAGGTGTTGTAACGCCAAAGAGGGGAGGAAAATGATACAAAGGGAATGAGAAATATAGATGAAAATAAATTTAGATTTAGATGGGAAAAACACATAACTAGAAATATGAGCAGCACCAGTTCAACCATGAGGCAAACTAGGTGGTCACATAGAACAGCAAAATTTGGGTGGTAGCCAAAAACTGAACTAATTATTCATGACATTGCATAAGTAAACAAACAGACTTCAGCAGTAGGAATGAAAAGTAAATGAGAATATACAATCAGTATCAGATAATATGCTCTCTTTCTCATGTAAAATAAATCTGTAATTATAAATGCAATTATAAATTAATTGAGGCAAAGGGGGTGCAAGACTGAAGGTTCACCCAGATTATAAAATACTCTTGCACCAGCTCTGTACCTGAGGGACAATAATCTGTAACATAAATGTAACATATGTTGAACAGGACAGAAAAACCTGAAGACAGTGATATTGATAGAGTCCTAAGGGCAACAGTGGCCAACAAATTTGACATGAGCTTCCAATACAATGCTTCCATCTTGAGAGAAAAATCTCTTACCATTCTCCCTCCTTCCTTCCATGGACAGGAAAAGTGACTGATGGATCCATCTACTAGTAAACCATCCCCTCCTTAGTGGTATAAAGAGTGTATATATCTTCAGAGTCTTCAGAAATGATATCACTTACACACAAAAATCACATTGCTTCTGCTGTATCTGGGGGTCTCCGTGCTCATAAATGAGGGGACTGAATCTGCGGAGCTTGATAATTGTATTCATTTCTAGGCATTTTAATCCCATTGCTGAAACTCTGACTCCACTGAAGTCAATAGCTATTTTGTCTTTGACTTCAATGAGGGTAGGAGTTCACCAAATATGTATACCAACTGGAGGGAACACAGGCAAGAGCAACAAAAATTATTAATGAGCTGGAAACGATGATGGATGAAAAATGACTAAGAGTTAAATATCTGTAGCTAAACAATGGCTCAGGAAATAGGCGTGGAGACATATGCACATGCACTTATATATAAAATCACAAATGTAGGCAGCTAAATCCAAAAAGCAAGAGAAATTGTTTAGGGCAGTTAAAGATGTATAACTATCCGTAATGGGGCAAAATCAAAAAAGTATCAGTTTATGTTGACTGGGGGGGGGGGAGAAAACTAACTGCTATGATTCATTTTCTGAAATCTCAGCTATTTGGCAGAGATAGACTCCTTTCAAAATAGGAAAGGAATGAGTCCAGAAAATCTGATATATTTAGTTGAAGAATGAAAAAAATTATTTTAACTGAATTTCCTCCCAGTTTAAGAATACAAGATAATTCACATATTATCATCAATGTGGTACCATTAACAGTTTTAGAAAACATTGTCAGGCTACCCAGCTTTTCCACATTATAATTCTCTCTTAAAACTATTATACTCATATGCATAATTCTGTTTACCTGTACATTTGAAACACATCAAATGTATTAGTGCTCCTATACAAATCTTGACACAGTGAGATAAATCCCTTTCATGAAGGGACTGTATTTTCTTAAGTCGTCTGTGAAGTACCATAATTTTGAGGGCTATACAATAAAATAAGAACATTGCATAATAAGATAACATTATAAAACAGGCATTTTACTGAAAGATGAAGGCTTAGTTATGTAGTTATCTGATACAAGTCAAGATTGGAGAGCTAGTATGAAAGATAATGAAATAAATAAAAATCAGTTATAGAAGAAATAAAAACTTGAAAAAGTGTAATAATGCTAGGGTCCCATATTTCTTAGATATTGAAAGCAACAAGGTAGGCAAACTTGGGTCTTCCCACTTTACTAGGTCCCAACCTAGGGGAATAAGGAGTGTTGCAGTATACAGACTACTTGTTGATCCACTACAACTTATATAACTCCCCAGGTCACCTCTTACCAGGCTGTGGTTTTTCCATTTGTAGCATGGCCACAGTCTTACCAGTATGAGCTTACTCTACCAGGAGGACAACATCCCCTGTCTCAAGGCTATTCCCCACTCACTTTGAGTGCAGAATGTGAGGGCCTGCAAAAGGTCTTAAAACCCACTGGCCCTAAAGCTTTGTCTTAAATTGTCCAAGGCTACCAATTCCCTGGCCTTGGAGTGGTATTGCTGCCACCAGGCAAATGCAAAAACCTCTTGAAAACCCAGGAAGGCACACTTGGGAATTCCTTCTTTTGAGGTACCCTCAATTGCTTTTCTTCCTCCTGCAGGAGAGCAATTGGCCCCAGCTGGAATATCAGTTGAAATGGGACTAAATTCCCTTCAGTAGCTAGATGTGCAGTCTGAAGCACATGCACACAAAAACTCTTGCCTTTTAGAATACAGAGCCAGAGCTTATTTTAAAAGGGTAAATTCTTTAATTAAAAAGAACAATTAAGATACACAGAGCATTGCTCGTCAGAGATTTAACTTAGGTAGTTACAGGACAGAGGGAGGGGGTACATGTGCTCAGCACAGAGGAATCCAAAAACAAACCAAAACCAAAGAAATAACCTAAATGTGTTTAGCTAAACATTCACCGTTCTACTCACACATGGTCAGATACAGACTGGATTCTCCAGATACAGGATTCGCCAGGTCTTTTTCCCTGGACTCACACAAATCCCTCCAGGAGCTCTGCTGCCACCAAGCAGGAAACAGCCAGGGCTGCTGTTTCTGTTCAAAAACCTGTACTGTGTTTCTATTGGCTCTCTTGGGACTCACTGACCAGGGTGTTAACCCCTTACTCCCCAAGGTTATTACACCCTCCTTCAGGGCTTCTTAAGGATTCACAATACAAAAGTGTGGGGAGGGCAATGGGTCTCATCATTTTCATCCTGGCCTTATCAATACTGTAGTCACTCATTCTTCCTGCAGCTTCCAGGATCAACCACGTTTCCTGGTACTGCCCGTAGCTCCTTTTCCCATGCCATTTAAATCTGTCCCTCCACCTTGCTGGAGCCCAATTCTGTTCCATGTCTTACTCTGGGGTTAGTGTGGAGTCTCTAAACCTTATCACACATAGATATTCAGTAATGACTGACATCAGATTCAGAAGAGATCATAGAACCGTCATATGTAATTTAATAAAGTGTTGTCAGAAAATTACTGTCACAAGTCCCGTTACCTGCGCCTTTGGCTCCTTACCTCAGGTCTTCCTCTGGAGGACACACTTGGTTTCCAACCCAGCATTACCTCTCTTGGGAGAAAACCTGTCTCTGTGCCTCTAGACTGGAAGGGAGCCAGTCCTTCTACACCTCACCGTGATTTCAGCAAGTCTGACTAGCGTTCAGCACCTCTGAGTAGCCTTTATGCAGGGTTACAACTGTTTACACCAGTTACCTACCAGCTTTCAGTCAGCAAAATACATTTATTCTTAGGGCAAAAACATTACAGAGAAAACATATTTTTAAAAAATACAAGTTTTTGCACAGATGTTAAAAGCATAGCATAGCCACTCTCAACTCCAAAACAGGGCTTTGGTAGCTGTCAGTCTTTGCAAACTCTTCAGCTGGGTTTGCTCTCTTGGTCATCTACTTGTACCAGCTCAGGAACAAGAACCTCCTTGGATTAGGCCATTTCCTTATACAATGTGGGCTTTGGATCTCTAATCTCCTGTAACATGTAATCACTAATCAATGGCCCTCTCAGTGGGCTGGGTTTTGGCATAACCAATGTTACTGAATTTGCATTAGTCACTGCTACTGATTCCAAATACTGCAGAAAACCCACCCCATCAAGCCACACAAATACACATTCTCTGTAATGATAAAAAGGGCTATTCTGCCCTGCCCATCTCAGGATAATGGCTATTTGAGGTTTTCATGTTTTAAACATAAAATACAACATGTTCCTCAAGATATTTCATGTGGTTGCAACATTTTTCACAAATACATTAAATAGATCTCATTCTGTGCCTTTATTTATTGTAATGATGATGAGCAATCTTGAATAAAAGATTTGAAATAGGAGGATGGCAGGGAGTTTTAAAAATAATCTGAAGTAGGGATGTTAAATGAGACAGAAAAACTTGAAAAAAACAATAACACTGAAAGAATCCTATGACAGATAGTGACCAGCAAATTAGACAGGAACTTGTAATACAGTCCTCATAACCTGGCACGTGGAACCACTGACCTTCTCTCACAACATGGAGTGGAATGAGTCTGATTCTCTTCCTGAATCTGCTGCCCCTTCTGGAGGGGGAGTCATGCCCCGTCTCGCACACAGATGTATGGGTAACTTTTTGGCAGGGAATTAGCTCTCCAGTCTATAGCCTCGTGCCCTCAGACAGAGCAGGGCAGACAAGCAGGTTATAGCCCTGACTCTTACGCAGGAAGGAGTAAGCAAGCACGCTGTAGCCCAGGAAGGCCTCACCAGCCCGGGTGAGGTTGCCATACCTCAGGTATGTAGGGGTACTGGCCCTCCCAACTCCATCACATCCCAGCCAAGGGTCTGAGTGTTCTGCCACTGGGTCAGTCGACTCCAGCTGAAACTCACTGAGAGTGAGACCCCAAGATAGACCCTAGTTGGACCTAGGTTACCTACCCGTGCTCTACTTCCTCCACCCCTGTACCCTTGTACTTCTGGCCAGTGGTTATCATCTGCTTCCTCAGGGTATGTCACCAGCAGCAAGCAAGCCCACACCATCTAGATTGCCCTACTGTCTCCAGACTGTGGACTGAGTGCCACGGAGAGCCGGGGAGATGACGAGATTCCACCTAGAAGTGTTGCAAATTAATTGTGAATTAATTCCGATAGGCCCTTCCTATCTGAGGTGTCTGTCAACCTCAGGCACTTCTGCCCAGAAATGAGAATAACCAGATCCAATGAAAACAAGCTACTTTACTTATTGACACAGATAAGCATTTTAAGAGTACAAGATACAAAGGAGGAGATTCTAATCCCAAAAGTACATTACCACAAACATGTACCAAATACAATGACAATGCTATCACACTACAACAGGATAGTACAGTGACAACTCCCAAGCATAACAGGCAAATCCAATACCAATCCCAAGAATATGGTCCCAACGTGGATTTATCCCTAGGCGGGCAGACCCACTCTAACCACCTGACACTCCCTGGACCTGAGTCTGAGCTCCCAGGCTATTTACAGTTGCTTTCACTGGAGAGCGTTGGTTCCTGACTGCCATGACAATTCGGTGGTCCGCCAAAGTCTTCTCGGGTCCTGGGCTCCGTTCCCGACTTGGAGCGTCTGCTTCTGACCACTTCTGGTTGGGATCCTTATTCAATAGTCTATTCACCCCAAATAAAAGTCTCTATGAGGAGCCTGGCCACAATCCACTCAATTCGCCTACCTCCAGTCTTTGGGGATTTTCCCCTCCTCTGAGCTTTCCACAAGAACCCGGTCCCTTCCTGAGTTCTTGATCCAAGTGACCAAGGACTCAGTGCTACAACACACTGGGCCTCAGGGCTCCTGGTCTCCAGAGTCCAGATTCACAGTCTGAGCTCTTCTCTCCTGCAGGCTGTGCACTGGAGACCCCTGATCCTTGGGACACCTTTAGTAAGCCACATGCTCCCAGAAGCTCTCCTGCCCAAGGACCCCTTTCCCTCACAGGATCTCCCTTAAATACTGAACAAACCAGCCAATCACCATGCCATATTTTCCTGCCAGAGAAGGCGTCTCATTAGGGTGTATGTGGAGAGTTCTAGCAACTCTGCCCCTGGCCCTCTCCTGCTATGCACAGCACGTTTCGTTGCTGGGCAGGCAGTGTCACTTAGCTGCCTGCCAGCAGTCTCTCTGTCAGTCAAGCTATTGTGTAACCCTGCGGTTACATAACGTCTATTGTGCAATACATGCTCACAGCACTTTTCTCCACCTCTGGGGTGGAGAAGACTCAAATATCAACATACCATTTTAACATACCAAAAGTACATAACATTGCACAATACAGGAAAAATTCTCTACAGAAGGGTGGGCTGGTGTGTCCTGTAGGGTCTCGATATACCCCCAAGTGCGTCACAACTTGCAAAAGGTTGAGGACCACTGCTTGAGGAGATAGAGATCTATGTCCTCTTCTTGCCTTTCACAACTGAAAGCTTATTTAAAAAGCTCAACCTAGAAACTCTTAAATTTTTTGAAGTTATCATTTTCCTGGTCTACACTCACAGCCCGGCCTGCCACGGGGGATTATGTGGGAAATTTTGCCACTTCTTAAAGGCAAAGATCTTTGGTCTTTCTATCATCCATGAACAAAACATGAACAGTTTATCTACATCATTTTTTTGTCCCCCATGTTCTTGATAGTAACCTTGGCTTTGTATAATGCCAGGGCTGGCCAAACTTACGGAACTCAAGAGCCACACAAGTTGATTACTAAACCTTCAAGAGCCTCACTGAGGCATATAGCCATATTTTACCTACTCCACAATTACTAAGTTTAAAATTCATTGCATGCTTCAATTTTATCATAAAAAGAGAGCAAATATTGATCGTACTAATGTCCGATTCTAATAATTACTTAAGATTACCATGAAAACTAGGTCTACCTATACAGTAAAAACTTAGCTTCTCCCTGTCATCCCGCCCATGCCACAGCTTTTGCTTGCCCTCTCTGACCATGCTGCGCTTCTCCGCACCATCCCCAAGGCCCTGACCATGCTGCCGCTTCCCATCTCTTACCATGTTGCGCTTCTCCACACCATCCCCAAGTCCCAGACCATGTCACCACTTCCCCACTGTCTCTGACCATGCCGCACTTCTCTGTACCATCCCCAACCATGCTGTGCTTCTCCCCACCATGGTCCTCTGTGAGCTGCACTTTTTCTTTGAAGAGCCTCATGCAGCTCACGAGCTGCAGTTTGGCCACGCCTGTATAATACACTCAGCGCATCTTGCATTCTAAAGGCCTTATTCACACACAGGAATAATGTCACCAGTTTAAGCCTGGATTTTTCTTTGCAATAAACACAATGTACTTGACCAGACAATATGGCCCTGGATCTATGATTATTTTAAGATATACATGATATTTAATACATGCAGGCTTAAAATCTAAGTATGGATTTCTGATGGACAAATCAGTGAACCAAACCCTTTAGCAAAAAGACAGCTTTATTTGTTACGCACATTTGGTGATACCTGAATCTTTACATGATGATTAAAATGTTTCTTTTTAATAACACATATTGTTCTATCTAATTTTCTTCTGTTCCAGAAACATCTGTGAAGCATAAGGAATGAGACTTTCTCTTAAAGATTGTGGGAACATATAAAATATACAGTACACTTCCTGTTTTAGAATGTTATTTATTAGTTTATATACTTGTGCAATATTTGGCAGATGATCAAAACCAGTTTTTCTGATGTGTTTACAATGTTCCAAATTAAAAGCAAAGCCCATTTCAAGCAACATTCATCATACTAAGCTAAATTCTTCTCTCATGCTGCATGTGGTTGTGGTTTCTCCTAGATGGAATCAGCTCCAAATGTTGAGTACCAAAGTTTATAACAAAGTTCTTGTGAGAATTAAAACTGATATCTAACAATTGTTTTTAAAAGCAGTCTTTTTACCCCAGACTAGATTTTTTTCTATGACTTTTTGTTTACTTAACTTTCAACCTTATGCTGTAGTTAATCTCTACACTGAGAGAAATTCTTTTGATTTCACTGCATATTCTGTTGCCCGCCCCACCCCCCGTTTCAATGTTAGTTCCCATAACCTTTGAGTGGTAAAGTGGCCAAGCACAAGAAAAGAGGAGCTCCCATTTCCCTTGTGAATGCTATGGATGGAAATGTGTTAAGGCATAAAACTGCAGAAAGTTTTAAACAAAGAATGTATTACGTATTTTGCTGAGACAAAATAGCTTGCAGTGCTAGAGAAATGCACATCAAGCATCACACATTGGGTCATCTGTAAACATTTTAGATCTAGTGCATAAAAAAACATTATGTAAATACATGTTCATTAACTAAGATAATCATTAGGATTCCCTAAAGCTTACTTACAAACCCTAAAAAAACTGTTTTGGTCTTTTACTCATTTCAGATGTTTAAATCTTAAATATTTAATATTAGCAACTTTAAAAAAAACACATTTTTTCAGTTATATTTGTATTCACTATCCATAAAACACATCCCATGTTGCACAAGAAAAACTTGCTTGGGTCATGTTTCATGTTATAAATAGACAGAAGACAAACATGTACACTGTAGCATTTCCAAGAAAAACACTTCATATTCTAGTAACCTGTCCTTCTTCTCACATTTCTTACTTTGTATTCTCTTTACTGAATCATACACAGCCCATCCCTTAGTCATCATGGCTTTTAAATAGTAATTACTATCATCTGTAATTTTGTGTAATTTTTTTCTTTATTCAACACTTTAATAACTGCACCAAATACCAGCAGTGAATGGTCTGAATTGAAATTCAGTTGCGAGAGTCTGCTGCTGTTCAGGGAAACCACTGTTCACCATATGCAGGCAACCGCATTGTGGATCTTTTAGAACCGTATGTAGCAGCTGACTTCAGAATATTAGGGAAGAGCAAATTAAAAAGTGCTCACGTGTCTTTTTTGAAAAAAGTGGATTATCTTGCATATCCCAACGTTTGTCTACATCTAAGGAGCATAGTTTGCTTCCTGTTTTGCAACTGTCCAGAGCAAAAGAAAAGCATTTTTCAAGACCTGTTTTTCTCCATGCAGGAAGAATAATTACTGTATCTCTGGGAGCCCAGCATTTTTTAATGGCAATGAAGGAAAGTATTTATTGTATCTGAGCTTGAAAATGAATTGACGTTCTATGAGAAAGCAGTTATCACAGAATATCCTATAAAGAGAGAGGAGACAAGTATAATAAACAATAAACCTTGGCTGAGCCATCAAAGCAAAAGCGGAGTGTGAACAAGAATTTATTGGCTGCTGCGGCTTTCCCTTTTTATGCCATCACTTTTGCTAGCCCCAGCACCTACATTATAATAGTATAATCAAAAAATATTGTCATACACAAATCAGATCTTTGTTAAGGACCAGATTCTATTCTTTTGCACTGATGTAAATCTGGAGTAACTTGTATAACTTCAGGAGAGTTACCCACGATACATACTGAAGTAGGAGAGCAGAATGCAGCTCGCATTATTTATTTATATGCCATAATACTAATGTCATGAAAGAAAGAAAGAAAGAAGCCATGCAGGCAAACCCTATTAAAATAGTCAAAACACATACTTAAGGCCATTGTCTGGGGAGTATAGTGTTATATTGTTTAGTCAGGTTTCCTTATGCTCAGCTGACTAATTTTGTACACTTTCAATTAGGTTGGCCAATTTATGCTGCAATATTTGCAAAAATCTTTTCTAAAGTGACATAGTTCCTATTTCTCTGGATACCAAAGAGGCTACAGCACACTCAAATAAGATGCTGATGGCTGTAGCACCATTGTTCAAGACTGTTTTTGCTTCAAACAGTCTTGACCAATGATGTTGCAGCCACTAGCAATGGCCACAGATGATCTGAGATTTCAGAGCATTTGGGACATGGTTGCTCATGGGACTGAACTAATGAAAAAATGGAATGGGCAAGGGTAATGGGCACCTATTTAAGCCAAAGCCCCAAATTTTGGGACTGTCCCTATAAAATCGGTCACTTTATCCTTGAGTGAGGTTCCAGAGGCAGCTAATGGCAGAGGGAGGCACTGGCAACATGGCTTCATTGCAATCACACCTTTAAGAAGACAGAGAAGAGACAGACAACCACAGCATGGATGGCCCTAACAGGTCCCCTGAGATCTAGGCAGTTGCGGAAGATTATATTTCCTAGGTAACTCCATCCCACTGAATTTTTCTATGCAAAACATTGATCTAGATTTAAGTTACCTAAGAACAGTAAGTAGCAACAACCTCTATAAACTTTTGAAAATAAACTAATGTGTAAAAGCATGAGACGTGAGTTAGTTATACAACATATGTTGGACAGATTGGATAGTTTCTTTATAAAATGGGTACTGGAAGTGCTGGGAGTTTCTTTGCTGCTAGACTTTCTTGTTTCATATCCCAAATATAACAGTCTATTTGAGAGCCAGTTGGGTTTTTGCACAATATGACATGCTGCTTAACCTTTTATCTGACCAAGATCAGAAGATTCTGAGAACTCTGAAAAGGGTGTAATTTTTTTTTAATGAAAGTGAAGAAGTCAGATTCATTACTAACCATGCTCCTATATTTGTTAAAAGGGTCCATGTTTTTAGCAAAATAAAGTGGACATTTAGGAATTTAGACCATGAATCGGTGGTATTTCCTCAGGATGTCACCTGCAGGCCACACTTACATTTCTGCCATACCTGAAGCAGCCACTGTAGTTATTTCATAAACTAGTATATGAGGAAAATAGATAGAGACATGGAAAGCTCCAGATAAGACTCTTTAGAAAATAGAGGTTTGTTTCAAATATCAAAGCACACTATGGAACTTTTACTGTACTGTAACTGTGTCCACAGCAGGACGTTATTGCATGGCAAGGTGGTGTACTGTAAATTTACACCTTGGATAACCATGCAATAACATCTGATGTAGACACTCACAATCTACCACATCAAGCTATGGATAATGTGGCACTGTGCATGGATTTTTTAAATAAAAGTCACGTGTTCTTCGACAGCTCTCAATACGATATGATGCGCTATAAATTTTGTTAATCTGGGATAATGTCTAGAAGCTGAGATGGATTAATGTCAATATATGACTCACAACATGTCAGTTAGCACCATAAAATCATGGTCAGTTCACTTGGAAGTTTGCTCCACCATCTTATAGCTTTCACCATCATGAGTTTTCCCTAATAATTTCCTTTTAAATTTGCCATGTTATTCCCATCGTTTACCATGCTCAGCAATTCCCTTCCCTTCTCATGGACCTCATATATTTACAGATGATTATCATATGCTCTTTAACTGTCTCTTAGTCAAGCAATCTATATTTAGCTCTTTTAATCTTTATTCATTCATGAGTCAAGGCTCAAGATCCTAATTTATTTTTGTTGCTCTCATCTGAATGTCTTTTTGTTTATCAACAACTTTCTGGTAACAAAGTGTCCAGACTTGTGTGCCTAGAGCTCTGTTGAGCTGCTATGGCTCTCAATGTATGTGATCACATTTTCTATGAGACATTATGCTGCGGTGTTTTCTGACTGTTAAGTAGATCATTAATAGCCTAGTTTTCAGACACTGAATACAGTTCCCATGAAAATCAATGGGAGCTGTCACACTTAGCACCTCTGAACAATCTAACAGGTGTTAAGGGACCAAATTGTTAAAGAAAGTGATTCAACAGTCATTGTCAAAAAGACACATCTAATTGTGGGCCTAAATTAGCACACACTAAGACTGCATGCACTGTACTTGCACAGTGATATGGCTACTTATATGCTTAATTAGTCATCTGTGCACCCGACTATTTGATTAACATAGAAAAGTGCAGCAACTGTGCATGCAGATGTAAGCACATACCTTTGTCACCTGGACTTCTTTCTGACAATTTGACCACAACTGCTTAGTGTGAGTGTGCCTACACCGCATCTTGCTGCATGTTGTACTGTGTACTATTGCCTAATGCTCCGTCCCCTCAACTACTCACATTCAGAGCCCTGATGTGTGGGTATATACGAATGCTGAACCCATGCTGATACGCTGGGCTCCATGCCGCTGCTTTGCAGCATGGAGCAAAAATTCAGATACTCAAGTCTGTATTTTAGATAGACCTCCACCGCCATTCCAACACTTTCCTCTTTCTGTATCTCAGTGGCATAGCAAGGAGTGGTAATTTGCTATTATGGGAGATGGGCAATGGCCAAGGTACTGAGCTCATTTTAGTGAAGAGTCACTACTTGTTCTATAGCAGACACAGCCTATCTGCTCCTCCCTCCACTCAGCAGCACAACTGAGCCCACCATCACAGCTGTATTCACACTCCTGCAGAATGAGTGGGGGCTGCAAATCTCTGGCTGGGGGCACTTGTGCTCACTCTGGCTGCTCAGGAGCTAGCTCCAGCCTGGACGGTGCTGCCTTTGTGGCTGGCTTTGCTCAGGCTCATTGCAATTCTACTTACTGTGTGGTGATGGGGTTCCTGTGCAGAGGCTGCTCCCTGGAGATGGTGCAGTGTGGGATACGAGGGTATTCCTGGGCTGGCATCTTGTACACCACTGAGCTGAGCCAAGCCCAGCTTCAGTAAGACTGTCTTCTCCCCTCTGTCCTTTTCTGCCCTAATCTGCACTGACCCTGACCACAGTACGCCTTCTGCTCTCCACTACCCCTTACTGCCTTTTGCCCCAGCCCCTGCTTCGCTGCAGCCTTCAGCACCCATCCAACACCCCCACTTCCCTTGCCTCATTCCTGCCCTCCTGTGTATAATACCCCTTCTGCCTTTCCTAATTCCACCCTTGCACCCCCATCTTTGCACCTGCTTCTACTCTCAAGCCCCTCAACCCCACAGACACATCTTCTCCCCCAGTATGGAGTTCCTCGAATGAGCAGGACTGGATCTTTGCCACCCATCAAGCTCCAAGTCCCCTGTGGTGATTAATCCTGTTCTCTGCCCTCTTTACTGTTTATGGCCCTTGACCACTGCCCTGACATTCATCTGCTCCCAGTTCCCCCAATTCCTCACCCCCAAACTCCACCAGTCTCCAAACTCCACTCCTCCTAGCTCCCTTGATCCTTGACTGCCTTGGTTGTCTCTGACCGTCTTTCCTATCTCTCTTTCCCAAGCCCATCCCCAGAAGAACAGTGGGCAGGACACACCAGCGGGTATGAGCTGATCACTGTTGAAGAGGGGGGGCCAGGATGTCGGACAATAACTCTCACTTCCTGCCAGAATGAAGAGGCTTCTTCAGATACGGCACTGTAACCTGGGATCCAGTAAGTCCACACAGCAGCACCTCTTGTGGTCAAAGGACAAGCCCTCCTCAAGGAAAGCAACAGCCCCAGAGCCCCAATTGCTCCTGGCAGCCTTGCCCCCCCCCACTGCAGCTGCAGCCTGGTTCTCCATAGCACTGAGGTGCTAGCATCTGCTGCTCCCGCTGCAGCTCCAGCCCTTGCTGCTGGCCATGTAGGTGGAGGGTCCTGAGCAAGGCAATTGGACCTAGGGGGCAATGACATGCCAGCAGACCCCTCAGGTAGCCTAAGAGTTCAATCACACACTGACCTTGTTTCTCCATCCACAGAGGCTGTGATTTGGGTGAGTCTGCTCAGCTACCCTGCTATGTTGCTGCTCCTCCCATGTATCTTTCAGCCTTTCTACCTACTTATTTCCCTTTCACCTTCTTCACCTCCAGAGCTATCTGCTAGTTGACATGGTATTTAACCTTCCATTTCCACATGCCTGTTTCAGTTTCGGCAGAGCTGAGCCCAGCTTTCCCAATAGTGATGCTCACACTGCAGCCAGCCACCAACTGACTGATGGAGCACTTTGGTGCCGTAGTTCTCAACCTTTTGTGGCTTGTGACACAGTTGGAAGCATATTGTGACTCTACATGACACACTAGCCCACTCCTTGCAGGTTGAATCCAGCCATGGCCCTGACTCTCCATGACACACTTACTGCTGTGTGGCAACAGAATAATTTACCCTGACACAGTAGTTGGGACCCATTGCTCTAGGATGCTGGTTGAATCCCTGTGCAGGGCTGGTTTACCATGGGGCTTTAGAGGCTGCAGCCCTCGGTTAAAAGGGGATCCAGCTGCCCTACATAATCCAGCCCTAGCCTGAGGCATAGCATAAGCCTGGGCTGTTTGGGACCCCACAGTTCAAGCTGGCCTGGCCAGTCTGCCAGGCCTCAGGGGCCCCAGAGCAGCAGCCCAAGAGCCTGCTGGCACACTCCCTTTCCTTGGTGGTCTAGCTAGTCTGCCCCACTGGCAGACCAGCAGCCAAGGAGAGGGGCAGGAATGCTGGGGGACATGCCAGCCCCTGGCCCAAGCTAGTGTTCTGTCCCAGGCCCTAGCACAGAGCACTGGCCCACCCTACCCCACAGCCGACCTACAGGCCTCTCCAAGGCTGGCCATTCCCCACTGCCAAGCAATGACCTGCCCTGCAGAGGCCCTGGAAGGTGGGCTCCATGAAAGTGGACAGCCCAGGACCCCCTGGCGCCTTAATACACTGCTGCTCCTGTGTGAGTATGGCAGGGATTATGATTTTGGGGAAGGTACTGGAAATGTCCACTGATTGACACCCACCCTGAAGAGAGTGGAAAGACAGGAGGGCATCATTTAGACTGGTGTGTAGTGCAGAGAGTGCATCAAGCACCTAAAGCCCTTCTACCATGAAGCTAAGAATGCCAAGAGGAGGTTTGGCAACTCCCCATCTACATGCCCGTTATATGAGGAGTTTGACTAGGCCCGTGCCACTACTCAAAGACTATAGTTCTACATGACATCGTTTTGATACAGACAGTCACATGTTCAGAACAGAAGGAGAAGGGACATCAACAGGTGTATGGGAGACCACAACAGAGGAGGGGGTGGCATCCCAGACACAGACTGCAAAGATAGAAGCCAGGAGTCCATCCACATGCTCAGATAGGTTGGGGAGTGGGGGGTGTCATAACTGGTAAGCCACTGCCGTGATCACCTCCCAAACCTCCAGCGCCACAACACCAACAGTCGATTTGCCAACAGCAAACAGGAAAGCCATGGATCTGCAGCAGTTTGGGATTGTCAGGTTCCAGAGAGCACTTGTGATTCACTTCCAGGCAGGTATGAACTCCCTTATTCGTCATCAGTGTCCTGATGGTGGATGATCAGGCAAACTCTTCATACAGCTCTGTAAAGATATTTCCTCGTGTACAAATTCTGGAGCCACTGCTAGTCATCTCATGTCTGTATGTTGATGTGATTTCCACCATGCAGTGGTAGCTGTCCAGCACCAGAAATGCCAGTCTACATAAGGGGAAGCCACAGTGACTGGAACAAACATCATAGCTCTCCAGCCTGCCAGGTCTGTAAACCCCTTGGAGCCCTGATGTCATCATCTGCAGTTCACAAATGACTGCCAAAATGTCATCCATAACTGCACAGACATTCTACTCTGCTACATAAACACTTCAGCCCCCCAGCAAAAGCAGCTCATCTAACACTGACAGATCCATGGTCGACTGTCTGGAATGAAAGGAGGTGAATAAGATGCAGAGCCAACATCTCAGCTAAGTGTGAGCATGGGCTAAAATCCCATGGTCCAGAAAAGATGGATAAGTTCTTCCAACAGCACACAATGACCCAATCCCTCAAGCTTGTGAAGCGCTAAGAATCCTGGGATATACCCCCAAAAGCATGGGTGTCAGACATATGCAATTGCAGCATTGGTGTGTACAAGGGTACACAGGCCTGGGGCATGTGCAACAGTCCAGAGTAAACACTTGAAGGTGAGCTTGGCTAGTATGTTCTCCGGTATGTGCACAAGCCAAGATGTTGGTAAACACTATAGAGATACCCCGGATGTCTGCTAGATGACCACTTGATGTCCTCATTAACATTGAGGTTGTTTAATAATTCCCCTGATTAGACACATATTGCTAGTGCTTTAACTAGGGCCCAATTCTGCCCGTTTCTTAAGTGGAGTGTAGCAAGGGAGAGAAGAATGACAGAGAATTTTACATCTCTTTGCACAATCCATATAAAAGCCTGACAGAATTCCAGTCCCTGTGCTCAGGAAAATCACACAAACAAGGAGTCCTGTGGCACTTAAAAGACTAACAAATTTATTTACTGCATGAGCTTTCATGGGAGAAAATCTCACTTCATCAGAACACAGAGACATCTTGCTGCATACTTCCATAAAAGTGAGTGCACAGTCCCCCAAAGGGACGATGGGGAGCAGGCAGTCCATACTTTTATATTAGCCTTTAGAATGAGACCTGCAGGTGGAAGCTGTCTGAAAAATTAGGGATGCCATAGCAAAAGTGTATTCCCTCTCCCTACCTGGGAACTCAAAGACAAAATACCTTCTTTCCAGTGCTCCTTTTGTCATGTAGGAAGGGTGAGCAACAACTGATATTTTACCCATGGAATCATAGAACCATACTTTGAGCTACAATTGACATTTTACTCAGTCCTTTTACAACTTCCATTTAAGAAATAATAATAGCAGATCTGGTTCTCCTCCCACTTAGATGGTTGTAAATTATGCATAGTTGCAAAGAAGTGAATTTAATTATTCTGGTGTAAATTTGGTGTCAGAGGAGAATTAGATGTAAGAATTTGGAGAACAAATGGGAATTTGCGCCTGAGTAAGAATTGAGTAAATGAGGCACAACTTCTGCTATTCTTACTCAGCCTGCTAAAACTGTTTATTCCATGCATGAACAGCTCCAGTGAGTAAGGATAGCAGAATCTGGCACTAAGTAAGAAACCTGGGATTTGGCCTTGTATTTTTATCTTTGGATTTGGCAGTCTGTACTGGAACACATGTGTTATTTACATGTTTGTAATCCTTACTGAAAGTTGTTTTGTTGTTTTTACATGGTTACCAAGTTGATGTTGTGCAATAAACTGTACAAGTATTTTAAAGCAATATGGTGTTAATAAAAGCCATTCTTTAGTAGGGCTCTCTATAGATTCACTGGGTGTTTTCTGTTTTCATATGCATATTCATTTATCAGCAAGTAGAAATGATTTGTAGAATTTTAAATTTTAATATACTTTCAGCAAATGGTAATTAAAAAATGCCTTATAAGCTTTTGTACAATTCTAAATTTATATTTAGGATCAGTTCCATGGAGGACAAATGCTGTGTTAAGAACACCTGTGGATTCACTTACTTTCATGGAAGACAAGTAAGAGGAGACATAATAAAGACCTAAAATCATAAATAGTATAGATTATACATCAAGCATTCCCCATTAATTCCAGAACAAGGGAAAGTTCAATTACAGTGAAAGGCAACAAATTTAAAACTAATAAAAGATACATTATGTTTATGTAGTGTATGTTTACACACTAGATAATTAACATCTTGAACTCCTGTTATCGATGCCAAAATTTGAGAGGAATGCAAAAAAGCATTAGAACATCTACAATCACGAGAGAGAGAATGTTTCAGGGCTTCAGCCAGCCACTAACTGATGGGTGTTAAGAAACTTACCCTCTGCAGGTATTCCATGATTACAGGGTCTCTTACAGCTTCCTCTAAAGATTCTGTACCGACAACTATCAGAGACTGGACTAAGATTGTCTCTTCTTCAGTCTTGTAATTTCTAAGTTCCAATGTAAAATTAGAATAATTCTGTAGATAATTCTGTTTCTAGTTTTCACACATGAATTTTCTCAGATGTCTTATTTTGAAGTATGCCATACAAACCACTTTCTATGGCATTTTTAGTTACTATGTATCAGTTTATGCCAATTTAAGCAAAATAAGGATTTGCATCAACTAATCGGATGCAACTATTTTCCACTGGATTTGATAGTGCACAAGCGCATACATGGTTATTTTCTTGGTTCCAAAGTCAGCATTTTTGCTTCCCCTCTCTCAGTGACATTGCTGGGGGGGTCTCCGGCGGCCTCAGCCCCCTGAAACTCAGGGCCAGCCCCTGAGTAGTGTGCCCCTGGACAGGGAACACTGCCACAGCAGCGGCCTTTACTCAGCCGGAAGACAGAGTCTTCTGGCTGGGAGGGAGCTGCCCCAGACTGGGCCTGGGAGTTTTTCAAACTCCCGCCATGGCCCATGCCGGGAGCCTCAGCCTCTGCTGGGGCCTCGCTCCCCCTCGGGCGGCCAGGTAGGGGGGTGGGGGAGGAAGGGGAGTCGGGGGTGGGGAAAGAGCGCGGGGGGCGGTTGGCCCATGGCAGCAGGGACCAGCAGTGGGACCGGGGGGTTAGGGAAGGGCTCGGGGAACCAGCAGGCTGGACGGAAGGGAACAGATTGGGGCCCCCGTGGCCAGTGGGGGCTGGGGCCCCCCTCATATTTATGTCTAGTAATGCCCCTTCTCTCTCTCTCATAAAAAACTCAGTTATCCATTTTTCCACTTCAAAAAAAAAATTACGCTTGGCTGTACAAAGATCCTTATCTGTTCTTTTTTGTGTGTCATGCTGTATATCCAACTGGTGAGCCTTCACATGATCGCTCCTCCATAAGGGTTTTCAGTAGCTCAGTACGTTAATAATTTGTTTATTTTTATTCAAGTCATTATAATTACAACTCTCTATATTTCCACTTATGAGTTTCAATTGCCACTATACATCTATAAATCCTATTTTTTCAGTAGTCATGTTCAGTTGTGATGGAAAAACTTAACAGGATGGTAACAGGAAGTGGTTATCACAGCACAGGAACTATAAATGGTAGGTGTGAGGGTGTTTTGATTCAACATATGCCAAGAAAATTGTTTTTAAATCTTGCAGTGATATTACTGCTGAAAATCTAACTTCAATAAAAACTGGCAGTATTAAGCATTCTGCAGACAGATTTGTGTGTAACTATAATGAATTCCATTGTTGTTAAGATCCCGGGATAAAAAGCTAATTCCTTGTATTGCTATACAAATTCCAATTTTCTTAGCCGGCGGAACTACTTGCTCAGAAATAGAATTGATCATGGACAGCTATATTCATTCATTTCTTTTTTTAAATGAGTCTGTTTTTGGAAAATACTACATGCATATTTGACGAATCCATTTATTCCTTAACATACCTGTCCTTTAAGTGATCCTCCTTTCGTTTATCTGAGAAAAGATCTGTCTTCGGCGAACATTAACATTGCTCTTCGAGTTGATCAGAGTTCAGTCGAGAGCGCTGCCTCACCACCCTTCTTGCATTGGCTCAAATGAGTGACCAAGCTCAAAATCATACTCAGGGCTTGACTGCTCACAGGACTATGTCAACTAAATAAATGATTTTTTAAGTTGATATAGTTAAACCAGGGCAAACAATGTATGGGACATTCTTATTTCCATTTAAACCACACTTATTCAGTGGCAAAGGTTTTAGCCAAACCAAAATAAGCCACTCAAAGACTTGCACTACTTTATTTAAAGTGTGTTCATGACTAAAGGAGGTCTCAGATCCCTAACATTAGCATTAATGGACCAGCCATTGCAATGCTTTTAATGCGGATCAGATTCTGTCATGTGCCAAGAATCACTCAACACAGGAAAGGGTATGTGGGATTAGGGCCATCCGGGACAAAATTAAGACTCCCTGATTCTCAAACAGGCCCAGCACTGACATAAAAGACTATATGCCAGCTGCAAATTGATTTAAAGGAGCAAATTACATTCCATCCAAATTAACCCACCCCCTGCTCTGACATACTTCTGTGCTGGGGAAGGGAAGTTGGTGTAGAACTCAACTATGCTGTACATCACTTGAGAATTCTCAGCTGGCCAGTTCTGACCAGATTCTGGTGCAAAGTGGACAAAACAAGGGTTGAGAACCTGGCACTCTATGTGCAACCCCGTCCCTGCATCTTATAGCGTAATTTTATGTGACATGCACAAGACTACTCACTTAAAAATTAATCTCTCTCTGTCATCACCTTCAGAGCTGATGAGATAACTCCTATAGACTAGGCATAATGAACTAATATTTATAGTGATTTTTAGCAAACTATGTATTATTTCTCTTTTAAATGAAGCAAAAGGCTAAGATGCATGATGAGGGAGTACACATAACATAAGATCGTGTATCTGAGTCTGATGGTATAGTTGATTTCCAATCAGACTCCTCAACAATCACTGCTATTAATTACACATAACCCAGATGTACAAAAGTGTAAACTCATAAAAACCTAGAAAAGAGGTCAGTATTCACCCATTACAACAAATAACTGTAAGTAACAAGAGATACAAAACCAACCAGATGAACTGCTACTGATGTAGGTTGGCCTTCACAGATGTCAATACTCAAGATTTTTAGATCATGCCACTGAACACATTTTGTTACATTTAAGGAGATAAGTAATATTTAAAATATTTAAAGAATTCTGTGGTTTCTTATGGAAGATGTTTTTCATGCAAATAGCTTAACAGGAATCATCTTCTGGTATTTCTAATCCTTTCCAATTACTTACAATTCCCTTAGTTTTATATGGAAATTTTGGATTTGTTTTCAGAAATATTAAAATGCACTTCTTCAATTACTTGCTCAGTGTACAGAAATCATAACAGAAGTGCCTCTTGTGTTATTAGGACATGAAATAACAGCAATGGGTGACTTAAGAGAATGGTGTCCTTCTGTTAGCAGCTCTGTATGCTAGAGGCACAGCTTAACAGTTAACAGCCTTTGTGAATACAAAGAAATGTGAAAAATCACCAGTTGCTTCCATGATAAGGCCCAAACAGAACACCAACATGGTTCATTAGCCACAAAAAAGGGGTTCAAAATCCTCAATCCACTGAAATCAGTGGGAGTTTTGCCATCGACTTCAATGCGAACAGGAGGAATTCACTAGAACCCATAGCTATAGTCATCCCCTCTTTACCCAATTCTCCCTGCCCCCAACTAATTTAAATCTGGCTGTCATTCTTAGTAATGCATAAAATTATCATCGCTGACTTCAGCTTATTTTAAATTAATACTGACTTAATGGAGGCCCCACTGTGAAACATGGCAATTAATCGTAATTTTCTCGAAGAAACCATAAGGTATTTATTAATATTATTCTTTTAAAATGAAGGCAAATTGTCTAGAAAAACCCTACCAAACCTGTACGCTATTTTTAAAACATGAAACTTTAGCTAGCTAAATTGATATGATTTAGCATGAAGTCTCCATGTCCTAATGACTCCTCACAGAGAGGATAAAAACACTGACTCTAGCCCAGTCAAATATAGCATGAAAAACTTGTCACCTGTGCAAAGATGGAGAGAAAGGGAAGCTGAACTGCAAGGAAAGTATGAGTGTCTGTATTTTATCTACTTTACAGTTAAACTCTTGATGCAACACCCAAGGAAATTTGGTCAGCTCATAAAAGCTAGTCAGAAAATTTCAACAGAATTTTTTTGCTTGACAAAAATAGAAATTGCTTTTGTTTTAGAACTGTTTCCCTTCCCACCCCACTCCCCTTCTCTCATCCAGATCTAGAGCAAACCACTTCTGGGGGTTTTGTATAAATCTTATTTCATTCCTACAACTGTATTAGGCCTTGTTGCATGAACCCAAATGTCAGCTGTTACCCTGCAATTCCACTGATATCATAGTTTGTTTTGAAAGGGTTTTTGATGAGTGGATGTCCCTGGCCAACCCATAATTCTCCACCATGATGAAATGGAGAGAACTACTACATGTAGGAGATACAGGTCTTGTCAGATGTAGGCTGTCTGCAGACAGCCTACCCCATGACTATAACTGTGGAAATGATGCAGATCCTCTGTATTTCAGACCTTGAAGGAACCCTGATTAAAAGCTGAGAGAATACAGTTGGATTTATCTATTACTCTTCCTCCTTGTTTCTACAAATTACAAAGATCCACAATCTTGATTTCATACAGTGAATCAAGCTATAAAAAATATTAATCTCAGTTTCTTATCCAATAAGCTGCACTGAAAATCAGATAATTGTTTCATTTGAGAAAGTAGTGAACAATGTCCTTGATATTATTTTTGATATATCTACTATAATAAGTAAGGGAAGAATGCTTGATCTCCAGATTAGATGCTGATTTTTTTAATACAGCAAATAAGTTTCTATTGTTTTATAAAAGAGCCTTAAAGAATGTGGTCTAGGACTTTACCAAGCATGTATGTCAAAAATTTCAATTTGGTTTAGTTAGGCTGTAAACCTTAAGTATGTGAGTGAACTGAAATACATTTTGGAAAACTTCATATTTGATAACTAGTAAAATATTTACATGTTTATAGAAATCAATTGACCTGGAGTAGATGTTCTGTGTTTGTCACCAATATTTTATTGTAACTGGTAACTTGCACACTTTATAATAGAACAACAACAACAAAAAAGGATTCATTATATACAGCCCCTGTACAGGCTACTTAACTATACGCAAGGCATAGTGATCATAACACAACCTAGTTTTCATAATTTGTGCACAAAAAGACACCATCAATCAGACATTATGTGACCAATACAGTGAAATGACATCACAAGTCCAGTGAAAATTCAGCATAATACAAAACATATTGATCTACTGCAAATGACATCCTTTAAAACAATAAGCCTTTATTCAGTAGTAACTTAACCAGAGTCTGAAGCAGAGATTTGTTGTGTAGTTATAAGTCTTTTAAGTGAAGCAACCTCTGCAGATAAGTTTGCTATGCCCTGCTTCAAATACAAGTTCTCTGACTCAGATACTTTGTAGACATTGTCTTTAATTTCAACAACTCCAGTTTTGCAACCACTTTGAATTTTTACATTGAGTTCCTTTGGGTGCCAGCGTTCTGGCTTCAGAGCCCAGTCTTGGATATTAGTCACTTGAACAGAGAATGGAGTGTGAGAAGAATGTACCAAATTTTGTGCATTGTGCTTTTCAAGCTCAAAATGTCTTTTAGATGTCATGTCAACTGGTGATGATAGTTTTTGTGTGGCATCATAGTCGTTATCCACCGCTTCCACTTTGATTTGCATGGCTTTGGCCTTAATTCGAAGCTTGTGAGGCAGCGCAGAAGAGTTCACCTCTGGAACTTTAACTGTTCCATGAACATTTTTAAGTTCAACTGGGGAATGAATTGGACCTTTAGGAACCTGCTGCTCATCTTCTCCATCAGATGACTTTCCTACAACAACATCATCCGTTTCTGAAGTTCTTGGAGAATTACTGGAGGACCTATTAACTTGCAGCAGAGGTGGGGAATGTGGGTACCTATTAAAGGTACTTACATCCATGTAATTTGGAAACATGGATGCTGCATAGGAACCTCTATCATCTCTTGTTTCTCTTGTGTAGTTCTCTAATTCCATAGGTTCCTGCTTTATAATTTGAAATTTATTTTCTGGGCTTCTGCAATTGGTCTGTATTGGACTTGCCTGAGTATGCTCTACTGAGGATACTTCAGATACATCAGACAAAGAGCTTTGTGGAGAGTGTTTGATGACAGAAATACAACTGCTACCCACCATAGATGGTTCATGTTCATCCACAAATGAGTTAATATTCGATTTGGAAGTCTGATAGTCCTGGAAATACACAGCTGTTGAATTACTGAGCTTCTGTATCTCTTGGGCATATGCTGCAGAGCTAATTAAACCAAACTTTAGCTTCAGTGAAAGCAGCTCAGCCTTTAAAGTGGCATTCTCCTCTCCTAATGCAATTAGTTTGTTCTCTAAGACAAGGTCATTCAGTCGTCGTTTTTCACGAGATCTTTTGGCAGCTTCATTATTTTTTCGTCTTTTTTCCCAATACATAGCATCTTTCTTTTCATCTGGAATGAATTCCCGCTTTCTCCGACATGATGAAGATTTGTTTTTTACACTATTTCCTTCATTAAGTAGTATGTCTTCATTTGCAGACAAGTCTTCAGACACTTCCGTTAAAGCAGAATTAAGCACCATGATTTTGTCTACATTGCTACTTGTGTCAACAGGTGCTTGTTCCTTTTTAATGGTCTGCATTTTTCTCAGCTGCATCAGAAGCAATTTTTAGTAGATCTATGATGATTAACACAGTAAGCTATTCTCCCAGTGTTTCTCAAACCATAACAACCTAATAAATACAGTAATTTTAAATCCATATGCATAATTCCTTTCGTTTCATATTCTCAAACAGAAGAATGTTCAGATCCAATTTACTTCTTGAGAGATGCAATGAGAACCCTCTAAGTAACCTGTAATAAATAAAAAGCACTAATTATTACTTGGTTATTGCTGATTATCTGCTTTAAAATGCTACTTTCAAAATACGTAATTTAAAATAATGACTGATTCATTAAACCTCCTAGAATACAAAAGAAACTCAACACTTAAAATGATCCAGTTCACTTTATATAACCAGCTAGCCGCTTTTCCCCCTTCCCCATCCAATTAAAAAAATTAAAGATAATGGTTCCTGTTTTCAAAACAAGAACAATATGATCCAAAGAAAAGCAATAAAAATAACATTTGTTTTTGATTTGACAATAATGTTGTCAAAGAACTTTCCATGACATCAATGACTGACTTAAGCCTTTACACTAACAGACAACCAGTCATGTTGTTTAGTAGCACTGGAAAGTATCTTATCCCTCCAAATAAAGAAATCTCTTCCAAAGCAGCTGTGGTGTGTGATTCAGAAGTGTTATATATTTTGGTCCTTTACAGATTAAAAATAACCCAGGCTGATTTAAAGAAGCTAGAATGCTAGTTTAATTACTTTATACATACTGCCATAACACATTTCAGCTGTACAGCACACAGAAATGGTTAAACCTTTAATGCATATAATATGTTTACATTTTGTATGGAGATCACCTGACTTTTTATGATCCCTTTTTCCCTGATCATATCAATATAATTGAGTTTATAGCACAAGTCATATAATTCTGACAAACATGCTAGTCTTTTTTAAAAAATTAACAATGAAGAAAAAAATGTAATATCTAAGGTTGATCTGTTATCAGGGGGGGTGACTACTGAGTAATTAGGAAAATGACATTAAGATAGTATTTACTGACTTTTTTTTTTTTTAACTATACGACTGTAAAATTTAGGAACATTTAAAGAAGCATACCTGCAGCAAAACATTGCACAGATTAGAACAGAGGTTTAAATCTTAAATGGAACCATCAACTAAAGAAAACTAGCTTAACCTTTAACTCTAGACATCTTGTCAGTAAAACTTGACTTAGCATTTAAGCTGGCATTTTATATTATTTAGTGTACCAATACAAAAATACTTTGTTCTCATAACAAAATTTCTTTTTTATTCTAGGCAATGGTTTCCTCATATCTAATTTTCCATGGTTAGTCATGTTCCTGATAAAACAAATTTAGCAAGACAACTGCTTTTACACAACTGACTATCCACTTAGCAGTGACTTGGTATGCTGTCTGTAAATTTAAAAAAAATCATTGACTTTAGCTTAATGTCACTATTGAGCTTGTTTTTACAATGACTAATGAAACTAATTTTAACTTTATCAGCTGGGAAAGTTAAAAAAGAATAAGTGAATTGTATTCTGCCAATTTCTCTCATCTTTTCCAGAAGGCAAATTGGAATGAGTGAGGTAATAACAATTAAGTAGGGGTCATAAAGACTTGGGTTTCAAACTGGGTTCTGTTCCACCATACCATGCCAAATCCTCTGTCATGAAAAATTAACACATGTAATAGAACAGCTAAGCAGACTTCCATAAAATCCATGGTTAATTTCTGGCTTATAACTATTTGTCTTTGGTAATGCAACCTTAATGGAAAATAAAGTCAAAAACTAACCACTCCATAGACAACATTAACTATTTACAGCAACAGCAGCACCACAAATTGCAACTGTTACAAAGCAGAAATGTAATTAATATACAAGCAGCAACACATCTAGGTCCTGACCTAAAACCCAAGGTGAAGTCAATGGGAATCTTTCCATTAAGTTAAACATGCTCTGTATCACGCTTTTAAAGAAAGAAAATCCCCGCTACAAATCAGCGCAACTTCATATGAAATCCCCTGTAGTTTGCTTTGCAGAACTATCATTACAACCATTTTTCTTATTACCATGCTACATTTTAGCAATGATTTAACTAAACAACATGATAATACTGTTTAAAAAAATCAGCATTGAACACATGGATTTTAATGTACTGTACATTTCTCTAAATGACCCAGAATGCTTGCAACACAAGTAAAACGTACATTTAAATGTATCACATAAAGTGTTAGACTGTCAAAAAATATGATTGATCTGGTCAACTGGAAATTAAAGTTATTTACAGAATGTTCATCCATTGACTTTATGTCATGTAAAGATAAGGCACAGATAATATTTAAATTATTCCATAGCACTGGGATTACTGGATTGAAAGAATGCGACCAGTAACTATCTTGGTATATTATGTATATTGGCACAGCAATTGTATTTATTCAAGTTATTAAGTAACTTCTGGCTTTCCAATGAGTAAGTATATCCACTTTCTAAAGTACATCATATGAAACACGACACCTCTTTTATCAACTGTCAATGAAAATGTAACTTTACCAGAAGTTATGTATTTATTCATTATCCAACTCTGATTGAAGTCAATGGGATACAGTGGACCTTTCAGTGGGAACTGGAGCAGATCCCATTGATGCCAAGATATGACTAAAATATAAAAGTACTAGATAATGGAAATAAAAATCAGATACCATATTATTGTACAAGCTGGAACATCAAGGTCCAGTTAAGATTATTAGTCACTGAAATTAAATGCTCACCAGTGAAAGGGATTTGTGGGTAATTAGTTTATTTGCACCTATTTTTTAAAACATTTACATTATTGGAACTATTGAGCTATATAAAAATCACGTTTATGTAATAACACAATCTTATTACTGTTACTTCTCTTCTTTCCTGACTCTTTCTTTCCGATTGTGAGAGTGCAGCAATTTGTCTTTCAATTAGATTATGTTTCAAGCTAATGACCTTGTCTTTGTATGTTTTCATACACATCCAGCATGAGACCCCAGTCCGTTCTAAATGAAGCTTTGGGGCACTGTCATAATGCCTATAATTTGGAACAATAATAAAATAATAGTAATAAAAATAATACTAGACAAATAATTGGTAGAAAGAGAACTATTACAAACCCATCCAAATACTGAATACTCAAAGTTCAGTTCTTCCCCATCAATCTTCTGACAGTCACTGGGAGTTTTGAGTTTGCAGTGATTCCAAGTTCTCTTGTAGTTTTGCAAGACAATATTCAGGCATCGGGGTGCACTTAAGCAAAAAAAAATACAGCAGGATGGGCCGTACGTTTCTGTTTACTGCAGATTTCATGCACTACAGAACTTAAGCAGATTGCGGCATTCCAAGGAGGCATGGCCTGCTTGTTTCAGCAAACAGTTTTGGTCACCCTACATCTTGGGTGTATTACTGCTGCCCTTGGCATGAATAACCTGAATGTGTGACAGACAGTACACGAACCCATGGTAAGTTTAAATATGTGCTCAAAACAAAAGGTGGTTTATCAGGCAACACTCATATGCGCTCCCTGTCTGCATCTATGTGAGAAGTGCACAAGGTCTAAATCTGGCCCATGATTTTCATGTCAACCTTATATAATTGCCACATGTCAAAAGTTGACATACTTTTCATAAATCAATAGAGCACCAATGAGGCATTAGCTCTATCAGTGTCTTCCTTGAACATTTTTGTCATTATAATGAGAACTGTAGTTATACAAACAGCAAAATAAATCCCCTGGTCTGTTAATGGTTATCCTTGTGGATCAGCCCAATACAGAGTCTGTAAACAAATTAAATTCCTTCTGATGATAATGGCAAAATGCCTTCAATAAAAACAGCCATTTCACTTCAACTGCATTTTATAATTCCACTGGAAAATATGAGTATTTACACATAAACTAATGAACTGTAATGATTCCTCTGACTACATTTCAAATTCCAATATTTTCCCTTATGATTAATTTTGCAATTACTTTATCATTCCCTCATAAAGTATTCTACAACCAACATTTAATACTGCTGTATCTCAGTCACTGCTGAAGGTTTTTAGTTATTTAATTATTTATTGGGTTGGTTGACGTTAATGGCATTGAGTGCCAATTCAACAACGTAACAGCACTCAACTTAATTACTAACCCAATCCTGCTCCCCCTGCAATTTTGCCATTGACTTCAACAGGAGCAGAGTCTGACCCCAGATTCAAGAGCTAATAGGACTGTTCTCTAAAAACTCACACTAATGAAACAAGAAATGATATACAGCCATCAAAAGCCACAAGATGTTAATTTATCCATGGACTTTAAAATAGTCAAGCACTCAGGCTCTGTCTGCACTAACTTTTATGCCAGCCAATCTTCTATCATTCAGGGAGGTATGAAAAAACAATCCCAAGTGACAAATTTTGCCGACATAAATGCTTGTGTGGACATCCTAATGTCATGGTGAGACAAATTTCCGCCGACACAGCTACCACTGCTCATTTAGGCGTTTTTCTGATGTAAGTGTAAATTCTAGTGTAGATAAAGCCTCAGATAGTTTCAAGATATTATAATAAAGGTCCGATACTGCAACTCTTACTCTCATGTTCTGATTATACACCTAGATAAGCAAAAGAGTTACAAGACTGGGTCATAATTTTGCCTCTCTTTGTTCTTTCTAATTGAATCATGTAGTTCAGTTCTGTCTTGGAATAGGCACATCTGGTTCCCACATGCGCACGTGTTTCCCAAGCCAAAATACAACCCATATTGTTTTACTGAACAAGATTTATGTTCCTTAGAAAGAATGAATTTATATTTATCAAAATAATTTGCATTATATCCACGATTAAATTCTTGACAGTGCTTTGTATACGTTTTGTACAGTGCTTTTGGAACATGGGTGGTTATCAACCCCACACGATTTTGGGGCCCAAGGCAAAATCTGAAACTGAGATACCCCCTCCCCACAGCTTTCCAAGAAAACTATCACGGAGCCAAAAAAATTTAAAAAGATAAGAGGGAACACAGGGGCCAGAGAGACCCTACACAGGGGCCAACTACCACACAAACCGATGGGGGCTGTACCCTGAGGCCTCCACGTTGGGGGAGCCCTCCACCCTGCTAGTGCCGGGGATGTGGTCACCATGGGCTGGAGGCTGGGCTCCTTGCTCCTGCCCTGTCCCAGGGCTGGTCAGTTCATCCCCAGGGGAGGGGCAGACCAGGGAGCGCGACTGTTTGCTCTGATCCCGGGTGTGGAATAGATGGCGTCCTGTGTGCAGCCTTCCAGGGCCCGTGGTTTTCAAAGCGGGTGACTAGGAGATACTGTCCCTTTTGCCCAGTTCTCTCCCCAAGCCGCTCTGGTAATTATTTAATTCTCTTTCCTTAACGTTCTGATGATAATCGCACTGGTATACAGTTTTGTAGCCATTTGTTTCTGCCCTCTACTCATTCCCACAGACCACCACTTTGTGCTTCACCACTGCCCTTCATTTACAATGTGTTGTCCACCACCTTCTGTATACACTATTATAATCAGTCATATAGCATTTTATAGATTCAGTCCTTATTCAGCTAAGGGGTCAGCCTTCGCTTAGGGCAGCTTCCTCTTCCATGGCTACTTGACCTTCCCTTCTTACTAGTGACCTGTTCCTGGGAGACTTTATAGGCCTCCCAAGTTCCACAGCTTCTCCTCATTCCCTGCCTCCAGGCCAGCTTGCTCAGTGGGCTCCCATTTACCCTTAATTAGGGCTCAGTAGCAGGGGACAGTCCAGCCCGACTGGTAGCACTCTGCTACAAGTTTCTAGACTTTCTGAATCACTCTACAAGAGCAAGGCCACTGCAAAACATTCATTTCTAATATTTCTAAAGTGAGAACCATGTAGTCTGTCACTGTGACTTCTCAGCACCTATTTAAATAAACACTGTCAAGTATAATATAAACAATCACTAACCCAACCAACCAACCAAATAAGCAAACTAAATTTAAGTACATATATTTAGATTTCCAATGACTGTTGTCAATGCTTTGCATAGTTATCATTAGATGTTATCACCAGCATCCTGTCACAGGGCAACTTAACTATTTTAAAAGTTGCTTCACATAACAGAAACACTGGCACATATAGGCAACCCATCCAACGATTTTACACTCAAAACTTCGAAAAAAATTAGAAATATGCTTAGTACTTCCATCATCAAAGCACTTTAAAAACATCTGCTGACTAACTGACCCCAAAACCTTAATGAGGTGGAGAAATAGTCTCGTCTCCATTTTCCAGAGGGGGAAATTGAGGGTGCAATTTTGAAAGCGAGCCTGCAGCCAAATGTTACATAGACACTCTGTGTTAGGGATGTGATATTCCTGCTCATGCACATACTCATGCTAGCACTCACAGAGATAGCAAAAATATAAATAATAGTACGCCAATCGTTGCACGGGTAGCAGCAATGATGGCACAGCTGAGCCATGCTGACTACAAACCTGTCTGAACCAGGAGAATATGTCCTTGGCTCAGCTCAACCATGCCTCCACTGCCAGCACTCACGCTCCGCGGCTATTCAATGGCACAAACACGGGGAGAGAGCCTACCCACTTTGCCATGAGGCCCACCCACCTTAGCGTACAGCAGCAGCGGGAATTTCACCGCTGTGGCCCTGGGGTCACCCAGCTGTGGCTACATACAGAGCAGACGCACCAGTGTAGACCCCCACTTCCGCTCACAGTTGAGGGGCCTGGCAACCATGAGCATAACAAAGATGCCAGCACCTGTTCCCCTCCTTGGAGGGAGAGGCAGCTTCCAGTCACCAGGAATCTGAGGCCAGCTACACCCCTGTTGCTATTTATACTCATGCTAGCTCAATGCAAGCAAACGCAAGTACCTGTACATGAGCAGGAGAATCATGCCCATAATTTGTAGTGTATTTCTAACCTAAGTAAATGGGTGAGTTTGAGGAATCAAATTTCTTTCACAATTTGGAGCCACCCTACAGCTATGCCTTGCAGATTACAGGAGAATGTATTGCCATGAATTGCTACTGCTTTGGGGACAAATCTTCATCTTGTGTAATGTGTCATAGTTGCACTGAAATTAATGAAGCTATGAGAGTTTACCCCATCTGAGAATCTAATTCCTAGGTTCTGAGCCCAATCCCACCAAAGGCATTCAAAATAATCTCATTTATTTCAAAGGGCCTTATGCCCAGCTCCACCTCAGGAACATTAGAAATTTTGCCTCTGACTTCAGTGGAGCCAGAAATGTCATCCCTAATGCTGGTTTGTGGGTCAGTCAGTGAACCCATGCAAGTTATGTCATCTGAAGTTTGACCTTTAGAGGCCACATCCATGAACAGGATTAAATGCTGTAACAGAGTGGATACTCAAGGTTACTGAGCAAACATGGTAAAATTAGAATTAAAATTCTGATATTATCCACTAATTTTACTCTGCTGCACATAACACACCTCTCTCAAATCAA
Source organism: Podocnemis expansa (assembly GCA_007922195.1). NCBI lineage: Eukaryota > Metazoa > Chordata > Testudines > Podocnemididae > Podocnemis > Podocnemis expansa. The sequence continues at coordinate 32,956,802 of ML681982.1, forward strand.
TGGGCATCTTATGTTTTAAAGACAGAAGAATCAATTCATAGCTAAATTATAGATCTGAATAATATCATATTTTCAAACAAGATGAAAGCTTTTTGAAAACTTTTTTATTTTACTTTTTTAAGCATAATAATAAGAGGAATCTGATATACTTAATATGAATATGAGAAAAATCATTAATTTATTAGATTCTCCATAGTCACACAAACACAAGCTTATCAAGGCAAGTCAAATACCACAGTACTTCCGTGTTACCCAACTTCATGAAGTACTCAGAAGGTTGAAGACTGATGAAATGCTTTCATTGTTATTAAGCACACTTCTGTTGCTGCTTATCTTAATAATTACAGTTTTAAAATATTAAAATTAAAATATAATTTGCTCCTCAAAGGTTAATTACACAACTAAAATGATCTGTAGAGAACTAAATGTGTGTCAAAAAAATCTGGGTCAGTCAAGGTTAGTAGTCCAAATTTGGCCTATATATTCTTCCTATTTGTTCAGAGCATCTGTGTAATTCTCAGCTTTAATTTTTTCAAAACAATGCTTCACTACTGTGTTTTAGAACAATCAGTGTCACTAACTCTACTCCGGAGCAATCTTACTAATAAGCTGGTAATGTAAGGGTACACAAGCAGTTAAACGCAGGTAAAGAAACATAGTTCGTTGTCAAATGGATTAGTATAAAAACAAATTAAATGGAGTTCAAAACAACTCTTAAAATTATAAAGATTATAACAATAAAATTTTTCCTCTGTCACTATCTGATTCATAGTAAATATTTTAGATATACAAAATTATTTTCATATTAAAAGGCTTCCCCAAACAAAATTATAGCCTAGCTAATTTCAAACACTGAAAATATTGTTTTATTTTTTCCCCCAACTAGAGGCCATATGACAAAATTGACCTTAGCACTATGTTTCATTTACACCTAAAAGAGATAATCTTCTGTATTGCTTCTATTATACTCTCACCAACTCAGAATATGAGTCAGATCCTCAGGTAGTATAAACTAGTATTGTTCTACCGAAGACAGTGGTACTGTGTCAATGTATACCAGCTGAGAATTTGGCCCTCTATCTGTACCATAGGAAATGGCATGCTAAAATGTGAAATATCACGATTCAAAGCATCTGATGAAGTGGGATTTTCTCTTACGAAATCTCAGGCAATAAATAAATGTTAGTCTTTTAAAGTGCCATCAGACTCCTTGTTTGTTGTGACTATAATAGACAATATGTGCAACGATTTTCACTTCTAGCACATTGCATATAAAACAGAAATAACAATCTATGTAGACCCAAATCCTGCAAGATGAGCCATATGTGTAGACAACTGTGCCCATTTAAAGCCATGGACTTTGCTGGGGCTCCACGCAGATGGAGAAGTGGGTCCACTCTCACAGAACCAGTTGCAAAACTGGGGCCTAGATTGAACTGCTTGTGATGCATCCTCCATGGGAGGTATAAATAATAATAAATAAATAAATTGGTTAGTCTTTAGAAGTGCCACAGGACTCCCTGTTTGTTTCACTGAATTAAACTAACACAGCTACCTCTCTGGAACTTGTCTCCATGGGAGGTTGAGTTCAGTCATTCAGTCAGGAACCCTTATCAACAAACTCAGCAACAGAACAGAAAACCGAGTCAAAGCTGTATGATAACCCTGCCAGGATACGGTAACTAAAACAACAGGATACATGCAAGAAAATAGAAAATATTCCAGCACAGAATGACAAGAAGTGAAAGCTTTAAAAGTGTATTCCATTTAATCTTATGTTTACTACCATTGGGATATCAAAATTCTCTCCTAGACTTGTTAAAACAATGAAGAATCTGTACTCTGATGAGTGTGGGCTTCCTTAGCATAAACATATTATTAACAAATAAAAACAGAAGAGTCTAAGCATACATTAATAATAAAAGATATATGATATAAATATGAAGTTGTTTTAATTATAACAGTATTTTTATTTCATAATCAAATGATAAAACTTTCCTACAGACAAATGATTGTCACTTTTTTATTCTGTAAGTCCACTACAGCGAATACTGGAAAAAGCTGTAAAAAAAGGTATTTTCCCCCCCATCAAAATGAAAGTCTCTTATATAATAGACATGTCCGAAATTCACAAAGTCTTTCCAGTATGCTAACTTGGACAAGCACCAATTCAAAGGTAAATTAGGAAGAAAAAAAACCTATTGGATAGAAAACCAGGTACTAATGCTGATAAATTTCAGGCATACCTTTTAAAATTTGACAAAGAAGGAGTTTTCAATGGCATTAGGTCTATCACATTTTGAGTCAAATTCAATAGGTCTTTATTAGTTCTTATTTTTGACAGTGACTCACTGCCTTTTAATAGGCTAAAATAGCAATTATTTCAATAAGATTTTCTAAAACCTATGTTTCTATAACTATGAAAAAATAATTTAACACTGAAATCAACTGACATTTTGCCTGAAAAGAGACTGCAGGATATGCTCATATAGTTGCATCTTTCTATTACATATCTTCAGTACATTTCTATCTCATAACTGGCGGTCATTATCATAGCAAGGTCACCTAGAAGAATCTACTGAGCTGATGACTCAGATACGTTGCTTAACAGTGTGTAGTAAGACCCAAACAAAGGACTTTATTGTTCAAGTTATTGCATCATAGTGATGTTATAACTGCAGCTCACACAAATATGGTAACAGGTTTGCGGTCTGGAAAAAAAGACTTACATAAATGTTTGCGTAACCAGCTGCTAAAGTAAATCATCTTACAATGAGGAAAAGATGTTTTTTTTTTTAAATTTCAAGACATTTGCTTGAACAAGCAAACCAGTGACTGATGCGTTTTGAAGACTATACACTCATGCTATAATCAGCAAAAGCAATATCTGCGTGTTCCACATTTTCAGTCAAAGTAGGGTAAATGCTGTTTCTTCATAGTCTAAGATAAGCTGTGAAGAGGTTGTGTAAGTTCATATTGCTTATGGGAAGGCTCTAAGCTTTTGACACCTTTTAAATAATTTCCTTAGAAAATCAATTCCAACAGAAACATGAAGCATTGAGGGCAAATCCAGGAAGCTGGATGTTTTGAAAGCTAGTTAACAATTCTTTAGAGAATAAGACAAGTTAAAATATAAGATAACTAAAAAACTAAAATAATTCTGAAGACTTAACACATTATCATATAAAGATACTATAATGCTTTTATAGTACTTTCTGATAGTGATGCTAGTGACAATAACGTGAAGGAGCTTTACCCAGTGCACCTTGATTTTGTGGGTTTAAAGCATGTCTTGGGAAAAAAACCTGAAGTCTTTACTCAGTCAAAATGCTTACAGAAGTCAATGTTTTGATTGAGGACAATAAGATTAAAGTCCTTAGCATGTTTAATATAGGATTTCTATTGCATGAATTACTGAGTAAAAACTGCATAGTAAATTTACAAAAATTTTACAAAATAAATTCAAAATAGATTGTATACACAGATAATTGAAGATAATATACTTGAGTTTGATAATTCAAGTTACAGGGATAAGGAATAATCACAGTATATTTTTAACATAACATGTTTATAACTCTAAATAGATAAATTGTGATATTGCTGAATTTGACCCAGAACAATCAGCTAACTGGAAGTTAACACATATGTTAACAAGGACACTAGCTGTTTTAAATGTTTGAGTAAATTCATCCCTAAAATGCTCCTATTTAACATACCATAATGGGGTATTACGACTAGATTTTCAACTCTAGAGGTCTGGTCACAAGTTAACTGACTTTAATGGTTTCTGCTGAAAGCAATTTGCGCACAAACAAAACTGTCATACATGTGGAGACCAGTTATCACAAGTGGCTGACTTTTGAGGTAGCCTGGTCTCATTGACTTAGCAGAGACTGAAAACCAAGAACATCTCGAGTTTTAATCCTGGGTTTTGCCACTGTGTTACTTCAGAAGACCTAGTTAAGAAAAAAAAATATTGGGCATGTATCATTTTCTGCTTCTTTATCAGGTATAAAAAAAAGTTTTTTTGTTGTTGTTTTTTTAAAAAAATCAATGTTTCTCTTTTATTTTAGAAATTCATGTTTTTTCTACCCTAGTAGAGTCTAGATACTAGAACTAGACTGAGTTCAGTAGCCATGGGATACGAGAGTGGCATAGCTTTCCATCTCTTATGATGCCAGAATTTCAGTAGTTATCCAGCTGCCAAAGTATACAATTGATTTCCACGTGCTTTATATCTGACACTTAGAGAGAAAGGGAGATGGCTTAAAATTCTTTGTTTTTGTTAATATTTAACAATGCTTAATGGATATTTGCTTGAAAAGATGGCCGTTAAAGATTCAAGGTTGGAAAGTGTTTGTGAGACTTGAGTTAGAAAACCAATGGGAAGGGGAACAAATAAACTTTCAGGCCCTTTTTTATGTCCTATAAAATCAAACAGGCATAAGCCCATTTAAAGAATAAAATGTATGGCTGCATCTCAGTTTCCGCTTCTGTATGGGGGGGGGGTGAATCTTCCTACACCAGGGGTCTCAAACTCAAATCACCACAAGGGCAGCATGAGGACTAGGACATTAGCCCCAGGGCTGCACCACTGAAACCTTTTCATACGATAATATTGCAAATATCAGTAACAATAGTGCCATTGTAGGCTGCAGCAAATAGCTTTAGGGGCCACATGCGGACCACGTGCCGCGTGTCTGAGACCCCTGTCCTACACTTTGTACCTGCAGCGCAAGCTGTTGCACGAGTTAATTTGCTAACTGATGTAGCGCTTGGAAAAAGTAACGTTCTAATGGCTGTGTCCAAGCTTAGGACTGCAAGCGTGTGTGGAGCTGTGGAGAAACCAGCCCTGCGCTGTAGCCTGCTTCTCGACTCTTGCTTCCAGCAGCAGTAAAAACCTCTCTCTCCATCAAAAACCCAAAGACACAACACATGACCTGCCCGATTGTTTCTGTGCCTGCCAAGGCTAGGGTTACCAGCTGTCAGGCCAAGGCCGTCTCTACTGTGAGGCAAGAGACAGACATGGCTTCAGGTGACAGTCCTTAGGGACGCCCAGCCCCCCTGAAGATCAGGCTGGCTCCTGCCTCTTCAACTCTTTCCTAGCAGCTCAGGCACTGTTAGTCAACCTGCAGCTTAACTCATGTAGGCAGAGCGCACTTTAAATCCCTCTGCAGGCAGATGCTGGAGATTTATGCACTTTGGCAAACCGTTTTCACCCTCCCTGAATGCGAAGGGAAGGGCACCAAATCAAACTTTGGCTCGGGGCGCCACAACCCCTTGAGCTGGCCCTATATCAGGCAGGAGGAGGACACGTCCTCCTTTTTACCCTCATGTCCTCCACCCGGCAGGCATTTTAAAAAGACACGATTTTGTCTTTTTCCTTCCAGGGGTTAAAGCAGGGGTCTCAAACACGCAGCCCCAAAAGCTATTTCCTGCAGCCCGCAATGGCACGATCGTTACCGATTTCTGCACTATCATTGTATGGAAAGGTTTCAGTGGCGCGGCTACCGTACTAATCCTGGCGCGGCCCTCTACCGGTCCTCACGTGGCGCTGGTGGTGATTTGAGTTGGCCACCCCGGGGTTGACGGACGCCGGAACACCTCATTTTTCGGGGGAAGCGTTCCAGGGCCCCTAAAACCAGAAGACGGTTACACGAGTGCTACATTTTCTCCAACCTCCTCCTTTTGCTACTCCCCTGCCCTCCCTCCCAGGCTTTGGGAGCCGGCTCCCCTGGCCAAGGCCGGGCACAAAGGCGGCTGAAGCAGGCGGAGTTGCCTCACATCTTGCCATGCTCCAGGCTGAGGGAGAGAGCAGGTTTCCTCCCTCTCCCTCCTCCCCCCGCTCGGCGTTAATGAACAGCGAGTACACACACTACGTGACTGGAGCCGCATCCCTCCCACGGCCCAGCCTGTTCTTCCCTCGCTCGCTGGCAGCACACAACAAGCCAGTGTTATTCTCTTTCCTTATTTACTCCTCCGCCCTCCCCACAGCGCGCCCGCCGCCTCCCCGCGCCAGAACAAAGGAATGCGGGGCAGCCGCGCGCGCCGCCCTCCGCATGGGCGCTGGGCAAGTGGGATCCGCTCCCACGAAAGCTCATGCCACTGATCAATCCCTCCCTGCTGAAGGCCCACCAGGCTCCTTGCTTTTTTTGTTTGCAATGCAAGAGAGCGCCTGTGCCCGCCTGATTTTACAAGCCCCCCGCGGCCCTTTCGGCGCCCCAAAGTGCGCGGGAGCGGGGCCGCTGATTTATTATTTTTTGGCACGGGTTTTTCTTTGCGCATTAGGCATCGCTGGGGAGCCCGCGCGGAGAATGAGCAAAAAGGGAGAAAAGACGTCAGCCTTTCCCAAATGGCACACGCAGCCCCCAGTGTTTCTTTCATGGGAGTGGGACGCTCCCTCGCCTCCCGAGTTGTACTTCGTCAGATCCTCACGGTCACCAAGGGAGGTGACAGACTAGCTCGCTCCTCCGGCATGATCTGAATGTGCATCATTTTTTTTTTTTTGGAAGAAAAAACATGATAAGTGAAAGTCACTGCCGAACCAAATGGGAGGAGAAATGCCTTCCTAAAAGCACAGGCTGACCAAAAGCTCCCTGAAGGCGTGGGGTTGAAAAAGCTCAGCAAAATGGCCTTGAACTCTATGTGCCCAGCTCCGGAAAAAAAAGATCAAAATAGCACATGCATCCACAATAGCTAAAATGCGATAGGGCTAAATATAGGCTAACCCAATAAGCACGAATGACTTTTCTACTTACCATTCGTCTACTTTCCTCGCTAAACACACACGCTAAAAAAAAATCTGTGGCAGTGACTCTTTTTTAGCCTGAGATTGTCCTAGTTTCTTTGTAGAGATTATAAAATCGCCTAATTAGCTCCCTCTTCCTCCCCTAACTGCCAGCAAATTCTGTGGTTACATAATGCAACATTTCCAGGAACTATTAACTGCTCGGTCCTGCAGTGCCTGGAAAAACAGTGACCACAGCGAAGGAAAACACATGGATAAATATAAACTAACACAACATGGGAGAACTGAAGGCTCCATTTGCTCTTTTCCTGGCTGTATATAAAAAAGATCCCTGCGCGCAGTGTGCAAATGTAATCCCGCCGACCATCCGTCGGCACGCCAGCTCTTTATTTGGGGTGAAACGCACAAAATGGATGCTTTTAATGCTCTAATTCCCCAACGGCCTCGACACTGCAAAAATCACAAAACCACAGCACACGCACGCAGCCCCATCCCATCCCAGGGCTCGCCAGTGTTTCACAGGGAGCAGATTATGCAATGCATGAAAGAACAAGAGCCACAAACCTTCCCCCGGGCTTGTTACAATCAGAGGACAAAAAGGGTGTGAGGCGTGTATTTCTAACATACAAACAGGCACATTGCTTAAAGAGGCATTTTTGAACTCCTTCTGGTGTGACTTCTTCCCTTCTTTGGAGCAGGCAAAACCAGTCTTTTCAATCTGCTCTTTCCCCACCGTACCCCTGCCCCACCCAGAGCTCAGCGTCAGCTCAACCCTCCCCGGCGCTTTTCTCTCTGAAAACATCAATTTTCCTCCAACCAGGAGACATATTATGCAACCAGCCTGTATCCAGCGCCAGCAAACAAGCAGCCGCTCCAAGCTGCCGAGAGGGCGCTGCAATCAAAGCGGCCACCTTAAGGTGGCGAGTCCCAGCACTGACATGCGAGCAAAAGTTACACATCCACATAAACACAGCGAGTGAGTGGGAGAGAGCCCAGCCCGAGGGAGAGGTGAGTGAAGGCGGGGCAGGGCGCAGCGCGCTCCCTTGCAAGCTCACCTTCATAATCGCCGGCGGGAGGAGAAAAATAGGACGGATCCGTGCAGCAAACCCCTAGCACTTGCTGCTCTGCGGCCGCAGTGCAGCCCCTTGCAGCAGCGGCACCAGCAGCGCTGTCCTCCCCTCCAGCGCCGCTCCTGCAGCAGGCAGCGCGAGCTGTGTCGGCGGCTGGCGCGGGATGTGTGTTAGTAGGTCAGTCCTGCTCCCTCCTCGCCGCGCGCCGCGCTCCTGCCAGCCTCTGCTCGGAGTGGCAGCGGCCGCCGGCCAATCGGCGCTCAGCGCTGCCGGCGCGCAGCCAATGGCGGCCCGCAGGAGGGGCCGAGCCAGACTTGAATCGAAGCCTCCTGCCGCCTCCTCCCTCGGCACTCGCTGCCCCCGCCTTGCGGGAGCGGTGTGTGGCACGGCGCAGCCGATTGCATAACCGGCCGGGGGGGCTCGCTGACATTTACGTAATTGCCCAGAGGCCAGAGTTAAGGTGGAGACTTTTCCCCGCCTGCCTGCTAAGCGCGTCGGCGCCGAGTCGCTTTCACGCAGCCCCAGTGCAAAAAGGCTGTGGCGCAGGCGTGCCCGGCTGCATTGCAAGCAAACCAAGCCGGTGCGCGCTCGCCCGAGATGTTAGGCGGGCGGCGGCAGCTGCATCCTCGCCCAGGCGGGGAAAGGGAGCCCCCGGTCTCCTTTTCCCCCTGGCTGAGGCTGTGGTCAGTGCAGTGAAAGCCAGCTGAAGCAGCCTGGAGGAAATGAAAGAGAAAAGTGCCTGAGTCTGGGCAAGATGAATGAGAGAGGGAATCTGTGTGTGCATGGCTGGGGAGCCAAGGGCTGTGTTCACACACAGGGTTATTTCAATACGGTTGTTTCGAAACGCCTTATTTCAAAATAAATTAATTCGCATTAACGGTTTGTTAATGCGAATTAAGGAAAGAAGCTCAAAGCGAAATAGCAGGTTCGGGCAACAGTTATTTCGAAACAACACGTTCGCACGGCATTGTTTCGTCCCCGCATGGGGTTTAACTTGTTTCGAAACAACGCCGTTGTTTCGAAACAACGGGACCTGTTGTTTCGAAACAACCGTGCGTCGTGTGAACAGCCTAAATCTTATTTCGAAACAAGCTCGAAATAAGAGGGCTGTGTGAACACAGCCAAGGTGGAGCGCTTTATTTATGGTACCTGGGCGTGCGTCTGTAGAGGCCTGTCTTCTTGCTGTGCCTGGGAGTCACTTGCCAACCTCCGTGGAGGCCGAGGGAGGAGCTTTCTCTCTTGTTTAGAGATTTCGGCGAACACTGCAATAAATAAAAACAAAGTCCGTGTTATTCAGGGTATCACTGAAAAAAAAACAAACCTTAAGCCTAACATAAAACACCGCAGCTTTATAGCTTGCTTGGTCTGAAGCGTGATTAGTGGGAGTGTGTATGTTAAGAAATCACAAATAAGAACTCTTCCAAGTAGGTAGAAGTATTTATGGTTTCTGACTCAGTGCAAATCCATATTTTAGGCCCATATCAGTCACCGAGCTTGAGTCTGAGTAATCTTCCAAGGAATCATGCTTAATCTTTGGCTGGTATAAAGGCTGCTGAAGCTACTCTGGTTCCTTAATAGGTGTGTTCCCTGCTGTTAGCCAGTCAGTTGGCATTTTGTGCTACGGGCCAGAAAGTGTATACTGTATGCATGAGAGTACAGCTAGTGTTTTCTTTCACTGAAGCTCAAGGATATAATGTTAGTATTTCTTCCACTGACTTAAATTTCTCCTCTCATCTCCATCAGAAAATCCCCCAAACTAAGGGGATATTAGAGAGCTAACCAAAATGCTTATCTATTTTCTAGTTGAACGGCCTCCTTTTACCCTTTAAGAACAGCTCGCAAAGCGTTAGGGGGAGTGCTTGCCTTAAGTCGTCTAACAGTTGTCACACCGTCAATATCTACATCTCTTCCCAGGTGACTGAAAAAAAGGAAAATTAAAGAAGTTAGTCCGGTATCAGTCTGACCTTTGTTTAACCTCCATTTTAGAACATGACACATGGTTATCCAGTTGTCTCAGAATGTGTTTGAATTTACAGAGACAAGGAGGAACAGATTGTTTAGCACATAGTTCAAGGGACCGTTCAAGGTGAAGTGACATTTGCCCATCTGACGTGTGAGGAACAAGGTGAGTGAAATATCATCTTTTATTGAACTGACTTCTGTTGGTGGAAGAGACAACAGAATTATCTGATTTACACTAGATAATTAGGATCATTTGACTACATCACGCAGTGATGCAAGAACTCCATACTGCTGAGTGGCATTGCTAAGCTGACCTGAGGCCCCCTGTAGATAGCACTTCCATTGACCTAGCTACCACCTGCCCGGGGAGGTGGATTACCCATGACAATGGAAGAACCCCTCCTTTGTAGGTGGTGCCCACCCTGAAGTGCTATGCCCCTGTAGCATTTGAGGGCTGTGTACACACTGCCACTTACTGCGGTGTAACCTATGTCATTCAGGTGTCTGAATAAACCCTCCCCTGAGTGATTTAAGTTACACCAAGCAAAGTGCTGGCGCAGACAACACTGTGCTGGCGGGAGACTTTCTCCTGCCAGCCTACCTGCTGCTCACAGGAGCTGGAGTAATTAACTTGGTGAAGAAGCGCTCTTCCTTTGGGTCTCTGGCGTCTGTGCTACAGCAATGTAGCTGCTGCGAGCCACAGCCTAAACGTAGACCTATCCGGAGACAAACTTTTGAACTGCACAGAGCTCTTCTTCTGAGAAAATTAATCAGCGCGCCAGATAAATATAAGGTGGAACAGATTGTTATGCATAGAAATTAACACATGTTGCAAGGCACCATGTGGGCCATTAACACCTCTGCAAATTCTAGGGCAAATGAGGGTTAGTGGGTTAAAGACTGTCATAAAGAGACGTAATACCAATATCTCTATTTAGTCTATTATTTTAATACTTAGTAAAATAGTGACTGTAAACTCCCAAGCTGATCGTTTGAAGGCGTTGGCTGCTGTTGTCTGAAATGTTTTCCTTTCTTGTTTTACTCCGTGAGAAGAGAGTCACTGGGCCAGAAGATCTTAAGCTAAATTCACAGGTGTGTCTAAGTTGATGACTTACACCCCCTTCTGGACATCTTTAACGTGTAAATTATAACAACTCAAAAGCATGTAATTTATACCCCTTTGCATATTACTTATGAATTTGACCTAGAGAATGTAACTGAACTAATTCAAAGTAATTTACCCAGAAAGAACCGGAAGAGAGGAGTTGTAGCAGAAAATGCAATTAACAACAGGATGTAAAATGGTAATTGCTCTTTCTGTCATCATCTTAAACTTCCTTTGACACCTTTACACCCACTTCCAGAGGTGTAATTTACATCTCTTCTCATTTAACCTATGAATCCGACTTTTCTAGGGGACATCCTGGCTTCACTAGTGTAAATGGCAAAATTCTTGATGACTTCTGTAGGGGCAGGATTTCATCCATTGCCTTTAATATGCCCATTCTGCAGTACAAAATAAGATTACAAATATTGATTAGCTTGAAAGGCAATAGCAGTAAAATAATTTTCAGGATTGTGAGATATTATAAATTGAACAAATTATTTTAAATTAAGGTCCATATTTTTTTAAAAAATGATAAAATCTGGGGCTATAACTAGTAATTATTTTACTATCATCCTTGATTTCTATATATGACAGCCTTTGTATCCATAACAGCCTAAGTACCTAAAGATCCATCCACAGAGGTGGTGGGAAAAAAAAGTTTATGCTGGATGATGCCTTAGGACAGTGGTCCCAAAACTTTTTGAGCAATAGCCCTCCTAGTTAACAGCAAGTAAAACACGCAGCACCCTCCTGCCTCATCCCACCCCATTACTGGCCATAAACTTTTATAACCTTATAAACACACATGATGATGGTGATACAAACACTAAATAAATAAAAAAAAATTTACCTGAGTAAGAAATGAAGCTTCCCCTGCTGCAGCCCCCACCACACACCCAGTGTGGCCCTGTCTCTTTCCATGTCTCATGGACTGAGGGTAACGGAAGTGGGGTCTCGTGGGTTGGCTGGGACTGTTTCAGACCTCCATCAGCATAGCACACTGCCTCTCTCTAGCTGGGCACCTGGTCGGTGCAAAAGTGGGGAGGCCTTTTCTTCTGCTTCAGCCAGTGTGAACTTTGGGGACTAAATAATTTCAATATTACTGAAGCCTCATGGACCCTCTGGAACCTTTTGTGCCTCCCACTTGGGAGTCCCACCCCAGGCTGGGAACTGCTGCCTTAGTAGTTCAGTGTATAAAAATAGTTCATGCTGACCAGCATGAGAAGTGAAAAGAGCTGTTCCTGGAAGTTACACAGAAAGTGATATTATAAAGTCTAAATAAATAAGACAGCCAAAAAAAAAAAAAGGATATCAAAGAAAGCAGCAAATCATTTGAAAGAACTATGATTCAAAATATGAATCAAAATAGCACTCTGCATCTGTGGACATTTATGGGAACTGCACTGGAAAAACATTTGTGCTGTAACATACTCTAGCAAAGCACAAACTCAAGAGAAATAGATATTCACATTGTAACTGAGGCAAACATAAATGAGGCAATGTTTATTGGAGCAGCTGAGTGTGAAGAAATACCAAAAGTTGCACAATAAATGCACAGAATGAAGGAGGAGAATTTGCATCATACTATTTACACAGCAGCAGCCAATTTAGTTTAATGGATCATTCATAACCTTTACATTGCACATAAGTGCAAAAGCAAATTTGATAGCTGTGAATGACTTTCAAAGCCTGATGTACAGATATAAGGTAAAAATAAGCTTTTACTATAGGCATGTATTAGTTGAGCAAGTGAAACAAAAAGAGGTACACAGAATGAATAAGCAAAATTATTAGCAATCTGTTGCCAGAGAAATTTCGGGTAGTGCCCTAATGAGAAGGTAAAGCCAAAGTAAAATAAATGCCTTCTTCTGATTCTGAGCATCATTCACAGATTTTAATTCATCCGCTTCTCTCTTCAATAGAAAGGTCTCGTGTGGAAACACCAGAGCACCAAACTGTGTAGTGCACATTTCATTAGGGATCTTCAAAACAGCAAAAGCAGCAGAGCTTCTAGTGAGGTATCTGTACTTCATTAAATAGCTTGATAACCACTGTAAAGGACTGAAGTATTTTCAAAGGTTCCAAATTAATGAGCATATGTGAAGCCAAGGCAAATAACATTGCACCACCTAAAATTCTGATGTAGTATGGCCAGTGCCATGGGAAGTAGAAACATGTTTTACTGTTTATTGTTAATATCAGGCAGAATAATCTCTGGAAGGCCCTGAAGCATGTGAAAATGTGCCAAATTAAAGAGTGTATAAACATATAGACACAAGCTGTGACAGTTAGCCAGCTATGAATGCTTCCACAGCTACAAAAACACTCCCAGCATGCCCATACATATCATTGAGCAGGAGGAATGACAGGATGGAGCCCTGTGGAATACTAAATAAAAACTCTCTTGAGAAAAGTGATTCACGTAACTATTCTGAGAGAAAGAGAGAGACCACCTGCAAACATCTTCCAGTCCTGCAGGGGTCCACATGTGATTCAGCTATACCTCCTGGTCTGTAGTACAGAAGGCAGCAAACTGATACGATAATATTATCATGGCCACCTGATCATCATCCATTGTCAGGAGGAAATCATCAAGTAATGCAACAAGAACAGTCTTCTTACCCTGTTATCAGATCTGGATTTGTGTACAGCCTGACAAGACTCAAGGATATTTGAAGCCTCAGCTACTCAGTTGTTCCATCTTTAGCCTCTGAATAATGTTAACAAAAAATGGAAGACAGGACAATAACTTGCAAGACTGGAAATGTCAAATGATGATTTCTTGAGAAGTAAAACAATTGTTTCCCCTCAGAGAAGTGATGACAACCTTTGCTTGTAAAGGACACAGTACTTTCTTCTTGGCCTTCAACAGCCAGCATGAATGCATGAACAGGTCATAGTATTAAGGGTTCCTAGTGTCTCAGCAAATGAAACTGGCTGAAATTGAACAGACAAAACTTAGCATTTGTCACTTCAAGTTATTGATGTGTCCCCATAAATGTGTGCAGTCTTATCTGCAAAATAGCATTAAATTGCCTCTTCACAAGTTTCTCAAATCAGAGAAAATTGACACAACCAAGATTAAATATGTTATTCACCACCTGAACAAGATTTTGCAGAAGCTGTGATAAAGTTTAAAAAAAAAATTCTTTGTCTCTTGCAAAGACATGAAATGTTAGATGCTATCGTTTAGATTTGGCACAAGAGCTGTCCCAATCATCTACTTTCTTGCTTCATGTGTCACAGGTTGCCCATACACCAACAGGAACTGCTGGTAAGTAAAAGAAAGCCTGGGCGGGGGGTGGGGGGTTGTGCTAGGAAACACAGACTCAGTAACTGAGGACAAAAGTTCATTGGAAAGTCCTATCAACTCATCAAGCGAGTGGTGTGTTAGAGAAACCATACTTTCTCTAGTAGCAATCTAAGAACACTCAAGCTCCATTAAGCCGCAAAGGTAGACCATCAAAGCCAGTCACTGAACTAATAAAAAGGTAGTTCTACTACCAATAACTTCTGTTGTGGTTCAGAGCATGTTCATAGGAGATCTGAGAGAAAGCTGAGGCTGCATATTGTTAAATATTTTTACCCTGGGTATGGGAATGATGGCTGAAGGACCTATTTGATTCTGAAACCTATGTATTTTCATCCTGTTTTTCTATTTCTCTTCTGATAACCTTACTTTCTGAGCTCTGGACATATTTTGGCCCTTCCCACTATTTTTCTTAGCTATCTATCAGGCCCAAGCTTTCCAGTCAATCCTTACTCACATGCGTCACCCAACTGACTTTGACGATAGTGTGTATGTCAGTAAGAATTACTTAAGTGATTAAGAATTACTGATGTGAGTAAAGGTTTGTAGTACAGAACTCATAGTAAATAAATATCTTTTCATTTGCACCAGAATGTTTGGGTACCTTTTATCTTGACCACTGAAGTAAGGCAGGCAGCCAGCTTGTCTAACAAGACTGTATTTTGGGGAACACTGGTTAGAACAAATATTTTGTAGTACATTTATACATCAGTCTTATGAAGTAAGAAAAGTAAAATAGGCATTAAAATATCAAGACGTTTGTTTTTCTACTATAGTAATTATTGGTGAGTCATTTGTTGAAGCCTCTGTACTTTGCAAAATAGTTTGTAAATGTGTTCCAATGAAGTGAAAATTTAGAAGTAACCTTAAAGACATTAAGAGCTATAAAAAGGTTGTCACGCAGCAATGATTAACAGAAGACAAGAAGAAGCCATTGTTTTGCGCAGCACATTTCTTTTTCATTGTTTGAGCGTTAAAGCTGTATGTTAATATTGGTCAGCCTAGTTAAAGTCTTCTGGAAGATCTGAATTAACTGGTCTGAGAATCTAGCATTGTGGACTGCCTAGAACAGGGGTCTCAAACTCAGATCACCATGAGGGCCACATGAAGACTGGTAGAGAGCCGCATGAGGAGTAGTACGTTAGCCCAAGGGCCGCACCATTGAAACCTTTTCATGCAACAATATTGCAAGTATCGGTAGCAATAGTGTCATTTTGGGCTGCAGAAAATACCTTTAGGGACCGCATGCAGCCCACAGGCCACATGTTTGAGACCCCTGGTCTAGAATATTACTGGCAGGCAGCTCCTAGAGTAGTAGATACTGGAAGGAGTACTCTCCATTGTTCAGCAGCAACCTTTTTATTGATTAAGGAAGTCCCACTGAGTCAAGGTCACAAGAATCAAAGAAATGGGGCTCCCAAAACTCTAAACCCAACCCTTTCACTGTTTTCCCCTTAATCCCCAATTATGCAAACAGTGGGTCAGATTCTACTTTTTTTTTTTTTTTTTTTTAAATCCAGTTCAACTCAATGAAACATTACAGGCGTGACAAATATTGCCAGAGTGTAAGAAAAAGACAGCTTTCTCAGTTATCTGACTCAGCCAGGCTGCCAAACTCTCTTGAAATGTCCCCTGGCTTGTCTCAGTGAATACATAGCTGTCATATATTTGTTCAAAGACATAGCTCAACTTGTTCACTGTCCCAAGCAGACCTGCTCCACACACACAGTACCATAACCTAAAATGTACCCAATCAGTCATTATTACCTAAATCACAGAAAGTGGATCTAGAAAAACAATCACCACAGAGAGTTTTTGAGAATTTATCCAGTGTTCTTCCATTAAATTTCATTTAAGCGACAAATAACAGACACATGTAAAATATGCACACAGCAGGGAATAATGAGACTGAGACTATGTAGCCCAGTGTAGTTGTTTACCCTAGGTGCTCTGTTCTCAAAACTACTTTTGAAGCAGGGACATCGCTGGTGCTGGGTTTACAGGGCTCAAGTCCTGAGTCCTAGCACCTGAGCCCCGCGTCTCCTGCTGGGCTGTCCATGGCTGCATGTGAGCCCCAAGTCCTAGTGCGCTGAGTCTGGGGTCTTTTCCCAGGCCAGTGGCACTTCCATTTAGAAGTATCCTATCAATTCTTTCTTTCTTTCTCTTTCTTTCTTTCTTTCTTTCTTTCTTTCTTTCAAGGAGACAAAATACAAGACCAGGAGGAAAAGTGTGTGAGAAAGATGAGGGATGAATGAACCACGGTTCCCCAAGAGGTCTTCAAATCAGAGATATTCTACCTCTTCTTCACTGAAGAGTTAACTCAAGTTTTAACTTAAGTGTTGTCCTTAATTCATGTCCCACCTGCACACAAAATCCCTTAATTCAAATGTGGATGTGCTAAGCTGAAGTTCAAATCAGCAGAACTCAACAACTGCTAACACAATCACTGCGGAATGTATGTGGACTCACTCTGTTCAAGTACTAATAGTCCTCCAGTGCCTTCTCATAATGTTCCCCCCATGCCATGTTCTCAGAAAAGACAGACAAGTTCTCCCACTGTTCAGTGGAGAAGAATACATAGAGTAGCTCAATCTGCTGCAGTCTTAGTGCCAGGCATGCTTAAGTGTAGCTCAAGGCCGGTTCTTCCACAGAGGTGACCTAGGTGGTTGCCTAGGGTGCCAACAATTAGGGAGTGCCAAGGGCTGGGCTGGGGCTGCTCCACTCCCCGCCCACAGCTGGACCCTTGCCTGCAGTGCCACTCCCCAGCTGCAGCCAGACCCCCAGCCGATGGCAGCGCTGCTCTCCACCTGTAGCCAGATCGCCAGCTGGGGCCGTATCCCAGTGGCAGGGCCACTCCCCACCCACAGCCACATTCCAGCATCAGCATCGCTCCACGGGGGTGGGTGCCAAAATCCCTGCTGGCCTAGGACAGCAAAAAGCCTTGGGCCAGCCGTGGTGTAGCACCATTGTGGACATAAGTTGAGAGATTAGTGCAGTGTGGATGTTGTCATTCAACCTAGGCTAAATTGAAAGAAATAGTGCAAGTGTAGATAACTTGGGTTAACTCTGTAATGAGGACATACCCAATGGAAAAAGGTATGCCACCAGGATATGTATCCTGGAATTTTCACTAGAGTCAGCTAGAGAGAAGAATACAGCTGAGAATTGTGTTTGCCTGTTGCTGAAGGCAAAGGAGGTGTCACAATAGTATTTTGTTTTGAGATAAGGAACTCAAAGAGGAGGGAGAAATTCTGACCACTTTGAAGGCAACGGGAAATTTTGTTACTGACATTAGTGGAGCCACACTTTGGTGTTTACTAATCCTATAGATACCTGGAAAGGGCATATGCTTCCAAATATAAGACCAAGAGGAAATGTCTGTTAGAAGATCTGAGGAATGGATGAATCAGGAGTCCCTGAGACACATTTAAGTTGGAATAAATGTGGAAGAAATAAGAAATGACTATATTTCTTCTTAAAGGGCCAAATTCTGTCCCCTGAGCTGATGTTGCACAAAGGCTACATCAACACAGAATTTGGCTCTTTAGCATTTAGACAGTTTTAAGGGTACAGCTGTGTTTTCTCAATTTAATATTAGGTTTTATGTATACTCCTCATTTTAAATTAAAAAGTATTTTGTATTTTTGGGATTTTTAATTATTTTATTGTAGTTCACAGACAATATAACAAAGTATGAGTACAATGAGAAAAAAGAGCACTCTGAGAAATAATAGACAGAAATCAAGCAGGTCCCAAATTATATACTTTTCCTTGCATATGCTAAAAGGATCTGTTAATGGGAAAAGTTTCTTTTAGTGCTAGAGCATTAATCAAATGTGAGCCATTTTCACTGTAACCGTTAGGAAGTTGTCAAATGTATTAAGAGCTGGAATAAATAATCCTTTACATAAGAGGGGGTCGTGTTATTTTCATTCTGCCCTAAACAAACTGAAATCCCAAAAAAAAGAAACAGAGGATGTATAAACTATTACACTACTTTTATACTCCTTTTCTCTTTGATAACTACATGAGACCCATGTGGGGAGATAGGGAAATCAGCTCTTTGTGCCAAATGAACCCAGTTACAACCAATGTGATGCTGGTCAGAAAAGGAAACTGCTTCATTGACTTCAAAGAGGTGACCAGTATCTGGTCTTCACTATCCATTAAAGGCATACACTTCCCATTCATCAGTGCCATACTACGATTACAGAAACTGTTTCAAGACACATGGATGCTCCTGTTGAAGAGATTCCACAATATTCACATACATTCCATAGATGCCCTCTTTTAAGCGATAATGGAAATTGTAACAGAGTATCATGATTTAATGGAACATACTGTGAGTTATTGGTTCTAAGCCTGGAGCAAGGATTGGAAGGCCTTCCAGTCCCATTTACACGTGGACCAGTTTATATGTGATCGCCAGGGGCTTGTCCCCCGACACCCGCACGTAAACGGGTCCCCACTGTATGTAGAAAAATTCAAAAGAACAAAATTTCGGCTGTGACAGCCAGAACTATATAGGGATGTGGAGATGCAGCAACAAAGTAGTAGTAACTAGAGCCTTTATGCCCACAAAAGACAAAGGTAGGCCACAATGCTCCTGGAGTGCTTTAGTAAGTACACTGAGATATTGCAAATAATACACCTTTTAAAAGGAACAGTGTGCTCCTCTGTTACTTCCTTGTGATGGTCATGAGTGTACAGGATTCTGGATGTATTCCCAGTTTGCCAGACTAATCTCCCTTTCTCATGCTGAGGGCTGCAAATTGTGCTAGCAGCTCATTGTGATCAGTGACCATATGGAGTTCCATTATGAATCTCCTGAGCAACCCGTTGCATTTTTTTCTGAGGGGAGGTCAAGTAATAACTTTGTAAGGACTGAAGGAGTTGACCTATTATTTATGAAGTAGTTCAGGAAATAACAGAGAAAAATGGTACAATTAAAACGGACCATATTGCATCATCTTCGGCAAGACCTTAGTGTTTCAGATTCAAAAGGCATGCATAGCTGAGGGAATGACTGATACTGTTCTCTGCCACTAAAGTGTGGGGCTTTGGTTGGTTGGTTTTTAGCTACCTCACCTGATTTGCCAAAACTCAAAATTCCAGTGAGTCTCTTGCATGTAAGGACCTGATTAAAAAATTCAGGACCAGGACCATTCATGATGGATGAATACATTACAGACAGACACATGCAGAATGACCTCTGCCATACACTAAAGTGCCTTGCAAATGTTCATGATTATGAGTTGCATCATTCATTTCAGTTCACTCATTTTAGACCTGTCATCAGCCCCTGATTATTAGCTGAATTAATGGCATAAAAAGAATTCTGAATTAGGAAAATGAGATTATTGAAAGCATTGTACATGTTAAATAACAAAAGTGTATCATTCTAAGCTTCCTTCTCTGCTCTTGGGTGTTTGTCTAGTTAAAAAAAAAACAAAACAAAAAACCTCTCTGTCATACCTTTTAAAAACCCATGTTATGTATATGCTCTGTGTCAGATTGAAAGAAACATTAAAGTTCTGCTTAATCCAACAAACTGAATTTATTCATGGGGTGCCACGCATTGTAGTTTTAAAAAAGATCTGATAAATAAGAAGCCCTGCAGAGCAGTCTGTCACACTTTTTAAAAATTGATTCATTTAATTTCTTTCAAAATTTCATAGGCGATGTA
Organism: Podocnemis expansa; assembly: GCA_007922195.1. Taxonomy (NCBI): domain Eukaryota; kingdom Metazoa; phylum Chordata; order Testudines; family Podocnemididae; genus Podocnemis; species Podocnemis expansa. The sequence goes on from ML681982.1 coordinate 32,976,686, forward strand.
ATAACTCTTCACTTGAATTTTATCATCATTAATCAATAAACTAGTAAGGCAGTACCTAAGGACAACTTCAAATAGACTGACACTGCGGCAGGTCCTATAAAAAGAGTAATACACAGTTCCTGCCTAAAGAGCATGCAGTCTAGTAGACAAGAGAGACGCACAGTAGGAAAAAGGTAGCTATAACATACAAGCAAAGTGAACAATGAAGGCAGCAAACAGTATATAAGTTCCAAAATTCTTTATTTTATTTATATGTACATATATGCGTGCACACACTTATGGTGGATTTAGTTAGGAGGCTGTCACCTACATGGAAAGAAAAATGGAAGGCAGAGGTGAGGTGGCCAGGGCAGGGGGGAAAAAAGGACAAGTGGTGCAAGTATGGAGCGAAGCTGAGGTGAAGAGGGATGGTGAAGGAGGGAGAGGGTTGGAACAAACTGCCAATCAGCATAGGGCAGAAAACGCCAATCAACTGGAGAAAGTTCTTTTGGCTCTTTCTGCCCCAGTAGTTGAAGTCTCAGACTAGCTCTTCTTTACAATTCCCCCCGCCCCCGCCCATCACATGGCAGCAGTACCCTGCCTCAGTTCTAGTGTTGCTAAAATCAGGTGTGGGGGTAGTCCTTCTCTACACAGTTCTGGGTCCAGGTAAGTAATGAGGATAGAGGTTGACCCATTCAAGAGCAGCACTCCCTGTATTAACTACTTCTGAATTGGCAGAAAATTAGCAATCTATGTCACAAGGTTCACATACAGATTCATATTTTTCCAAGGTCATATTAGGTTTTGGTTATGGCTCATATTTATTGGAAACATACATAAGTTTCATCTTCCAGCTAAGTAATCTGATATTGTTCTCTCTCTTCTTTCCGCCTCCTCCCCCATTCCCCTTTCTCTGTCATTATTATGGATTTAATATTCAGTTGCTGGAGTCACTTGTGACTGTAATTCAGTGTAAAAACCATCACTGTTACATAGATTCTTAACTGAAGAGGCAAAGATCCTCCAAGATGTGGTAATGACATTTCACATGCATCCAGTCTCTGATGGCTATATATTTTAGAGTTTTATATATTGCTACCTGTCTGTAGTATCTGAGTACCTTCTACATAAAATTCATAGTAATGGCAAAGGCCCTAATGGACTTCCTGGAGCCTCTGCCACGTCTCACTTTTCAGGGTCAAAACTCTGGCTGGGGTTGGTGGTTTTATTTTATATTTTATTTGCATGTGTCTGTGTGGAGTTTCTAGATGTATGCATAAAAAAGGGGTGTTCAAAACATAATAATAATTTATAGTGAAATGCTCTCCCGAAGTTATAGACCTTGCAATGTTTACAAAAAGTCATTCTCTGAATTCACTTGTTCTCATCTGGAAGATTGTTCCACAGCCAGACAGCTCACCAGAGAATGCTTTGTCCTTCACTCTTATGTTTCATCCTGGGCTTTGAGATCCCCATTGTCCCAGTGGAGAACAGCAGTGGTAGAGGTTCATAGATCTAATCTGACACAGTGGACCACAACTACTAGCACACCTCCATGTTGCAGCAGTAGAACAGGAGCAGGAGCAGCCTGGCACTATGTGGCTCCAATCATTCATTCCCAGCAGAACTCTGAAAATAAGGATGAAGAACTGCTCCTCTTCCAAGACCTTAAGCTGTGCAGCTCTGCAGGGATTCACCTTTTCTTTTCTTCAATAACTAAATGAGACCTCTGGGGGAGATAGGGAAATTAGCTCTTGGAAGAGGAGCATTTGTTTCCAACTGAACCTAGGTGAGACCCAAATAATGCTGGTTAGAAAGGGAAAACACTTCAGAGAGATGGCCAGCATATTGTCTCCAGCATGCACTTCCCATTCATCAAAGCAGTGCAAAATCTTGGGGTCTTCTTTAACTTCTAAGTAAGGTTGGATGACCAGGTAGAATCAGTTTTAAAAAAGCTTTTTTTCACTTCCAACTTGCTAGGAAACTTTGTTCCTTCCACCCAGGAGAGAAGCTGAGATCTCAGTTCCAAACTAGATTACTGCAACTTGTTGTATAAGAAGTGGACAGTAAAGACAATGCATGGGCTCCAATTGGCATAGAATGTGGCTGCCCACCTTCTCCACAGCTTAGGCCATTGGGAGCACATCAGACCTGTGCTGAAGTCACTCCATTGGCTTCCTGTCAACTTCTGATACCAATTAAAAGCCTTGGTCCTAATTTTCAAAGCAATTAATAGATCAAGATGCAGCTACTCCTAAGGACCATAATTCAATCTATAATTAATTCCCTCCTGCTTCTCACCATATTTAGTTTTGTTGTGCAGTAAGAATGTAGACTCACTGATCATTGTTTTATGTGCAACTGCTGCTGGTCTTTCACCCATTTCTTTCACTACCTATGTTTTAGCCCCTTAATCTCTTAATGAATCAATTTTGTGCAAATGGGTTTGCAAGATATATTTGCAATATTTAATGAGTCTTCTACAAATTTTTGTATTGCAAAAAAAAAGGACAAATTTTCATAGAATCTGGAAGGGACCAGGTGAGGTCATGAAGTCCAGTCCCCTGCACTCATGGCAGGACCAAGTACCCTCTTAACCCATCTCCAACAGGTGCTTGTCTAATCTGTGCTTAAAAACTCCTAATGATGAAGATTCCACAACCTGCACAGGCAACTTATTCCAGTGGTTAATCAACCTGTTTGTTAGGAGTTTTTTCCTAATGTCCAACCTAAACCTCCCTTGCCATGATTTAAGCCCATTGCTTCTTGTCCTATCATTGACAGTTAAGGAGAACTATTTTTGTTCCTCCTTCCCATGATAATCTCTTAGAAATTTCAAAACTGTTATCATGTTCTCTCTGTTTCCTCTTTTCCAGACTAAACAAACCGAGCCCCCTCAATCTTCCCTCATAAGTCAGGTGTTCCAGACCTCTAATAATTGATGTTGCTCTTCTCTGGACTTCCTCCAATTTGTCCACATCTTTCCTGAAATGAGGTGCCCAGAACTGGACACACTACTCCAGTTGAGACCTAAGCAGGGTCGAATAGAGTAGAAGAATTACTTCTCGTGTCTTACTTACAACACTTCTGTTAATACATCCCAGAATGGATTTTTTTTTTTATTTTTTTGCAACAACATTACACTGTTGGCTCATATTTAGCTTGTGGTGCACTATGACATCCAGATCCCTTTCCACGGTACTCCTTCCTAGGCAGTCATTGCCCATTTTGTATATGTGCAATGGATAGTTCTTTCCTAAGTGGAATGCTTTGCATTTGTCTTTATTGAATTTCATTGTTTACCTCAGACCATAACACCAGTTTGTCCAAATCATTTAGACTTGTGATCCTGTCCTCCAAAGCATTTGCAACCCCTCCCAGCTTGGTATCAGCAGCAAACTTTAAGTGTACTCTCTATCCCATCATCTAAAGGAGCGGTTCCCAACCTGTGGTCTGCAACACCCCTGGGAGGCTGCAGACGGATCACAGACATGCACCCCAGCTGGGGCCAGAACCCAGTGGGGGCGTCAACACTGTGCAGCGGCCAGATCCTGGTGGCACTGCAGCTCCATGGTGGGGACTGGATCTTGGCGGTAGTACCACTGCTCCCCACTGTAGCTGGAACCCAGTGAGGGCTGGCTCCCGGCAGCAGGGGTGCCTCTCCCTGCCTGGCGAGGGTCGGCGCATATTTTTTTTGTTTTAAAAAGGGATCTGCCCACTCAAAGAGGTTGGGAACTCCTGATCTAAATCATTGATGAAAATAGTGAACAGAACTGGACTCAGAACCAATCCCTGCAGTACCCAGTTCATTATGCCTTTCCAGCATGACTGTGAACCATTAATAACTACTCTCTGGGAGCGGTTATCCAACCGGTTTTTCACCCACCTTATAGTAGCTCTATCCAGGCTGTACTTCCCTAGTTTGTTAATGAGGTGATGCGAGACTGTATCAGAAGCCTTACCAGAGCCTAGGTACACCTCTCATCTACTACTTCCCCTCTATCCAAAAGGCTTGTTACTCCATCAGAGAAAACTATCAGATTGGTTTGACACAATTTGTTCTTGACAAATCCGTGCTGACTATCACTTAGCACCTTGTTCTCTTCTAAATGCTTGCTAATGGATTCCTTAGTTATTTGATCCATTCTTTTTTCTGGTACAGAGTTTAAACTGACTGGTCTATAATTCCCTGGGTCGTCCTCATTTTCCTTTAATAGATGGGCACTATATTTGCTCTTTTCCAGTCCTCTGGGACCTCTCCATTCTTCCATGATTTTTGGAAGATGATAGCCAATGGCTCAGATATCTCCTGAGTCATCTCCTTGAATACTCTAGGGTACATATCTTCAGGCCCTGTTGACTTGAAGACATCTAACTTGTCTAAGTAATTTTTAACTTGTTCGTTCCCTGTTTTAGCTTCTGATCCTATCCTGTTTTTACTGCCTTCCCCCCACGTCAGGCGTCCAGTCAGTCACCACCAACCTTCTTGGTGAAGACTGAAACAAAGAAATCATTTAGTTCCTCTGTCATTTCCACATTTTCTGTCATTGGTTTTTTAGGACTATCTAGTTTTCCATGAAATTTGTACATTTCCACCATCCTCCAATTTTTGCATTAATTTTTTATAGCTGTGCTGCATGACTTGTCCCTATTAAGTTTAGTCAGTTTATTCCAGTCATAAATCTCACCTGTACCCTTCTCTAATTTGAAAAGAATTAGCCACAGGCAATTTTGAAAGAAAAAATCCAGCAATAAAGTACATCACTAGATGTAGAATGCCATTTGTCATGTGATTATAGTGAAGCTTGAAGCTCAAAAAATTCCTTTTTCGTTTTATTTCCTCCTTTTCCCTTTTTCATATTTACAGTAAATAAAAATAAAGTATTTTAGTAAACAACTATGATGTTTGTTACTGGCTGGTTTTTTCTGTTTTTTTTTTTTTACTCCTATGACAAGCAATCAATTATCCCAGGCTTAGGCTAGGAATGAATCAATCTGGTACAGTCTATCTAATGCCTGTTAATTAAATATGCAATTTTTCCCCCCACATCCCTTGTGTTGTGTCAGATGCTTTGGAGAAAAGGCAGGTTACAAGGCATTTCTGCCCACACACAAGCATTTTAGAATACGTTCCTACTGCTCAGGGATGCACTTTACAGGCATCTTCATTGCCATGACCACTGTGGTCTGCTGTTAGGGGTATCACCAAGTACCCAGCTGGCTGACTTATATAGTGCACTGCACAGCACCTGCAGCTTGTGCTGCATTCCACTACATTTCAGAGTGGAAATTAAGTGCTCCATCCTATCATGGCAAGCTGTCTTTAGTGTGAGATATGCAGCTATTATTGCTTACTGATCTCCCAAGAATAAGGGCAGGAATTTTGCTTTGGGAGACCTGAAATTAAACACTTCTGTGTTGTGGTACACCTCAAGGTTTAATTCCATTAACGAAATGCATCATGGTGTAACTGGAACGGATACTCTTTTTCAGGTTCACAGCTTAATCCAATAACAATGATAGTTTTGTTTGGATTGATGAGGTACGGTTTAAGGTCCTCACCACACTGCATCATGAACCATGTTTGGTTTAAAGCCCTCTACAATATACCTTGAACCTTGTTTGCAACACCCATGTGGACAACATGTTGCCAGGTGCTGTCATAGTTTCTTACTCTTCTAGTGTTAATAGGGATTTTTGGAGGGAGTTTTAGTCCACAGTGTGCTAAAGGCTACCTCTTGTAATCATGGTAGATATGAATGCAGACTGTGTTACAATAGTTCTAACTCATATCTATCTTTGAAAATATGTACCACTAACAGTATGGACAGGGTCTCACCTGCTTTAAGAACATGAATTTAATGTTCTCTGAGTGCTGTAAAAATGGGTGTTTCACATTTGAAGGGAATGAACTTTGATTTTCTTTTGAGAAAATTAGCACCAAAGTTTTCATTATGGGCTCCTGAGAACAGATGCTACATGGGTTGGGCAGTCATAAACTGTTTCTTGATTACTGTTATCTCATTGTTAGTTCAGTTATTGGGGTTCTTAGCATTCCTATTTACTGTAGACTGAACTTTGAATCAGAGCCAATTTGGTTCAAATATTTCTTCCTAGTAATTACGTTTTTTTCTCTACCCCTTTTGCTGATGTTTTTATCACAAATTTAGCATATTTTGGTCTTTTAGATATGGATTGCCTTCACCAGGAAAAGACGACAGGAGATTGCCAGTCACCTAGAAGTTTGATATTTGTCTTGCACATCACTTTTAAAAAAATCAAGACATTATCACAGATTTCAAGGAACTACACCAGTTTTCAGCTTCCTTGAATTTTCAAAACAAAACTCATCGAGCTCCTACAATCACTGAAGTCAGAGACCCATTCTGTTGATTTTAGTGGGCATTAGATCAAGCTTCAAGTCACGTACATAAAAATATGGGTAGCACGATACCCACCTTAGTCCAGCTGCAAATAGCATCTGGCAGTGTCCGCTCTGGTAACCTGAAATATTTCTATATCGTATCCATTTGTACCACACATGCATATGACAGGCTTTTATATTTCTGAATTTGAAACTATAAAATTACTTCATGGGAACATCTGATAGATTTCAAGTGAGAAAATGAAAATACCTGTCTTAAAATTGTAGCTATTACCCATACCTGAATGTTGAAGTTTTCCATTTCCTTTTGCATGATTGTCCATCACAATGAATTTATACAACCCAGTCTAGGGTTGCTTGCTCTTGAAATGGTAGCAACTTGTACTACAACAAATTTACATTAGTGCTCAAGAAATCTTCAGAAATAGGCCCCTTTCTTGCCAAGGACTCTTTACAAAGTTCTTAAAAATCACATGGGAATCCTTTTCTAAACAATAGGCTATACTATAGCAGACATCAGAGCTGTTATTGTGTGGGAAACCATGAACATTGTTCTGAGCCTGGACTTGTTAGGAGGCCTTAGCTGCCTATCATGTAAGATAATCTAACCAGAATATATACATAAATAATTTTAAATGGAGATACTTACAGTCTTTGACTCCGATATGCAGTGTCAGAAATAACATGATTTCCTGTTCCCTGCCACGTTGCAGCTTGGATGTGATGCATGAGAAATCTAGTGCAACATGATGTTACCATGCACTAAAGTAAAAACTAATTTTTTTTTTTTTTTTTTTTTAGAAAAAAGCACACAAGTTAGTAAAAAATAGAGGAGGCTGTGGAGCTGGAGAGAAAGAAAAAGGGATGCTGAGGGGAAAAAAATACAGCTACTAACTGAGAGGGCTTTTTCCATATCTTGTTGTGAGGCCTATAAATTTTGATTACAGCCAAGCAGACCTACACCTTGCCTGCAGTAGCCAGCTCTCTAGCACACTTGTAAATACCTCATGTCTGCACACAAAGGGACTTCAAATAGCCTAAATACATGCCCAATACCATTTAATCTGCACTTTTAAATGCCAGTGGGAATGGAGGCCACTGGTGTAATGGTCACAGTAGTTCATCAACTTTCTGCCGTGTGAAACATCCAGGTGTTGTACATCTCTAATGCATACACTGGGCACAGCAGTGCCAGATGACAGAAATGGAGCCTGAAACCTGAGTTAATATTGTAGAAAGCATTGGTTTCATGATAGTGCAATATCACCAAGTACCACAGAAACAGAATCTTCCACCTTCTCGACAACAAAGAACATGTCAATAATCTTGACCTTCAGTGCCACATGCTGTTTAGTGTTTTTAGGTGTCTGTGTTTCCTAATCAGCCTTGTTTTTCATCATAGTTTCCTATGAACACAACTCTATTAGTACACTAGCAAGATTATATGTACAGAACTAGGGTAGCCGTTCAAGACTGTGACAACAAACCAAATAATTTCCACTTTCCCACTTAGACCAAAGACTTTAAGTTGTTTTGTAATGTCTGTAACTTTACTTTTCTTTAAACATGCATTTAGAAGAACTGCTTCCCTAAGAAATTTAATTGAATTGGTTTAGAAAAGCATATTGAATATTCCTTTGCCAGTTTGGCATACAATTCTTGTCTTTATAACACTGGATTTTTAATCTTTCAAACAGTAGGAAGATAGGGAAAAAATAAAGTAATAAAAGAAAATGATTATTAAAGTACCAATCGTAAAGCTGACTGTCTTTTTATGATGATTCAAGCAGTTAGAAAGATAGGCTTTAAAAAAGGAATTGGGCCAGGAATTGGGGCATAAAAACATATTGGTTAAAGACAAGAAAGGTCATGACTGTATCTACAATGCTCTACTTTCCCCATTAAAAAAAATGCAGTCAAGAAGTGATGATTCAGTATTGGAGAAAAAAGCCATGTAGCTGACTGGTTAGTACACTCACTCCATATACGAAATCATCTGCATTGAGTGGCTGGATGAACATCTGCTGCCTAATCTCAGTACACAGTACTGCTGGTTTCAATCTGCCACATAACAGTTTTTTTCCCTTTTTTTTCCTTGTCTGAGGAAGGACAGGGAAGGATGAGTGCTATACATGAGTAGCTAATATTGTTCTATTTAATAACACTTGTGAATAAGCAATGCTAATATAATCGAGTATCTTTATCTCAAATGTGCTGTTAATGCAATATGATGCATAAATAGAGGAAGGGGAGGTGGGAGAGTAATCAAGCATACTTGTTTATATTACTTCCTCCTTTATTCTTTCTCAAGAAAGCTAAATGCCGGTGTGCAGTCAGCCCTGACACCAGTATGTAGACTGTTTTCAAGGGCTGTTTTAACAGACTGCTGAACTGACAGCAGCATGATAGAGATCATCCAATAAATGTAGTATGTACGTGTAATATAAACCTGTCCTGTATTTATCAGTGACTGACTGAGACAGAGAGAGTAGATTATCTACTAAGTACAATACACTGTGCGGGCCAGAGCCTGAACTGGTACAAATCAGTGTAGCTTCAATGAAATAATAGTGGTAAAGTTGTAGCATAGGTGCCAGGTTTGATGCAGGTTCATGTGTACCATTTTATGACAACTATTTAATAAGCCGGTTTGAACATTTGCATATAACCATGAACTCTCTTTACATACCCTCTGTGTGTGGATTTGTGCTGGTGAAAGGCAGTCACTATGGATGAAATCCTCACTTTATTTACAGTGCAGCAGGGCAAGCATCTCATGCCCAGTGGAACTCAGCTCAGATCTAGAAAGGAGCTATTTCTAGAAGTAATGGGTAGTTCAGTCTGGGTGGACCATGATGTGTTGGCCTCTCCCCTGAATCTACTAATTAGTGCAAAACATGATGGTGAGTTTGTGATGTGGAAACTAGAACAAAGGCCTTCCAAGGTCACTTCATATAGTGTCTCCCAAACATCCATAAGATGGGATCAGCCTTAAAACCCTACTGACTTCAAACTGGCAACCTACAGGCAAAAGACTCAGAAGCTCATTAGCAATGTACTGAGGCACCTGGTCCCCTAATGGGTGGTAACAGTATACTGCCAAGGGTGATGTTTGTTTTCTGGAAAGGTACATTTATTTAAACAAGTTCTGACCTTTTGGAGCTCTCACAGGAGCTTTATGGTCTCTGGGCATCCACACAAAATCTGCCAAAAACAGTCTGCAACACACTCAATCTGCCATATCATATTCAAAAAGAAATAGCTCACATTCACCAAAATACAAAGCAAATATTAAATCAAATATTAACACAAATTCATCTAAACATGTTTTGCACCATGAATTATTTTGACAATTCCATGGTCCTCACATGACCTTTTACAAATTTTCCCCCCTCCACAGGCTATCCATTGGGTTTGAACCCACAGCCTGGGCAGCAACACCACAGTCCTCTTTTATTTCTGCAGTACGAGTCACTGGTGGGGAAAGCTATGCTGTTTTCCTCTGCATAGCTGCCTTGGGAGGGTGATGCTGTTTATGAACTAGTACTGGAAGGTGTGATATTAGGATTCCTGGATTTCTTTCATAGCCCTGGGAGCAGTAATAGTCTAGTGGACAGAGAAACTAACAGCCAAATGAAAGAACTTTTTTGGGATTGTGTGCTGGGACTGAACTCAGGCTCTTTGAGCATAAGCTTCTACCATTTGAGATACAAGACTATGCACATTAACATGGAGATAGTAGCAGATTCAAGAACCTCTGTATGGTGTCAAACCATTAAAAGAACAAAGACCCACACTGTAATAGCATGGGTTAGATGTGCATAACAAACAGTTTCCTCCAAAAAGCAGTATAGCAAACATGAATGAGAATTGAGTGCCATATTAGAGAAAAAAAAATTCTGTTCCCAACTCTAACCCCACAGTGGTCTTGTCCAGTCTCCTTATAAAATGGGTGAGTGACAGTTGCCTCCCCCAAGGATAAGGTAGGAGGCCTTGGCTAATAAGGTCATGAAATACACAGAAATATAAGAAGAGAGTGTAGAAAACCAAAGATTATAAACTATATGCTCTTTACGTGTAGCTCAGTACACCTTCCCTAGACGACAGGGTACTGTGTGGGAAGAGTGTTTCTCTCAGTGGCGAGCAAGTAATATTTTACCACTTCTGCAGGAACATGTGACTGTCCTGTTAAAGGTGTGAGTGGCAGAAGAATTGTGCTACACTTGGCAGATCCATATTAGGGACTGGATTGTGGTGTATAACTTGGTAAGTATGAGTATGACAATCTGGCCTAGACAAAAAGCTGGCCTGGAGAGCATACAAAAGTGGAGATGAAGTCCCAGTACAAAGTGTTACAGCCAGCATAAACACCATACTGAAATCTGCAGCATCTTTAGTGAAGTTTTTTTGTTTGTTTGTTTTTTAATTGGGCTGAAGGTCAGTGTAGCAGAGACTTAGCAGACCTGATGTTAGGCATATCTGCTGCCTAAGTTTCTGCCTCAAAATCATGCAATTTTGCTTAATGCATAATAGCATTTATAATGTCAGATAAAATTAAACTGATTTTTAAGGACAAAATTTTTCCTCTTTTCTCTGCCATATAAATTTATATAGTAAATGTAAATGATTTTATGGTATTGTATAGATGATTTGATTAAAGAAAGGAAACTTGGCTGTGTTCTTGAGACAGCAAAATATTTTGAATATGTAATTAATTTTGAACCAGAGCCATGGATCTCAAACACCATGAGACTGCTAGTGAAGTCCAGTCCTGGAGTCAGATTTGGCTCAAATCTTTACTTCTTATGTCTACTTTGACTTAAAAAGAGCTGAAATATAACTGGATCACATATAATTGCACAGTGTATATTTTATCCTGGAATCACAGAGATTATGGCTGTAAAATAGCACACATTCACAGAACATAACTGCATGATACAGATGCCTGTAGTGTAAATAGTATACCCTGTAAACCAATTGTGAACGTATAATTAGCTAAAGAAATTATTCAGGTATGTTGCCTACATACCAGTAATAGTCACTACAGCATAACCTATGTACAAGTATAGCCAGGTTGCTGCATTTTCATTTGCATTGTCACCCTAATATTTTTACCCATTTTAGGAAAACAAACATCTCCCACACCACTATAAGCATAATACAAAATAGAGAAATAATTGACACTAAGGGCAAAATACAGCCCTTATGTCTGAAACCAGATGGCCTTATCAGGGAAGAGAGTATAGCAGGTCCAGCTGAAGGGAAGGTTTCTGTACAATGTTGACAGTATTAAGCAGTACAGCTTTGAGGAAGCTGTGTGACAACGCACACTCTGTAACATATCTTGAGCTGTTTTAAAATGGAGTTGCATGTTCTTTCTCTGTTTTGAGTTCTGCTGTAAAACAGCACATGCAGAAGAGAAATAAGAATCTGACTTAAACCCAAGCCACATTAGCATTCCCTGTAGCTTAACACTTGGTAGAGTACCAGGTGGGAATCCTGTGCAGTTGCAGTTGCCCTTTTTCAAGGTGAAGGCTGACGTTTTTTGTTTCATTAACAGCCAAATCTCAGCAGTGTGAGTCAACAGTAAGGTGTGGGCCCTAAAATTTTTCCTTTGCTTAAATCAGAATTTCCTTTGTTGACATCAATACAAGTAAAAAACCTCAGTCTTGGTATAATTTAAACATTGTAATGGTGTATAAATGGGTGTGACTTCACTGACATCAGTGCATAAGAATTTACTTACACCTGGGGTGAATTTGTTCCCATATTTTTGCATGTAAGGGCAATGTGTAACATCACTGCAATGCACACTTTCTGGCACTTTATCAAAGTTATCTATGTAATCTAGTATACCAGTAGTTTTGTGTCATCTTCTGACAACAGTTTGTGCCATAAAAACAGACAAGGAGTCTGGTGGCACTTACAGACTAACAAATTTATTTCTTGCATGAGCTTTTGTGAGAGAAAATCCGACTTTGTTAGAGACTTCTTCAAGTGGGATTGGCTCCCAGAAAAGCTTGTGCGATACGTAAATTTTTTAAAGTGCCACCAGGCTCCTTGTTTGTTTTGCTGAACTAGACTAAAGTTTGAATCCTTACAAATGCTCTGATTTGCTGTTGTAGAATGACCTGATCCCATGTCTTACACTCCCCTGCATTTATTTTTATCCAATTCTGTAAGTTCTCCCTTTTCAAAGCGTCTGATGAAGTGGGATATTCTCCCACGAAAGCTCATGCAATAAATAAATCTGTTAGTCTTTAAGTGCCACAAGACTCCTTGCTTTTTTTGCTTTACTAGGCTAACACGGCTGCCCCTTTGGAACATGGTTACCCCTTTGGGACTTGTCGGTTTGTCTGCTCCTGGTCCTGCTGTTTGTGTCATAATACACTGTGTCTCTTGTATAAAGAGAGAGAAAGATTGACTTTATAAGCTGTTGGTTAGTGCACTCATTGGTGGATGGGGGTTACTCATTTCAGCCCCATGCCAGTGAGTATATACTTATTTATGAAAAGCTGACTTTCAACAGGAGCAGTTGAGAGAGTCATATCCCAGAACATCCTTTAGTCCAGTGTTTAGGGCATTCAAATACAGTATGTCCAAATCCCTGCTCGTAATAAGGCAGAGTGGAGACTCGAATCCCGGTCTTCCACAGCCCAGGTAATATCCTATTTCTTGGACTAAAGGATATAAGGAGAAATATGGGGGCTATGGTTGTTTTCTTCTCCCTCAGTAAAATAAGTAAACTTCCATTTTGGGTAAATCCAAAACTTTTTGTTTTTTTTAATTTTATTCACATAGCTCAGTGTGCCAAAAGCAAGTTATTCTCTTTGGAAACATCAACAGGCATGAACTGGACTGTGAGTTTCACTGCATAAAACCAAAATGGTTAATTTCCTCTGTTCCACGTGGAGATACTGCGGTCTTCAGCTTATCTCCCATCCATAGCCAGGTCTTTCAACTTCCTCTCCTCCTGCACACTCATGTTCAAATCTAGCACTGATGTGCAGGACATTCTACTACAATGAATAACAATGCCTCCTCAAGATCATGAGCATGCAGTGGGAGGGTAGGTGCTGCACCACTGATAAGAGAGTGTAGCATTTCTCTCTCTCCATTGCTAGCCATCTCGCCCATCTGGTGTGGCGTGAGCCAGAGCAGAGGAAGGAGGCAGGATCTTGTTCCATCCCCTCGAGTTACTGACATTACATCCCTCCTTGTGCTCAGTGAATGCAAGAACTGTGATTGTGTTTGGCCGTGGCAAAGGGCCACAGATCAGAAAACTCCTTGCATCTTATCCTCCAAGAAGAGCACCTTTGGAGTCCCAGGGCACAATCTTCTCATCCACAATATTAATAAAGCACTTTAAAGAAATCTAGAGCTACCCAAATGCTAAGTTTTATTACTATTCATACCTGTAATTGACACCTCCCTTAGTGAAGAGGCCAGACAGGCTGAACAACTGTGTCCCTCTTGAGGTGGTCACTCAAATTGAAAGCTGAAAAATATTGGCAAGGTGAGGTAGGGAAACTTGCACTGCAGCTGATCCTGCAGTACCCAATCTAAAGAGAAAGAGCAGACTCAGACCTTCAGGGCTGTCAGTCCAGCACCTTTCCATAATGTTAAATTCACTTAAGCCACGATGACTAATTTTGTAATTACAAAGTGAAGCCATAAATGCTACTCCTGGGTGAGGCTATTTTTTGAATGACTGCATTTCTCTTCAGGCTGCCCTACTTTCTAAAATTTGTTGATATGCTATAATAAAAAAAGTATATATGTTTTGTAATAATAAAAAAAACTAAAATAAAAGATTTCATGATCACAGACTGATCCTGTGATTTCAGCACTTCAATGATTTAGGGCTTTAAGACAGGCCCAGGAATGTTGATGGTTTGTGTGTTGTCTCCACCCCACCCCCAACCTACTTGTTTGTCTTGTATTTTCTGAGACCAGAATATTCTTGGTGCATCAGACTGGAATCTCAGATGAATTGCTATGTGTACCTGGACAAGTCTGTGGAGATACATGGTAATACATGCTGCATGCCTGAGGTTAGAATTTGGCTTAATAAAAAGTTAGAAAATCAGATCCTATCCGAACAGTTAAGAAACTTGGTAACATTTCTTGTTAACTATTGTATAAGACTAAAGATAAAAACAATTTCATTGATTCTTACCAATGTGGAAAATCAGACTAAGATGCCTCTTTATGTTTCTCAATGTTTAAGAGTAGCTATCCTTTTAAATGACTGTGGGTGAGGTAATGTCTTTTACTGAACCAAAGATGTTACCTCACGCACCTTGTCGGTCTATTACCCTGAGACCAACATAGCTACTGCAACATGGCACACTTTAAAATGACAATCACTCTGAGACTCCTGTACCCTGAAGATTTATTAAGTACTTCTGCAAAATCGCATTCTAAGCTGCTAAACTAATTTATGCCTCTACCATGTTTATCACAGGGGACTGATTTTTATAATCCTTATAGACAGTGAGGCCCACTATCCTGATCCAACTCCCTTAGAATTGATTGGGACATTGAATCTTTCTGTTGACTTTAATGAGAGGTGGAGGAGATCTCAGATGTCCAAAAGTGGTCTTTAAATTTGGATGCTCAGCATTAGGTGCCTAAAGGGAGATTTTCAAAGGTGCATAGGTAATTAGGTCCCCATCTCCTGTTACAAGTCAAAAGGAATAGCACCTGGCTGTCATTTATGTTGCTGAAACTTTCCAAAAAAAAAAAATAGGGTACAGTGGCCAAACCAAAGTGTCTAAACTTAGGCTTTTAAACTCATAGTTAAGTGCTTATGTAAGTGGCCTGATTTTTCAAAAGTGTGGAGCACCCAACCACTCCCATTGACTTTAGTTAGCTGTCTGCTAAGCAATTTTGGCAGTCAGGCCATGTGTTTAGAAGTCTAAATATGGGCTTGAGCTTTAGGCACCCAGTCATGTAGTTCTTCACTATAGTATATCTAAAGGTGAGAAAAACCAAAATGTAAACAACCAGAATTAAAGGCCTCTTCAGAAAATTTAAGCCTACCACGTTGAATCGCTGTATAATTTGTATAATGTTATTGGCTAGATTCAGCTATTATTTATTATTTTTTTTAATATATAAAATAAAGACAGCCCACACTTTCTCTTCTGTTATTGTAAGGCTTATGGCATCTGTCCATGTAACTTTGTGGAAGAGCACAAATTGATTACAAAATATGTCAGTGCACAATAATTTCCAATTGGCCATCACTATTGCCTGGTGGTTCTGTGGTCCCATTAGCACAACAGTAAAAGAAACCAATGATTAAAAGATTATTAGGCATTGGTGATCATTGAAACTGACCTACTCTCTGCATTTTCTGTAAACTTTCCTTCAATAGACAGCAATGGTTTATGTAATTAGAGTTAATAGACTTCAAAAAGTTCTGATAAACACAAAAAATTTTGCATTTCCATTCAAAACTTTAACCAAATGGTGTGACGTTTCTGACTCCTGCACCTTTGTAATGCTTACTTAGTATCCAAGAGTCAGGTTGGTCAAGAAAGAAAGCACAACACTTTTATAAATGTACAAGTGTTCAGCTTAGTCTGAGTCTGCTCAGGTTTGTGGGAACACTTAATTTATATTACCCATCCTTAGAGATTTAACACACATGTTTGCACTGTTATTCCTTCATCAGGAACTTAATATCTATCCTTACTTGACCAGTTTTTTCTGCAGCTTCCACTCAGTGACCTTTTAACCTTTACTGACCAAGAAAGTGTGAGAATGGATATTTGAATCAACTCCAAGCACTCCGTTGTTGGCCCACTGGACACAATCTGCTTTTTTATTTGAATCCCCCAAAGACCTAACATTAGATGAAGTGTTAGTGTTGGTCTCTGGCAGATTTCCTTGAAAGCTTGTACATTGATTATTTTGCTGTCAAAATCTCTCTGTGATAGGAAATATTGTTACATAATATTAAATTACATAATGTACACATTGCAAATAGTGTGGAAAATAAGCTAATTTTCATTTGTATAACTAACACTCACATAACTAAATGCTTGCCCATAACCTATTTACGTGCTAGTACCTGTCCTTGTAATTCTGATGTTATTATGTAGAATCTGCACCATGACTCACACAGAAAACTTCCAAGACAATGAAATTTATTTAAGTACTATAGTATTTTCAGAATTTGAACAGGCAAGTTAATATCACAGCATCCTCCAACAGTAGTCCAATAGATAACAGTTACTATTGTCTCTTTTACTTTAAGTACTTTTTGGAAAATGAAGTAACTTCCCTGTGGACATTCCATACAAATTAATCTATAACCTGCACATTTAGAGGAGGCAAAGGAATTCCCTCTTCCCTTTGTTAAACAGATTTCCACCAAATAAAATGAATTATTGACTTTGAGCTGACAGGAGAGCTCTGAAATTCATTTAAATATCAGTTTATTTAATGCCTTCTCCATTGCATGTGTGTACTGGAAAGGTACTTCCAGTAAATTCACAGACTTCATTCTTTCCCTTGCCCCATAGAAAAGATTTAGCTTTCAATAGTTTTTTTTTCCTTCCCTCCCTCCCTTTAAAAAATACCACCCAGCAAAGGATTCATTCAAAGCACCAATTCTGAATCTTCTGGCAGGTGTTTCTTTTTAAAGTGCCCCCCCCCCCCCGAAAACTAGCTTAAGTAAAGCTTAGTTCCATTGGAAAGATCATTGTGTTCAGATTCTTATTTCCCAACATGACAGAGATTCAAGGTATTAGAGAGGAATTGATCAGACGGCCCGTTGGAAAGACTTTGAAAGTTTTGGACAACTATTATGATTAAAGGAACATCAGTTCTCTGAGTGTCAGCGCAGGAGGGATATTAACTTCTGATCATCAAAGTTTCCACCCTTCCCTTCAGTTCGTTTATCCCCTCCTCCACCAGTCGGGTCAAGACAGAGTTTTAACCTCTAGTATCTTGTACCTCATGAGTGATAGTAACGTCAGTATTAAACACAGGAGCTTCACTAGGACAAAAGAAAGATTTACAGCCTCACAATGGATCCAGCAACTAGAATAAAAATTTGGAAGGTTCAAAGAAAATGCTCTTCAAAGTAATTTCATCCTTATACAAAGGAAATGGCCCCTAAGTGAGCCATTAGTGGGAGTGACTCTGCAACCTCTAAAGTTCCAAAGGGCAGAGCCAGAACTAGAAATTTTGGCACTTGGGGCAAGCAGACCCAAAGGTGCCCTCCTCTGACCCACGGCTCAATTTGGCCTGGGGCCCAATCTGGCAGTGATAAGGATCTGGCCTTTGCCACCAGTGGCGGATCAGGGGCTGCAGGACCCCTGGGCCTCCCCACCAGTCCCCCCCACCACTGGTGGGCCTCCCACCCAACCAGCAGGCCAGTGTTGGGGGGGGTGGGGCTGGGGGCAAGGCCAGCTGGGGCCTGGCTGGTCAGCTGTGCATGGTGTGACTTTGGACTGCACCGGAGGGACACAGTGGCTGGCCCAAGGGCAGGGTGAGGCTGCGAGAGGTGGCTTGTGGGCCGGTTCACCCTGCCCCTTGGGGAGGATCAGGGTGGGAGCTCAGAGGCTGGCCTCAGGCAGGCTGGCTCCCCTCCAGTGCCGAGGGGCAGGGCGGAGGGGCCCCAGCTCTGGCAATGCCCTCTAAAATGGGGTGACCGGAGCTTTGCCCCAGTTGCCTGCCCTATTTACAGCCCTGCCAAAGGGGCAGCCATGTTAGTCTAGTTCAGCAAAGCAAGCAAGGAGTGCTGGGGCACTTTTAAAGACTCACAAATTTATTTATCACACAAACTTTCGTGGTTCAGAATTGCACTTCATCTGATGCTTTGAAGATGGGGAACAGAAGATACAGAACTTTCTGTTAGAGTGTCTGACAAAGTGGGATTTTCCTCCACAAAAGCTAATGTGATCAATTAATTTGTTGTTCTTTAAAAGTGCCATAGGACTCCTTGCTTGTTCTGCAACATCTGAACCTAAAACCATGAGCCACTTGCTAAAAAACTGCTGATCTGTTAGCTAAAAGGCTGTAACAGACTTAACTTCTATAGCCCAGTCACTCTGGGGGACAGAGATCTATACTGTGCAAGTGTGGGTCAGGCAGATATATAGAAAAGATTCTTGCCAGTAATTTCTAGAAGTTTTAAAATCATATTGCATAGTTCTTGACTGACCCGTTCTTGCACAGTTGGACAAATAAGGCTTCTAATTATATGAGTGTAGGGTTTAAATATAATCCCTATTATTTACTATTCATAAATGATGAAGCCAGTCCAAACACACACCAGTAAAATCTTTGTCATCTCTCTCTCCATATTATGTACATACTAGACACAACCCTCCCCCCCCAAAAAACCCTAAAGTAAAAAACACTATTAAGTTGCAAAGTCAATCATTCAAAAGTTAGTTGTCTGAGGAACCTTAATCCAGCCCTTTCCTGCCTCTGCATTATGATGCAATCTTTAGTTACATGTTTACAGACTTTTTTCCAGAGGATCCCAGCCTCACTGGGTGCACAGGGTGGACAGTGCTCACTTTGTGAGCAGCTTTTAAATATTTTGTTTTAGCCTCACTGTCCAGCATGGTGGCCTTTGTTTATTGACCACAGCTCCAATTCTGTGTGAAGACAGAATTATTAATTTTCTCCTGGATTGTTCTAATTTAGGGCACTCATCAATATAATGAGTGCTTAAGAAATATAAATGAATTTATTTTCATAAGCACTTGTGAAATGGTGGGATGGCATTATTCTAATGTTACAGATGAAGGCAGAGATTAAAGTGTTCACTGACTCTGGGTGCCCAGGCTGAGATGCTTGGGACCTGATGTTTCCAATTGCTTTGCCCTACGCAGCACTTAATAGGTTGAGGGCACAGCTCTGATTGACTTCAGTTGCAGCAGTGAATGCTCAAGACTTCTGCTGAGCACTTCTCACTTCAGGCACCCGCAAAATGAGGGGCACTCAATTAAAGACCACCTCTGAAAAGTGTGATTTAACTCTCTTGCCTAGCTTCACACAGGAGCTGTGTGACAGCTACAGGAATAGAATCCAGTTCTTGGGGGCAGCGCTCTGCTGTCTTACCCATGTGATCATCTTTCCTTCTCTTCCTGAAGTCACCCGCCACATTGACTGTACACCTTCCAGCTTCTGCAACGCAGGAAGGAAGGTTCCTGCAATAAATCTCTTTCATTACACAACCCTGATTCATTCCCCAAAGCAGGTCCATCCTGTGCATAGAAAGAGGCAGAGGTTCTATGTAAATAATAGTATGTGATCATGTAATTAAAGACTGTATTATAAAAAAATATTCAGAGGAGTGCTGAATGAAGGTTGCACAGTTACATAGGCAACCTTAATTCTGAATGCTTGACTTTGCAACCTTAATAATGGTATGTACACACATATACAATATATTTTACTAATACCTATTTCCATTTACATACTAGGTGGTAATTGCACAGTCCTCTTAATTCTAACATGTTGGTTTGTCTAAATTAGGATATGAAACTGGTCACAGCTGCATTTCAGACTAGTGGCTCTTGCTATTCAAAGATCCATCAGCAGTGTTATGGAGATCAGAACTCTAAACAAACACATAAAAACTAAGAGATAATGACTGGACTTCCCAAATATTTTTGCCTTCATGTTATTGCTGTCCTAAGTGCAGTTGTAGATTGGTTTTTGGCTCACTTCTTTGTTTTCCTTTGGTGGAGAGGCAGTGTGTGTAATGAGAATATGGTTATACTTTTACTGTAGATGTTATTCAAAAAGAATGTTAATAAAACCACCAGTTGTATTACATCAGTGCATCCCCTTAAATCCCATGGAGATTTTCCTAAATAGAGTTAAGCCATTCGCTTCAAATGTCTTTTCTATTTCTATTATTACATAAATCCCCTAAATATTTCACGGGAGGTCCAACTAATATGGTAGATTACCTATACACTGAAGGGAGTCTACTGAAGAGCAGCATGCTTGAATTCTGCTGAAAATGAAGTTGGGACAATTTCCCTGACAATGACTGCAGGGAAATCAGAACTGTAAGATTATCTTCTCTCAGCCAATAATCTATATTGTTACCCTTTCATAATGTTCTCTTGTTTTTCTTCCTACCTTTCTGTGCCTGTTCAGATATTCTGTTATTTCTATAATCACACATTGAAAGAGAGCTCACAAAGGATGGCCTTACCTGGTTTTCTTTTCAATGAAAATATTTTAAAGTTAGATCACCAAAGGCTATTATAGCCTTTGGAAGAGCCGGTGGTAATACAATGAAAGCATTTCTGAAAGCTAAGTTCTGCAAAACAGCAGGATGCCACTGGTCATCATCTAAAACACCAGAGTCAAACCTCTACAACACATCATCAAAGACCTACAACCTATTCTACTGAACAATCCCATACTCTCTCAAGCCTTGGGCAACAGACATCTCCTTGATTACAGACAGTCCCCCAACCTTAAATAGATTCTCACCAAGAACTACAGACCTAACAACAGAAACATCAAAGTAGGCACATATCCCTGCAACAAACCACATTGCCAATTTTACCCACATATGTACACAAAACACATTATTACAGGACCTAATCAAGCTATTCCATCAAGGGCTCATTCACTTGCCCATCCACTAATGTGATTTATGCCATTATCTGCCAGAAATTCCCCCACCCCCGCCTCCTATATTGGACAAACAGGACAGTCTCTGCACAAAAGCAAAAATGGACACAAATCTGACATCTGAAATAACAACGTTTAAAAACCAATAGGGGAATATTTCGGTCTTCCTGATCGCTCCATTAATGATCTGTTAATAGTCATACTAAAGCAAATGGGTAGCAAATCAAAGCTTCAAAGAAAGACTGCAAAATTGGAATTCATATGCAGATGTGATGCCAGCAACTTAGGGTTGAATAGAAACTATATTTATTTTTCTATTATAACAAGAAATTTTGCTTTCCTATCCCCACCCCAGCACCTCCCTCATATATGCTGTTCTCCACTGTTTGACTCTAAACTACTGCACTGAGTTGCTGTAACAGTGTGATCTGATCTGACAAAGTGGGATTTTCTCCCACGAAAGCTCATGCGAAAAATAAATCTGTTAGTCTTTAAGTGCCACACAACTCCTTGGTTTTTTTTTTTGTTTGTTTTGTTTTTTTGCGGATCCTATGACTTACACTCCCCCACATTTATTTTCCTCCCATTCTGCAAGTTCACCATTTTCAAGGATCTGGCAAAGAGAGATTTTCTTCCATGAAAGCTCATGCAATAAATAGATGTTTTATTTTTAAAAGTGCCACCAGATTCCTTGTTTGTTTTTCTGTACTACTGTACTTTTACATCTCTACTTTACATGCTTTCCTTAGTCTCGTGAAATAATTAGTGCTGGAGTCAACGACTTTCATTAGACTGAAGATTTTGCTTGGGAATGATGCTAGAAACACCAGAGGACAAACTCAGGATATACAAATAATGTTCAGATTCACTTACTAACATATTCATAAAATTCTACCATGAAGGAAAAATCCAAAGAACAATTAGCTTCTGCCACTACATGAATTCTTTTTCTAACAAAACCACCAGAGCATTAGCTATGATCTCATGAACTGACAATTCATAATGATGACATCAGCTTACAAAGGGAAGGGCGAAAGAAACCCATAGAAAGGATTATTATCCTCTAGGATTATTATTTGTTGTTTGTGGCATTGTAAAGCTTGTGACACAGCTATTCAATTGTAAACATCGCTGCAGGCTTTTATTTTAGAAACTCTTATCGGAAAAAGACAGAAGCATTCTATTTTCAGAAAAAAACCCTGAGTTTTGTGGAGCTTGCTATAGGTTTTTCCACAGGCTTCTACAGACTGTTCTGCAGCTTAATTGTGAATCAGGAAGCAAAAATGTCTGAACTTTACTGATAGAACTTAGTCTCTGGAATGTATATAATTTACATTTCTCCGAGGCTCTGGAGCTGTGCATTATAAAAATATAGAAAAGAAAGATTCTAAGAGCCATAACAGAAGAATTAACTGGCCTTCTGCAAATGTGACCCCATCTAACAAATATGCAGGTTTCTTATTCTAGCAAGAAAAACAGGCTTTATCACCAACCATCCCATATCCTTATCTGCACCTTTCAGGAAAAGTTGAGGAAAATATGTGAGCCTTACCACTGTGCTATCAAGATAACCAAGTCGGGACCACCAGATGAAGACTTGCTATGAGATAAATTTCTTGCTGGATCAGGGGCCTGGTGAGTTTTTGCACCCCCTACTGATCACACCTATGACTTCATCATGTTCATTTTGGGTAGGTCAGTCTTCTCTCTCCCAACAAGAAGATGCAACATCACAAAAGTACTTTTCTTCTGCCCTTACAGTGCTAACCTCTAGAACTGAGTATGTGCCAAGAGACAATTACAATCAATACATAAGTGATAGTATTTTCCCAAAATACATTGAAAATAAACCAACATCCAGCTTCGACAAAAGGAAAACACCTTATTAGTGTCCACCTGAGATTCGCTGTCTGGCAAAAGTATTGATCTGATTCAACCAACAGCTTGATTTCTGGTCTAGGGAACTGGAATTCCTTCATCAGCATATCAGGCAGGCACAGCAGAGCGTTCTGCAGTGCAAACCAAAAATATAAACTCTCTTGTTTCGACATTCACCAACACTAAGGAATCATCCCAAACACTGGTTAAACATAACCTTGCTTTCCTGCTTATGGACCACTAGGTGGATAACAAGAGTCCCTTGTTACTGTGACCCACCTTGCCCACTGTTTACCAGAGACTTACCCTCAGAATCCCTGTGTCTCAGCCATAGCCACTCTTATTGGCAGACATAGGCTAAGTCCATACACAAGCCTTTGTTTCGAAACAAGCCGTTTCGAAATAATGCCTTATTTTTGAAACGCCTTATTTCGAAATAACACAAAAGCTATTTCAAAATAAGAAAAAAGCAGGAATCGAAACAGCATGTCCACACAGTGGACATGCTATTTCGAGATGGGGAGGGGAGGGGCAGGGAGGCTTGTGCCGGGCCAGGGTGCCCCGCCCCCGAGGTTCCCCGGTGCCCGCCCCCTGCCACTTCCGCCATGGGTGGAGGGGCTTCCCCTGCCCCCCCGCCACTCCTGCCGCGGGCAGGGGGGCTTCCCCGGCACACAAACTTTTTGAGTAAAATTGTTAACACTATGAGAGAAAATGAACAGAGATTAATAAAAGAGAGCACCTCATCTATCTCACAGAGGTATTTCTTTGAAAAAATGGTAAAGCAGACAGAACGTTGATTTCATAGTTGTGAAAGCAGTATGTTAGATAGAACTGTAATGAATATAAGCACAAAACAAAGCCTCATCCAGCTAACACAGAAGCCACTAATACCTAAATTAGTGTGTGTGTGTGCATGTGTGCTCACATGTGTGCGTGTTTTGGTTTCTGGTTTTGTTGTTGTTGGATTGTTTGGTTGATTTTTTTTTTTGATTGTGTTATAAAAGTTACATTCCTTCACCAAACCAAATACCTAAGTTGTAGCACTCAAAAGGGAAACCCCTTCCTAAATTAAAGGCAGCAGTTTAGATAGAGGCAGAAATTCTGCCTCAGGAAATTAGCCATATAATTAAATATGTATCAACAGGAAAATCTACAGGCACAGATGGATTCCTAGCTGAGATTTTTAAGTTATTAGTAGATACACCTTCTCCTGTGCTATTTAGACTCTTTAATGATGTTTTTAAGTCAAAGGCAGCTAAAACAAAGTACGTCTGATGCAAATATTGTCAGCCTGAAGGAAGGTAAACCAAGAAATTTGCGCACCATGTTATCTCAATATTTTCAAACAGTTTGGCAAACAGACTGGGAAGATGCATAATGTTCTTGATTGGTGAGGATCAAGTAGGTTACATTACTGATAGGACCTTGACAGATATCTGACGGATCATGGATCCAGTCAGTAAAAGAATGATAGTGACATTGTCAGATGACACAAAAGCTTGTGTCCAGGTCAACAAAGGCAAAGGCAAAGTCAATAGTATGAAAAGCAATGGGGATTTGGGATATGACTTCTGGAACTCAATTTGTGCTGCCTGTGTAGAACTGAGACACCACTTTTCATAAACAGAAGACAACTGCCCCCCTCCCAAGATGCCATTTTCTCTTTGAAGAAAAGAGCCAGAAAAGGCTGAACTTTTTCCCTGGGTCTTTTTAACCTTCCTCTTTGGAAAAGCTACAAGTACAAAGGATATGAAAGATAGATAAAGGTATAGATATAGACAGTGGTTAAGGTATGCTTCGGTGGGCCCCGGAACCCTCCTAATTGGTTAGCCCCGTTCCCATATTGTCCAGGCCCCCTTCCTGCTTGTGAGGGCCTCAGCCCAGGAAGGATGAGGGCACAGGGTGTGGAGGAATGGAGCAGGGGCAGGAGGTGGCGGTTTGAAGGGGTGGCTGGGGGCAGCGGCAGGAGATGAAGGCAGTGAAGGGGAGGGTGGGAGGCAGGAGGTGTCAGGGTAGTGAAGGGGGGCATGGGCACAAGATAGGGCAGAGAAGGAGTGGATGGTGGCAGGAGGTGTGGGACAGGTGCAGGAGGCGGTGAAGTGGGGCAGGGGCAGAAGATGGGGCAGACAAGGGGGATGGGTGGTAGCAGCAGATGGGGCAGAGGAGGAGTGGGTGAGCAGAAGGTAGGCAGCTGGAGATAGGGGTAGTGAAGGGGGTCAGGGGGCAGAGAAGTGGTGGGTGGTGGCAGGAGGTAGGAGGCAGAGGTAGGACGTGGGGGTGCTGAAGGGGGTCAGGGGTTTGAGGTGGAGTCAGAAAAGGGGTGGATGGTGGCAGGAAATGGGGGCAGAGAAGGGGTGGAGCAGAGGAGTTGAGGGCTGGGGCTATGGGTGAAGGGGACACTGGGCCGCTTGTCCACCCAGCTCCCCCTCTGTGGCTGTGGGGAGCTGGGGGACCCCAATCAGAGCCAGCCTGGTGGGAGAGAGTCCACCCTGTGCTCCCTGGACCAGCCTCAGTCCTGGCCCATCTCGCCACCCCAGGGCCTGCGCTGCAGAGCTGGAGCAGCCTCGGCCCCGTGCTCCCTAGTCCCGCTCCTCCTCCAGCCCAGGCCAGCCCCCAGGGCCCCTTACTTGGCTGCCAGAGAGGAGTAGCAGCCTACAGGCTGCTCCTCCTGCCCTGAGCCAGCACTAGCTGACCATGGTTAGGATACAAATTATGTGCCTCTATTATATAGACTTTAGGAAGATTTAATAACACCAGCCAAATAATATTAATGAAATAAATCATATCAAATGTAGCTTAAAGAAGTTATGCACCCAAAGTTAGCTTAAAGAAATTATGCACCCAAATCCTATGGTTTTGCAACAGGATTGAGTGCCTAACTCCCACAGACATCATTAAAAACCTCAGCAAATGTGGTTTGTAGAATCAAAGCAGTGAAAAAGGCCCTTTCTCTTAACTCTTACACTGGAATTAAAGGCTCATTTCAAACATTTCCAATGGTAATCCCATTCAAAGGATAAAAAAAGATTTACATTTATTTATTTTACATTTGATATTAGACAATAAGATAGCTAGGGTTAACCAAAAATATTATACAGTCTAGAACTGGCCCCATATTTTAGGGGAACTATTGATATTCATAGCAAGAGATAATGCGGATAGTTAAATAAAGAGGAAAAAAATTATCTGGCTAAAGTAATTTTTTTTTAACCTAAGTAGCTGAAACTTACCCCAAATACCAACCCCTCATCCTTTCTATTACCTAAGAATCTGGAACAAATAACAGTGAAAGCAAGACCTGCCACTTTCCTTTTAACAACAACTAGATTCAATCCAAGTTTCCCTCCAAGAGACATCAATCCTAAAGAAAATGGACAAGTGTAAAGAGTAAAGGAGCTAATCAAAGGGGAGAAATTGCTGGACCCAGACATACTACAAAAACTACCACTATAGGAAAGATACTAATGTTTACATTTAATTTAATTTTAAAAGTTATATTTCAAACTTCTAAGGAAAGTGAGGAATTCAACAGGCCCTATATAGGGACCAGAAAGTTGATAATGAACTTTGTAGAGATTGCAAGGGCAACATTTCAACATACAACAGTGAACTTTTTAAACCTAATACAGAGAATGAAATTACACACATAAGCAGCAAAGGGGATTTAGATAAGGAAATTCCCATCACATATTGATCCCTTATTTGACATATGGCAGTTTTCTCTTCTATATATTTGCATAATAATATAAAATCATTATAAGTTTATATTTCATCAATATGATATAGCTTTTTATGCAGAGAAAATTTACAGAGATACGTCAGACCACTGCTGGATAGAACACATAATGACAAATAACTTTATATATATATATATACTTGGCTGTATCAGCTGCACAGACAAACTGTTCAAGTGTTTAAAATATCATAATGAATATAACGAAAGTGAGATTATCAATGCCTCCATTAGAACTGTGTTGGGGTCTTTTGTATGAAAAATCCTGTGCACTTCATAACACAGAGATGTTCTCATACCAGCTGGGAGTAACATGCATAAATGTTTCTAATTCTACAAAGTTATGAAAACACAGATAAAATCTGAGAACAAAGATGGTCTCCTTATAGATTTCTTTATATCAGAAATTGTCTGCTTCCTGGATTAGAAAGGGTACGGAAAACAAGGCTCATTTGTAGATGCATGTCTGCAATTCCAAACCTTTGGAGTATAATTCAATAATAAAATGTCAGGTATCAACTTTGCAACTCCCTCCTGAAGCCATTGGTTACTTGTTAGGACAATACCCTAAGTTGTCAATATTTCTTTCTACTGGAATTTGTGCAGTTACCTTATATTAACAAGTAAATTTTTATAACATCAGGTGTGGCAATTACCTGTTTTGCCATTGGAGGAGGACTGGCTACAACAGAAGTGGCATGCTATGGTAATGTCCAAGTTATCCAAATCACCAAACAACAAATATTGAGACTTGTGGGGGACTTTGGCAGACTTACTATAATTATGTGATGAAGCTTAGTGCAAAGTCAGAACACTTTCAGTATTTGTCTGACTCTTGCAAATATGTCCTAGCCTTCAGTCACGGGCTGCAGAGGATTGTAGGAATCAACTACACAAGAAAAGTCTTGCAGTTCAACAAATGTTATGGAGATATATTTATTTTTAAAGGCAGTGGGAGGTAATTCTGTTCTTTTGCTTTTGTTTTGAGAGGAATTTTTTTTAAAAGGAGGTAAACAATAAGAAAATCCCAGGACAAAGAGACTGAAATACTGTATTCAATATAAAAGCACTGCCTTTTAAGAATTATCACTCTTTTTATTTCTGTGACAGTGCTTTGCTTTCTGTCTTCTCAATAAATGTATTTGAATTTTTGAAAGAAACCAAAGCTTCCTGAAAGCTTTCCCCCACTTCTGCCAGCCAATACCGTAATGTATTCAGAGAACTCCAACAGATTCATCAGACATAATGTTTGTTTCAGACATCCATATGTTGAAATATTTCAATGCTGCATAATCTAAATGCTGCACAATGGTCTTCGTGGTTTCATTCTCCCTAGCTCTAAGAGATTCAAATATGCAGTAGGAGTCCATATGAAAAGCAAAAGTAGATCACAAGGAATTCTCCTGATAAAGTCATTCTGTCATTCACACCACACACTATGATAATAAGGGGCTACAAACTGAAGTAAATAATAAATGCTCCTGTGATTTATAGATTTCGATTCTGACTTCTGAGAATCAGGTTTCTTAAGATTTTTTTCTCATTCAAAAATGTATTAAGAGAGGATTAGAATGGAGAAGATGGAGATACTGTAAACATTGCTGGAACATAGACAATAGACAGTCTAACAAAACAAGCTAACTGCTAATATGTAGATTTGCTTCACAATCACAGGCTACTGTCTTCAAGGAATATCAGACCTTGAAACCAATACCACCATTCTTCTTTGCTCACTTGTTAAATTTTAGAACAAGAACCTCTGTGCTTTCTCCCATGCTATCCCAAAGGAGCTCTCCATAAACATCTGCAAAGCCATTTCTTTCTTCTTAAAGCTATCCTTTGTCATGGTGACTACAAAAGCTCAGTAAATTAGATTGCTAGTGTGTTGAAACCACAGTCTATCCTGCTGACCGATATTGTCTCACTGTTTCTTTGTGTCCACCTGTTTTTTCTTGTCTTATGCTCAGATTTTAAGTTCTTTGGGGGTGGGAATCGTCTTTTTGTTCTGTGCTTTGCCAATCACTGCACAAGTGTGGTCCTTATCCATGGCCAGGGATCCTGGGTGCTAGGGTAGTGCAAAAATAAACAATAGTAAACAAAAGTACTTAAGCACTTTTCAGTCACAGAGCAGAGCATCTGCACAAGAATCAACTATTTAGTTCTCTTTGAATAGGTCTTTTAATATACAAAACATATACCCCCCTCTATCTAAAAGACCTATCTCTTAGGGTATGTCCACACACACTCCTTATTTCGAAACAACAGAGGTTGTTTCGAAATAAGGAATGGCATGGCCACACGACGCACGGCCATTTCGAAAGAAGCAAACCAGGGGAGGTGGCTGCAGGGTGCGGGGTGAGCCGCCTGGGCTGTGGCCACCTCCCCCGGGGCTGCAGGACCCCCGAGCTGGTGGCGGGTGAGCCGCGGGGCTCGCAACCACTGCCCCCGCTGAGCCCGGGGCCGGAGAGGCTGGTGGGACCCGGCTCCCCGTGGCTGCAGCCGCGCGCCGGAGCCGCTCCGCCAGCTTGGGGGGCAGCAGGGGCGTTAAAGCCCCTGGGGCGCAGTGCCCCGCTGCCCGCTCCTGGCGGGTGCCTGCAGGGGGCTGCGGGCACCCGCCAGGTGAGGCGCGGTGCCTGCAGCCC
>ML681982.1:33006027-33079248 GCA_007922195.1 Podocnemis expansa
TAGCAGGTCCACACTGTGGACCTGCTATTTCGCTCCCTTATTTCGAGGACACAGTTTTGTTATTTCGAAACAAGTTATTTCGAAATAACAGGTTCTTTCGAAATAAGTTATTTTGAAATAGCTTCTTTCGAAATAACAAAACTGTGTGTAGACATAGCCTTAGTTTCTTTCTAAGGTAGAAGATGCTGCTTATAAATGTGGCTTCTCAGGGACCCTATGCTTAGCTGCATCCACAAATGTCCTTGTGTGAGGCGTCTTGGCCTTGTGTGAACTCTTGCAAACTTTGTAGAAGCTCTAGTGAATCTGAGCACACACACATCCTGGAATATTTGAACCTACATCAAATAACAGAACTGGACTGTGCTGCTATCTCTATGGAGCCAAATCTAGCTTGTGTGCGGTGAAGAAAAGGAGGTTAAGTATGCTCTCTGTGGGAGATTAATGAAGATGAGTACTCTTCTGCTGACCGTTTCTCTTTGGATCTTGAAAGTAAAACCTCTCTCCTGACTCGTCAAGTAACTACTCAAGGGACAAGGGAGGGAAAGATGAAGATGGAGGCTTCAGTCTGCTGTTCCCGGCAGCGTTTTGATTTACTTCAGTGGTATCCTATTTTACTAATTTGTCAAAAAAAAACAAACAACCTACTATTGTTGGATAGAACTCTTTTGGTGATAGTGTAGGAGGTATCTAAGAATGTTAAATTGTTAAAAATATTCACTTTCTCTAACAAATGCTCACTGAAGAGAAGACTGTACCCAATAAACCTAGCTATTTTTCTGAACTGATCTCCACACAGTTCTTGAGGTCCATGGATTTCCCTATTCTGTTATTTTAAAAACAATCTTCAACAGCAAGTCCATAAAGCTAGGGCAAATTTCTTGACAGGATCTGAAGGCCAAGTCAACCTCTTTACAGACCTTATATAAATGGATAATGCTTAATGGCTTGTTCCTTTTGCTGACAAGAAGATTTTTGTTTTCTTATCTCCCTTGGAATCAAGGGAGGTCGAGGCTGGATATTAGAAAAAACTTTTTTACTAGGCAAGTGGTGAAGCATTGGAATGAGCTGCCTAGGGAGGTGGTGGAATCTCCATCTTTGGAGGTGTTTAAGGCCCAGCTGGACAAAACCATGACTGGGATGGTTTAGTGGGAGTGGTCCTGCCTCTAGCAAGGGGTTGGACTAGATGACCTCATGAGGTCCCTTCCAACCCTATGATTCTATAACATGGGATACGGTGGGGAGGGAGTGAGGGGATGTTTTAGGCTAGAACAGTTAAGAACAGGAGTCGGCAACCTAAAAGATGAGATATTTTTAAAAATTCCTTCAATAACCAAGTGTTTTGAGAGCCACAATGGGTGTGGTCTCCTGGTGGGGGTTATGGGTAGCTGGGCCACAACACCTACGCCAGGGCCCCTGGCAAGGGGAGGGAAGGAGCCTAGAACCAGGAGCAGGCCACCCACAGGGTCTCCCAGTGGTGATGGAGGGAGCCTGGAGCCCAGACCCACAAGGGGACAGCTAAAGAGAGACAGGTTACAGACCCCTGAGTTAGGAGAAAGCTCTCAGCTTCTGAGGGAGGGTTTCATTTGATATCTAGAGTGGTGAGATCTAGGTTGGATTTTAGGAGAAGCTTTCTCACTAGGAGGGCAGTGAAGCACTGGAATCAGTTGCCTAGGGAGGTGGTAAAATCTCCATCTTTGGAAACTTTTAAGACTGGTTCGGTCAAACCCTGGCTGGGATGATTTAATGGGAGTGGTCCTGCTTTTAGCAGGAGGTTGGACTAGATGTCCTCATGAGGTCTCTTCCAGCTCTAATGTTCCATGATGCCTTCAGGGGTGTCAAACTCATTCAATGTGGGAGGCCACACTAGAAGGCAGAACACCTGTCGCAGTCCATGTGGCTGCACAGTTTTCCCAGTCCTTTCCCCCTCCATGTTCAAAGCAAGGAAGTGTCATTTTGCAGTCTTTTTACTGATCCTAACCACAAAAATCTGATCCTGATCCAGCTATGGGCTGTGAGTTTGACACCCCTGCAAGGCTTATAGGCAATCTGTGATGTTGGGGAAGCCCCTTTGATTTACTTACTGGGTGTTATGAAGTTGCTTGGAGATAAGTCTCTCCAGTGGATTCTGGAGTTCTGAGTGACCTTTGTCTCTCATTCCCCTTCACAAAGCAGTCTTATAAAGCCTTTCCACAAATTCTTGAAAGTGAGAAGAAGAATCTGCTCCTCAGTTCACTCCGTTAATGGAGAAGAAATGGTCTTCCTGAGGAGTGGGATGAGTGGTGAGGAATCCAAAGCAGCTGCTGATTCTTGGTATAAAAGAGTCTCCAAAACTCAAACAAAGTTTACTCCTTTTCTAAGAAGACATCCCTAAATTAAAAGCATAAAAACATGAAAGATGAAGTCAAACTGGAACAGGTGCAAAGAAGGGCTACAAGGATGATTCGTGGAATGAAAAATCTTCCCTATGAGAGATGACTTAAAGAGCTTGGTTTGTTTAGTCTTCTCAAAAGAATGCTGAGAGAAGATATGATTACTCTTTATAAATACATTAGAGGGATAAATAGAAGGGAGGCAGAGGAATTATTTGAATACAGTGCCAATGTGGACACAAGAACAAATGGATAAACTGTCCTTCAGAAAATTTAGGCTTGAAATTAGATGCAGATTTCTAACCATCAGATGAATAAAGTTCTGGAATAGTCTACCAAGGGAAGTGGTAGGGACAAAAACAGGTGCCTTCAAAACTGAGCTTGATAAGTTTATGGAGGGAAATGATATGACAGACAGTGTAGCTTGGCCATTGTCTGTCTTTTACTACTGGTGATTGGTATGATAATGACGTGGGAAGGGGCATTAGATGGAGTGGGTTCTGAGTTATTACAGAGAAGTTCTTCTTGACTGGCTGTTGTGGACTTGCCCTCATGCTCAGGGTTTAACTGATCACCATATTTGGGGTCAGGAAGGAATTTCCCCCAAGGGCAGATTGGCTTGGGCGCTGGGGGTTTTTTGCCTTCCTCTGTAGCATTGGGCATGGCTCACTTGCTGGTTGATTCTCTGTATTAAAGTCTTTAAATCATGGTTTGAGGACTTTAATAGCTCAGTTATGGGTTAGAGGTTCATTGTAGGAGACAGCTGGTGAGGTTTTTGTGGCCTGCACTGTGCAGGAGGTCAGACTAGATGATCATATTGGTCCCTTCTGACCTTAGAGTCTATGAGTCTATGTATAGAAAAATTAATGAGACTAAAAACATTATTTTACGTAATTAATTAGTATTTTACACTTATTAATTATTTAACTTCCTCCATAACAAGACCATATGCAGACAAACACATAACACAGTTAAAAGTGAATAATTAGACCTAAACCTGAACTGGGTATTTGCAGAACCAGTGGGTTACTTACCAGTAGCCGTCCTTCTTCAAGATGGGCTGCTCGGATTCATTCAGTAATAGGTGTGCTCATGCCACACACCATGATTGGTCGGAAACCTTTTTGCCATAGATTGTCAAAACAGGGCTGGCAGCCACTGCCCTTTGGCCACCCTGTGGCTATATATGTGGCCATTGCCCTGTCCCTCCTCAGTCCCTAAAAGTCGCCAGCTCCAAGTGGCAGGGATGGTGGGAGGGTTCTGAATGAGTCCAAGCAGCCCATCTTGAAGAAGGGCAGTTATTGCTGAGTAACCCACCATTCTTCTTCGAGAGCTGCTCGGATACATTCAAGTAATAGGAGACTGCTAGCCATACTGATGGATGGTGGGCGGAGTTGGGTTCTGTAACACCTTCAGCACTTAACCCCCAGGCAAAAGGAGGCCGGTAGCTAGTAAGGCCTGGCCTAGGAGAAAAATAATGGCCTACACCTCTCAGGTACTCCCTGTCTGCGATCAACAGGAGCAGCGGGCGGCCTAAAGTCACCTTATCATAGGAAAAAACAAAAGCACAACCACCGAATCAAGGATTGGTGAGGTGCCTTCAAGTAGGACACATCAGAGGCTGGTGGTAAGCATGTGTCAAGGAGCGCATACCAGGCCTACAGTATGCACCTTAGCTGGTGATGGGGAAGCTAATGTGGGCCTTGGAAGAAAAACTCGGCCTACTAGCAACTACATGGAGGCAGAAATGGAAGGGGGAGTTGGAGAAGGAGAAAAAAAAAACGTTACTGGTCCAGCCAAGGAAGCGAACACAAGGGGATACGGAGAAAATAAATGACCATCTGGCAAACGTAATTCCTCGGTGGGCAACCCAGGGTGGCAATTGGATTCTAAAAGCATCCCTTCAGAGGCCCATGGTTAGATGTAGTCACCAACAGGTGAAAGGGCAGGGAAAACCTGAGGCCAAGAAAGGCCGAATGAGCCACAGGGTAAGAGGTTGAACTACCACCTTAGGGCAAGAGCAGGAAGAAGAGATTTAAGGGCTAAGCACAGAAGGAAAAATGACCCCTGCTCCATTGGATAGGGGCTGGGAGTATGGATATGGGCATTGTGTTAGGGTGCACCCTCCTTGCCCCCTAGGGATGCAGCAACTAGGGGGAGGGAATGGATGAGGGCAACAGTTGACCAAGGCCATAAAATTCCCTTTGGGCATAGGGCACATAGCTCTCCCAGAAACATGTGGTGGAGAGTGAGTTGAGAATATGAGTGAACCTTTGCCTCTGGATAGAAAGCCCCTTGAAGGGAGTGGTAAAGTACAGTGGGAGACTGGTTATGCCCTCCGTTAGATAACCCAGAGCAAAAAGAAGGGCACCCGAGGATGACCCTGACACTGAGGGTACATTAGAGAGGGGAGATGTCACGCATGAGGAAGAGGGGAAAGAGGGGAAAACAGGACAGGGCCTATTAACTGCCCCTGCCAGAACTGGACAGAACCTGGGTAAAGGAAATCTGGATTGGGATACAGGCAGTAGGGAAAAATGGACCACCAACTGTAGTATCACGTGGCCGGAGTAAAAGAATTGCCATCAATGAGCAGCTTTACCAGCGACCCTTGTGGAACCAGTGTGTGAAGAAAGTGACTCTGGGTATAAGACCAATGAGCCCTCTGAACTGCTTGGTGGGTTAAGAGTGAATTGGGAGAGGGCCCACATTGTAGTCAGGTGGGAATTCATTCCAACCCTAGCAAAAGAAGGCCGCATAAGGGACTAGCCAGGTTAAACTACTGTCGACTCAACAGACTCGCAAGTGTCCTTGATTCTGCTCCCTTAGTGGTCAGGTCAGGGGTAGCTCGTGAGTGCTTTCCCATTCCCCTAGGCAGGGCCCTTGTTGTAGGCTCTCGTGCCACTTCCTCTAATACACAGTGTCCTTATGGAGATGAACAGGATGGGGCCAATGATCTTGGTGCTTCCAGACTATCCCAAACCACATTGGTACTACAATTCTGCAGGACTTCTCCTGTACCTGGTGGTTTGGGGATTACATAATTAGTCGAGCAAGGGAGGATTCTCTCCAAGAGGAGACATCAAGGTTTCCTCTTCTAGTGGAGGGAGGTAAGGAAAAACAAGTAGTTCCGCTAGGGTAAGGAGTCCTTAGAGTGTGTTAGCTTGGAGGACTGGGAACAGCCTGATCAGGGAAGGGAAGGTATAACTGCATCAGAGGGTTCTCAACTTCAGAGGCCTTTACGCAGGAGTGCAGAGAAGGGCATGTGCACCCAGGGAATTACCAGCTAGGGTGAACATGAGCTACAGGCTCTGCAGTTGATAGGAAAGGGGTCCCAGGGCCGCAGATTTGAATCCCAAGGGGGGGCGTAACCAACTTGGCAGAGTCTTGCGAACCTGAGGCGAAAAACCCCAGTGACCTGGGGGAGGAGGGGAAAAAAAGGCACGGAGGCCACCCCTTCAGTAGGCCTATTAGAAGGGATTATCTATTCTATTAAATATATATATAATTTTTTTTTTTTTTTAGAAAGGTGGGAGTCACCAGAGGCACGAACAATGTTGGTGCCCAGTGTCTGAGACTTGTGAACCGCATATGGAAAGTAATCTTTCCAAGGGGAAAGAAGACGCCAGCCTTTGAGGAATTACAACGCAGGGAGCCTTCAGGCACCCCGCCTAACCTTAACAGGGAACACCCTCTAAGGAAAAGAAGATTTTTAAAATTTTTATTTATTTATTTATCTGGAGGAGCGTACTAGAGGCCATCGGAAGATGGGTTCCAGTTGGTCATTTGAGGCATGTGGAAGTGCAGGGTGTTCGGTCCTATAACCCTTCATGCGTACAACCCATCGAGTTGCCTAGCAACAGCATGTTCTGCTATGGAGTGGGGAGGGGGGGGCAGGTGAGAGAAGAGCTCCTCCAACCATGAGCCTAGCAGTCCCTAATTTCGAGGGTAGCTTCTTCCGAGGTAAAAAAGAGGGCTACCCAGGTGATAACCCTTACGGGGCCTCAAAGGTAAACAAGATATGGCACTGGCTGGAGTGAAAGCAGGGGGGGACGTGCAGAGGCAGAACCCTTAGGAGCTTCTGACGAAACCACTGGGTGGTAATTGTGGGAAGACAGCAGTAGCCAGGCTCAGGATTTTGTCTTGGGGTCACCCTCCCACTCAGGGCAGGTATGCTTTTCTCCTGGTACTCGAAGTAGACCAGGTAGTCGAAACCGGGAACCCAGGTTTGATGTTAGGCCTGTTGGCCCACCAACTGAGGGAATGGGAGGTTCTGCAAAGTTCAAATTGTACTCGTGACCTTAAGAAGGGTGGAAGGTACCCAGTGGAGCAGACCAGACAGGCATAGAGTAAGCGTTGACTGCCCCTTACAGGGTAGGTGGGCAGCTAATAGGCCAGGAAGGCAACATGCCCAAGTATTTTATGTCCCCCTCGGGGTCCTGGGCACTATGGAGCATGGCATCCATTTCAACTGGGAACAAGGGTCCACCTTCAAAGGGGAGGTAAAAAATGACCTGCTGGGAGAAGGGGGGGCACCCTTGCCTCTCAGAGCCCAGCTGCCTGCTTCAGGGCTATAGCTGAGGCCATGCTGTGGGTCGCTGTGGGTTGCTGTGTCTGTGGCGTCACAGGCCGATGGCAACAGGTCCTGGGACACTATCCTGCCCTCTTCAAGAAAGGCATCATAGTCCACCCTATTCTCCTGTGGGAGTAAACATCTGAACTTGTTCATGGACTCCCACACATCCATGACATATCTGGCTACCAAGGCCTGATTATTGGCTACCTGCAGCTCGAAGGTGGAGGAGCAATAAGCCTTCCACCCAAGGAGATCCATCCCCTTGCATCCCTTGACGTCAGGAGAGGGTCGCAAGAATCCTGCCCTGGGCCTAGCACTGCTTCCACCAGCCCTTGAGACGGTGCCAGGTGGTGGGTGAGGAAGGAAAAGTCCCCTGCAGGGGCCTGGCATTTATGGCCTGCCGTAGCTGATACGGGGGCAATGGACCCAAGGGTTTTCCAACGCAACATGGCAAGGTCCCATACACTAGGGTGTAGGGGAACTGTTATGGGCTCAGGTGAAGTGAACGCTGGGCAGAACAAAGTGTCACTAGGCCCCATGGAAGAATGAGCCTCCAACCCCACATGAGTGCAGACACGGCGAAGGAGGTCAAAGTGTGCCATGAGGTCCCCAGTGTACGAATGGGGCATGGGGTTCAGGGTTCTGTCCTCATGGCTCAGGGACTGAAGGCTCACGGGGCCATGTTTGCAGTGCTGGAGAAGGCAGGGTAACACAGCACCAAGGGGAGGACTCAGCAGTACCGTGGCCTTCTTGTATGGCAGGCTCTGGTACTGGGGAACTCGGCACTGCTTTTGGGGCTACCAGGCTCCTGAAGCGAAGGCCAGTTTACCCCTTTTCTTAGGGGCACCAGGGTGGGAGGCATTGGCAGGAGGAGGAGTGCATTCACTGCCTCAAAGGCCTCCAGAGTGGTAGGGACTGGCATCGGCTCCTGCTGGTCCAGAGGTGACCCCTGGGTGGGGGACATAGAGCTGCACCGATGCTTTGTCTTCTTTCACTTTCAAGGAAAGCAGCGCTGGGAAGGCTCGGGTGCTGAGCCAGCATGTGGTGCTGAGGGAAGCCCCGAAGTTTCAGGGGTAGGCTGCCACACATGCTCCGAGGCTCGATTAGAGTATCGCTTTTTGGTTGAATGATGTCCATGAAAAGATTCTCTCAGTCGAGTAAGTGGCTCATAAAAGACGCAAGGACAGGCTGCTTGTGTGATTGCAAGGAGCGAGCTGTTCTGATACTATCGCTGAGCACAGAACATGGAACTGAGGAGGGATGGGGCGGTGGTCACATACATAGCCATGGGGTGGCCAGGGGGTGGTGGCCATCAGCCCTGTTTTGACAGACTAGGGCAAAAAGGTTTCCAACCAATCATGCGCTGCAGCACGGATGCACCTATTACTGAATGTATCCGAGCAGTGCTTGAAGAAGCAGCTTTCCTTATTCAGGCTGTAGGGGGTATTAAGCAGAGAAATATGTTGTAACTAACCTTCAAGAAACATTCTTGTTTATCTTTGTGTTACTCACTTTCTCTTCCAAATTTACTTGTGATGCCCCAGAATTTATCACTGGTTGTCATGGCTACCAAGGAGGCAGATTTTCAAAGTTAGGTGCATGCCAACATCCATCTGATGGAAAGACAGACTCTGTCTTAAATCTATATTTCTTTTTTACCAGGAGTTAATGAGGAAGCCGCTTAGGCATCGCAGGGCACATGAACATTAAAAATATCACAATAAAAAAAACCCAAACAAACAAATAAAGAGTAGGCAGAGTAAAAGGGCAAAGGAGATACAAAAGTGCAATTTTAATCACTAAAACAACCCAAAAGAATTAAAAACAATCCTTTCAGTAAAATGAAATGTAGGTCACAAAATATACCTCTGGATGGTATTTTCAAAGGAAATCTGTTCTTTAAAACATCTAACTTTGGTACAGGATACAGCAGTTTTATTATATGGGCAAAATGACACAGTAAAACACTATGTGAACTATAAAACAGAACAACTGCAGAGTCTTAAGAAGCAAAATCAGCAAACTGAAGCATCTCAGCTCTTTGTTTGGGTATGAAAGCAATCTTCACTCAAACAATATTAAATACAGAAGCGAGTACCAGTATTTCACCATATCTCTAACATCTATATGGCTTGTTTTGTTTCACAGATTAAATTATCTATAACAAAGAAACCAGTTATTTGGGGGTTTATAGTTAAGGTAGTTACATGAAACGTAGAGGCAAACAGTTAGACAGTTAAACTGGGAGAGAAGATATGATTAATTAACATGACTGGACAGAAAATTTCTTTATGCACAGTAAAGGGCAACCCTGCTTTAATTGTAGCTGTGTCTTTCAGACACTAACTCATCATGTTTGGTACATGAAAAATCTTTTCTTAAATCTTCATATCAAAATTCTTCAGACAGTACTTGATGAATGATACTGGAGGACAATTTATTTAGAAATATCTTGTTTCTGGTTAAACTATTAAATAGTAAATATGGGAGAGGAAACAAAAAACAATCTGAAGTGAGAACCAGGACTTAAGAAGACTATTTCTTAGAACAACAAATAATGAGTCATCATAACAGAGAAAGAATTAGTCATTCTTTGCAGTGCTGCATGAGCTGTATCAGAAGGCATGCAGCATATGGACTAGACTCTAAATCAGGACTTAAATGGTTGTTCACTGATTTGAACAAGGGGCCAAGGAACAGTCAATCAAAGACAGAAACCTCACTGCATTATAGCATAGTGTATACCAGAGCATCAACTCATCAACAGAATAGAAACTGAATTCAGGCTGAGAAACTAAGAGAGGCATTTATTTTCACAGAACCCAATCAAGACATCTTTACTCAGCCAAAGTTAACATGGACTGTAGGGAAAGATTTTGCCTGAAAAGGATGACAGAATTTGACCCATAACATTTCAAGCTGGATTATTGAAGATTCTCTGTTGAAGGGCAGCAACTTTCTATAGTGTGGAATCTACACTATACCGGATAGATGCCACCTGTTTGGGATTACATCAGGGACTTATGAGTAAGGCAAGCAAGATATGGCCCAAATTACTTAGTTTCAGAAAGTGACAATGTACTAAGTTTGTTTCCTTAAAACAAAAATGATGATTATTTATAACAACAGTACATTAAAACTATAGCTGGAGAAATTCTGCTTTAAATTTAAAAGAAGGCTTCAGAAGGAGAAAGAGGAGAAGTAATTCATGACTGTTAGTTAAGGAAACAGGTTTATCCAGTTTTGGAATGCACATTTCACCCCCCACTACAGCTGGGTTCCTTAAGCTCTGTAAAGAAACATCATAAAAACCAAAAGTTATGGGCACACGGTGTACAGAAAATTATCATTGAAAACAGTGTACAGCAGCCTGAAAACTTTTCACCAGAGGAAAACTAATTATCAAAGCATCCTTGAAAGAAATATGTAGATAACTTTTGCCTTACTACACTTTCATAACATCTGAAATGCGTAGATTATTTCTCTTCATCACTTTTCTTGCTGATGTGCAAGCGGTTTCTATTTGCTTCCACTAGAACAAATAACACTGTCAATAGACAAAATTGCTGCTGACTCAGTCTAGCCATAAGTGCTCTTTCCAAATTATTTTTGTATTTATTTTGTGCTCAGGTTTATGCTGTACACTGTCTGTTCCAAAACATTTAAAATGTTAAAAGAGTCAAGCTAGTCACAAGAACATTTTATCTGCATAAAGAAGCGAGACCTAGAAAAATGGCCAAGTAGGAGAAAGGTCAGGCATTTAAATAAACAGTCCAGTTAAATGATGTCTGGCCTTGCCAGTTCAAAGCCCCCCACAATGGAGTTTAAGAATCTGAGGAAGAGCAAATTAGCTCTAGTTGGGTCTTGTTTAACTTGACCATTTACACAACTAACTTTCTCCAACACTGCTCTTTTTAAAGCCACCACACTTTATTTTTAATGCCTGAAATGTTTCATCTGCCAGCTTGCCTTTTTCAACTTGTGATTTAAAAAAAAAATTGTTTATTTGAGTTAATCTGTAATCACCATGATAAAGAGGAGTTTGCAGAGTTCAAACAAACTGTGTTTCCCTAGTTCACATCAAGAGCTATGCACAAAGAAAAGCCCTTGCGAATCAGACTTCCCTTTGGCCTAAATTTATTAAAGAATTCAGATATGAACTACCTTTACAAAACATATGATTGGCCAGACCTGGGGTAAATCTTCATTGACTGGGGTAACTTCATTGATTTCAATGTACTTAAACTGATTACAATTCTGAGGATCTGTCCTAATAAGGCATGAAAATATGTAAATAAGGTTTTGATACGGACATTTGTCCGTCCTCTATTTTGCATTTCAATAAACAAAGTAGGATGTAATAAAGAAAGAAGACAACAATAATTTTCTTTCATTTTAATTATACATGTCTCTATAATGGGGCACTTATTAACAATTTCTTTTACTCTGTGATATTAAAATGAGTAGATGTCCATACAAAAGGTTCAACTGCTTGCTACCGTCAGGATTATTTTCCAGATTCAGCATCAAATTCAGTCTTGTATAGTCACTCTCAAAGAGAGAAGGAAACTGACTGTATTAAAAACAGGTGTCCAATGAAAAATATATTTCTTTTTCACCAAAACAAACTTTTCTGGAAACATTTTATGAAAATCTGTAGCGTATTTGAGTTAGTCTTGCACTT
This sequence comes from Podocnemis expansa, assembly GCA_007922195.1. Taxonomy (NCBI): domain Eukaryota; kingdom Metazoa; phylum Chordata; order Testudines; family Podocnemididae; genus Podocnemis; species Podocnemis expansa. Next base: position 33,017,657 of record ML681982.1, read on the forward strand.
TCACTGATGAACATTACATTCACTAAGGTCCTAGTTCAGTAAGGTATATACCTGCCTAACTACAATTATGTGAGTAGTCTCACAGAAGTCAAAATAGTCATAAGAAGACTACTCACTTGCTAATGTACCCTGTTGACCCAGGGTGTAAAATTCCAACCAAAAGAAATTAGAAATGTATATTTAAAAAAATGAAGATGATCCCTGCTATTTTTGGTTTTCTGTGATTTGTATTCAACATGCAGATATGGAAGGATGTTGTTTTCTTTTTCAAAACCATGACTAGATTTTGTTGATTGTTGAAAATTAGCTTCATGAATATTTCAACAAGGAAAAGCCATTTCATCAAATATACATTCACTTCACAGACCCAATACACTAAGACTTAAAATAACTTCTGTTTACAAGACTGTATTACATGGAAAAATCACAGTTTGCTTGGCTCAAAGCAAAATATTACTTGTTCTAGTCATTACATTCAAATCCTAGGCACACCTTTGGAGAAAAATCAAAGTTGTAAACAATGAAAATGACATTTTTCCTCCTGTAAAAAAGTTTTGAGTTTCAAATAAATTCTTTGGCCAAAGTTTTCCAAAATGGATGCCTAATGTTAGCTCTAAATTCTTTTTAGCACCTAAATAAGTGGTCTGATTTTCAGAAGTAATGAAGATTCTGTATTTCCCTATGACTTGAATGAAAACTTAATTCTGAAAGTAAAATAACTTATTCAGATGCTTAAAAATGGGTTTAGAAACCTAACTTTTATGCAACTGTTTTGAAAAGTTTGACCTCAAGTTGTTTTATTGATGTATAACTGAATCTGATAAAAATACAGTGCTTCCTTTCTGCAGAAAACTTTAAGAGAGATTTACTACTTTCTTCAAAACAGACATTTTTCCATGTCAACAATGTAAGTGACATTATGCTCAGGGACATAATCTGAAAAATAAGCGTCTAATTACATCTACAAAATACATGCGTGCCGTGCAAAAAGATATCTGTATGTGCAACATGGACCTGGGTGTCAACATCCACTTTGGATCTCCAGTTGCATATTTTGCATATGCAATTACATGTTTGTGAATCTGCATGCCTCTTTTATGGACACACCTATGGTGATTATATTTGAAAATCCACCCAGAATACCTGGATACAGTAACTCAAACACTACTCTTCTCATATATAGCCCTGAATATATTAATACATGAACTATTAGTTTACTAACATGGTTCTTGCCATTGCATTCATCTGATGAAGTGGAACTGTGCCCACAAAAGCTCATGTGATAAATAAATTTTAAAAGTGCCACAGAACTAGTTCATTTTGCTCAAATAAAATATCACCACTACCCCTCTGGAACTTTACTAACATGTGTAACCAAAATAGGGCCATTAGGATTTCTCTTAAGATAGTACCTGCCAAAACTGGAGGGGGGGGGGGGGTTAGGGCACCAGAATAAACAGAGCTGATGTCTAGCTCTTAAATGTCTATAATACAAGCTTTCTTTGTAGAAACAAAACTCTGAGATGTTGACAACCAGAAAAAATTGGTTGTCAAGGCCAAAAGGGTGATCAGTGATCACAAACATTCCTATCTGGCCAACTGGCTAGTGAACCATTTACTGAAGTTCGCCACTATCTGCATATTTACTTGCTGAATACAAGGTGATGAAAAACTTGTGACACATTTGATCTCACATTTCAAACCAAGGGTGTGTTCAGTTCAGATTTCAAACACAAACTACACTGTCATATAGTTAGTGGCATTTTAAAGGATCTCTTCATAAAGTGGTCATTCATCATCAGCAGTACATGCTTTGCCAGGCATCTTAAAGAAGCTAGGCATTAATATTGGGCCATCTATATTGCAGAGGCAACATTTATAGCTGAGTTCCAACAACAAAGGCTCAAGAATCACAGCCTTAATATTAGCAATAACTCTCCAAAAGAAAAATCTCATTCTTACACATTTATATTTATTTTTTGCTTTTGTTAACATCCTAGCTTCTTTGGATAATAATGGTCATATTTATTAATGCCTAGAAATCTATCACTTCAGTTTTTTTATTTTGTTTGATTTAAAAAACTAAGAAATGTTGGTCCTGATCAGTATTTGTATGAGGGATGCACAAATAATACCCAGCTGCTGCATAGAACCTCTTTGGTCTGTCTTGCAGATCTACAGGATGTCGCAGCTAGAAATAGGTTAGAGACCAAAATCAAGGCTCAAATTATTTTTTTTTTTTGAATTTATGACTGCCATAATCATGTGTGGTTTTCCATTCAATATGGTTGCCACCAAAAATGAAACAAAATCAAACAAAACCCCAACACCTAAGCAAAGCTGTTCTTATAAGATTTCAACCATTTTGGCTGCACGTTTCTTAAGAATAGATTTTTCTCTTTGACTTCTGTCTTTATTTAAATTGACACTGGAAAACAGCTGTCCATTGGACACACAACCAAAACACTAGGGGAAGGTGCAATTCCAGGAGTTTATATTGAATCTACCCCCGCTCTACTATTTGAATAAGTTTGGCTTCCAGGTTCTACTTTGGGCTCAACTGTAATTTAAAATGGAAAAAAATCTTACATGTGGTGAGACATATAATGCCACCCAAGTGATATGCCCAATTTAAAAATCAAATCTAAGAAAAACAATAAAAGCTGCACTTTCATGATATAGTTGACGTTTGATACCACACACATTTATGTGCTCTGCTGGATCAGGGCTGTAAACAGGCTTAAATGAGCAACTGTTTATATGACAGAACTTTATATTTCTGAGATTTGCAAAACTCTAGCAAAAAGCTATTTTGATCTGTGACTAAATCATTTTTTTCACACTCATTTCTTTATTGAATTCAAACTTGGTCTTGGGGAATCATTGCAATTCTTAGTGCATAATTTGCATAGCAAAAGAAACATCCTCTCATCCCCAAATGTATTTCACAGCTGGGACACAAGCCTTGGTAATAAGACTATGCATGGTTTTATCTGGATTTAACAGTCAAACATACAAAGATCCAAGCAGTGTCACAGCAAGAGGGAAAGTACACACAATCTGTGCTGCCAATCTACAACAGAGTCCCAGGTAGACACATGCTTCCTGAAAAGATCAGACTGTTGCACTTTGTGTCAGCAGAGACTTGCAGTTAATCTGAGTGTCAAGTTTTTTTCAGACAGAAAGAAGGTAATTATGTGCCAAAATGGTGCTGATTTGAGATACCATTGACTAGTTTGTGCCATACAGTTCCATAATGAAAATCAGTTTCCTTCATAGCACGCTCAAAATGTTATCAATCAAAACCAAGTTGCCTCTGGATGAGGCACCCTTTGAAATAATATGCTATCAGGATAAATAAGGACACTTCTATTTCTCAGCATCAATGGAAAAGTGCTCTAAGCTTTTGGCTGTCTGTTTATGAATTTTAATGGAACTTGGATTTCTCTCAGAAGGAGGCAGTGTTAGTTTTCCAAGTGATGCAGACAAGTCAGTACAATATTAGAAAATAATAGAAAACCACGAGATAATTTAGTAAAATACTTTGATGAAACCGCTGGGAGTGTGGAGTAGGGGAGAAAAAAACTTGCTTATATAAAATTACTTCTGCTATTTCCCCTGCTAACCACAAAACTAACAACTATAAACCTCAGTTTCTAATATAATTTGCACCTTTTGTTGTTGAATAGTTTATCGCAGAATGAATAGTAACAATAGAGAATGACTGTTATATTTCAGCCTGAAACATAGAATGATTCAACTCTTCTCAGATATCAAACAATTACCCGGCAGTGTCAAGTTAATTTTGGTTTTAGAACCTGTTCATTTACTTGGATTATTTAACAAGGGCTTTTACATTCAAAGTATTTACCTTTAACATACTGTAATCCATTTGAAATGCTCTACAGATTCTAACTCTCCACCTTATTTTTTAAGTTACCTCCCTCCCCCGTCTTTCTGTTTCTCTCTCTCTCATATACACATGCATATAAAATGTATAGTCGTGTTAGTCTAGTTCAGCAAAACAAACAAGGATTCTGGTGGGAAGTGGGATTTTCTCCCATGAAAGCTCATGCAATGAATAAATTTGTTAGTCTTTAAAAGTGCCACCAGACTCCTTGTTTGTTTTATATAAAATATATGTGGCTTTTGTGTGTGTGTGCACATATAAGTATGAGGAGACCACCTGGTGGTGGGGGTTAGGGCGTGACAGGTTCTGTCATAGAGCCGTGCCCTTGATAGCCTGATCTCTGAGTGGTGGGGAATCCCTGCAGCATCTCTTGTGCCCAGCACAATGGCAGAGGGCTAGGAGGATGAGAGGCAGTCAGAAGGGAGCAGTTCCTCTGAGGAGGGCCTGGCTGGTGCTGAGGACCTTGGCCCCTCAGCTCCCCCCTGCTCGGTACGCCACTGCTCCTAATCCTTTTCCCTCCATGAAGGGAAAAGAGGATGCATGGCTTTTTTAATATGGAAAAACATATGAAGAAAACTATTATGTATTTAAGACTCAGCTGCACCTAATCTTATGATCACAGACACTAGAATATATTCATTGTAATTTTATGGATATTGCATGGTGCTGCTAGGACAGAGTTAAAATATTAGTGAGTTCCAGTTGTAAGCTTCCATACTTTAATATGTTTGGCCTTCTTTTACATTTATCTTTAACTCTGAATTTCTTGCCTTTGTAATGTTTCATTTGGGCATAACTGCAACACCATATCATTCTTTTACCCCACTTATTACTATTTAGTTGTAGGAATGCCTAGGAGGGTCATAGATCAGGACTCTTATGTTTGGCGTGATACAAAAAGAGTCCCTGCCCCAAAAAGCTTACAATCTAAGTATAAGAACATATGACTCCCTTTTAAACTGTACCTTAATGTAGTTTATTTTCTTGTAATACATATTGTGTGTGGCCAAAAGAATATATTTGCTTATCAAATGCAAAAAATAATAATAAACTTTAAATGAAGAACAGAAAGGTCACCATATATTGAAACCTGGCTACTGAAAATCAGTGACCTAAAGCCACCTGGAAAGGCTGCAAATTCATAAAGAGGAGAATTAGAAGAATTTCATTTTATATGAGACCCATTTTGCTCAGAAATTCCAATCCTTTGGAGGAAAAGAATTGCTTCAGAATGCAGTAAAGACTCTAAATCCAGATAAGCATGTCCTGGGACTTTAACAAGGGTTATAAAGTTAATTGTCTTTATTAAAGACCATGTCATACATCTGAGGGCACTCAGCCCAGGGAGAACTATCAAAACATTTATTAAGCAAGTAAATTCAGCATCTGAGTACTGAGTTAGCTAATTGATGCTTTGTTAACCAAGCAGTTACATTTATTACCCAGCATTAAATCAACACATTTCATGTTCAAAACTCTTGGCAGACATTAATTCATTAAACTTTTCAATGAAATACTGTGCATATGTTACCAATGGAGAAATTGAGGTGAGAAGTTAAGTGACATATGAGAGAGAGAAAGAGAGAGAGACACTTCTGGCACAGCTAGATTAAAATGCAGGATTTACTGGTTCCTGAATCATACCAGTAGAACATGCTTCTCTTCATTACATACTAAATAAGCAGAAAAGAATTTTACCATTAAAAGTATTTGAAAATCAAAAGTACTAGCAAACTTCAAGACCATCACATGGGAATGACTTTCAAGACAGGAACAAGGATAACAATAAAACCATATACTATTTCTTGAGATGGAAGTTGTGAACTATCAAAGAGAACCCTGCATCAGCACATTTTAGAATATAAGCATACAGGGAATAACGAGATCATCAAAAATAGGATGAGCTCAGTCCATGACGTACAATCCTGTAATTGATATGCCGCTAAACAGATGCCACCACAGAGCTTTCAACACAGGGCACATATGTTTGAAAGATATAATGGGAGTAAGCAACCTGGTCCCTGCATATTGACACATGCTTTTGGAGCTTCTCTGTCATACAGGATTTCAAATAGCTACCAAGGAGAAGCCACGTTTTATAATCAGTTGGCAGCAGAGCAATTTTGTTATTGTTATTCAAGACATTAATTTATGTATTGGGCATGAATTAATACAGCCTTGTCCAACCTGCGGCCCACATGCCAAGCTCCTGCCTGACAAGGGCTTTCATCTGGTCCACAGAGCACTGCTGCAGGAGCCTGGGAGCTGGGGCCAGTTGGGGGCTCTTAAATCGCCTGCCCTGCACACAGCCACATGGGGGAGTGGCCTGACCAGAGAGCTGCATTCAGGGGCTAGATTTAGCCTGTTTCAGGCACGATGGGGGCCAAAGAAGGGATTGGAGAGCCTGTGCAGTGCCAGGGAATGAAAGAGGAGCCTGTGCGGGTTAAGGGAAGGAGAGGACCTGTCTCACGGGGAAAGGCAGGGAAGGGAGGGGGAGTGAGAGAGAAGCCCACGCAGGAAAGGGAAGGATCGGAGCAGAACTTATGTGTGGACAGAGAAGGTAGGGGGGCAGGAAAGGGGAGGAGGGGAGCAGAGTTGAGGGGGAAAGGAGTCAGTCAGTCCACACAGCAGCATGGCAAAGCAGGGGCTAGGGAAGCGGTTGGAGAGCTGATGGGGCTGGGGAAGGGGAGCCTGAAAGGAAGGGGCCAGAGAGCCCACAGACCAGGGGCCAGGGAAGGGGTTGGGGAGCCAACAGAGCTGGGGAAGGAGAGGTGGTCAGGGAGTCCACACAGCATGAGACCAGGAAAGGGGTCTAGTAGCCAAGAGGGATGGGAAGCCCATGCTGCACTGGTTGGGGAACGGGCTGAAGAGCCTGAGTGGTATAGGGCAGGAGGAAGGGATCAGGGACCTAGCAAGGGGTGTGATGGGGAAGGGAATTTAGTGGGGGGGTCCCACCACCTAACCACACAGCTTCCTTCCCACCCTGGCCTACTCCTCTCTTCCCCCCCACCCCTTCCTTTGCCCTGCAACCTCCCCACCCTCCTTATCACCCCTGGCCTGCTCCCCACTCTCCCCATGCTTTCCCCGGCCACCCCACGTGGCCACCCTTGTCCTCCCCTGCCCCTGCAATGTTTCCTTGCCACCCCACCCCTCTCTACCATCCCTCCCCTGCTTCCCTGCCCTGTCATGCTTCCCCTTGGAACCCTACCCTATCCTCCCTTGCCATCCTGCCCCCTGCCCCTGCTCCCCATGCTTCTTGCACTTTCTCCTGCCACCCAATCACCCCCACCCTCCCTTGCCTCACCATGCTTTCCTGCCGTCTTTACAAACTGACACAGCCTAAATAAAATAAAATAAAATAAAGGTGAGCCTTTTTCACGTTTTCACAACATGTGGTTCAATTAACAAGCAAAAAGTTGTGGCATACAGTTGTGAAAGTGACATTTATATAAAGGCTGCTGTAGGAAAGATGGATATTATTTGAGAATTTTATTTAGGTATGAAATTCAAGTTTCTCCTTTTACAGAACCAAAATGTGTTTGTAAAGCAGTGTTTATTTTTTGACTATTTAAACTTGATTAATAGGAAGATCAATTTCTACTATCCTTATCTATCCAAAATTTGCTCACCAGCCCTCCAAGTGAGAAAAGATTTACAATGTGGTCCCTCACCCCAAAAGGTTAACATAGTAGTATTACTGTTATGTATTGGCAAGATCCACTTACCAAGTAATCCCTCACCTCTCCTTAATCTCTGTATTAAATGATGGAGAATACTAGTGATTGATATTTTCAGATCATTGTAAAATTAATCAGTCTTGACAACATCCCCTGCAATACTGGATGGCAGTATTACTGACTACATCTCATTTTTCAGATGCAGAAACCAGGAACATGTTTAGTCTTATTCTCAACTTTTATTTGTTAAGCTCTGTAAATTTCACCTATGCTTTAGGACAGAGAGGAATCTTGCATTAAGTAATGTTAGCTCTTTCCTTGTTGTTAAGTGGCTCATAATCTAGAGCAGTGGTTCTCAATCTTTTGCAGATCACAACACATTTGGTGACATATCATGACCCTACAGGACACACCAGCCCACCTGCCCACCCCACTTTGGGCCAAGTCCAGCCATCTCCCCAGCTCTCAGAAACACACCACTCGGTGGTGACACAGCCATGTGTCCCAACACATTGCTTAAGAACCACTGATCTAGAGTCTCCACCAGTTTTGGCCCATGTGATAGTTTCAAGATGTTCCACTGGGAGGAGGCCAGGCTGACCTCTATGATCCAGACTCTCAGCTACTGTAAATAAGCATAATTTGAGTTCAAAGGAGCTATGCAAATTATAATACCCAAAGAGCTGGTCATAATTTTCTATTTTCAGAGACTTTGGAAACATTGACTTTTCTTTCTCAGTAAATCAATATGGTCTACCTGCTAGAGCAGAGGTGCCCAAAGTTTTCATACACAGGGGCCAGGGGCCACAAAATTCCAAAACCAATTCTTTTCACTATACACACAGCTTTCATCACTCCCTTACCTCCTTCCCTAACCCTCCCAACCTGCGCCATCAGCTTTTGCTGCTCCCCAACCCCCCCACCCTGCGCTGCTGGCTTTTGCTGCTCCCCAACCCTCTCCCTAACCCCTCTACCCTGTGCCACTAGCTCTCCAACCCCCTTCCCAACCACCCCACCCTGATTCTGGCTACTCCAAGCCAACCCCCTGCCCCAGGCCCCCCGCTTACCTGGCCTCTCTGGAGGCCACGCTACTTGCTGGGGCTCTGTCCTGAGCATGCTCAGGGTGGGAGATTTCAAAACTCCCAGCCTGGGCTAGGGCTGCTCCCTGCCGCAGTGCTGAATTTTTTCTATTTCTGGTGCTCCAGCTTACTGACACGGTTAAAATTTTGTATTTGCATACTTTTTTCAAGAAACTCCTCGCAGGCCACAGAAAAGCCCTTTGCAGGATGCATACAGCCCAAGAGCCATGCTTTGGGCACCCCAGTGCTAGAGAAAAGTGTTAAAAGTGGCAACAGAAAAGCATTAGATAATGAATATAGCTATATTAGCTTTTTAAAAGATACATCTACAGTGTGTTTTAAAACCCACAGCAGGGAGTTCAGAACGCAGGCTCACTTCACAGCACTGAAGGCAGTCATGGAGATATTACTGTTCAGACTGAAGCTCAGCCTCTGAGTCACAACATCCACAGTGCAGTTTTTAGTGCTATAGTGTGAAACTCCACAAACCCAAGTCTCATACTTACTGCAGCAGATTTAAAAAAGTAGTGTAGACATCAGGGCCATAACTAAGGCAGGGCAACTGAGGCAAAGCCCCAGGCACCAAATTTTAGACGGTGCTGTGGAAGGCACCTGGCTGGGGAAGCCGGCTAGCGAGGAAGGTGCCCTACCAGGCTGGTGGGGAAAGGGCACTGCCAGGGGACCAGCCAGCGGGGAAGTAGGCTGGCAGGGTATGTACCCTGCCAGGGGACCCTACTGGCTGGCAGGGAAGGTGCCTCACCGGGGCACTTGGCTGGCAGGATTGTGGGGAAGCTGGCTGGCAGGCCAGCGGGGAAAGTGCCCCACCAGGGGACCCTGCTGGCCAGTAGGGAAGGCAGCCTACCAGGGGACCCTGCCAGTGGGGTAGGCGCCCCATTGGGAAGCCAGCTGGCAGGGAGACTCCCAGCAGCATCAGAGGGCTGACTGAGTCCCAGGCAGGCAGAAGGGCACATTTGGGGCTGTTTGCTTCGGACGCCAACTCTTCTAGCTCTGGCCCTGGTAGACATGTAATTTGTGACCAGGAATGTGCATAAGTTTTACTGCTTATGATTTTTGTTTTTATTAAACCAGTGCTCTCCTTTCTCTTTAAAGATTCTTTGTTCCACAATTATATACAAGAGTTTTCCAATAAAAAGCTAGCTCCTGTACCCATAGAAATGAAAAATAAAATTTCCGTTGACTTTCATTAGAGCAGAATGTGAGAACTTCTCCTCTTTGGCTGCAACACTGTACTTATAAGGTCTGACTCTGCTGCTACTGAGTTTTATCATCTGCACTGGGCCCACAATACAAAATGGAAAACAGACAGACAATGCACTTCACCGATCTCTGAATCAGTTATTCAAATTGCAAGACTGACTTTACAGTAGAGGCCCCAACCTATTTCAGGGATACCTATGCACCAACTAAATGAAACTGAAAAAATACAGTAAAACCAGTGAGAGGTCTGTGGCACCTTGAAGGAGGACACATTTCTTTGGGCATGAGCTTTCGTGGGCTCCAAACCACTTCATCAGAGGCATCGTTGGAACCCACTAAAGATTATGCCCAAAGAAATCTGTCTGTCTTTAAGGTGCCACAGGCCTCCCATTGTTTTTGTTTTACATAGACTAACATGGTTATCTTTCAGGAAAAATACAATTTCCTTTTCACAAGATTTGTATTTTGGATTCTGAAAAGCAGAACTTCTCTAGGGAATATTTGGCCAACATTTCTGCTTTTTTTCTGAATTCCAGATGGAAAAGGCCCAGCTAGAAAGACAAATGTGCAGGCCCTCCCTTTCCATATCTGAAATACCCAATAGCACCTGCGGAAACACTGATCACAGAAGTTAGAGATGGAAAAGGCCCTACTAGTTGTTCTTGTCTAGCCTGAAGATGGCAGTGCAGGATTACTCCCCCAAGCATATTCACCAGTTTTAAATGTTAGGAAGCGACAAATTTGTCAGGAGCATATATAATGAAATCTGGGAAAATCCTCCACTGACTGCTTTCTCTGATATTTGAAAAAATGCCAAGAGATGAAAGGATTTACTTACATAGAGATTATAATCTCTACTGAGTCAAAATGATTCTTCAGGCTTCCAAAGGCTTTTTTTTCCCCTTTGTCTCCCAAAAAGCATGGACAGAGCAGCAAATGAAGGATAGGCACATGCATGTTATAAGCAGTAGGCTGTTATTTTTAATTAAACTTAAACAGAGGGGGAGGGTACTATCTGCCAATCATCCTTCTCTCCTATACTATGCTAATTATTGGTTTCAGTGTGGGGTTTACAGGGCTCCTTATCATTTAACCCATAACAATTCTCAGTCTATCACCCAGAACTTAGCACCCTCTGAGTCCTACCACCACCCTCCATCCCCTGAAAGGATGCAGCAGGGTGCAGACCTTGGGCTGCAAAGGCCACAAAGTCTTAACCCTATCATTTGAACCCTAGGCCATCACCAAAATCCCAGATCTGTGAACTATTAATTTTATTCATAGAGTCATAGACATGTAGGACTGGAGGAACCTTAGCAGGTTGTCTAGTCCAGACCCCAGCATTCAAGGCAAGACTAAGTAATAGCTAGCTAGACCATGTCTGACAGGTGTTTTCCTAACCTGTTCTTAAAAAACTTCAGCAATGGAGATTCCACAGCCTCCCTAGGCAATTTGTTTTAGTGCTTAACTACACTGGCAGTTAAGAAGGTTTCCTAATGTCCAGCCTAAAACCTCCCTATCTGCAATTTAAGCCCATTACTTCTTGTCCTATCCTTAGAGGTCAATGAGAGGTTCACTGTCTCCCTTTTAACACCCTTTTATGTCCTCTCTCATTTGTCTGTTCTCCAGACTAAACAAACCCAATATTTTTCAATCTTTCCTCATAGGTTATGTTTTCTAGACCTTTAATCATTTTTGTTGCTTTGCTCTGGACTTTCTCCAATTTGTCCCCATTGTTCCTGAATGTGGTGCACAGAATTGGATACAATATTCCAGCTGGGGCTTTATCAGTGCTGAATGGAATGAAATAATTACTTATCATAGCTTTCCTATAACGCTCCCACTAAAACATTCCAGACTGAGACAGTGTTACATTGTTGACTCATGTTTAGCGTGTGATCCACTATAACCCACAGATCCCGCTCTGTAGAACTCTTACTAGGTAGTCATTTCCCAATTTGTATATGTGCAATTGATTGTTCCTTCTAAGTGGACTACTTTGTGTTTGACCTAAATTAATTACATCCTATTTACTTCAAACCATTTCTCCAGTTTCTCCAGATAATTTTGAATTTTAATTCCATCTTCCAAAGCCCCGGCAACCCCACCTAGCATGGCATCATCCACAAACTTTATAAGTGTGCTCTCTATGCCATTATCTAAATCATTTATGAAGATATTGAACAGAACCCGACCCAGCAGGATCCCTTCCAGCATGATTGTGAACCACTAACAACTTCTCTATGGGGAAAACAGTTTTCAAACCTGTTATATACCCACCTTATAATAGCTCCATCAAGGGCATATTTTGCTAGTTTGCTTATGAAAGAGTCATGCAAGATGGTATCAAAAGCTTTAGTGAAGTCAAGATAAACCTCTTAACCTCTAAGGTCAGAAGGGACCAATATAATCATTGTTTGACCTGTGTGACAAACAGGGAGCTCAGTCACTGTGGGTCCTGCACTTCAGGTCTTTGCAGGCAGCTGGAGCCTTCAAACTCTCAAAGTTATAGTTTCCCCAGTCCCTCCTGCTCTGGGGTTGGCTTTCTAGCCCCCAGGTTGCTTGGCTTGGGGCCCTAATGCCCCTCTGGGTGAGCTTGTCCTCGCTACCTGTATCTCCCAGGTGCTGTTAGCAACAGCTACTAGTTAGCTTCGTCCAGCTCAGCTCTTCTTTGCTCTGCTCTGCTGTGTTACAACCACACACCTCACTCCTAGCTGCTCCTCCTCCTCCAAACACCACACCCAAAACTCTCTTCCTCCCTGGCTGCAACAGGGGCTTTTTATCTTCTACCCATTAATTGAAGTCAGATGCACCAACTGACTCCAGGCTCTTTAATTAGAGTCAGATGCCTTAATTGGCTCAAATCAGGCCCCCCCCATCCAGAGCCATAACGCAGCGTTTTGCCACCCGTGACAAGTTCCAGTCAGAACGTGCCCCCTTCCCATTAGTGGCGCTCAGAACTGGCACCGCAAAGCCTCCCCTTTAGGAGCGCAGCTCTATCGAGCCGCTTCGGGCTGCCCAGGGCTGTGCCCTGTTGGCCCCGCTGTAGTTACGGCCCTCCCCCCCCCCCCCCCCGATAGCCTAGGAACAGTGCTTTGCTAAGTCTGGGACTATCATATCTGCCCTCCAGCACTCTTCTGTAGCCCTCAGGTATGGGGTGGCAAATAACAGCTCAAATTTAAAAAATTAAGAAAACAGTAATACAATGAACACTGCAAAATCTTTAAGGTGCCACAGGACTCTCATTGCTTTTGCATGATTTTGGTAAATTTCAGAAAAACCCTGACAAGAAACATGCAGAAAAGTCAATATGAAAGCTCTGTAAGAAAAGAAAACCTTTTAAAATTCACTGGGATTCGATTCAGACAAAGGCTCATAAATGGCAAAGGAATAGCCAGTTTACTGCTGTAATTATAAATTCAAGGCTTTCATACCCACTATGAGAAACAAATAAGAGTGCTGAGATGAACATTAAACTTGTAGACGACATGTACTTTGGGGAAAGTTTTCAAAGAGCTGTATGAGACTATCTACTACACAACTTCCATTGTGTAATGCAGGGGTTTCAAACACACGGCTATGGGCCGCATGCAGCACCTAAAGCTAATTCCTGCGGTCCGCAATGACACTATTGTTACCAATATTTGCAATATTGTTGTCTGAAAAGGTTTTGGTGGTGTGGCCCTCAGGCTAACGTACTACTCCTCATGTGGCCCACCTTTGAGACCCCTGGTATAATAGGAATTATAGAGAGAAATCCACTGTGAACTCAGAATTACTCTTTTGTGTTAATCATTTCATTTCGCAATGGTAATTTTGCCTTCTTTGGCCATCTTTGGACTCAGGAAACAATTCAAATTATATTATAGACAGTACTGAGCAGCAAAAAGTTTGCATCTGGATAGTTAGATTTGATATTTGAATCGATCCATTACAGAAATAGCAGTGGGCTGAAAAGTTTGAATTTGATTTTTTCCAAATTTATTAATGATTTAAGTTGGGCTCATATCCTAAGTGTCAGATATACAAGGGGGCTTGAAAAACAATGGCATGAAGAGCATACTATGGCCAATATAGCTCTTGAACACAAAATTTCAAAATTACAAAAAATCTAAAACTTTTTAAAATGTGGATAGTCCTTCTAATCTTTAATGGATGCTGAGACAGTCAGGCTAGAATCGGAAGTCTGCCCAAAACTCACACAGCCAAAAGTTTTACTTAAGGAATACAACTACAGTTGAGCGAAGAAGCAAGCAAACAAGCACACACAAATATAAAATATGGCTCATATTCCATGACAGGTGAACCACGTAAATCCTCTAATTCCTGTGCACGAGGTGGAATACAACCATCAAGAAACCAAAGAAGCATGCTATTTGAATGTGAACAGATCTTAAAGGGTGCATGTTTTAACATAAGCACACATAGCCTGAATATTTAATATTATGTGGTGAAAGTTTTCACCTTTTACATTTTGTTGTGTGAATTCCATTTTGATGTTTATGGATTAGTTTTGGTCTGAAGGCTACAATTTATCGCATGGATGAAAATGAGACAGAGTAAAATCTAATTCACAATGTAAAATGCAGCCAGATAGACTAAAGTACAGCTGGTGTTCACAACCACGGAGCTGCCTGATGGCTAAAATGTTCGGAAGAATATATCTGAGCATTTCAAAAAGAATTGAGCATGATATATACTAACTTTTAAAAAATGAAACCACATCTTAATTTATTTTTTTCTCCTCAGACTACTTTGCGGAATAAAGGCCTGTAAAACCTGTTTTCAAACATCCCTGATTTTGACTTACATGTCAATGTCTTAAAATCCCAAATATCCTTTCAAACAACTCACACTGATAAATGATCAAACTGATAGTCTTGACATTTACATAGAAATTCAATCTTGAGCTAAGACTTTATGCTTCCAGAGGAATTTTTCTGACCAAGTAATAAACATTCCAAAGTCTGAAATTAGTAGACAAAGATTTACACCAGTGGTTTTTGACTCTAGGACCACAGATCTCATTTTTACAACCCTGAAGGGCCACCACTCTCTGCTAGCAGGCAACCTTCCCCTCCCTCTCCCCGCAGTCAGAAAGAAGTTGCTCAGCAAGGACGCTGCTATTTCCCTGACTGCAGCAGGGAAACTGTATGCGTCCTATAGCCCTGTGTGCTCCACCTGGGTCCCTATGCAGTGGCTCCCTTTTGCAGTCGAGCGAAAGGAAGATTAGTGGTCCCTTCTCTCTGGCATCAGCAGAGACCCCAGTAACTTTGTGGAGCGCTTTACTGTGCTCCCTGCTATAGACAGGGGAAGGGGAGTACTGATCTCCCATCCCTTTGGCTGAAGCAAGGAGCCTAGACCGGTCATTTTAGCCCCAAGAAAACATATCCCATGTTGGTCCTTAGCAGCTCCCTTCTGCAGCCAACGGGAGGGGAACTAAGGGCCACGTTGAAAGGCCCTCTGGGCCACTTTTGGCCCCCAGCCTACAGGTTGGGAACCACTGATTTACACATTAACTCTAGGAAGAAGAGATTTGGAACTCCATTTAGCTGAAATAAATAGTGAAGCACTGAGCACACCTGAACAACCCTCTCTCTCTTACGCACATGCACCAACCCACCCACATGTGCGCACACAAACACACACCCTCCATCCCTTCCTCCGAAAATGTATTTGTGTGTATTGAAATAATATTGTGTGAGCAGCTACAGAACAGATTTTTGCCTGTTTTCTTGCTTTCAACAATGCACAAAATGGACTCTGAAAACAGTTAAACACATTGCAAAGAGAGAGGTGTATATAAAATAAATCAAAGCTTTACTCTAATCTTGTTTTTCACAGAAAGCGAAGTTTTTATTTCCCAAGAATACAGAATGCATAAATACTTTCTCATTTGAATCCTAAGGTGGAGGTGACTAGAGACAATTGCTTCCACAACTAAAATGTTATGTAAATGATGAATTATTCAAAGACTTCAAGGTCAGAAGGGACCATCATGATCAGCTAGACCTCCTGCACAATGCAGGCCATAAAATCTCACCCAACTATAGCATTACAGACCAAGAATAATGTTAGTATAGTTTTATTTGGCATAGATTAAGTTTTTTAACAGTTTTGAGACTATCTTAGAGGAAAAAGACTTGAGCATCTTTATCCTTACATTTTATATAATGAAGCACTGTAAAAATTGAGAGAGATTAACTTAACTATGGTTTAAACAGCAGGCATGCACCTTCACAAGCAATTCAGCCTGCAAGATTGTTATGGTCCAGTAGGTGTTTACTGGACTGTGAGAAGAGTTACCTCCCTGCTGCTAAACGTGCTAAGGAAATCAAGAGTAAAAAGAGGTGGCACAAAGAGATCCTCTGGGGGAAGAGAGGACGAGTCAGTCCCTAATCTTCCTTCCACAGCACAGGAGGAAGAAGTAATACAGCTAACTGACATTTTATGTTTAATTTTATTTATTTATTAACATATACAAAATCTGGCCCTTTTCCCAAAACATCAGTATTTTAGTGAACATTATCCATTTCCCCAAAATTTTTCACTTTTCAATATTATCAAAACATCCACAGTTATTATTTTTGGATCCCTTCCCCACTCCCCAATATCATCCCACCCCATTAATTTTGATTGATCAACTTAGGCCATGTCTACAATGCAGTGATAAAATGAGCTATTTTAAATCAACTTTCACCACTGAGTTCTGGAAGTTGCAGGAGCACAATCACACTATACTCCTTGCATTTGGCTCTTAGATCCTCACTAGTCGCTGCTGAGTCGACATTCAAAGCAGTGCACTATGGGTAGCTATCCCACAGTGCAAATAGACATGGAAGGCTGTCATTCTTCTATGATGCAACATGCCCCTTCCCTCTCCCTTCTTGTCACAAATGGGAAACAGGTTTTTGATGCCATTTTTTTCTACTGTGCATGTCATTGCTGGAGAAGCATGGAGCCTACTTGGTTCTGCATTATCATTGTGAGCATTTCAAAACACCTCACGTTTTATCCTGCAGTATTTTCAATGGTGAAACAGGAGCCACAGTCCAGAAAATTGCTATGTTAACGAGGCCACCCTAATACAAGCCACAGAGCAAGACAATTTCTGCATCCTGCAAACTGTTACCCATCATCTCCAGTCTGTGAAAAGCCAGTTCTGGGCCCAGACAACAAGCACAGACTGGTGGGACCACACTGTGATGACCATGTGGGATGATGAGCAGCAATTACAGAACTTTCATATGCAGAGGGCCACTTTCCTTGAACTTTGCAAAAAAACTGTCCCCAGCACTGAAGTGTGTGACTACTCATTGAGAACAGCTCTAACACTGGAGAAAAAGTGGCCATCATTTTGAAGAAGATAATAAGCCTGGGCTGCTCATGGTCTGTTGGAAATCAATTTAGAGTAGGGAAATCCACCATAGTACCTGCTGTGATACAAGTATGAAGGACCATTAATAGACTGCTGCAGCAAAGGGTGATGACTTTAGGAAACATGTAGAACATGTTCGATGGGTTTACCACTCTGGTGTTCCCAACCTGGGGGGGAGGGGCAAAGATGGGGTGTGTATTCATATTTTAGCTCTGGATCACCTTGCCACAGGATATATAAACCACAAGCGGTATGCCTCAGTGGTCTTGCAGGCCCTTATTGATCACTAGGACATTTCACTGACATCAATACCGAGTGCTCTGTAAAGATACATGATGCATGCATCTTTAGGAACTGTGGTCTGTTAAAAAAGATGCATGCAAGCACTCTCTTCCCTGACCAAAAAAAAAAAAATATTGGGGATGTTGAAATGCCACTAGTGGTCCTGGGGGGATCCTGCCTACTCCTTGTTCCCCTGGCTAATGAAGCCCTACAGCAAGTACCTGGACAGCGATAAGGACCATTTTAATAACAGGCTCAGCAAATGCAGAACGGCGGTGAAATCAAGGGCATCACTGCCACTGGGCCCATAGGGCTCGTACCCTGTATCTCTCTGGGCTGGCCCTGTCCCAAGTCAGCAGGGGGGGACACCAGCTGGCAGCAGCTGGACCTGAATCTGGGCTGGGGCCATCTGCCACTGGGGCTGGATTTGACTTGCTGGGGCCTCCTGCCACTGGCCAGCAGCATCTGGAGCCCGATCAGGCCTTGGGATGGGGTAGGGTGGCAGGGTCCTATATTTAGGGCAGCAATGCCCCTGAATGGAATGCACATTTGGGTGTTTAAAAGAGTGGTGGAGTAGCCTACTCACCAAGCTTGAACGCAGTAAAAAACACATAGCAACAGTTATCTGTGCTTGCTGTGTGCTCCATAATTTGTGTGAAACATATGATGAAAATTTCCCCCAGGGTTGGGTCATGGAGGCTGATAGGCAGGCTGCAAATTTAGAGCAGCCAGATGTCAGTGTCATAGACCAAGTGAACTGTGGAACGCTGTGTACAAGGGAAGCATTGAACATCCATTTTTGCAATGAACAGTAGTGATGCATGTGCCTCTCAGCACGGTGCACTCAATTCCCATCCTTCCCCTCCCGTTTGTTCCATGCTGATGGTGCCCAGGCTACAAATGAATGAAGACAGATATTTTTATAAATTGGATAAGTTTTATCTGTGACCATTTTGAGGTGGGGCGAAGAATGTGCAACAGAGCAGTTCTTAAAGTGGCTGTCACCTCTTTCCGCTCGCCAGCGGTGTCACTACCCTCCCCAAAAAAGGTTGTGACCTAGGCCCCACCCCCTGACATACCAGCCCCATCCCAGGGCCTGATCTACCCCAGGTACCTGGCTGGTGCCTGGATCAGGCTCCTGCTGCCACTGGCCAGCTGTCTAGCCCCAGGTCACTGATCGCGGTTGGGCCAGATCCTGCTACCAGTGGCCTGTAGCCCAACCCCAGGTCTCCATCTGGAGTCAGGACCGGTGCCAGATCCTGCCACTGCTGCTGGCCTGGCCCAGGTCTTCAGCCAGGATCGGGGCTGGTTCTGGATTCTACCAGCAGTAGTAACCCAGCCTCAGGTCCAGAGCTGGATCCTGCCACCTCTGGCTGGCAGCCCAGCCCTTGGTCCCTGGCCGGACCTGGGGCACTGGCATTGGGACATGGAGCTTATGCCCAGCACCAGTGATGCTGCTGCTGCTCACCTCCACTGACATGGAATGCAGTGTGTACTGCAGCCAACTCAGTCTGCGTGGAACGGATGGGGGTAGGGTTGGTATCATCGGTTTCTCTGTCTTGTGGAGGGGCTCCAGAGGGATTCTTTCTGGCCACTGCTGTTCCTGGAGCTCTACCAGGTGCCTCAGCATGTCAGACTAATTCCTTATAATATGCAGCATCTCCTGCTGCATTTCACATTCCTGTCTTCCATGTCCTGTTACTGTGCTATTCTTCTGTCCTCTATGTCCATGTTCAGTTTGTCAGACAGATATTTTTTTTTCCCCCTAATCTGGAAGAGGCACTCTGCAGGAGTCGGGTGGTCAAAGGTTGAGGAGTTGACCGTAAGGCAAGCAAAGTACACAGTTCCCATTGTTAGATGAGGCACATTGTCTAAAAAATGATAAATTGTTTTAAGAACTCCCTTGACCATACAGTACATGAGGCCAGAGCCATATTCCAATCAGCACATACCACAGGGGTTGGACTTCTATTCTAGACATGGTAAGCCAGGGGCCCTTGTTTCCATTACAGGATTTCCAGCACACCACACAGTTCCCAGATGAACAGTTAACCAAGGAGGGGGATCATTGGGCTCCCTGTTAACATCCCAAAATATACTCTGGGGCCAGATTGGGCCAGGTTAGCCTACCTTGGGCCAACAGCAACAGGACCCAGATCCAGGGGGTCACCTGCTTCTGGAGAGCAGCAGCTGAAGCCGGGTTCAGGCTGGACTAACAGCTAGAAAAGCCGAGTCTGACTCCTGGATCAGGCCCCAGGCAGGGCCACACAGCAGGGGCATGGCTCCAAACCCCTTTTTAGGGTAGTGACGCCCCTGCCTCTAGGTGACCGTGTCTGACATCAGTCTTCTGAGGGTAACTCAGATGGAAAGGAAAGATTTGCTGCAAGCATCAGGGTACAGACCCATCCCATACGCTGCTGTACTATCTTCCATGATGATACCTGCTTTTTTAATAGCAGCATGGTGTGGTAAAGTCTATCGTGGCAGAAGAAATACTTCTGCCCTCCTCAGTAACCTTCTGCAAAGGATTTCAGAGTACCTTTATGAAAGTTTACTAGAGCTATCCATGGATGATTCTTGTAGCATTCCTGCTCATTTTAATCAAGAGTCTGTTCCTTTAGTGCCCCTTTGCAAAAGTTTACTTACATACGGGAATGCCATCACCCCCAAACACAAACTCCTTTTTTCACACAAAGTAGAAGTAGGACTGGGACACAACCGCAACAATGAGATTTGATAAACACACTCACCAGTTCTTATCAGATGTGCCTTCCCCAACATCTCAGTCACTGACACCATCCTGTCAGTAGCTGGGCTGCTGTAGGATGACAAACAGATCCTGGCTGTTTGGGAGAATGGGCATCCTGTTCTGCCCATATTATCTTCCTTTTCCATGGAATCCTCCTCATTCATCCTGGATTTCTCAGAGGTATTGATGTTGCAGGGTGGCACAGTGGTGGGGTCACCATTGAGATTCCCATGCAGCTCCTGGGAAAAGCAGTATGTCTTTGATGAGGAGCCAGAATGACTATCTGCTTCCTTAATATGCTGATGTGCCTGCCTCAGCTCTTCGATTTTAATGCAGAACTACCCTATGTCTCTGTTGTGGCCTTTCTCAATCATACCATCCAATATTCTCTCATAGATATTGCAATTTCCTTTGCTGGCTCAGAGCTGAGGAAGAACAGTCTCCTTACTGCACAGGTCAATGAGATCCAAGGTTTCAGGTCAATTCCATGCAGGAAGGCATTTGGGGCATGAAGTCTCAATGGGCTGTTCAGCTACCAAGCTCGCTTCATGCTGACTAAACAGGAAATGCAATTGCAAATTTTTCCAGTGCCTGAGGGGAGGACCTGTGTCCTGCTTACAAGGCTATGGTGCAGCAGAGCACAAACATCCAGAGTGGTCAACACAGGGACTTATGGGAGAGCTCTTAGGGACCAATGACATTGACTTAATTATGATCTACTTATGCTGATGGTAATTCAACCTCTAGACTTCCACTTCAGCACTAAGCCACTTGTGGGATGGTTTTATTAAGTTGAATTTTAGCATGATTTAGGTCAGTGTGACTGAAGCGCCAGTGGAGATGGATGCTTTAGGCGATCAATGTAAACAGCATTACGTCAACTCCCACTGTCAGTGTAGACCAGGGCTGAGATACTTGGTGGTAAACATTTCACTTAAGAAAATAAGGATTTTCAAAAGAAACAAGAGTTTTTATAAAAGAAAAAAAATCTTTTATTCTCTCCCCCCACCCCCAACCAGCTTATGAGGGAAGCCATTGGGGAGATCCCATAAGCCAGGAGACAAAAGAAAAGGGGGGGGCTAGGGAGTCATAGATAGAAAAAGTTAGTACCCTATTAAAGGTGCTCATACAGTTGCACTGCCATCACTCCACTGAATATGATGGAATGGGACTAGGCCTATATGCCAGACAATCAGACCAGTTAGGTTTAGCAGGCCATCAAACATCTTTCACCAGAAGACAACAAATAAGGGACAATGGTATCTGTTGGTTAAGAAAGAAATATATAGAAATGTTTGAGTCAAGGTGGCATTTCCATGAATAACAATTTCCTAAAAACAATCTAATCAGTCTCTCTAATAATTCATTCATATACAAAATAATCTAAACTTCACCATAAAGCATGCATAACGCTCTTATAGCTTTCAACATGCCAATTGCCATCTTACCTATAGAATTGCTACTTATGCCCTTTTTTTTTTAAAACGTAAAATCTGCTCTAAATATTTCCAATGGAAAAAAGTGGTTCATACATACAGCAGTTGAACTTCCATAAACATTTCAGTCTGCCAAAAGTGCCACATCCAGCTGGGTGTAATATGTTAACTCTTAAGTCCTGCTTTATAAGACAGAATCAGCATTTTTTACTGTTAAAACAAAGCAAAATGAATAAAAACTTACTCTGGATCCATTGGTTCACCTCATTTCCAGATCCCCTTTGTCATCTTCAGACAATCAAACACAGATAATAGGAAGTTTCAAAGGGGTAGCCATGTTAGTCTAGTTTAGCAAAACAAACAAGGAGTCCTGTGGCACTTCTAAAGACTTCTAAAGCTTTCCTACCCCTTGCGTACAAGGGAACTCAAAACAGGGGAGTTTGAGAGGCAAGGAGTTGGTAAAGCCCTGAGAATGAGGTGAAGGTGATTCCCTAGCTGAAGAACCTATTGAAAATCAAGGTGGTGGGTGGGCATAAGCCCACCCACCTCTAAAACCCCTCCCCCAGCCTATGGGGAGATGGCACTGAACTGATCTTCAAGTGATTTCGGGGGACAAATCAAAAAATAACAGGGACGGGTGTGAGGGTCACAGGTTTATAATAAGGGTTTCAGAAGGGGTCACCGAGCAGAAAACCCCAGACAGCACCCACTGCTCCTGGAAGGTGTCGAGGGAGCCAGCAGACACCGCCCAGAGGAACTCTGCTTGGATACGTGCATGGACGAGGGACCAGAAACAGGCCCCACAGTCGCAGGCCCCTCCCTCAGCCAACCTCCTCTCCCGGGTTTTGTAGGTGGCTACTTTTGCATAAGCCAAGAGGAGGTTGGTGAGGAGGTCCTGCGACTTTGTGGGGCCACAGATGGGGAGTGCATAGAGATACAGGTGTGGGGAGAAGCACAGCCAGAACCTCAAGAGGAGCTTCTGGAGGAGCCAGAAGAGGGGCTGCAGCCTGGCACAGTCTAGACTGATGTCCCCGGCGGGCCTTGGAGTGAGGGGGGCATACAGATTAGCCCACCGGGGGTCCTTGCCCTCTCAAGGTGGAATAAGGTCCCGCCACTTTGTATCCGGGTGGGACACAAGGGCGAGAAAGTAGATGGTATGTAGCACGAGCGTGTACAGATATTTACGAGGTGCGGTTCGGAAAGAGACCGGCTGCAAGTCTAGCAGCCGGCTCGGGGCATGGGGCGGGGATGGCCAGGGGGGCTGATGGGGCCGAGGCCCAATCAAAAGTTCCAGTGGGCCAGGACTGGGAGGGGGGGCGGGGAGTACCCTCTCACAGGACCCGTTCCAGGTAAACCCGAGCAGTGGGAGGCAAGGCTGCCCTCACCTCCTGGAGTAGGCGCCGGGGGGTGCGAACGGTGGAGAGCCCCATGAGCCGAGCCAGCTCATGGAGATCCACCCAGTCCCCCCGGGCATTATTCAGGAGGTCTCCAACCCGGGTGATACCTGCCATGACCAACCTCCGCCTCACAGAGGGGGCCTCCGCCACCTGCACACGGAGATGGCGATTGTGTAGCAGGGGCTCTGCGAGGAGGTCCTCCCCCTCAGTGGGTATAACTGAACTGGAGGCTGCAATGAGCCTCCAGGTCCAGAGGAGGTCATGGTAGAAGGCCGGCAGCTCGGAGACGTCTCACGGAACACGTCTCAGGTCGAGATAACAGAGCTGCCGGTCGTATCGGAGCCCTTGGTAGCGGCAGAGGAAGATGCATGCCAAACGGCTCAATGCCGGACTATCTGCACCATAAAGGAGTCTCTGCAGGGCCTGGAGGTGGAAGGTGTGGATCTGGCTGCAGAGGCAGCACAGGCCCTGCCCCCCTTCCTCCAGGGGAAGGCTCAGAACCCCTGCAGAATTGGTCTGGTCAGAACCACCAGAATCTGGTCCTGGCCAGAACCACCTCAGAATTGTCTCCTGGAGGCTGGCCAAAAAACCCGGGGGTGGGGTCAGGGTGTTGAGCCGGTGCCAGAGCATGGACAGGACAAGCTGGTTGATGACCAGTGCCCGTCCCCGAAGGGAGAGGCACCATAGCAGTCCTGTCCACCTCCGCAGCCGGTCAACAACCCTGCCCTCTAATTCGCGCCAGTTGTCCTCCGGGGAGGGATGGGTGGCAGAGAGGTAAACGCCCAGATAGAGCAGCGGACCCGCGCCCCACCGGATGGCCTGAAGCGCGGGTGGGAGGGAGCCAACCGGCCACCCGGCCCCTACCATCAGGCCAGAGCTCTTGACCCAGTTGAGCTGGGAAGAGGAGGCTGCCGAGTAGATAGCCTGGCAAGCCTCCAACCGCCCCAGGTCGCCTGGGTCCTGGACCACGAGGAGTACGTCATCAGTGTACGCCGACAAGACCAGCTGCAGCCCTGACTCAGAGAGCACCAACCCCGTCAACCTCCGATGGAGGAGACAAAGGAAGGGCTCGATGGCCAGAGCATACAGCTGGCCGGACAGCGGACAGCCTTGACGCACTCCTCGCCTGAAGCTGACCAGCTCGGTCAGGGTCCAGTTGAGCTTGACCAGACACTCTGCGGAGGCGTACAGCACCTGGAGAAACCCCACAAACCGGGGCCCGAAGCCAAACACCCGCAGGGTGCCCAGGAGATACCCATGATCCATCCTGTCGAACGCTTTCTCCTGGTCCAGGGCCAGGAGGGCGAACGACAAACCATCCCTACACCCAAGCGCTAAGAGATCCCGGACCAGGTAGAGATTGTCGAAGATGGAACGGCCCGGGATGGTGTAGGTCTGGTCGGGATGGATCACATCCTGCAGCACGGACCCCAGGCGCAGCAAAATGGCCTTGGCTACTATTTTATAGTCCGTGCTGAGGAGCGAAACAGGACGCCAATTCCGGAGGTCGCGGAGGTCCCCCTTCTTGGGCAGCAGGGCCAGCACTGCCCGCCGGCAAGAAAGGGGGAGCTCTCCACTCTCCTCGGACTCGGCCCAGACGACGGCGAGGTCCGGGCCGAGGACGTCCCAAAAGACGCGGTAGAACTCCACAGTCAGCCCGTCCATGCCCGGAGATTTGTTGGTGGGCATGAGACGTAGGGCCTCCGAGAACTCGGCCGGAGTGAGAGGCGACTCCAGCCGGTCCCAGGTGCCCTCGCTGACCGTGGGAAGTTCATTCCAGAGCACCCTGCAGGCGTTAGGGTCGGTCAGATCCGGGGAGAAAAGACTTGCGTAGAAGGCCCTGGCCCTTCCACGCATCTCTTCCGGATCTGTGAGGGGGGGTGCCGTCCTCTGCCAAGAGGCAGGTGACGTGCTTTTTAGCCCCCCTCCATTTCTCCAGGGCATAGAAGAAGAGGGAGCCGCGATCCATCTCCCGAAGGAGCTGGATGCGAGCGCGAACAAAGGCACCCCAGGCCCGGAGGTCCTCGAGGGTCTGCAGCTCCTCCCGCTTCTCCCAGTGCACCTCGCAGAGGGATGGAGCCCTGGGGCTGGTGGCCAGGCGCCTCTCAAGCTCCAAGACCTCCCGCTCCAGCTGCTCTATCCCCGCATCCCTCTGCCGGCTGGCCCCCTGAGTGTAGTCACGGCAGAAAAGCTGGGCATGCACCTTCCCCACATCCTACCGGCACTGCGCCGAGGGAAAGGCAGCCCTCTGCCACCTCCAGGCCAGCCAAAACTCCCGGAAGGACGCTACGAAGCCCACATCCTCCAGCAGGCTATTATTAAAAGGCCAATAGGCCAGCCCCGGCCTCTCCGCCGAGAGAGAGGCCGTCATCGTCACCAGATGGTGATCTGTGAAAGGGGCCGGCCGAACACTGGAGGAGTGGGCCCATGCCAGATGGTGTCGAGACAGATAAATACGGTCCAACTGGGAGTGGCATGACTGATGGTCCCCCACCCGGACATAGGTGAAGGTCACCTCATCGTCCGGGTGGTGGTCGCGCCAGACGTCCACCAGGGAGTGATGGTCAATCACCTCCCGGAGGACGTCCGTGGCGACCTGGCACTGCTCGGTCCCCATGTGGTCCCATTCCTCAAGGGTGGTGTTAAAGTCCCCGCTGAGGACTAGGCCCTCTCGAGGATCCAAGGTACCGAGGAAGGGGGCCGTCTGCCGAAAAAATTGCAGCCACTCCGGGCCCAATGTCAGGGCATAGACGTTGACCAAGTTCAACGCCAGCCCCTCCATGCGGGCCCGGAGGTGCAGGAGGCGGCCCAGCACAACCTCGGCAACCCCCAGCACCTCAGGCTGTAGGCCGGGGGAGAACAGGGTGGTCACACCGCCAGAGCGGGTGGACAGATGGCTTAGGTATACCCTGTTCCCCCCACTCCAGCCACCAACTAGGCTTGGCAGCTGAATCCGTGTGAGTCTCCTGCAGGAAAACCGCAGAGTACCCCCCCTCCCGAAGGAAGGAGAGCACCTGGGTCCTGCAGAGACCCCACCTACAGCCTCTGGCATTTAATGTGGCAAAGGTGACGGGTGCCATGAAGAGGGCTGGGGGGGATCCTCAGAGGTGACAGGAATACCAGCAGCCTCCGTCGGGCCACACAGCAATCCGTGACTGACCCCAAATGTCATAAGGGAGTCACGGAAGCTGCGGGCCCTTTGGTAGGCCGCAGCATCCCGTTTCCCGGTCCCTTTGCCCTCCTTCAGTATGGCCCTCACGGTCCGGAGGACAAGATGGAAATTCCCCCAGCACTGCAGGGCGAGCTGCACCCCGCTCCTGGCCCCACGAGTGTTCTCCAGGAACGTGCGCAGCTCTTCCTGCAGTGCCTGGGGGTCCGGGGTTAGAGGCTCCCGGCCATCCTCCGGTCGGGTCCCAGTGTTGGCCCCACGGTCAGCCAGGAGCATAAGACAGGGCGCAGAGCCCCGTCTCGGTGCCGATGGTGTGGGCACCATAGCTCCCGGCTGAACCCCCGGCACCAGGAAGGGTGGCGGTGGAGGGAAGACAGCAGCCCCAGAGATGGAGGGGGCCACAAATACCACCTCCCAGGAAGTGGTTGATGGAAGGGGGAAAGCCACCATCCCGGGGGTGGCAGTAATAGGGGTTGGGGTTGGGGCTAGGGTAGGTAAGGGGGGGACAGTAAAGGAAGGGATGGGATTGAGGCCAGGGAAAGAAGTGATGGAAAGAAAGGGAGGAGTGGTTGTGGGAACAGGGGCCCCGGTAGTCGAACCACCAGGGTGCAGCTCCCCTTGACTAGGCATGGGATTTTCTAACAAGGAGTGAGGAACGGGATCTGTGCTGACGCTGGGTGTGGGAGTTGAGTATGTCTGGTTCACCACATCCTCAGCATCAGACACGGGGGAATAGACGAGTGAGGGAAGGGGCAGCTGTCCCCCCAGGGACAACACCCCGGAACCCGGCTGCTCAGGGCTGGCCGTCACCTCGAGGGGCTCGGCGGCCGCCACAGGGAGATCTATAGCAGCCGGGCAGGTGAAGCAACCCGGGGGTGTCCCCGGGATAGAAGCAGGGACAGCAGATGGGGGTTCACATTCGGGTCGGGTCGGGTCTGGGGCAAGGGAGGGATTGACGAGACGTCGTTGCCACCCAGATCAAGGCCCGCTGGTAGAGGGTCGTCCTCCCTTGGGGCTACCAAAGTCAGACCCAGGGCCTCAATCTCTGCAAAGATGGAGCCCATTCCTCCCCCCGCCTCAGCTGCTGATGGTTCTAGAGGGACAGGGGTGGCTCCATCCGCGGCCTCCCCAGGAGAGGGATCAACAGGGGCCTCCTGAAAGGGGGCAGCGCTGCTCCCCTCCTCTACTGCGCCCATCTCCTTAGCCGGAGCCTCCTGCTGGACCTCACCAGAGGGCGCAGCAAGTGGCTCAGCATCATTTGTATTAATTGCAGTATCATTAGTATCAGCCCCCCACAAAGACTTCCGGGGGGCCTCCTCCCCATCTAAGGTGCTGGGGAGGGACAGAGCCTTCTTGCGCTTGCTGCGTACCCTCTGGGGGAGAGCCAGGCCCTCTAAGATGGAGTCTGAGGGCCGGCCAGCAGCGGCGGGAACAGGCGGCAAGGGCGAAGGCTCTTGGGGAGAAGGATCCAGGGGAGGGACAACAAGGGGATGGGAACCCTCCCCCTGGGGTGCGCCCTCTCCCATATCTGGGGTCACCAACTCGGCCACTGCCCTCTCCTCTCTGGGCCCCGTCCCAGATGGTTCAGTGTGGGCGGCGACGGGGCCCGGCCACTCCTCTGGGCATAGTGGGGCTGTGGACCCCACGTCCCGAGAGGCAGCGGCAGCTGTGTTCCTTGATGGAGGAGAGGCAGCTTGAGTGGCCGGGTGGGCAGGGTCACCGGCGGTGGTGTGGCCGGCGCCCATATCAGCTCCAGGGGGCCCAGTTGCTCCCTCCTCATGCTGGGCCAAGGGGCAGTCCCTCCGGATGTGCCCCATGGCCCTACAGAGGAAGCACTGGGCCTCCCCCGAAGAATAAAAGATCTTATAGTGGGCCCCTTGATGGGGCACCAAGAAGGACCCCTCCAGCGCAACCCCGCCACGTGCCCCCGCCGGCGGCAGTTGGATTTGCACCTGCCGGCGGAAGGACAAAACGTGACGGAGGGCGGGGTCCTTGCAGCCCAGTGGGAGAGGGCTGATGATAGATATCGGCTTCCCCAGGGTGGAGAGAAGGGGAAGCAGGGCGGCATTGGGGAGGAAGGGAGGAACGGAAGTAAGGACCACCCACACGCCCAGGTCCTCCAAGGGTTCCACTGACATGTGGACACCCCTCACCGCCAAGCCCCTGACCACCGCCTCCTGTGCGGCGGCCTCCGATGCCAGGAAGAGTACCATCTTCCCGAACATCGTGGAGACCGCCACAATGGCCGAGGGCCCCACCACCCTTGCCATTGCCTGCACGTAAGTTTCTACGTGGGGCAAGGCAGCCACCAGGAGGCAGCGGACACCGTGCCTCCTGGTCAAAGAGGGGAAGGGGCCCCGGCCCCCTGAGCTCGAATTAGAGGAGGCAGCGCGGGCTGATGTTGTGGCTGTGGGTGGAGGGGTGGCGGCCGCCTGGGCGTACGTTCTGGGGGCAGAAGGACCCCCAGAACTGGTGGAGGGAACAGCAGGGGAAGAAGGGGCTGCAGCCGATGGACGGGCTGCGGGAGCAGCAGGGCCCTTGCTCGCCTTCTTTCCCTTCCTCTTTTTTCTGGCCAAGGAAGTTGGGGCGGCAGTAGTAGAGGCCCCTCCCGTGCCCGCTGCCACAGGTGCCCTAGTAGAGGCACCAGAGGTGGTAGGAATGGCAGCAGTGGTCAAAGGGGCAGCCGCAGGGAGGGAGGAGGGAACAGGCTGTGGGAAAGGTTCAGAGGGAACTGGGGAAGTCTCCATGTTCCCAAAATAGAGGGAACAGGAGGGGGTACCTGGGGGTGGGTAGGCTGGGGTAAGGGAGAGAAAAGGGGGGGGGGACCAGGCAATGGAAGAGGGGTGGATAAGGGATGGATTATATGGGAGTTAAGGGGTGGCAACCACTCCTCCCTGCTAGGCTGCAGGCAAGGGAGGAGGGTGCCAGGGAAGGAAGGACAAGGGGCTTACGTGGGCTAAGAGGGGCCGGCTCCTCCGGCTGCACTGGGTGGGGCGGGGATCACAGGTGTATCGGGGGGGGTGCAGCGCATGGGGGATAAACAAAAGGAATCAGGGACCTATGGCCTGGCCAACTCTGGTTGGGGGTGGATGGTGCAAAGGTGGGGCTGATGGGTGGGGCAGGGGATTCAAAAAAAGGGAACAAACTCTCAGGGCTGGGGTGGGGCAGAAAACTAAATCAAACTCTGGGGCTTAGGAAGGGGTCTGTGAGGGATAGGGAGCACTGAGCTAGCTGGAGGGCAGGGGAAAGGGGGGGAGGCCCTCCAGCCACTGGGGGTAAGGGGGGGAGAAAAGAAAAAGGGGAGGGACTAAACTATAGGAAGGGGAGCTGCTACTGCTGGGAAAGGGATGGTTCTGTGGTCCCTGCTGCTGCAAAAAGCCCGAAGGTGTTGAAGGTGGAAGGTTGGGAGCCTGCTGCCTTCTTGGTGGTAGGAGGGGAGGCCAGGGAAACAGCAGCTGGGGGTGGTGGTAGTCTTGAGTCTATAATTTCATGGTAGCTTACCCCCAGCTGGAAGCAGCAAAAGCTCAGTTTTAAAGGCCTCCCCTCAATGGTGGTGGTGTTCTCTTCCTGTAGAGGCAGCAGGCTCCAGGAGCAGCAGCAGCAGCAGCAGCAGGGACTGGCTGGCTGGCTGGCAGGAGAGGTGGTTTTCTCCAGCTGGTGGTGGTGGTAAGAGTTTTTCCTTCTTTAGCTCTCCCCCCTTCCCCACAGAGCAGGGGTGTGGGAAGGAGAGAGGCCGGCCAGCCACAACAGCAGCAGCAGGAGCAGGGGAGGAAAAGGCAGCAGAGGTGGTGGTGGTGGTGGTGGTGGTGGAAGCAGAAGCAGGTCCAGGAGCTGGTCAGGTAGGGTGTGTGTCCTCTTCTCCCTCTCCCCAGCTGAAGAAGCATGGGAGAGAAGGAAGCTTTTGTGAGAGAATTGCTAACTGTGTGTTTGTGTCTTTCCCTACAGGTGATTTCTGTTAGTTGTCAGTTACTGTGGGAATTGTGACTGTGATTGTCTGGGGGCTGTTTGTATCATTGTTTCCTGCTCACCTTTGATCACCAACTTCAGTCTGCCTTGTGATCATCCTTCCCCTGTGTGTTTAACAAGGGGCAAGGGCTGACCTAGGCAGAGGAGGCCTTAAAAATCAGTGGCTGAGCGACCAGGGGGACTGAAAACAGGGGAGTTTGAGGAGGAGTTTGGTGAAGAGGAGCTGCACTGTTTGTGCCAGCGCCCCTTCTGTCTCCTCCACCTGTGCCTGTAACCAGACAGACACCCTAAGCATGGATATCTCCACCTAGATCCTGGTGTGGACTGGCAGGGACTGTGGCCTGCATTTCCCTGTCTCAGACGACCAGGCTGCGGAGATGAATCAATGTGACAGGTGTCTTCTGGTGGAATCTCTCAGGAGGCAGGTGGGAGAGTTACAAGAGTATGCATGCCCTGGAAAAGTTCCTTGATAGCATCCACAAGGAGACATGCAAGGAGGAGGATACTATCCAGGTGCTGAAGACTTCTGCCACACCACTGAAAAAGGGTGGGATGCCTATGGCAGAGGGAGGACACTGGCAGCTAGTTACCTCTGGCAGCAGACAGTGCTGCACACCTGCTCCCATCCCATCCTCCACTGTGGTGAAGAACCATTACGTGGCACTACAAACAATGGATGAGGTGGAAGAGGAGACCTGAAGCTGGGAGGATTACATCCACCACAGGTAGGAGGACACGTAGGGTTGTGGTGGTTGGGGACTCACTTCTGAGGGGGATGGAGGCACCCATCTGTTGCCATGACAAGGCCTCTCTGGAGGTATGTTGCCTGCTGGGTGCCTGTATCTGAGACGTTACTGAGGGATTGTCGAGAATCATCCACCTCTCTGACTACTACCCCATGCTACTCATCCATGTGGGAACCAATGATACTGTGAGAGGTGATCCTCGGGAGATCAAAGGTGACTACAGGGCTCTGGGAGTGCAAATGAAGAAGTCTGGAGCACAGGTGGTGTTCTCCTTGATCCTTCCGGTCAAGGGTAGGGGGCTGAGCAGAAACAGATGCATCCTGGAGATGAATGCCTGGCTACAAAGATGGTGTTGTCAGGAAGGCTTTGGCTTCCTCAACCATAGGGTTGTTGTTCCAGGAAGAAGGACTGCTAGGCAGAGATGGACTCCGCCTGTCGAGGAAGGGGAAAAACATATTTGGACACAGACTGGCTGACCTAGTGGGGATGGATTTAAACTAGGTTTGGAGGGGGAAGGAGACCAAAGCCCACAAATATGTCACAATGTGGGAGACCTGGGGAAGTGATGGAACTGGGGGGGGCGGTGCTGGGACTGTAACACCAGGGAGAAAAGAGAGGGTAGCTGGAACATGGAGGGGGAACCAAATAATTGTCTTTAGTTTCCTAATGAAGCCCTAATACTTGAGGTGAGTGGGGGAGGACAATGCTAGAAGAAAATGCAAGGAGATAGATGCAATAGAACTGAAAATCGACAGGGGAAAGTAGGTCAATTGGCCAAGTATTTTAGGTGCCTGTACACAAATGTGAGGAGCCTAGGAAACAAGCAGGAAGAATTGGTGATACTGGCGCTGACAAGGAACTATGATATAATTGAGATAACAGACACATGTGAGATAGCTTGCATGACTGGAGCTCTGCCATGGATGGGTATAAATTGTTTAGGAAGGACAGGCAGGGAAGAAGAGGGGGAGCGGTAGAGCTATATGTAAAAGAGCTCTATGACTGCTCAGAGCTCCATTATGGAAGTGGAAATGAGCCAGTTGAATGTCTGGGGGTTAAGTTTAGAGGGGAGAGCAACAAGGGGGATGTTGTGGTGGGTGCCTGCTGTAGACCTCCAGACCAGAAGGAGGAGGTGGATGAGGCATTGTATAGACAACTGGCCGAAGTTTCTAGATCACAAGCCCTGGTTCTCATGGCAGACTTCAGTTACCCTGACATCTGCTGGGAGGCCAATACAGCAGTGCACAGGCAATCTAGGAAGTTTTGGGAGAGTATTGAGGACAACTTCCTGGTACAAATGCTGGAGGAACCAACTAGGGTTCTTGCACCTCTTGATCTGCTCACAGACACAGAAAAATTGATTGGGGAAGTAGAAGTGAATGGCAACCTGGGCAGCAGTGACCATGGGATGGTAAACTTCAGAATCCTGATCAAAGGAAGAAAGGAAAGAAGCAAAGCGCAGACCCTGGACTTCAGAAAAGCAGATTTTGGCTCCCTCAGGGAACTGATGGGCAGGATCCCTTGGGAGGCTGATCTGAAGGGGAAAGGCATTCAAGAAAGCTACCTCTATTTAAAAAAAAAAACAAAAAAAAAACTGCTAAGGG
The DNA here is from genome assembly GCA_007922195.1 of Podocnemis expansa. Taxonomy (NCBI): domain Eukaryota; kingdom Metazoa; phylum Chordata; order Testudines; family Podocnemididae; genus Podocnemis; species Podocnemis expansa. The sequence goes on from ML681982.1 coordinate 33,050,268, forward strand.
CACAGGAAGATACCATTCCAATGAGCAGAAAAAACAGCAAATGTGGAAGGCGCCCAGCATGGTTTAACAGAGAACTCTGCACTGAGCTAAAGCATAAAAAAGAAGGAAGCTTGGACAGATGACTAAGGATGCATATGAAGATCTTGTTTGGGACTGCAGGGATAAAATCAGAAAGGCCAAAAGACAATTGGAATTGCGGCTAGCAAGGGATGTGAAGGATAACAGGAAGGAGTTCTTCAAGTATGTCAATAACAAGAAGAGGATCAGGGATGGTGTAGGTCCCTTACTGAATGGGGCAGGTATCCTTGTGATGGAGGATGAGGAAAAAGCTGAAGTGCTCAATGCTCTTTTTACTTCAGTTTGCACAGGGAGGGCCAGCTCCTGGCCCACTACACTGGGTATCGCAGATTGGAGAGAAGAAGAGAGGTCCTTGGTGAGGGAAGGTCAGGTTAGGGACTATTAAAGAAGCTGGATGTGCAGAAGTCCATGGGGCTGGACGAACTGCATCCGAGGGTGCTAAGGGAGTTGGCCTATGAGATAGCAGTACTGCTGGCCATTATCTTTGAAATCTCATGGCGAAGGGGGGAGGTGCGAGAGGACTGGAAAAAAGCAAATATAGTGCCTATTTTCAAGACAGAAAACAAGGAGGATCCGGGGAACTACAGACCTGTCAGCCTCACCTAAATCCCTGGAAAAATCATGGAGCAGCTTCTCAAAGAATCCATCTTGAAACACTTGGAGGAAAATAGAGTGATCAGGAACAGTCAGCACAGATTCACCAAGGGCAAATCATTCCTGACTAACCTCATTGACTTCTATGATGAGATGACTGGATTTGTGGATGCAGGAAGAGCCGTGGATGTGATATACCTTGACTTTAGTAAGGCTTTTGATACGGTTTCCCACAGCATTCTCATCAGCAAGTTAAGAAAGTATGGGTTGGATATGTGGACTGTAAGGTGGGTAGAGAACTGGCTAAATGAACAGTTTCAGCGAGTAGGAATCAATGGTTCCATGTCTAGATGGCAACAGTAATGAGTCATGTGCCCTAGGGGTTGGTCCTCTGGCCAGTTCTGTTGAATACTTTCATTACTGATCTGGATGATGGGGTAGACTGCACACTCAGTAAGTTTGCGGATCACACCAAGCTGGGGGGAACGGTAGACATGCTGGAGGGCAGAGATGGGATGCAGGGAGACCTTGACAAATTGGAACAGTGGGCTAATAGAAATTTCATGAGGTTCAACAAGGACAAGTGCAAAGTCCTGCACTTGGGATGGAAAAACCCCATGCACTGCTACAGGCTGAGGAGTGATCAGCTAAGTAGCAGCACTGTAGAAAAGGACCTGTGGGTCATGGTGGATGGGAAGCTGGATATGAGTCAACAGTGTGCTCTTGCTGCCAAAAAGACAAATGGCATACTGGGCTGCATCAGCAGAAGTGTTGCCAGCAGATCAAGGGATATGATCATTCCCCTCTATTTGGCACTGCTGAGACCACACCTGGAATACTGTGTCCAGTGTTGGGCTCCCATTACAAACAGGACATGGACAAATTAGAGTCCAGTGGAGGGCAACAAAAATGATCAAAGGGCTGGAGCACAAGCCCTATGAAGAAAGACTGAAGGAACTAGGCTTATTTAGCCTGCAGAAGAGAAGACTGAGGGGGGATTTGATAGCAACTTTCAACTACTTGAAGGGATGCTGCACGGAGGATGGAGCTCAACTGTTCTCAGTAGTAACAGAGGACAGAACAAGGAGCAATGGTTTCAAGCTGCAGCTGGGAGGTCCAGGGTGGATATTAAAAAAAACTTTCTTACTAGGAGAGTCATGAAGCACAGGATGGGCTATCTAGGGAAGTGGTGAAATCTCCAGCTTGGAGATATTTTAGGCTCAGTTAGACAAAACCCTGGATGGGATAATTTAGTGAGAGTGGTCCTGCTTTTTTGGCAGAGGATTGGACTAGATGACCTCATGAGGTCCCTTCAAACCCTATGATTCTATGACACTATGTTTTATTGCATTAGCTTTGGTGGGAAAAATCCCACTTCATCAGACACTTGAAAACAGCAAAAATACCATATAGGAGGGAAAGAGAAATCCTGTGATTATACTTCACTGCATTTATCTTTCCCTCTTATACTGTACATTTTCCATTTTCAAGCATCTGATGAAGTGGGATCTCTCAAACAAAAGCTCATGTGATAAATACATTTCTTAGTCTTTAAAAGTGCCACAGAATTCCTTGTTTATTTTACACATATTAGAAGTTTCTTCAGCACTTCAGAAAAGCTTTCCTGTGCCCTATGATTTAATAACTAAACTACAGAGTCAATACCACACAACATAAACATCCAAATAATATAAAACATCTCTTGCAGAGTCTAGATCATGTAAAGCATTTTTCATATTCATGTGTATGAGTTTCATGTCCTACAGCTCTGAGAGAATTAAGAATAATTAAAGTTAACAACTTATTCTGAAGGCCCACTTTTCAAACTTGAATGCCTAAATAAGCAGGAGCAGTACTATATTGAGGTGTTCAAATCAACACTGACATGACCTATTTGTGTAGATAGAGCAACCAAACTTAGTCCTGGTATCTCTTTACATTCCCAGGTTTGAAACTGAGTACATGGTTTAGTTGTAGCTGAGCACTCCTAGTTCATGGATTTTCTACCTGAAGATTGTGACTACCATGCTTCTTTATAACTAGACCCCCAAACTGATGGAGAAGGATTTCCAAACTTTTTGTTGCAACTTGGGTCCATGATGTGACAGTGATTGGAAACCACTGTCCCAGCAAACTAAACTCCAAGTTACAAAACTCACACACACGAAAGCATCTAAAAGATGAGGAGAGCTGGCACAGAGATACCTATAATTTCTTTTTTCAGAAGGCACATAATTTCTTTTTATACAGTAAGTATACCAAGAGAAATGGACAACATACAGAAGTTTTAAGAAAGATACGGAGGGAAAAAAAGTACTAAAAATGTGCCCATATGTATCTCACTGAGGGATAATCCAGCCAGACCGCCTCTCCACTAGTGAAGCAGTAGGTTTATGAGCTTAACTTCCAATGAAGCATCAGAGCTATTCCTAGGCACACTTATTAATGTAAATATATGTTAAAAATAAACCCAACTTATGGAGAAATTGCACGCAAAAAGAGAGACAGTGGCTATGGTAGTAAATGTCATATTCAATATAGCACAGAAAATAATTATAGCTTTTGGAATATCGAAATGACTGCAGTGAAACAACTCTCTTTGTTAGAAATGCTTGAGAAGAAAAGAGGTTCAGGAGTATTTCTTCCTTGTGGAGGAAAATTTGCATTACTTGATTGCTATCCTCTGTCATCTCATGTGCTATTAGTCAAATATATGTAATTAGCTGATAAAGATCACATTCAGTGAATGGTGTATGATCAGTTAATGGGCAACCCATTGGGGATAAGAATTTCAGCTTATTACAGAGATAATCTTTACTCTTTTCCTCTAATTTGGTTATTGTTTGACTCCTTTTCCAATCTTTTTTAAAAGGTTCTCCTATGAGGAGAAGAAAATAAAAATAGTTACCTGGCTGTAACAGTTGTTCTTTGGGATATGATGCAGATGTATGCATGTGCTCCATGCACTGGAGCTGGAGAGCTTTGTCTAACAGCACCCAAAGGGGGTAGTGCTCAGGACGTGAGTCTGTAGACTGTTCCCTGGCCATATAAGTGTGGTGCCATCCAGACTCCGCTCCTTCAGTTCCTTCACCCCACACATCAGAAGTAGAAACTCTGATGCAGGAGGGAGGGAGAATGGGTCATGGTATACATAACCCATCACATCTCAAAGAACAACAGTTTACAGGTAGGAAATAATTTTTTCCTTCTTCGAGTAGATGCAGCCGTGTATTCCATGTGGGTGACTAGCAAGCAGTTCTTATAGGAGGTAGGGCTCAGAGTCCAGGTTGTCGCTAGAGAATGGCAGTTGGAGTGACTATACTGGGGCCCACTGTTCAATGGGCCCTGCATAGCCACGTATAGCACCAAAAATCAAGTGCACACATATTTTGTTACTTAGGTTGCTCTGAGCATGCTCATCTCTATGCAAGAAACAGAAAGGTAACAATTTCTGTGAAACACTGTATTTGGTGCTACACTGGCTGAGAGGATCAGGCTCAGGGCATGGTACAAGGCTTGGATTGGGGCAGGAAGGCAGTACAGGGCAAGGGATGTGGCCAGGATTGGGCCCAAGGGGTGTGGGTCTTACACAAGCTGATTCTCCTTGGCTCTTGCTCACCCCTACGGACCGTCATGCTAAGAGTCTATTTAAAGAACGATTGCAACCCAAAGTTTGCATTTGATCAGGACGCAGCTATAATGACAGTGGTTTGTGAAAATATACACAGAGAGCCAACTAGCTACCCTTCAAATGTCTAATATACTATATGCAGTGTTGAAGCCATGTTGGGCCCATGATATTAGGGAGGTCAGGTAAAGTGGGTGAGGTAACATTTTTTATTTATATTTATCTGTTGATGAGAGAAACAAGCTTTTGAGCTTACTTGGAGTTCTTCAGGCCTGAATAAGGCCTGTCTCTCTCATCAACAGAATTTGGTCTAATAAAGATATTATATCACTACCTTGTCTGTCCAATATTAGAATATCATTTAGAAATGCCATTGACATTACTTGAATTGTCATGGAATGAGCTCATACTCTTTGCAGAAACATGGCCTGGACTCCTTTTTATGGTGTTATGGTTGAAGAAGTTATCCACTTGAAAATTTTCTTTGAAGAGAATACTTTTTATTAGGGCCGCATATAAAACAAACAGATGAAGTTATGAACAAGAAGGTTTAGTTTTATCCAAATAAATAGCTAGACATTGTCTAACATCCAGTACGTTAGCATGCAGTTCATTTGGGGGTTGAATGTGGCTCAGGGAAAAACACTGGTAGATATAAAACTTGGTTCAAGAAGAACTAGGAAACCATGTTTGATAAAAGCTTAGGGTGTATGGAAGGAGGTTCCATTATCAAAACCTGCAGCTCTTGCACACTTTCCTTGTTGATGTTATCATGACAAAAATGATAATTTTCTGATACAGAAGGGGGAAAGATGACACTAGACACTCAAATGCAGGTCCCATAAAAGCCACTAAGACAATCTTAAGGTCCTACAATCAATCAGCTTTTTAATTGGTGGATGAAGACAAATCATTTCTTTCAAGAACCTCACTGTCATGGACTTTGAAAACTTCAACTTCCCATGAACAGGTATTCCAAGATGTCCAGGATATTAGTCAACATCATAACAACCAAGGGCGTTGCTGGTTAGGGGCACAGACAGCCTATGCCCCAAACATGCTGTAGAGTGCCCCAAGCCATGGGCCCTAGCATGTAGACTGCTACAGCCCTGACATGCAAGTCCAGACACCCACCCTAAGCCATGGTGCACCTGGGAGGAGCTCAGCTGGGGCAGGCACTTTTAAATCTCCTGCCCTGGAGAATGTGCATGACCCAGGGTGGAAGAAAAGGCAGAAAATTTAGGTCTCTGCCACTCCATGGAGGGGCCCAGGCAATGTGTTCCTGCGGCACCTCTGCAGGCTGTGGGGGGTCGGCCTCTTCTCCATCTCCAGGAGGACCAGCAGAGTGACAGGGTAAATGCTGTCGGTATGCCCATGTCCCCCCAGTGGCAGTGGGCGAATGGGGCCTTAGGCACAGTAGCAGCTGTGTGGGGCCCAGGCCAGGCAGCCCACCAGAGTAGTGGCTGGGGTGGAGCAGAAGTGTTTCATGGCAGATGGGGGGTCGTTTTCAAGCAGCAGGGGTGGCAGAAATGGTTTTTTGAAGCAGGCGGCCCCCTGGGGAAATGATCGGGGTGGTGTTTCATGACAGGCAGAGCAATGGGTTTGGTGATGGTTTTGGGCCAGCTTCCCTGCAGGATGTGGGGTAATGGGGCAGGGAATTGGTCCCAAGCCAGGCATGGTAATGATCAGAAGCTTCCCATGGATGGGCCCACCTTGCAGGATCAGGATCCTGGCCAGAAAATGGGGGCTGGTGACATCCCTGGTGTACAGCTCCATCTGTTTACAAAGACATCACAGTGATATTGTCACAGTGCATGAAAATCTCTGAGTCCCTGATGTGGTGCTGACAGGTACTGTAGATGGCACAAAGCTCTAGGACATGGGTATACAGGGAGCTTTTCATTCTGACTGCAGTACTAGAACTTTCAGCAAATCCACATGCACTCACCAACCTATTAAGGAGTCATCAGTGACTGCAGTCCTGGGTGGTGAGCGCCAAACAAAAGAAATGCCTTTTCACACATTGTCCTGAACCATCCACCAGCATGAAGAGCCAAGAATTGGTGGGGGAGAGTCAAACCAGTGAGTTCAAAATACGGCAATTTGGGTAATAGACTGACTTCAGCCGCAGTTCAAGAGTGGTTCTTTTCCAATTCTATCCTAGAACTTCTTAAATACGGCTTCTACACCTTGCACTCAACTGAAACTGCTTTTGATAAAGCCTCTGGTACCAACTTAGCCAACTTTCAGAACAAGTACTTCACCTGCACTTTCACTGACCCGTTCATCACTTTTTATGCAGTCAGCCATGTTCCTCTCCTTGCAATCTTGTCTTTCTTTGGTTTCTAGGATTGTGTCCTTTCTTGGTTCTCCTTTTTCCTCTCTAATCACTCCTTCACCATGTCCTTTGGAGGATTCTTCCCAGTCCTCAGTACATGTCTATGTGGATTTGAAATGGGGTTCCCATTCACCACTAGTGTGTCTCCTTGTAGCTAGGTCTTGAAAAGCAGTTCTTGCGGGACCAGTTGCCACCTTCTGCTCTCTGTTCACTCTGCAATGGTCACTTATCTGGTAACATGGTCCTCCAGCCAGGTCGCCAGTTAGTCCACCCCTTCTGGGATTGCAAAGTCCAACAGGATCACAGTCTAAATGCCTTCTTTGGATGTTATCAGCCCCAACTTTAGATTCCATGCCACTATATCAGTGGCTGTCAGGGGAGCCTGACCCTCCTGGTATACTGGGTTCCATCCCAAGAACCCTATAAACCAGCATTACAGGTCTGATCAGCCCAGGTCCCTGTTGCTGTTTCCCTGGGCTTCTTCCTACAAAGATTCTCTGGGTTTTTTCTTACAAAAATTCTCTCACTTCTCTTTCGTGTTTCTGGGCCTACCACAGGAGCCTGCTCTACTCTCTGTGACTATTTCACTTCTTCCTAAACTTTTACCAGATTCCTTTCTCCAGGGGAGGATGATGGGCTCAGTGTCCCCTTAAACTTCTTCCTTATCCCTAATGGCCTTCCTCCTCATGCAGAGGAACTGCTGACTTCTTCCCCTGTAGTCCTCCTTCAGCTTTTATAGTACTGACCCAGGCCTTCATTAGCTGGGCCTCACTTTCAGTCACCCTGGCCCTTCTTCTCAGTGATGCTAGCAGTCTCCAGCTCAAGCCCAGATGTCCTCACTGCAATTGAACACCCTCACAGCCTGAACCCCACAAGCTCAATCGCTCCCCATTAGCGCCTTTCTTGATCAGTGTAGACACCACCACCATTGTGCTTGTCACTCAGTCCTCTGTAACCTATTTGTCATCTTCAACTCAGATGTCTTGCCTGACTGTCACGTTTCTATGACTAAATTTTTCAGATTCTTTTTATAAAATATCTTTAAAACAGGGGCATCGCTGGTGCCTGGCACACAGGGCCCATGCCCCGAATGCCGGCACCAGTGTCCCGGGTCCTAGCGGGGCCCTGCCTCTCCTGGGCTCTGGCCAGAGCAGGCCGGAGATCTGGAGCCCAGCTGCCAGCGGCTGCAGCTGCTGCTCCCGGCCCAGTCCCCAGCCAGGGATTTGGGGCCCAGATGCCTGTGGCAGCGGCAGCCGCTTCTGGCCCCTTCAAAGGCCGGGTGACCCTGCGGCTGTGGCTGCCGCTCCCTGCCCTGTTTTTGGCCGAGGGTGTGGCCTGGGCCCATGCCCCAGGTCATTCTCCGGGGCAGCGACACCCCTGCTTTAAGATATGGCCCTTCCCATCCATCAATACAGTTAAAACGTTCATCCAGGCCCCTCAGTATTTCACATCTCAGTTACTGCACATAGTTCTTTCTGGCCTTGTTAAATACAACTTTACCCTGCTTGTATTTATTTATAATGTAATGCTGCTACAAAGATCATTTTCCTAGCTTGCTGTTTTGGCCATCTCATCCATTTCTTTGACCTCAACTAGTTTTCTCTTTTTTATGTATCAAACATAAACCACTTGTCTTCATTCTCAAGGGCTTTCATGGTCTGCCTCCACCCTACTTATCGTCTTTCATTTAGTACCAAAAGGTCAGTTTCCACCTTTGATCAACCCATGATGCCAGTCTCCATCTTTTACTCGTTAAATTTTCAAACTGTCATGGTAATGCTTTCTCCTCATGTTTGAGAGACACTCCCCATAACGATTTTCAAAGCCATCTCATTACCCTCCTTCAAAACCTTCCTTTGCTATTTTGCCATCTCTCTATTCTGCAATACCACCCCACCCATCCACCCCAAAATGTGGCAGTAGTTTGTCAGAAAACACAGCTTATCATTCACTGACCAATATGGTTTCATAGGCTTTTTTTTTTTTTTTTTGGTACTCCGTCAGTGTCCATCTGTTCTCTCTTGCCTTACTGTAAGGTCCTTACAGGAGGACTCTCTTTTTATTCTGTGTTTGGATAGCACCCAGCATAGTGGGGTCCTACTCCCTGACTCTTTGATAATACAAATACATAGTAATAATAATTTAAAAGTCTCAAATGACTCACCACTCCCTTCTGGAATGGAAAATAATTTTCAGAGCCTCCCTCCCCCCCAAAACACACATCTGTTGTTCTCTAGGTGCAGAGAAAGGGCATGTCTGAGCCATCTCCTGTGCCTTTGACTAGTTTAAAATAGGCTGCTATTTTCTAGGTTTTCTAATATGTGGCTGTTTGTAGATGAATCATAACATGATGCTGGAAACTTGGCAATTACATCAATAATTCTGCACTGTGCATTGTACATGACCTGCATGCTAAGGAAGGGGAGTAGGAAAGAAAGCTTTTGCAATTCCTGAAACTCACCTCATCTCATTATATCAGTTGTGTGCACAGTCTGAGTTGCTTAGAAGACAGATGTAAAACCAGCAGTGTCCTACAATTCATACTTTATTTGCTGTAGCTACTCAAGTTCCCCAGAACACTAAAATAGCAACCAATTATTCTGAGAACAGAATCTGAAAAAGTATAGAAAAAATATCCTGCAACAAACTTCTATTTGTAGCATCCCTCATAAACGACATCAGAGATCCAAACCACAATTTTCAAATGTGGGTACCTGCAATGAAGTATGTGAATCCTTATTCAGGACACCTAAATAAGTGGCCTGGTTTTCAGAGCTGCTTAGTCCTTACAGCACCCATAGTTTACTATTAAGATTATACAAAATCATCTTTTTGTATAACCTACACCCTGAAAAGAAATGTCCTTATCTGAAAACTCATAAAAGAATCTTTGCAGATAAATGTGTATAGTAGAAAATAGTCTTTCTTTCATAGAACCAAGTGCCATGGGCTCAATAGATCTTTCCAAACACATCCTAACAAGCATTTTATGCAACGAAGAGGTAACTGCCTATAACTCTTTTGACTGAATTTGCTCTTAAAATGCAATTTATTTCTACATGAAGTTTTTCACCCACATTTTCCCAAAATGCTTTATGGAGAGAGGCTGATTTACAGAACTGGGAATAGAAAAAGGAAAACAACATGGGAAAGGAGTAAAGGAAAAGAATGCCTGGGAGTTATATTCATTCAAAAGCTGATTTATTGATTTACTTATAGCATGGAGAAATAAAGATGCCATTGCATCATTTTCACTGAATAGGAGCCCACTAAATATTAACAACATTTTTAATTGAGCGTATCAGTCTCTGTATGAAATGCCCACACTGATGCTTCAATGTTTTATATACATCATTTTCCCTTTGAACACAGGCCATGGACAAATGTAGTTAAAGAAAATGTCTGTACTCATTTTCTTCTACATCCTTTGTCATTGTCAAATGAGTGTCATAAATCCTTGAAGTAAGGACCCCAGAGTACAGTTCTGAAAAGTCAAACAATCAATGCCGATTTTCTTCATTCAAACAGATGCTATTAATTAAGGTGACAGTGAATAAGAATGACATCCAGTGGTTCTATTTGTTCTAAAATATAATTCTATTTCCCCTTACTGTTCTCAGGACCACGTTTTTCATTGCAAAAGTGGCTGCATTTTGTGTTATGCACGTGTATTGGCTTTTCAATGTGATGATAGTTGTGAACATTCAGCTACTTTAAATTTACCCGATTGAGAAAAACAAGGTAAATAGCTTAGTTTGAAATGATTGTCAACAATACAGTATAATTCTGGAGGTTAAAGTATAATTTGGTGGGCCCTGAAACCCTCCTAAATTGCCAGCCCCCACCACTCAGGTCCAGGCCCCCTTCACCCACCCCAGCTACTCCCCACCAAATGCCTGCCCCTCACCCCAGCTACTGTTCCCCACATGCCTACCACCCACCCCAGCTACTGCCCCCCAAATGCCTGTCCCACCACCCCAGCTATTGCCCCCAGCCCCATCTTGCCACTGGTCCCCCAAAACTTTCTCCAACCCCCTACTGAACCTCCCATCTCACCACTGGTCCCCCAATCACTCCTCAAACACCCCACCATGCTGTGCCATCTTCCCCCGCTGCCCTGAGCCGACTCCTTTCACCACACCCTTTCCCTGCCAGGCCGGCTCGCCTGTCCCTAAATGCCGCCCCCCCCGCCAGGCTCCCTTACCTGGCTGCCACGAGGAGCGGCCCCAGCACAGGCTGAGGCTCCTACCCAGAGCCTATTCTGACTGAGCATGCTCAGAGGCTCTGAGAATACTCAGTCAGAGCAGATTCAGGGTGGGAGATTTAAAATCTCCCAGCCCGATGCAGCTCCCTACTCTGCCGGAACGTGCTGCTGGAACAGCATTTTGGGGCTTACTATTTTTAGGGGCTCAGCATTTGGTGGGCCCTTAAAAATTTAAGATGGAGCCAGAATGCTGCATTCTGGTGCCCACTATTTTGAATTGTTGGTCCCCAGAATGCAGCATTTTGGCTCCATTTTTTATTTTTAGGGGGTCCGGAACACTGACCACCTAAAAATAGTGGGTCCCAGAATACCATTCCAGCACGTTCTGGCTTAGTTTAACCCCTGTAAATAATTCCTAATAAACGTTCCTATGACCCAAACGGTTTTCATAAGACAGTATAATCTGCAAACCATAATCATAAGAGCAGTATCTTTTTGTGTTCAATCAGATTCATGGGTAGCCCAAAGGATTCTACTTACATACTGATTAGCTGTACATTCTTGAAAGATGCCCATATCTCTTTTTCTGCCAGCATATTGGGCCAAATTCTGGCCTAGTCTAGTCCCTTGATGCTGGTTCTCCATGTCTCAGGACAGCCAAATCATTACAATAGGACTGCAGTTCAGATGTGGTACTCTTGGAAACAGTAATGACAGGCTGAAATATCTGCAAAAGGCACTTGGAAGAACTCAGATAATTCAAGAAGATTGGCCAAGCAGTTTTGGTGCAGAGTATATAAGAAGACCTGATTACAACCAAACCTTTAATACTGAATTGCAAGTCCATCTCACTGATAGCTTCCAAGATGCCCACTACACCAGCTACTGGCAGGCCAATGCTACCAGGTAGATTTCTGGGGCTGTGATGCAGAAACGTATTCTGGCTCTGAGTGATGCTCCTAGCCCAGACCCTTAGCTTGACAAGATTGTTTTTTTATTAGATCTGGTTGAAAAATAGGTTCTTTTACCTCACAGAAAATTTCAACTTTTTGGCAAAATACTAACACTCAAAATATTTCAGCAGTAAGCCAAAATAGTTTTTATTTAAAATGGTACCATGGTGTCTCATGGAATTTGAATATGTCTCATAGGATTTATAATCCCAGTCTTCTCTGTGGGCCAGACTCCATAGCAAGACTACATTTCCCTCAAATATACTACTTGTTCCTTTTTGAGTGAGGAAAAAGGGGTGTATATGAGGAGGCCCTGAATGTGGTGTGTCCTGGGAGATGTCACTTGACCAGAAAGAATGGCCTATTGAGGAGAATGACAGCACCGGACACCTGACACTTGGCACCATTTTGAACAAAAAAAAATTTTTTTTTGAACAAAATATCCAAGTTTTCTGAAAAAGGCAGAACTTTGGGGGGTGGGAGGAGATAAACTGTAATTTTTTTCTCCATGCAGATTTTCAACCAGCCATATTTTTTGACCATCTGCAACCCAGCTGTGAGCCATATTTGTTTGTGCCATGATGGGTCTATTAAGATAATTGAACCCTTTGTTTCTCCTGAGGTTTGCCAGGAGTTTTGCTACTAGATAAACTGGGGAAAAGGCATACAAAAGCTTCCTAAAGCAATGAATGGAAATTGTGTCCCTAGACAGACTGGTTTCTGCTTGTAGAAAGAGCAGAAGACCAGTATCTCATCTTGTTTCAGTAAGGGCAATGAACTGCCTGCCAGAGATTAAATGGCAGAGATTGATTAAGATCACAGGGTGCTGCTGGGAGCAAAGTCATATTTAAGCGTGTTAAGAAGACTGCCATGATTTTTAAGAATCTGTTCTGTTAAAAGTTACGAGTTTAAATATAAAAGAATTGAACATGTATAAGAATTTGCAGAGTAATCAAGTCTGTGAGAACAGACGATTAAGTAATTGTAATGCTAGAAAAGACCAATTTAAGCCAACACAAAACCTAGACTTGACAGGGAGGAGAGTTAGCATGCAAATAGAAGACTAATACCTATGTATAAGAAAAGATAAACGTTATAAATAAGTCAGATTAACAACAGGAAGCTGAAGTTGTGCACTTTATAGTGCTGGGAGGCAACTGTGTGGTGAGAAACCATACTGATGAGTTCCTTACGAGAGATCATTCTTTGCTAGTGTTTTGCCTTAATAAAGATTTGTTAGACTCATCTGCTGAGTAGTGAATCTTCCAGTCCAACAAGTGTTACACAGAAATTGGGTCTGAGCGAGCTTGTTCACTTTTCTGCCTGCTGCTACTCCCCCTTAGTGTTCTTCTGCTCTAAAAGATTGCAGGGGTCCCCTTACCCCAATTCAAGGGGGCCCAGCATAATGGTTATCTTATTTTAAAGATGGCAAAACTGAAACAAGGAGATTAAGTTGCTTGCCTAAGGCTATACATGAAATCATCCTCAATGCCTGGATTACATCTCAGTATTTTCTGGATTTCTGTTTTGTGTTCGGGTACTAAGAATATAACTTCATTTCAATTGAAAAAAAGATCAATCCTCATTGTAATATACTATAAAAGCCTTAAAAATCAGGCTCCATTATTTAGTTTTTAAAAAACATTATTAATAAGGAGAGAGCGATTAGGTGGCAGCTGTTAATGATTAGAACATTCCTAAGCACAGGATACACTGTTCTTGCCAAAGCAACACACAGAGCTCTGGTGACGCGGGACTGTGAAAACTAGAGAGAATTAACACAACGAACATAGGCTTATTCATACAATCACTTCTGAATAAAATAAACTTTTAATGGAATGAACTTGGAGCTCTAGATAGGGAGAATAAGATTTTCCCAAAATCTATTTTCATCATCATCATCATCAAAAAAAATCTGAGTCAATTATTTATCTACCTATTATTTATTTATCCACATAGTGGTATCTCAGTAAACTTGCATGTAGTTTGGTTTCTTAGTTTTTGCCTAAGGATTCTGGCCAGGCATTCCTTCACAAAGAAAAGCCAATAAGTATTTTTATTTGAAAATGTACAGAAAGATATTGGAGAGTAAATGAGAAAACAGTATATATATGCTCAACCTTACCTTATTAAATCTCTCCCATTGCAATTAACTGATGATGGACACATCACTAAAGCTGGAAGTTCAGGTTAGTTAAAATTTTCATTTGTTCAGACACCTGATTCTATGGAGTACCCCACTCCAAATGAGGCCCACTCAAAGCAACTCCACAGGTCCTCCTAACCTTGCCCCAGCCCTATTTCAAGCTTCAAGTGCCAGGCAGCATGAAAAGTCCCAAACCCTTGAATATACTAAAGAATCTGATTTATGATCCATGCCACAGATAGACAATAAAAGATATACATGCATGTTCTCATAACAAAACTTCTGTTTGACTAGAGCCATTTATGTGGTTCCCTTAGACTACACTTTTTATTTTCTGAACACGTAGTTCTTGCAACCTCACTTTCCTTTCACTTCCTAGTTCTCTTTTCATGCCTGCTGCCTTCAAGCCCTAACTCTCACTTACAGTCATTCAGGCCTTCCCACTTTTAGTTACATGTCCCCCACCCTCCCATTTTTCATGGGGTTTTACATTTACATTAGTCAACAAACCCAAGAAAATCATAAGCAAAACTCAGTGTGAAACAAACTTCATCTGGTTTCAGGTCTAAAAATCCCTAAAATGGCAACAAAAGTGTGGTTGGGAAGGACAGACAGACTGAGGGGAGTGTCTTAATGGGAGTCAGGGAGCTAGGGTGCAGGAATGTCTAGAAGACCATCCACCCCAGAGAGTCAGAAGCCTCTTTAATAAAAAAAAAAATCTATAAAAAGATTTGGGATGGTAATCAAGCTATACTGGACCACTCAATAACTGGTCCCTAATTTTAATATACTAATATATTGCATGGTGAAGGATTATACCTCATTAGTTTTATCTCTGTAGCTAGCTAGCTCTCTCTAAAGTGTCTCAAGTATTATAGTTTGCAGTCTGAAAATTTTTGTCTACCAACAAGGTGAAAATGTTTATTACAGTCAGATATTAGAAACAAAAGTCTTGTGTTCATACTTTAAGCACAAAGCAAGAAAGAAACCACCCTCTGACTAGCAGTTAATGTCTTTGCATCTTAAACAATTTCCCCTATTTAGGAATGAAGTGAGGTTATTCAGTTTCTAAGAACATTTTGGGCTTGGCCTTTTCGTCTGCTGATGTGCTCTGTGCTGTGAAAACACATGTGAAAAACTTACAAAGTGCACAAATTGGAACAAACCCACCTTACCCTAACAGTGCAACCTGGAACTAAACTCCGTCTACTTCACTTCTTGATTGCAAGGCTTATTTCTAAAGCTCTTCAAGATCCTAGAAGGAAAGGTGCAAGTGAACCTAAAAACAAATAGATTATTTTAAGACTGTATCCAGGAAAACATTTACCCCTGTGCATTGTATCATATGAGCCATTTGGGTCCCACTTAAGTCAACAAGATAGGGTTTTAGTGTGATTTACATGTGGCATAGGCCTTGTCTTTGCCTTGTGCTCAAGGATGAAATTGTTCTTTACTATTTATCTTAATAAAAGTAGCCAATGCTCAAAGAATTCTAAGTGATGAAGCAAATTGTCATGATTGTGTCATTGTGCTGTAATTCAGGGATTGGTCCATTTGGGATCCTTAACCAATTGAGCAGGATATTTCAAGAAACTTCTTAAATGCTTTATGATATTCACTCTTGATTCGGACACAGACTGTATTTCCTTACCTAATCTTTAGGCAGAGCCTTCAAGCAATGAAGTCTAAGATAATACAAGTAAGTATAGTGGTAACAATGCGTATGGTAATATGCCTGCTGGAAGATTTGTTCACATCCAATTTTAAAATTTGTTTTAAAAGGACAACAACAACAACAACTAAATTACAGCACAGCAGAAATCTCAGCATTTGTATCACACTCCTCAGGACAGAATCTGATGTTCTGGTATTTGGGTACCAGATGATAGGTATGGTATAATGCCTAGGCAAATCTGGGTACTTTACACAAATCGGCTAGCTCACAGTGTAAATACTCTTATAGTCAAGAATTCTGCCTCTGCAACTTGCGTGCTGCTACTAATCCTCTCTCCAACACTGAATGTGGCAAGGAAAGAAGGAACTTGCCATTGAATCCCTCCAGCTACAGGACAAGAAAGGGGAGCCTAATTTTTGCCATTTCCAGCAAGGCTCTGCAAACTGAAAGGCCAGTCATGATACTGTGAATGAAGCACTTACTTTTTAACAGCAAAGCAGTGCTCTCTCTTTTTTCTGTGAAATAATCTCAGACACAAATCCACCTACAACTTGGCTAGTGGAAGCTTCAAATGCAAACATCAACATGTCAGACATCCATGGCTACAAATGTACTGCCACTGAAACAGCTCCAAATGCAAGCCACAGACTAGATGCTTCATTTTAGGAACAGAATTCAAAAAAGCCTGCATCACAGTTAGAAAGACTCAGTTCTCACCAATACCCTTTTAGGCCTTCCTCACACATCTCTTTGCTGTTCTCAGCCTAAGTATAAGCCAGTGGGGCTGTCACTGAGGCAATACACTATGTTCCCCCAGGCAGTCCATTACTTCAAACACCAAATTACCATGCTGTGCTTTCTGGTTTCAGGGCTGCAGGATCCAGATTTTCAAGAGCTATTTTGGTGGTACTTGCAGGCACTTTGAAAAAAAAGCAAGAAGTCCTGTGGCACTTAGGGTATGTCCACACTTAGACTGTTAGTTCGAATTGACTGAATTCGAACTAATTAAGGTGAACTAATTATGATTGGCTTGAATTCAGTCAATTCGAACTAACATGGCCAGAGTAGGAAAACCAATTTGAACTAGCATGTCCATAGACAGGACTTGCTAGTTCAAACTGGAAGAGGGGCATCATGGGAGGTGTGGCAACATGGCCCCCTGGCAGGGCCATGTGCCACCCAATCTCCTGCCAGGCTCCAGCCCCCACAGCCCAGCATAGGGAAAAGCATCCCCTGCCCAGCTCTAGGCACGCTGCAGACAGAGCTGGGCAGGGCATGCTTTCCCCCAGCTGCCGCTCAGAAGGCGGGAGCCTAGGCACCCCTCACCCCAACACAGTCCAGTGGGGGTGGGGGAGAAAGGATTCCCCCAGCCCTGCACTTTCAGTGCTTGGCTTGGGGAATCCTCTCTTCCCCACTCCTCTGTGCAGGCTGGGTGGTGGGGAGCAAAAGCAGCCCCACGCAGGGCTGCTTTTGCTCCCTGCCACCAGCGGGGTTTGACAGCCCATCGCAGGGCTGCCTTTGCCCCACGCTCATCTTCTTTCCAGGGTGCCATGCAGGGAAGCCTTAGGTCGAATTGGCCAGAGTGCTGTGTAAACAGGTCAATTTTTAAATTCGACCTAATGTTTATTAGGTCGAATTTAAGTGTGTGTGTAGACATACCCTTAAAGATTAACAGATTTATTTCTCTATTTATCTGTTAGTCTTTAAGTGCTGCAGGGCTCCTTGCTATTTTTGCTTTACTAGACTAACAAGGCTGCCCCTTTGGAAATTGTCAAACACTTTGGTAGATTGTCATTTTCACACTGAGATTTTTCAAAGCCTATGCATTTTTACTAAAAGCTCAATGCTTAATACTTCACTGACCTCCCACAGGGATTTATCAGGAAGTTCACTATCTTATCCAGATGAAGAATTCTTTTTAGATGTTCTTGTTTTCCAATTGAATAGTAAGTGCCCATTGTCACAGTAAGTCCCTCATGGTGTAACAGATGCCTTTATAATTTAATTCATGGTTGTGCCATGAATATTTATGTGTATTAGTTGAAAATTATTCAGCATTTGTAGTCTACAAATAGGAAGAAATACCCACCCTTGCCAAATGTTTATTTGTTATTAATATACAATAACAAATGCCATACTCTCTTCTAGGAGCACTATATTGTAATTGCTTTGTTATTGCTTAGTAGTTATTAAAGCATACCTGTCTATCAGAATGCAGAAAATAATGTTGCTGTTGTAGATTGATTTCTTGTGCCATCTTGTGGAAACCATATTAACTGCAATACATGCTCCTTGCACTACTTCAGCATTCTGCATAAGCAGGAGCTGCAAATATTTCACTGAACCACACCATGAAAAAAGCTGTCTGCCTGTTCAACAAAGTAGGTACTTAGCATTATATTACACCAAAAATATTTTTGTCTTGATCCCTCCCACCTGACCTGAGTCATATGCTTTTGTACCCTCTCTGAATGATTCAGACGATCAGTTGTTTTTAGCTCCGATTTAAACCATTGTCATTGTTACAAACTATTTCTGGATCTTCCACCTCATTTTCTTACTGGAAAAACATACCATTATGTATTTTAAATTTTTTGTGCTATGCAACAATGATTTATTGATTTGGGCTACTAGTCAGAATCGAGTGAGACTTTTCAGGGGAACAAAAATCGTTAATTCTTACAAGTTCAGTGATTGCTTAATCGTACTTATTAATAAAATATATTTACCATAATTAACTACCATAATTTTTAAACATGAAAACTTATTGCTTGAATGAGATTTAACTTTTTCTTTTACTCAGTGTAAAATCAAATAGCTATAATAGAGAAATGAACAGGCACATTCTGGAAAACAGATTTTATCATGCTTACTAATAGGACTATATTGGACTCACAGAGGGCTCATGCAGGAAATTAAGACAGTAGCATTTTGCAAGATGTTGAGATCATCTTTCCATTCTAAACTCATTTTCATTCACTCAAGAATTCATAACAGAATTCTTTTCTGTTCTGTTCCCTTTAACTGTATAATAACTCATCTGTAAGCAAACTAAACTAAATCCCATACCTAGAGGCACTCACTAAGCTATGTTCATATAAGGAGACAAATGATAAGCTCTCAGAAGCCACAAAGAAAGTGCAGTAAAATAACAATAAAAGGTAAATTTTCAAAGCAAGTCTTGGGAGACTTAATTGCGCAGCTCTTTTTAGAATTAATGTGAGTCAAGAAAATTAACCTACATGCTCGTATTTGAAAATGTATCTGTGAGGTTGGAATGATTTCCCTTTTTTATGTTTACCCCTTATATAATGTATCACTGTATGAAAAACATCAATAAACAAAATGATTAGAAGCTCCTGGAAGCATCTACTCATCACAAGGCAAATAAGACCCAGTTTCACAAGCACAATATAACCATGCAAATACTAGGTATAATTTTCCCCTCAACTTTGCCAACCTTACATCTTAATTCATTTGTGAAACACCTCCCTTACTGCTCCATTTCTGGGCACACTAGAGCAGACTTTCCAAAAATATGTGGTGATTGCTCAAATATCCTCTAAGAACTAGTTTGAAACCAACAAACTCATTTGCTTTAAATAAAAGTGTCTTGACACAACAAACAAGTGCAACAACATATGGCATCAAATAGCACCACAGTAAATTAATTTCTCTGATCCTTCAAATCTCTCTCTTAGTTCTCTATTGCAGCAGTAGCTTTTTTCTTTTAAGTCTACTGAACTTGCCTGCAAGCCATGTGAATGCTCGTGGAGAATAGAGGATATTCTTTGATTGTGTCAAGGTCTGGTCACATGAGGGTCAATCAAGATAGGTAAAATATCAAGGCCTCTATGGCTTGTGGTAAAACTATAGCAGTTACCAGTTCCTTGCTACACTTCCATCATTACATCAGTGCTCTGAGTGCTGAATGAGTGGGAAAGCAAGAAGTCCTTCCCTCACAGTCTTTCTTGCCCTCTGCTCACTACTAAATCCATGAGACACATAAAACAAGAAAATGAAAACAGGCTCAATTTCCTGAGCTAGAACTGTAGCTTGATCATCTTTATTAGGGCTTGACTATCTGGAGAAAAAGTCCAGAGTAGCTGCTGCATAAAAGCATATCTGTGCTAACTCATCATGTGGACACTTATTATTCAAAAAATCTCCATACAAAGAGTTAGTGCAGAATTAGAAAAGTTTTTACACCTTAAATTTACACCCTTGATTGTTTTGCAACAGCTCCCTAATATAGATAAGCCTTTACCCTGGTTTCCAGATTCCAGCCTGCAATATAAATCCCTATATAAGAAGAGATTACACTATACTACACTGCTGATGTTCTTTGTGATCCCTTCCTTGTCAATCACCACTAGTACACACCCATCAGTTTTTCCATCTGTTGGTAGAATCTGAATCCCAGCTCCACTGTGAAATACCCCCAAGATGGAATAAGAATTCTGGCTATTAGTGCAATCCATTCCAAATTGCTTCTAAAATTCCCATAGCCAGAAATTGTACTGTCTCAGCCCCTGTGACTCCTGATTCTGAAGCAAAATTTACCCACTCTGTGGTTTACAATTTAAAACAGTGGATGGTTTCACTGCAGTGTTATCTTTCATATCTGTTATGTTCCAAACAAAAAGTATTTACAGCACTGTACAATAGGGGGCTTTTTTTTTTTTTTTTTTTTTTTTTAAAGCAGCACATCAAAACTGACATTTTTTGTCCGGTTTCAACAAGTTTCAATTAGTAGGGCTGTAAAATTCTACTACTAACAGGGTACAAGTCTTTGCTTAACATGGAGAAGGTCCTGGCTTCAATTCCCAGGAGGTTAGACTCGATGATCTCATAAGGTCCCTGCCAACCCTATGGTTCTATTCTATTCTTTGTGTCTTGTGTGCATTTGAATTTACAGTCCTTTTCGTACCACCTGAACAAATCAAGTATAGCCAGGATTTAGTCTGGCTGCTGCTATTCCATTCACCTACAGCAAAGCAGGGGCATTGCTGGCACCTGGCACAGGGGGCATGGGCCCTGAGTCCAAGCACCAGTGCCTCAAATGATTGGGGTGCCCCCAGCTCTCCCAGCCCCAGCCCTAGCCAGGTAGCCAGGGGCGGACCACCCATGGTGCCACCTATCTCTCCCAGCTGGGTATCCAGGGCCGGGCTGGCCGCAGTGGCACCTGCCTCTCCAGGCCTGGATTGCCTGCAGCAGCCACTGCCTCGCCTGGTCCTGTCCTTGACTGGGGATCGGGGGCTGGCACTGGCAGGAGCCCAGGACCCCGACTGTGGATTGGGGTCGGGGGTGGTGGTGGAGCCTGGGCCTCAGGTCTTTCCCTGGGGCAACAACACCCCTGCAGCAAAGTAGTCTGCACCATGAATCTAAGTTATTCATTCCTCTATTTTTAAAATGCTAAAATATTATGAACAATGAAAGTCCTATGGCACCTTAAAAACTAACAGATTTCTTCAGACATAAATTTTTGTGGGCCCCAACCCACTTCATCAGATGCATGAAGTGGAAACTACAGCTGAGAGGGATTTACACACATGCCAGGATGAAGGAGAAACCATACAAACGGGGAGGGCTAGTGCTAGCAAAGTCAATTCAGGTAGGGTAGAGGAGGCCCATTCACATCAGTTTATTAGAAGGTGAGAATGTGTGAAGGGGGACTATTTCTTTTTGTAATGTGCTAACCCAGGGGTAGGCAGCCCCTGGCACATGTGTGGACAGTGGCATGAGAGCCCATTCAGAGCAGCACATGACACCCTCTACAATGCCACAAAAATTGTGGCTCCTGCCACTGAAAACCACTCTACGTAGCTTCTTTCAGGGTAGCTGGGGTGTAAAGAGTCCCCACCACACCCTTGCTCCAGGCATGGTGTGGAAACAAGATGCCTAGA
Source organism: Podocnemis expansa (assembly GCA_007922195.1). Lineage (NCBI taxonomy): Eukaryota > Metazoa > Chordata > Testudines > Podocnemididae > Podocnemis > Podocnemis expansa. The sequence continues at coordinate 33,071,790 of ML681982.1, forward strand.
ATGGCTCCTTTCCATTGTGCACAGCCACCAAGGGGCCACTCTGGGTAACTTCTTTCCTCAGCAGGCCTGGGGGCCCCCCCAAAGAGGTGCTGCTCCAGGCAGCTTCTTTCCATGGCATCCCTGACAACCTCTGTCCCCAGGCATGCTGCCAAGAGGAGCCACAGCAGGCAGCTTCTTTCCAAGAATGGCTCCTTTCAGCAGCATGCCAGGGAAGCACACCGCTCCCCAAACTCCAGCCATGGCTGCCACCAAATTTTCAGGCAGCCGCCACTTTTATTTCTATGGAGGAAGCCACTAGCTTTGGCTGAGAGTCAAGGAGGAGGGACTGGTACAGGGACTGGCAAAGGTTGGTGACCCCTGCGCTAACCATTCCAAGTCCCTATTCAGACCCAATCTGATTGTGTCAAGTTTGCTAATCAGTTCCAGCTCTGCAGTTTCACACTGAAGTCTGTTTTTGAAGTTGTTTGGTTGAAGTGTGGCAACCTTCAAGTCTGCTGCTGAGTGTCCAGGGAGACTGAAGTGGTCTCCTACTGGCTTACAGATGTTGCCATTTTTGATGTTCGATTAGCGTCCTCTTTTTTTTTTTTTTTTTTTTGGCATAATGAGAGTCCAGCTTGGCCAATGTACGTGGCAGAGAAGCATTGCTGGCACATAATGGCATATATGACATTAGTGGATGTGCAGGTGAAAAAGCCCCTGATGGTGTGGCTGATGTGGTTGGAACCTGTTGTAGTATCACTAGAGTCGATGTGCGTGATGAGTTGGCAATGGGGTTTGTTGCAAGGATAGGTTCCTGGGTTAGTGTGGTTAATTTATGGTGTTTGGTTGCTGGTGAGCATTTGCTTCAGGTTGTGGGGATGGCTGTAAACAAGGATAGGCGTGCCTCCCGAGGCTTGCTAGAGTGTGAGGTCAGCTTCCAGGATAGGTTGTAGATCCTTATGGATTTTAGTTGGGTGCTGTAGGTGATGGCTAGTGGTGTTCTGTTTTTATCTTTGCCAAGTCTGTCCTGTATTAAGTGACTGCTGAATACCCATCTAGCTCTGTCACATCAGTTTTTTCACTTCCCCAGGTGAGTACAATGTTCCCTGTAAGCTGCGCTGGTACACTGCAGCGCAGCCCACCACAGCCGCCAGCGCAGAGAAGGCTGCCGACAGCACACGGCCAGCAGCCAGAGTCCTTCAGCAGAGCTCCTGTGGAGCAGGGAGTTTTGAAAACTCCCGGCCAGAGAAGCTTTAATGGAGCATGCCCAGAAAATCTGAGCATGCTCCATAGAGCTTCTCTGGCCCAGGAGTTATGGCTGGGCCCTGCTGCTCCAGTCCAGCCCCAAGGTAAGTTTGTGGGGCCTGGGCGGGGGGGGGGGGGCTGCCGGGAGCAGAGGGGCAGTTTGGGGGGTGATGCCGGGAGCAGGGGGGTGATGCCAGGAGCAGGAGGGCGATGCCAGGAGCGGGGGGGGCAAGTGGGAGTGGGGAGGTGATGCCAGGAGTGGGGGGGCGAGTGGGAGCAGGGGGGCTGCTGCTGGGAGAGGGGTGGCTGTCAGGAGCAGGGGGGATGCCGCCGGGAGCGGGGGAGGAGGCTGCACAGCAGGCCCTGTTGGGTGGGGGGGGAGCGCAGTGAGCAACAGGAGTTGCTCAGCTGCCCTCTTCCCTTAAAAGGGAACATTGGGTGAGTATTGTAGTTTCAGAAATGTTTGGCAGAGATCCTGCAGGTGTTTGTTCCCATCTGAGGGATCACAGCAGATCCAGTTGTATCTTAAGGTCTGGCTGAGGACAATGGATCATGTAACATGTGAAGGCGGAAGCTGGAAGCATGTAGGTATTTATTGCGGCAGTTGGTTTTTGGTATAGGATGGTGTTAATGTGTACATCCCTTATTTGTACGGTAGTGTCCAAGAAATGGATTTCTTTTGTGGACTGATGCAAGCTGAAGTTGATGGTGAGGTGGAAATCGTTGAAATCCCTCTGGAATTCCTCAAAGAACTTTCCCGTATGTCCAGATAATGAAAATGTCATCAGTGTAACCTAAGTAAAGGTGAGGTACTTGGGGACAAGATTTGAGGAAGTGATGTTGTAGGTCAGCCATACAAATCTTGGCACACTGTGGGGCCATGCAGGTACCCGTGGCCATGCCATTGTCTTGAAGGTAAAGCTCACCTGCAAATCTGAAGTAGTTGTGGGTCAGAATAAAGTCACAGGGTTCAGCTACCAGGTGTGCTATGCTGTCATCAGGAAAACCATTCCTGGTGGCTTGTAGTCCATCTTTGTGTGGAATGTTGGTATAGAGAGCTTCCACACCCATAGTGGCTAGGATGTGTTTTCTAGGAGATCACCAATGGATTTTATTTTTCTCAGGATCTCAGTGGTATCAGGAAGATAGCTTGGTGTACTGGTGGCGTAGGGCCTGAGGAGAGAGAGCCTGACAATCCTGATGTGAGAGTGACAATGCCTGAAATGATGTGGCATCCAGGATTCCCAGGTTTGTGGATCTTTGGTAGTAGATAGAATACCCCTGGTCAGGGCTCTTGGGGGTGGGTTGCTGTACTTCAGAGAGTTTCTTAAGCAGATATTGTAGTTTGTTTTGGTATTCCTCAGTGGGACCAGAGGGTAGCTGCTTGTAGAATGAAGTGTTAGAGTGTTGTCTGGCAACCTTCCATTCATAATCCAACCTATTCATGATGACTACAGTACCTCCTTTTTCAGCGTCTTTGATTATAATGTCACGGTTGTTTCTGAGGCTGCATACAGCTTTGCATTCTGCACACACGAGTTTATGGGGCAAGTGATGCTGCTTGTCTACAATCTCAGCTTGTGCACGGTGCCGTAAACATTCTGTGTAAAAGTCTAGTCTGTTGTTTCAGTTGCCAGGAGGAATCCATTCATAATTCTTCTTGTATTGTTAGTAGGAAGGTATCTGTGGGTTAGTGCAGAGGTTCTCAAACTATGATACTGCAACCCCCTAAAATAATAAATGAATTTGTGCAACCCCACCTTCTAAGTTGCTTGCAGGGGTTCAAGTATACTTTGGTAGGCCCCAGAACCCTCATAAATTTCTGGGCCTTCCTCACGCAGGTCCAGGCCCCCTTCACTCACCCCAGCAACTACCCTCCAAATACCTGCCCCCCACCCCAGCTACTGTCCCATCTCCCATCTCACCACTGGTCCCCCAAACCTTTCCCCAACCCCCTCCTGAATCCCCCCCCCAAACCACCCATCTTGCTGCTGGTCACCCAACCCTTCCCTAACCCCTCACCATGCTGTGCCATCTTCCCCCCCCCTGCTCCGGGCCGACCCCATCCCCTGCTCCCTTTCCCCATGAGGCCGGCCCACCTGTTCCCAAAACCTACCCTCCCCCAGGTCCTCTTAACTGGCCACCATGTGGAGCAGCCCTGGCCCGGGCTGAGGCTCCCACCCAGGGCCTGCTCTGACTAAGCATGCTCAGAGGCTCTGAGCATGCTCAGTCAGAGCAGGCTCAGGGCAGGAAATTTAAAATCTCCTAGTCCGACGCAGCACCCTGCCCTTCCAGAACAGCGTTCCAGGGCCTACTATTTTTAGGGGCTTAGTGTTCGGCAGACACCTAAAAACAGAAAATGGAGCCAGAATGCTGCATTCCGGTGCCCACTATTTTTAAATAGTGGGCACTGGAATGCTGTTCTGGCGCATTCCTGCTTACTTTACCCCTGGTTGCTCATGACACCCTGGGGGTCCCAACCCACAGTTTGAGAACCCCTGGGTTAGTGTGTTGTTCAGTGGTGGTGGAAATATTCCTTGAGTCAGAGATGACAAAAAGCAGGCTTCCAGGTCATGCCATGGGGAGGGCAAGTGCTAACAAAATCCAATTCAGTTAGGATGAATTCAGCACTGAATATCAGAGCTGGAACTGATTTGCAAACTTGACATGATCATTGTCCCTGTTCACACATTCTCACCTTCTAATCACCTGGTATGAATAGGCTTCCCCTACCCTAATTGAATTGACTTTGCTAGCATGTGCCCTTGCCACTGTATGGTTTCTACTTCATCCTGGCATGTGTATATGTACCTCTCAACTGTAGTTTCCACTTCATGCATCTGACAAAGTGGGTTGGTGTCCATGAAGCTTCCACCCAAAGAAGTGTCTTTAAGGTGCCACAAGACTCTCATTGTTTTTGCTGCGTGCAGTCTAACATGGCTACCCCTCTGAAAATACTGTGAGTGGACTTGTGCATTGGTTCCATCCTCTTCTTTCAAAAATATTCCATTGTGTTACTCTCAATTTATGCTAATATAATTGAAAGCCGAATATGATCCCTTGTCACTCTCTGAAACACTTGCCATTCTTTCCTCATTGACCCAGATCCTCCTCTCCTCAGATATCCATGTGTTGATGACCTTGTTTTCCCATATCTCACTTCCATTTCCCTGCTTTAGGTAGAGCAGGGCAAGTCACAGACTGAACAGGAACAAGGTGAATCTGTAGAAGCGCTGGTGTTACTAGCTTTAAGCATTCAAAAAAGCATGCGTCAGATTGACTTAAAATCATTATTAAAAGAAAAATCAATAAATTTCCATGTGCCTTCTGCCTTTTGAGCCTTGAACATTCATTCAGGTTCTATTTTCCAGCTTCTCTCTTTAGCCATAATAGCTAGAATTTTTTTTGTTTCATTAGAAAGCTAAAATAGTCACATCATACAGCTCCAAAAGCTGGGGCTTTAAGAGAAAACACCAATTATCATGATATTTGTGACAAAATCATTGAAGTTGGTGAAGAGATTGCATCCTCTTTAGCACCAGTGAAGATTCACCTAAAAAGACAATGCAGCTTGAAGTCAAGTACTACTCAGTGGACTCTGATGTTAGCCATGTTCATATGGGGTCTTTGGAAGCCATGCTTCTAGAACTTCCAGGGGTAGCCATGTTAGTCTGTAGTTTCCACTTCATGCATCTGACGAAGTGGGTTGCAGCCCACAAAAGCTTATGCCTGAAGAAATGTTAGTCTTTAAGGTACCAGAGGACTCTTGTTGTTTTTGCTTCTAGGACTGAGGCACACTATCACCAGTAATAAAGGTTCTGCAACTCAGATTAGGCCCTTGGTAACACCTGTGAAAACTCAACAGTCTTCAGATTAGGGCCACAGTAATATCTGTGCAAATCCATTGCCTTCAGTAGGGTTGCACATATGTAACTGACTGGAACTTGGCAAAGTATTATGTTGATGAGGCACAAAAGGAATTAAAATCCATCTTCCTCCTCAGCTGTGTTGGCTCTGCAAGATTAATTGGCGTAAAATGTAGCAAGAATTTAATTTTGACACTACAGTTGAGGAACTGCAGGGTAGGGAAAAGCTATGAGTAGAAGGAACTGCCTTTTTTTCCATAATGACATTCCAGAGAAGAACTTCACTTTTTACTTTCCTTCTCTTTCATTCATTATCAGACACACTCTCTTCAATAGTCCTCTGACTTGCTATTTTACAAGTCTTGTTCTGCCTGACATTTTCTTGAGCAAAGGACCCTAACGCATATTTACAAAATATTTTGGTGATTCTTTCACATACTGTTATAAATGATTTCTTAGCACAGATCTTTTTACAGTTGATGATTCTCTTCTTACTTTACTGCTTAATTTTTAAATTAATTTGAAGTATAATTCACCAACTATAAAATACTCAGACTACTGAGAAATGAGTCACATTAAATGAACTTCATTATAAAACAGCTTTTTTCCATGATATTCAAATGTGTAGTAGGAGAAAAGTGGAGGACATAAATTAATGCATCAAAGCACAATTCCCCATGTTTCATTTAAACTGAAAATCTGTTTCAAAATTAATTAAATGAACATCACTAGGTGAGTATTTAAGTTGCTTGTGGGACATTTCCATAGCAGAGTTGAGAAACTAAGCTTGCATCTAGTAATTATGATAAATCTATAAAACTTTGGTAAATATTAAGAGGAAAGTTTTCTGTTACATTTTTCTCAATTACCAAGAACATTTTTAGCAGTTACACGACAGTTAGAAAGCAAAAGATTCAGAACTACTGTTCACACCTGAATAAGAAACAAGGGCTAATGGAATTACACCAGGGACGACTATGACCTCATATTTAACCACAATAAAATCCAGTACAGTAATAAGGAGACAACAACAAAATTCATGTAATTATATATTTAAATAAAATCCTTTTATTATACATTCAGATATCTTTACATCAAAATTCAAAGGAAGTCTTCAGACTATTAATAAACAACTATTTACAAAGAAATTTGAAGAGCGTCACTGAGAGACACAGTCCCAGAAAAATAATGGTCCAAATGCCAGAAAATGCATTTTTGTAAGAGTACGTTATTTCAACATCAGTCATAGAATCATAGAATCATAGGGTTGGAAGGGACCCCACGAGGTCATCTAGTCCAACCCCCTGCCAAAAAAAGCAGGACCACTCCCATTAGATCATCCCAGTCAGGGTTTTGTCCAGTTGGGCCTTGAACACCTCCAGAGATGGAGATTCCACCACCTCCCTAGGCAGCTTATTCCAATGCTTCACCACTCGCCTAGTAAGGAAGTTTCTCCTAATATCCAGCCTGGACCGCCCCAGCTGTAACTTGAAACCATAGCTTCTCGTTCTGCCCTCTGTTACTACTGAGAACAGTCGAGCTCCATCCTCCTTGGAGCAACCCTTCAAGTAGTTGAAGGTTGCTATCAAATTCCCCCCTCAGTCTTCTCTTCTGCAGGCTAAATAAGCCTAGTTCCTTCAGTCTTTCTTCATAGGGCTTGTGCTCCAGCCCTTTAATCATTTTTGTTGCCCTCCTCTGGACTCTCTCTAATTTGTCCATGTCCTTTTTGTAGTGGGGAGCCCAAAACTGGACACAGTATTCCAGATGTGGCCTCACTAGTGCAGAATAGAGGAGAATGATCACATCCCTCGATCTGCTGGCAACACTTCTTCTGATGCAGCCCAGTATGCCATTGGCCTTTCTGGCAGCAAGCGCACACTGCTGACTCATATCCAGCTTCCCATCCACCATGACTCCCAGGTCCTTTTCTCCAGTGCTGCTATTTAGCTGATCACTCCCCAGCCTGTAGCAGTACATGGGGTTTTTTCGTCCCAAGTGCAGGATTTTACACTTATCCTTGTTGAACCTCATGAGATTCCTCTTGGCCCACTGCTCCAGTTTGTCTAGGTCTCCCTGAATCCTGTCTCTGCCCTCTAGGGTGTCTACCGTTCCCCCCAGTTTGGTATCATCTGCAAACTTACTAAGTGTGCAATCTATCCCATCATCCAGATCATTAATGAAAACATTGAACAGAACTGGCCCCAGGACCGACCCCTGGGGCACACCACTTGTTACTGCTTGCCAACTTGACATGGAGCCATTGATTCCTACACGCTGAAACCGTTGATCTAGCCACTTTTCTATCCACCTTACAGTCCACGGATCTAACCCATACTTCCTTAATTTGCCAATGAGAATGCTGTGGGAAA
>ML681982.1:33079648-33206873 GCA_007922195.1 Podocnemis expansa
AGCATTTGTACCAGGAAGTTGTCCTCAACACTCTCCAGAAACTTCCTTGGTGACACAGTCCCTTAGTGACACTAACTTGTTTGGAACAAGAAAGGAAAATATAGAGGTAGGCTGAATCAGTCTGAAAATCAACATGTCACTCTAAACATGTGGGGTATGTGAAGGCCTTAAGTACAGACAAGTAAATATTCCCCTGCATTCATGCTACTTGTACATGGGCCACAGAGCAAATACTCAAACAGTTAGTCCAAACCAGCCCATAAAGGATATTTACAGTGGAACAGAATACTTCTCTGATAAAGAAAACATAGCATTGAACATTTCAAATAGTTTTTTAAAGGTTTTGTTTATTAATCAATTGTATTGGAGGGATTTGAATTCTTACGAGAAGTCAGTTCTGCTTGTTTGTGTACTTCCTAAATGACATGCCATTTTAACTCCATCATATATGCCATTAAAAGGTTAGCCACCACCAGCAGGCCACCACGACTGCTGTTATAGTTTATTTTTTAATACACATCAGCTTTGCCTTTTCCTCTCCTTCTCATTATTGTTTTTTGTCCCAAGACACAGACCAGGCATGTGGACATATTCATCCTGAATGGTTTAAGGTTGCCGAAGCAAGAGCAACTGCTGAGAAGGGAGTGCTATAATGGGAAGTGCAGGAGCCTTAAATTTAGATGTTGCCACCCATTTCTCTGTAATGATAATTTTTTTAAGCCAGTCGTGAATTTGCACAGTGAAAGTTGACCTTGTAGCCATAATATTGAATTTCTTGATTTAATGTTTTGCCCAGAATATTCTCCTCTCTACTGCTACTAAAAATAGACACAAAATATTGAAAGAAAAGAAGAAATGAGAATTAGAAATTTGAAGCTATAGTAGAAAGTTTATTAGAGATTCAGACTTGATACAGAAACCTTTCCAAAGCTGCAGGCTAGCTCTTAGGCTTAATTGATGTCTGAGTGGAGAGTTTAAAACCATGCAACTGATCCACCACATGCCAGGAGAAGTCAAGCTGTCTTAAGGCAGTGTTGATACAGTCGAACTAAACACTAGACTGAATGGAATCATGGGGCCTCAATCTAACCAGCTTTTGGGGGGGTCATGTTTCCAGTCTATATATGAGCAGACACTTGCATATCAAAAACTGAGATCCAGAAGGAATATGGTCAGAATCCAAACAGAATATTTTTAAATGGCTTATTCTTATTACCCATTTTATATTTACCTGAGTAGACAAAGGTCAACAAAGGAAACACATTTTGACCATAGCACAACCTCCCTTCTCCCACATACATGGCATGGGGAACAGGGACTGCAAAAACTTTGTACATGCATGTGAGCAGGAGTTAAAGTATAACTTGGGGGGGGGGGGCCTTAGAATCTCCTAAATTTCCGGGTCCTCTTCATACAGGTTCAGGCTCCCCTCACCCACCCCAGCTACTGCCCCCCCCCAAATGTCTACATCCCAGCACAGCTACTGCCCCCAATATCTACTCCCCTATCCTCAATATTCCCCCAACCCCCAAAATCCACACCCTGCCCCCAATACCCAGCCCCAGCTTCCAACACCCACTCCCCTGTGCCCAATATTTCCCCAGCCCCCAATACCCACCCCAAAATCCACACCCTGCTTCCAATACCCAACCCCAGCTCAGGTGCCCCACAAGGGGGACAGGGTCCCCCACCCCCCAGCATGAGCTTTCTGGTCCTGAAGAGGAGTGCAGCCAGGCCGCCTCAACACTCACCAGCAGCCGTGCACCAGGGTGGTGAAGAATCGCCCATAACACCCCTCCCTGCAGGCTGCACTTTGAGGCTTCTGCCTCTAGTGCAGCCAATGCATGCTCAGGCAAGACGGGGCAGCTGACGCCTCCCTACTGTCCCCACACTTCTGGAATGTGCCAGAACAGCGTTCCAAGGCCTACTATTTTTAGGGGCTCAGCGTTCCAAGGCCCCTAAAAATAGAAAATGGCACTGGAATGCAGCATTCCGGTTCCTTTTTCTATTTTTAGGGGCCCTGGAATGCTGAGCTCCTCAAAATAGTGGGCCCTGGAATGCTGTTCCAGCTTACTTTAACCCCTGTGTGTGAGTGAGCACAACACAAAAGATCTAGTTCACGTGTTTTTAATTATCTAATGCCAATGAGTAAAGGAAAGAGAAACTGATCTAAGGGACCCTAAAACAAAGGTAAAATAGTGTTGTCAGTGCTTAAATATGTTCTTCCTTTGAGATTTCTTTTTTGTATTGTTTTAAATTCTGCAGAATGGAAATATTAAAAGTTTTGTGAGTGTATGCATGAAAAATAATACCTTGTAACAATTACAACAAGTAATGGTTAGCAAACCTCCACAGATTTGAAGACTGAGTATATTATGAGAAATGCAGGTTGTTTCCCAAATGAATCTTTGAAAGTTAACATCCCCTATCCCCTCACTTTTTCACTTGCAACTCTGCACCCCTCAGTGGGAGTGAAATTCTGTACTGAAAATGAAAAGATACAGAAGTCATTTTGCAGCACTGAGAGATTTCTTCTCAGATCATAACTGATTATTAGATAAATTAGAGTGGTATGTATGGAATGTAATTAAAATGGAAACATTTAAGATTAAGACGGAACTGTTAGTGACTTTTTAAAAAAATGGAAACAGTTGTCAACATGTCTGCTGGACTAAATTCATTGGTACACTCCAGATGCTCTATGTATGGGTGAATCTGACCCTATCATAACAAATATGTGTTACAATTTGTAATTACTGAACACTACAAAAATGTGTAGGGTGTGTGTATTACTTTCCTTTTTCTATTTCTCCTTTGGATTTTTTTCCCCTCCTTAATTATAATTTACCACTCTATTAAATCTAATGCCCTACCCCTAGATTATTATGTAGTAATCTTGTATCAATTGAAAAAGTCACTACTGCTCAAATCACTCCATTGATGATTTCTTAACGATGGTCATCAAGAAAATGAACGGAACATCAAGACTTCAAAGAGAAACAGCCAAAATCGAACTAATATTCAAATTAAATTGCGTGAAAGCAAGCCTGAATCGTGACTATGGATTCTTTTCACATTGTAACAGGTAATTTGACTTCAGCAAAAAAAAACAAGGAGTCGTGTGGCACTTAAAGACTAAGAGATTTATTTTTCACATGAGCTTTCATGGGAGAAAATCCCACTTTGTCAGATGCTTCAAAGATGGGTGAACTTACAGAATGGAATGAAAATAAATGCAAGGGGGTGTAAAACATAGGATCAGGTCATTCAATAACAACAAATCAGAGCAGTTGTTAGGTGCAAACCCTGGGAAGCCTGAAGTCAAATTACCTTTTCTAATGGGAAAAGAACCCATAATCTTGATTCAATCCTGCTTTCACAGAATTTAATTTGCATATTAATTCAAGTTCAGTTGTTTCTCTTTGAAGCCTTGATGTCCCAGTCACATCTCTGATGACAGTCATTAACAAATCATTTATCGAGTGATTAGAAAGATGGAAGTGCTCAGCAACTGTTTTTTTTTTTTGTTTGTTTGTTTTGTGATTTCTGATATCAGCTGTGTGTTCATTTATTCTTTTGCGCAGGGATCGTCGTGTTTGTCCAATGTAGGGGCATTTCTTGCACGTGATGGCATACATCACATTAGTAGATGAGCAGGTAAATGAGCCTTTGATGGAGTAGCAGGCTTGATTAGGACCTATGATGGTATCTATTGTGCAGATATGTGGGCAGATTTGGCAGTGTGGTTTGTTGCAGGGATGTGTGCCTGCTTTAATGTTTCTGTTGTTAGATCTGTTGTTGCTGGTGAGAATCTGTTTAAGATTGGGTGGCTGTCTGTAAGCAAGGAGGGGTCTGTCTCCCAACACTTGAGAGAGTGAGGGATCATCTTTTAGAATAGGCTGGAGGTCCTTAATGATCTATTGCAGAGGTCTGACTTGAGGGTTGTATGTGGTGATTAGTGGTGTTCTGTCATTTTCTTTCTTGGGCCTTTCCTGTAGTAGATGACTTTGGGGAACCCGTCTAGCTCTGTCAATTTGTTTTCTTACTTCCCCAGGGGGGTACTGTAGTTTCAAGAATGCCTGACAGAGATCCTCAAGATGTCTGTCTCTGTCTGAGGGATCAGAGCAGATGCAGTTATATCTTAGGGCTTGGCTGTAGACAATGGATCGTGTGGTGTGTTTAAGATGGAAGCTCGAAGGATGTAGGTAGCTATACCGATCAGTAGGTTTTCGGTACAGGGTGATGTTGATGCATCTATCCCTGATTTGTACTGTAGTGTCCAGAAAGTGGATCTCCTGTGTGGAGTGTTCCAGGCTCAATTTGATTGTGGAGTGGAAATTGTTGAAATCTCTGTGAAAATCTTCAAGAGCATCCCTGCCATGTGTCCAGAAGATGAAGGTGTCACCAATGTAGTGTAAGTAAAGAAGAGGTGTTTTGGGATGAGACTTGAGGAAACATTGTTCTAATTTGCCCATAAAGATGTTGGCATATTGTGGGGCCATGTGGGTGCCCATAGCAGTGCCACTGACTCGGCGGTATAAATTATCTTCAAATCTGAAGTGGTTGTGGGTGAGCACAAAGTCCCAAAGTTCAGTCACAAGCTGTGCTGTGGCATCATCTGGGATGGTTCTTCTAATAGCTTGTAATCCATCCTTGTGTGTAAAGAGCTTCTACATCCATAGTGGCCAGAATGGTGTTTTCTGGAAGCTCACCAATGGACTGTATTTTCTTCAGGAAGTTCAGGCTCTCTTGAAGATAGCTAGGGATGTTGATAACATAGGGTCTGAGTAGGGAATCCACATAGCCAGATAGGCCGGCAGTAAGAGTGCCAATTCCTGAGATGATGGGGCGTCCAGGGTTTCCTTTTTTATGGATTTTAGGTAGTAGATAGAATATTCCTGGTTGGAGTTCTGGTGGTGTTTCTGTCTTTATATGTTCCTGTGCTGTCTTAGAGAGTTTCTTGAGTAGGCGTCGTAATTCCTTTTTGTATTCCTCAGTGGGGTCAGAGGAAAGTGGGCTGTAGAATGTTGTGTTGGAGAGTTGTTTATAAGCCTCCCAATCATAATCCAATTTATTCATGATGACAACTACACCGCCTTTGTCAGCCTCCTTAATGAAAACATCAGAGTTGTTTCTGAGGCTGAGGATGGCATTGCATTCTGCAGGGCTGAGGTTATGATGTAAAGGATGTTGTTTGTCCATGATTTCAGCCCTGGCACGGTGGCAGAAACAATCAATGTAGAAGTCTAGTCTCTTGTTAATCACTCGATAAATGATTTGTTAATGACCGTCGTCAGAGATGTGACTTGGACATCAAGACTTCAAAGAGAAACAGCTGAACTTGAATTAATATGCAAATTAAATTCTGTGAAAGCAGGACTTAATCGAGACTATGGGTTCTTTTCCCATTACAAAAGGTAATTTGACTTCAGGCTTCCAAGGGTTTGCACCTAACAAATGCTCTGATTTGCTGTTACTGTATGACCTGATCCCATGTCTTACACTCCCCTGCATTTATTTTCATCCAATTCTGTAAGGTCTCCCTCTTCAAAGCATCTGATGAAGTGGGATATTCTCCCATGGAAATTCATGTGATAAATAAATCTGTTAGTCTTTAAGTGCCACAAAACTCCTTGCTTTTTTGTTGTTGTTGTTTTTTGTTGTTGGTTTTTGTTTTACTAGATTAACATGGCTTCCCCTTTGGAACTTTGCTACTGCTCAAATAGTATGTATGCACCCATTCACACTCACATTCCTTGAATAAATCAAAAGTAGCAAGAGGTGATGGTGGAAGTGCCAGAAGCCACACCTTACAAAATACACCTTTCAGGAGGTACAAGAATAGCTGCAGAGGAAATATCAAATGACCAAAAAAAAACAAAAACAAAAACAAAAAAACACACCTGGGGAGAGGGAATGAAAGCAGAGACATTTCTCCATTTGCAGTAGAAGCAGCATTGTATTAATACATGAGAGAGGATGCAAATGAGAAAAGTCAGGAGACTGATGGCTCAGCAATGAAGTGATTGCTGGGCTAAATGTCTCAAGCAAAGAGTTCTGTTTCAAGTGTGATTGACAAGACATCTAACTAGCAGCACAATTGTCCAGTTTCTCATAAGATTATCAATGCAAAGATATTTTGCTGCATAACAAGGGAGTTGAATAAATTAATGGCTCTGGTGGTATCATGGGCAATGCATGAAGTCTGGGTAAACTGACTTGTGTGATTTCTTAACAGTAACCATGCTATGTGACTGAACATAGCCTGCCAGAACTTCATAGTTCTCAATTCTGTGGGTGTATATTTGTGGAAGTTCTCAAAATATCATCTATATCTCTGTGGAAAAGCATTTTCTGTGAAGTAAAAGTTACTTCTACCAACAACCCCATGTTTCATATAAATAGACCACCATTAATTTGATTTGATAAGGGAAATGCAATTTTCCAAACCTACCTGTTCAAGTTTCACTTTGAAAGTAAAACTCTGATTAGGGTTACCAGATACCAAAGCACAGAAAGGAGGACAGGGAGGTCAGGAGGACATTGGAGGACACAGAGAAAATGTAGTATTAATATAACTGTTATTACCATATTATGTTATAGAAAAATGGGTAATGATTAATGAATGCAGCATTAAAAGTGCACAATTTCATGTGTTTTTAAATTATTTTAAAATAAAGAAAATTACCAAAATGTTTTGTTTTACCAAAAACTGGATTTTTTCATTAAATGGAAGTTTTTCATGACCCTTTCATTAATGTTCATGAGACTAAAGTTTAAAAAACTAAATTTTCTAATATAAACTTGAAAAGTACCCAAAAAAGGTTAAAAACCAAGAAAAAAAACTAGTTAACTCACTTCTCATTTTTCATTTTCCACAGCAGCCCATTTTTACAGTTAAAAAAAATGTCCTAAATTGTTTCTGTCTAGTTCAAACCTGCCCCTTCAGTGGTTTTATTTAATCAGTCCTTGTTAGTAATTTTATTTATGGTAGACTTTATTTTCCTTCATTTTATTAGTATCCCTATTCCCCCCCTCCCCCCAATTTAGCTGTTTTGAAGGGAGCAAGAGCCAAAATTAAAAGCACCTTTTACAGGTCTTGAACTCTTAATCACAAGTTTAAAAGACAACTTTGCTACTAACTGAGCCCTCCAAGCAGCTTCACACTAATGCCTCCAAAGTCAAGGGATACCTGAATTCTTAGTGAGAAGGCCTGGCTTGTGCTGAGCTGTGATTTGGCAGTGTGTGCATGTGACCCCCTCCAATCTCCAGCCTCTGTGAGAACATCCCCTACTCTGTAACTTGGCTGTTAGAGGGGTTTTTTAACATTTTGTTCCTGATTAGTAAAAAGCCAGACAAAAGCACCTATTTTTAAAATGCCTGGAGGATGGAGGACATGAAGGCCAAAAGGAGGACATGTCCTCCTTTTGCTGGATGTCTGGTAACTCTAATTCTGGTTCACAATCCACTGAAGAGATCCCAAAACAAAGGTGGAATTTTGGTAATGTGGAAAGTTCTGATGAAACATCATTTTTGTGTCCCACCTGCTTACACAACTGATGTGAATATAGGACTTGATGGAAGCTAAAGGGAGTCTGGCCATTAGCTTTAATGACCCATATTTTCCATCATTGAC
Source organism: Podocnemis expansa (assembly GCA_007922195.1). Taxonomy (NCBI): domain Eukaryota; kingdom Metazoa; phylum Chordata; order Testudines; family Podocnemididae; genus Podocnemis; species Podocnemis expansa. The sequence continues at coordinate 33,087,285 of ML681982.1, forward strand.
AATAACAAGTAGAAAAAAAAAAGTGAGTTCAAAGTAATAGGTTAAGAAAGAACATGAATCACTTAAACATGAATACTACAGCATCCTTGTGTCGCATGACAAACCCACTTAGATTATTTAGGCTTTGATTCAGCTAAACATTTAAATAGATGCTTAATTTTAAGCACATGAGGAGGCCCACTGAAGTCAATGAGAATAATTTTGTACTTACTGCCAAGCACTTGACTGGATCAGATGTCAGACACAGAATGAATAGCAAAGAGTCAGCATCAAATTCCTAAAAAAAACAATCCGCATCCTGCTGTTCATGCAAAATAAAAAGTACACTATACAGTCATGCCCACTTAAACTCTACTTGTTTGGTGGAAAAGTCCATTCACTGGAGACATTTCTCTATATATCAAAACTTTTAACTTTATTTTAGCCTTCATGTGCTCATATAATATCAATTGCTACCAAACTATTTCTTATTTAATGTCAATTGAGCTTCTCTAGCTTCCCAATTCACACAGCACTTCTATGCAGTTAATTCATGTGAAAGCACCAAATGCAAAGTGTCTTTCAATCATAAGCTTAAATAGGTTTTATTTAAAGATCTAGTGTTCAGTTTTTATTAAACTTTTTCTGTTTACTATGATTATTAAAAATGAGCAAGGAGGGGACACCAAAATCAAAAATTGACAGTTCACTACTTGTGGCAATTTCATTTTCAGCTGGAGAAAGACTAGTTCAGTGGAACATAAATTACAGCAAAGTTAATTAAACATGCTTGTCTATACTTTATTTTAATGCATGGGCAGACAAAAAGCTAACAGAATATTAGGAGCCATTAGAAAATTGATAGATAAGATGGAAAATATCATAATGCTTCTATATGAGAGGCAGATCTGGTCTGGTCACACCAGCACAGCAAAGATCAATTGGAATTGGAAAAAGTGCAGAGAAAGGCAACAGAGTGGTCAGGAGTATGGAACAGCTTCTGCATGAGGAGAAATTAAAAAGACAGACTCTTCAGCTTGGAAAAAAGATGACTAAGAGGGATATGATAGAGGTCTATAAAATCATGACTGCTGCAGAGAAAGTAAATAAAGAAGTTGTTATTTATTCCTCATAGCACAAGAACTTGGGGTCACCTGATGAAATTGAGAGGCATCAGACTTTATCATAGAATCATAGGGTTGGAAGGGACCTCATAAGGTCATCTAGTCCAACCCCCTGCTAGAAGCAGGGCTATTCCCACTAAATCATCCGAGCCAGGGCTTTGTCTAATAGGGCTTTAGATGTTTCTAAAGATGGAGATTCCACCACCGCCTTAGATAATCCACTTCAATGCTTCACCACCCTCCTAGTGAGAAAGTTTTTCCTAATATTCAACCTCGACTATTCCAGCTACAGCTTAAAACCATTGCTCCTTGTTCTGTCCCCTGTTACTAATGAGAACAGTCTATCTCCCTCCTGTTTGGAGCACCGCTTCAAGTAACTAAAGGTTGGTATCAAATCCCCCCTCAGTCTTCTCTTCTGCGGACCAAATAAGCCTAGTTCAGGCATCTCAAACTCAAATCAGCATGAGGGCCACATGAGGACTAGTATAGGGCCATATGAGGACTAATACATTAGCCTGACGGCCGCACCACTGAAACCTTTTCATACAATGATATTGCAAATATCGGTAACAATAATGTCATTGCGGGTCACAGGAAATAGCTTTAGGGGCCACATGTGGCCTGCAGGCTGTATGAGACTACTGACCTAGTTCCTTCACTCTGTCCTTGCAAGTCATGTGCCCCACCCCCACATCATTTTTGTTTCCCTCCACTGGACTCTTTCTAATTTGTCCACATCCTTTTTGTAGTGTGGAGCACAAAACTGAGCACAGTATTCCAGATGCAGCCTCACCAGCACCGAATAGAAGGGAATAATCACATACCTCACTCTGTTGGCAACACTCCTAGTGATGCAGCCCAATATGCCATTGGCCTTTTTGGCAACAAGAGCACATTGTTGACTCATATCCAGCTTCCTGTCCATCATAATGCCCAGGTCCTTTACTACAGTACTGCTGCTGCTTAGCCGATTGGTCCACAGCCTGTAACAGTACATGGGATTTTTCCGTCCTAAGTGTAGAACTATGCACTTTTCCTTGTTGAACCTCATGAGATTTCATTTTCCCCAGTGCTCAAAATTTATCTCAGTTTCCCTGAATCCTATCCCCACCTGCCAGGGTGTTTACCATTCCCCCCAGCTTGGTGTCATCACAAATTTACTGAGTATACAATCTCTCCCATCATCCAGATCATTAATGAAGATGTTGCACTTTAAAACAAACAAAAGGAAGTACTTCTTCACATAATGCACAGTTAACCAGTGGAACTCTTTGCCAGAATATGCTGTGAAAGCCAAAACTATAGCAGGCTTCAAAAAAGAACTAGTTAAGTTGATGGAGGATAGAACTATCAATAGTTATTAGTCAGAAGGGCAGGGATGCAAAACAGCATGCTCCCAGTGTCTTTAGCCTCCATTTGCCAGAAGCTGAGAGTGAATGATAGGGGATGGATCACTTGATTGTTACCTGTTGTGTTCACTCCCTCTAAAGCCCCTGGTCTTGGCCACTATTGAAAGACGCGATACTGGACTAGATGGACCATTGCTCTCATGCAGTATAGCTGTTCCTATGTTCTAGTCTAAGGGAAGGACAGCTGTGGGTAAAGGAAAACAAATTGTCTACAACAGGCAAAGAGTGCAATATAACGTGGGGTATCTTCATAAGGGCTGATCCTGAAATGAGCTCTGCTGGGGTAGGTGCCTATAACCACACTAAACCTCACTGAAAAACAAACAGGAATTTAGCCATCTGGAGCTCATTTGAGAGGATGGTCACCAATTTTGCAAAGGGTTGGAGGATACAACCCACAGAAATAAGATATCAAGCTCTCCCATTATAAGTTGTCTACCCTGCTCTTAGAGAAATGCATAGGGGGGCCTGGAGATGCCTACCCTTGTGGGGGCCCCCCATTTGGTCCCCCCAAATGCTGTGGCATTCTGTTTTGGAGCAGGGCCCCCAGGGCCCCATGCTGAGTGGTGGGATCAGGAGCTCTGGGCTGCACTTTGGAGAGGGTTTGCAGAGTCCACGGCTCAGCGTGCTGCTGAGGAAGGTTGGGAGGAGCTGCAACTGGAGGTACTGCAGGAGGGGTGCAAGGCTGCAGTGGGAAGCCACATAGGCTGGTGCTGCTGTGGGAGGTGGGCCAGAGGCTGTGGTCGGCTGCACTTCTGCCCTGCCCCAAGACTGGCTGGTTTGGAGCAGACCAACCAGCCTAGGGACTGGGCAGGTAGGGAGCAGAGGCAGCCAGCCACTCAGGCCAGGGCTGGATTTTTGGGGAACTTTGGGACCCCCCCCCCCCATTTAGGCTGGGGCTTTGGGCTGCAGCCCTTTGCCTTAATCCGGCCCTGGAAATGCATGGTTTATTCTTACACTAATTCCCAAGATAAATGAAATTCCTTGTCATTTGCTTACTGCATTCCAGTCTTTGAAGCAGCGATAAGTTATCAGTCATTTTTCTTGGACTGGTTTCAAGATTTAGTACTTCAAGTTTATTCCTAAGAGATATTTTTCTCAATTTTAAATTCCTATTGACTTTAAATGACCTTCCCCTAGGCTTCTGCAATTTAAAAAAAATGCAGTCTCACTCACCATTCTGTCTTTTCCCCAGTTTTACCAACATGAAATTATCTCTGATTATACTGGATAAATGGTTTAAACCAAGATTTTTATAAACAGAGACATAATGACCCAGTCCTATCAGCGGGACTACTCCCAGGTGTAAAGTTAAGCACATGCTTGTTTGAAGAACCTGTACCTAATAAATAAAATTCAGTTCCTGGGTGGAATTCAGTTAGGGCCCAAACATGAAAGCATTCTTCAAGCAGAACTGTTACTAGGTTAATTGGGAGTTCCAAGAGAGAAGAACTTAATGTATGAGACCCATCATTTCCGCAGAAGAATACTAGCAAGAGATTTTCTTATGAAAATATCAGACCATAATTACTTTGACATTGCAGTAGAATTTTTTGTAAAAATTTTTTGAGGTTGGCACTGAAAGATGAAAATAATTTAATATGTGCAGCCTTACGTTCACAGGAATATCATCTGAGGAGAAAAAGAGAAAACCAACTAAGAAAGACAAGGAAGTGGAAAAATACTGATTACAAAGACTTGAAGAATGTCAAATTAATGCAAAGCAGCTATGTACCTATGTGAAATATGCCTTGTTATCAATGAATGCACCTATTTGGTATCACAATAAAACCCGAGTATTAAAACTCTACAAAGAATGGGCAAAAGTTCTCTTTTAAAAAGAGCTTAATTTAAAACAGCGGTTCCCAACCTTTTCCTTTATGTGGACCACTACACTGTCCTCAAAAGCTTTTGGGGACCACTATGTAAGCAAGCCATTTTAAACTTTTTTAATGTAGCCTATGGCTGATGGGGGTCAGGCTTGTATTAAAAATGCAGCTATTTCTAATAATTTACAACGCTCACTCTCAAACATATTGCACTCATCACAGCACATTTACCTGAAGTACATTTACCAGCAGTCTCCCCCACGGGCCACAGGTTGGGAACCAGTGATCTAAAACACGAACTAGATCTGAATGCAAATTTTTCTGAGGTTCCAAAGATCTTGTCCTTACTTGATTATATTTTCATTTTCATGCATCTGTACATTTTTGGGGGTCCAGATAGAACTGGAAGTATTGAAATGAGACAAGACTGGATGCTGTGTTTCTAGCCCAAGTAGAAGTAAGTAGTGCTAGAAATTTTGTTCAAAGGTCAGATTTAATTAGATTTCCACTCCACTTTTCCTGGTACAGGAAGTTCTGCCAAGCTTGAGATAAATATCTTATTCTAGGTGCTTATTCTGAACTGCACCATTCCGTATTTTAACTTCTCCTTTTCACTGATATTGGCTGGAAGTTTAAAAGAAACTCTGCACTAATACTAGGCAACACACAGAGAAGCACTGAGTCTTGGGGTCCTGTGCTCCTCTACGTCCATGGATCAGCATGTGTGGCCTGGGCTGTTCCCAGAGTCAGGCCCAACGTGCTCAGTGAGGAGAGGGAAGAGGATGAGGAGAACCCTCTCCCAAGGAAGAACTGGGGACAAAGAGCCCCAGAAAACTGAGCTCATTGCATGTGCGATGGGCTGTCACAGCAGAGGAAGTTCTAAGCAATGTCCAGACTTGAGGCTGATGTCCATTAATGAATGAATTAAATGGCAGATAGCCAGAGTTACCCAAGCACATTGGATCAGAGTTAGATTAATTATAAAGTTACAGCCAGAGGGTCCCCTGTGAGTCCTTTCTTATCTTAAGTACAGACCAGACCACTTGCATCCCCACACTGGTTTAGTCAGTCTCTGCCTACAGTGCTATTTACAAATCCCAGCAAGCTCTGCCATGCTTCAGGCTATCTACCTTTGGCTTCCTTCAGGCTCCTGCCTCTCTCTCCTCCTTCCAGAGCTTCCTTCCTCTCAGTTCATACTCTCCCAGCTGCTGGGATGGCTTACCCTTCCAGCTACCACTTAGCTGTAGCTCCACTGATCTTCCAATCAAGTACCAAATACACTATAGTGATGGAAATTTAAGGGACAGGGTGCTGAGTCAGCTCCTGCCTCAGCTTCACCTTGCCAGAGCTGCTTCCATGTCCCCTTTCCCAATGCAGTTCATTAGTGTGATTTCCATCTCTGCTACTGGATATGGAATTTCATGTGTACTGTATTTCTCCTACTGTGAGCAGACTTCATTGGCCCAACCCAGCGACCTTCAGAACGCTCACATTTCTCCCCACTCCCAAGTGCTGACCTCCCAAATCACATTTAATTTTCACTTCTACCACTTACATTACCTTAAGATGGAGCCCATTCCTGTAGTGAATACAGGTTCTCCTTGCCACAGAAAGCTCCTCATGGCTTAATAAAATATACCACTATGAACCCCTCTTTCTCTGATCCATTTTTTTATTCACACATCAAGACTAATTTGTTCCCTTTAGTAGCTCAGTACATAGGCCCTGGAAACTTCAATGAGAGCTAAAATGGACAACCTAAACTTAGACCTGCTTGCTAATAAAGAATAGTTATAAAAGCTAAGAGTGGTTTTTCATGTCCTTTAATTGTTGGCACCAATATCATCCATGGATACTGTTTTCTTAACTCTCTGTAAAACTATTCACATATCCTGAGAGATAGGACATTTATAAAACAAGCATTGTCTCATGGCTCTCACAATTTCTACATAATCAGCTCCAGTGACAATCTCCTACAACAACCTGTATAAACAACTGGTTCTGTTATTAGAAAGATTGTTTTTGTGCATGAAGACTAATAATCACATTCTTTTTTTCTATATGGTCCTCCTAAAACAAATTGTGCTGTTTTTCCTCAATGACCTTTCATCACAGCACTGAGTGCTAGATCCACAAAGGTATTTAATACACACCTTAGTGCAAAACTTGGATTGTTGAAACCCCTGCTCAGCCTAACCCTGCATGCATTTATATTTCCACCGGTAAGTCCCCCACGTGCCTAAATTCCGATGAGACTGAACTACTCAGCACCTATGCCACAGTCAGATTCTGAAACTTGGTTTTCCTCAACCCCTCTTGCCTGTGGGGTCCAATCCAGTAAGCATTCTCAAAGATTACCTAAACAAATACCTTCAGAATTGGACCCCACACAAAATGGAGGCGAACTGTTACTTTCCCCCATAGCTTACTAGTTAGAACACTCATGTGAGGGTCTGGGTTCAAAATCCCACTCCGCCTGATTCAGAACAGGACCCTGAATCCAGATCATGCACCTTCCAGGTGAGTGCCCCAAGCACTGGGTTACAGAGCATTCTGGAATGGGACTCAATCTCTTTTTGAAGCGGTTCCAATTTAGGACATACTTATATACTCATTGATGCAGTTACCAGAACTTGATTTTCCATCAGAATGCCCTAACCACTATAGAGTCATTCTCTCTCACTGGCCCAATGACTATTTAAATATTTTTTTATAAAAAATTGAAACAGCTTCCACAGAGAGACAGCAATTCTTCACAATACCCCATAGCCCAGTGATCCAGGCACTCATCTGAAAGATGAGACACCTGTGCCCAACTCTGTGCTCTGAATCAGGTAGGTGAGTGCTCTAACCAGTAGGCTATAGAGTAGGGGTGGCCAAACTTACGGAACTCAAGAGCCACATAAGCCGACTATTAAACCTTCGAGAGCTGCACTGAGGCATATAACCACATGCTTTTACCTACTCCAAATTTACTAAGCTTAAAATTCATTGAGCACTTTATCATAAAAACAGGACTAATGTTTATCCTACTAATGTCAGATTCTAATAATTACTTAAGGTTACCATGAAAACTAGGCCTATACAGTAAAAACTTAGCTGTTGCTGGATGTGGAACACTGCAGGCTAGTGGCAAGTTTTTAAAAATTTGGGCAGTAACTTGTCAATGCAGTTCATAAAAGCTCTCTCAGGTGCTGATCTCTAAGTATTGTACAATGTTTTGATTTCACAAATTTCATTGTGGAATACAATGCTTCACAGCAGTAAGTTGTGCCAAAAGTTGAAAGTAATCTACATTCAGTTTTAAACATTTCTCCTTTGTATTTTCATTTCTTAGTATTACACATCATGCTTAGGATTTGTAAAACACGATTTTATTTTAACAAAGAGTAAACTGCATTAGGGCCTATGAGAAAATCTAAACATGCCTGGCCATTCTGCATTTCCCTCCCACCCCTGTTGCTGCTTCTCTGCTGTCTCCGACCTTGCTGCACTTCTGACCCCCCTCCCCACCCCTGCCCATGCTGTGGCTTCCCTGCTGGCCCCAACCTCGCCACACTTTCCCCATGTCCCTGACCATGCCACGGCTTTCCTGCCAGTCCCCGACCATGCTGCTGCTTCTCTGTTGTCCCCGACCATACCACACTTCTCACCCCTGTCTTCCACAATGCAACCCTTCCCTGCCATGGTCTTCCACGAGGCACACTTTTTCTTTGAAGAGCCACTTCCAGCTCATGAGCTGCAGTTTGGCCATGCCTGCTATAGAGTAAAAAGGGGAGCAACACCCCTTCTTGGCTGTTTTTGTTAGAAAGGGCTAACCTGGTTTGCCCACAGGCAAGAGACGCTGAAGCGAGCCCTCCATTGAGCCCAGAGTTTGACGCTTAATTTCCTTTAAAACAGTGGTTCCCAACCTTTTTCAGGCTGGGGACCCCTTTTTAACAAAAAAAATCTTTGTGGCCCCCATGGCTGATTATGTAATCTGGCCCACGCGGGTAGACTCTGGCCCATGCCACTCTGGTAGCACCAAAGGGCCAGCTGGCAAGCAGCGCTGCTGCCACCATGGACCATGCTGCTGGGGAGCCAAGCTATAGCAGCAATGCAGGGCAGGATTTTGGTGTTCGTAGGCACCAGGCACTTTCACTCTGAAATATGCAAAAAGAAGGGTAAATGCCAATTGAATTACATCAATTGACATGATGCACTTTAAACTATTCTAATGCTAAACCATGTGATTTTCCTGATTTTTCCATTTTTTCCCTCCTTCATAGGCCCTAATAATTTCATAGGCCCTAGGCACTGTGCCTAATGGGAAATCCGGCACTGCAGCAGTGGCTCCCTGCCCTTGCCCCTGCGAGGGAGCTGCCATGGCCCCATCCCCCTACCAGGATCCAGCCATGGGTGGGGAGAGGCAGCCCTGGCAGGGAGCATCGGGGCTGTAGCTGGATTCTGGCCCTGGTAGGGAGAGGCTCCGTGGATGTGCCCCCCTGCAACATGTGTAAGGACACTCAGGTGTCCCTGGACCACAGGTTGTGAACCACTGCTTTAAAAGATAGGTTTTAAGCACACCTCCCTCCACCACCAACATTTACCATTAGCTAGTTTGGGTGGCTTCTTGCTCAGTGTATTCATTTCATGAATCCTATTTTAGTTGTTTAGCTCCACAGTGTATTGTATAAACAGCCTCGATACTCATATCTGAACTGATTCCAGTGAGCTAAAGGACATCCAAAGTTAGCTGATTTTAAGATCCCTCTGCAAGTCTAACTCTGACTGACTTCACTCAAGCACTAAGACAGTCAGTTCTGATGCTGGCTACCACTATAATCCTTTGGCCCATGTTTGTAAATCATTGTCTTTTGTTCATCCCAAATCTTTAGCATACCTGGAACCTGCATGCAGGCTCTGATTGCCTCAAGAGGTCCTTGTTTTGTGTAATGACACTTTGTCAAAGAAAAAAAATGTCATGTAGTCTATATGCAACAAAAGGACATCTCTCGGACTCACTAAACTACTTCCACCCATATTGGTCTCCTGTAATATGACTTGAGTTCCAACTCTGTCTTTGGTTGCTTTAAATACCCCGCTGACAAAGTCAAGTTTTGCTCGCATTGGCTCAGGCTCAAACACTGGCATGTCATCCTAAAGGAGTTATCAGACTTCTTGCAGGAAAGCTGGCTGTAACCACAAATTCCTTTAACTAAAATATACCCAATTTCATTGAATATGTGATCACTTTTAGGTCATACATATTTAGCAGTTTCCAGAACCAGGAAGTTATACATCTTTTTAAGAATATAATGTTTCACTCACAATTAAGTTTATAACTTTCTTTTTTCAAAATAAATATATTAACGGCTATTTATTAAAAGCAGATCTTTGCTAATGTATACATACTAGTTTTCATGCACAAACCAGGAAGAGATTAGGTTTTCATGCTAGGTTATTTTGGCAAAAATCATGCTCGTGGGCATAATCAAGTTAATGAAAGCCATTAAAGAAAATACAGTATGTACAAGAATATATATGGTGTCCACAGAACAAATTAAGGTGTTAGCATGGCACATTACCATGTAAAATAAACATTTGGAAGAGCTTTCTGGAGAAAGGAAATCTAACATTTGGTTTATGTTAATAGCACATATGCTGTAACTATTTTAAGAAATCAGATCTGTAACCATATCTTAACAGTACAATTATTACAGCAGTGAGCACTTATCTAACAGAAGAAAAATGGCTGTTCATGATGACCTTGATCCAAAGCCCTTTGAAGTCTATGGGAATCTCTCCTTTAACTTTGGGGGACTTTGGTTCATGCCCCACGAGGACATTTATCATAAGATGCATCTTTGTATATCAGAGCATTTTCAGGCATAAAGTACACTTTATCCATTGTCTACATGTTTAGGTGCTTATACCTCCCAGAAGTAACTAAGGCCTGGTCTGTACTGCAGCAAGATTTGGTGGTAATCAAATGCAAAGTACTTAAAATTTCTTCCCACCAACTCAGTGCTACCTCTTCTGCAGGGGTGATCTTACAAGATTGGCTTTGCAGGTCTTCACAGACCCAATCAGTTGTTTCAGAAGATCGATCTAATGGTAGCAATGTGAAGATGCACCTAAAGTACCTCATGGACAACTTAAACTGTAAGTATCTGTAGTCAGGGACTGTTTTTGTAATGTGCTTGTATACAGCCTAACATAATGGGGTCTATACCTGTAATCAGGAAGCACTATTTGTAAAAATGATTAATGGATTTACCCCTACAACACCCGTGTAAGTTAGGGAAATTTTATCTCTATTTTGTAGTTAAGAATAAGCAAACTTAAGTGATGGCCTAGAGTCACACAAGAGTATGGTGGCTGAGCTGGAATTGAACCTACCCCTAAATCCCTGTCCTGTCCCTTGTACAATGTATTTAATTTTTAATGGGAATTATGTGCATATTAAGCCAAGTCTAGACTTCCTCAAGACTAGCGTGGAGGAGGAGGAAGTTAAAAAGGACACAGTCATTTTATGCACAATTTTCTCCATGTGGACAGTTAAATGCACAGCCTGAACACTTATTCATAAGCATGGAACTGAAAGAATTTACCCAGACCAAATCATTTTATGGGAAAAGAATATCACCTTCACATACAAGTAGAAGAGAAGGTGGAGGGAGACCCTACTGCATCTCTTGTGTAGAACAGCCTCTCAGGATGAAAAGGAACCATGGACACAGAAGACATAGGTTCTTTTTTCATTAGAACACATGACCCGGCTGTCGTGCTGTCATTCAAGAATGAGCGTACATGAAAGACCTGTGATGCTTCTGCAAAAATGCATCCACAACAGTGTTCCTGTCACATTGACAAGGTTATAGATTCCAGCATATTGCTGGATATGACACCTGATGCTTCCTGGTTCACATTATACATCAGATACCAGAATTATAAAATGAAAGTGTTGCTAAGTGCTGAAGAAAAGACAGCATCCATATTATACAAGTTTTTCAAGTAGAGGCTGTAACAAGATTGCAGCCGAGCTCAGACTGCAAAATAAGGAAGTTTGGAGACATTTGGATGTGGTTCAGATCCATCAGTGAACAAAGAAGTGACACTGTTGTGCTTTTATTATTGTTGGTGCATATTTTTTAATCTTCCGAGATCTGTGTATCTTAAGTATACATTTGAAATAAATGCAGACACTTGTAGGTTGTTGCTAGAGAACACTATTCCAAGTTGTAGAAAATATATTAACAAACGCTGTTGCTCTCCTTTGAGAAAAGTGTCAGGGAGTAAAGGTCAGGAATAGGTTCTAGAATAGGGGAATAGAGGGACAAAAGGTTGAACACAAGTTACCTGTGCCACAAGAAGAAATGAAGTTGTAGTTCCAAGTATTATGCAGTTAATTGTGAATAATCTAAATTAATGCATCATTGCTTTATACAGAAATAATAATTTAGCAGTGGTGGGACTGAAGCAAGGTGAGCAGAAATAAATTAAAGAGAAGTATACCTTCATTGGGGCCATGAGAGACACTGAAGGAATAGATGACTATAGCCAATAATCTATTTTAGAAGCCTTTTCTCTGCTTTCTCAGGAGGCATCTCAAATATATATTTAATATGATAGAGTGGAAAAAACACATCAGATTCATATGTTTTCATAACTATCATAGGATGAACAGTTGTGTAAGATACCAATCTTTACCATAATTGTAAAAAAACATTCTAGAATAACCAGCCCCTATTTAAATCACATTAAATCTAAATTGAATTCCTATATGACATTGAAGCCCTCACCATTCTTAAGGACCTGGAGACTATCAACTTGGTCAGCTGCTGCTGCTCTAGCCTGCAATCAAATTTCTTGGATCCTCTCCATAAATTAGTAAAACACTGTGATTCTGAAAGGGATTCATTTGTTAATGATGGGTCATATCAAGATCACACAAAGTGATAAGTAACAGAGTTAAAAATTCTTATGACTTTACTAATCCAGTTTCATTCGAATAAATGTCTAGTAAATGGCCAGAAGAGATTTTTTGCAGCTGTTATTGCCTGAAAATTGATTTTGATTCAGGAGAGTCAATCTTTCCAGTCTCCTAAAAAAAATTCAAATTGACTTCTCAACTATTTTAGAAATAAATATTTTGAACTTTGATTTGAAATTAGATAATGATGCAGAATTTCTACCTGAACAAATACAGCTTTGAGCCACAGAAACACACCATGCAGCAACAAAAGCACATTTACACCATTAAACTCTATGGTGATTATTGCTTACTTGGTACACAGAAGCAAATATTTGATTTAATTAAAAAGACGTGGTAATTTCAATCCTTAGACTTTTCCTAATTATACTAGATTCAGAATTAACAAAAAACACAGTGAGCAGATATATTATTTCCCATTTTAGTCTGAGGTCTTAAAAAGGACAGTTAAACCATCAGGTCCGCTGTATTTGAGATAAAGTGAAGTTCCTCTTTCAGGTCAATGGAAATGAGAAGTAACTAGATCTGACCACAAGTTCCTTTAATATTGTATTATTTTAAATTCTGACTATCCTGGAGATTTATAACCTGTGAACCCCATACAAGTTCTAGTTCCTGCTATAACCTCAGGTATATTACTTCCCTCTGCTTGTGCAATATGCCACCACCCTGCTAAGATTTAAAGTTATGTTGGCAATGTTTCTATTTAAAGAAAGTGGCTTAGTTCTTCTTCTTCTCCAGTTAATGTTTTGAATATACCTTGCTCAACCTCACATTTGTATCGTGTGTTAAAACCAAAAGTTAACGCTGTTTGTGTACTGAGGATATGACCTGGGGAAGGGGGCCATGAAGGAGGTACTTACATAGAACAAGCTACAAGGATTTACACACAAATAAGAACAGAAAATTGTCTATGCCAGTGGCAGCAAATAGTAATTGAATCAATCACAGTTATTTATGCTTAGAGTTTGACAGGTGCTTATACACATATGCACATGAAAGGGCTTTCACAAGGAATTATTAGACTGTGAACTCTTTAGGGCAGAGACCTAACCCAAAATGTTTCTGCAGCACCTACCAGAATATGGCTTCCAATTCTGATTGAAGCATCTTGGTACTACTATAATAGAAACATTGTATAAACCAATAATGGACCTGAAATATCATCAAGACTGGATTCCCCCCGTCCCCACCAAAAGATACATTCTAAGATTTATTTTGGGGAAGTTCTTGGGGCCTGTGTTATACAAAGGGTCAGATGAGACAAGCACAATGGTCATTTTGGTCTTGGAATCTAAGACCCTCCTTGTGTCTCACATGAAAGGGCCTTCAGAATTTAAGTTCCTGCACTATTAACTGCATGGGGATTTCCTCCTCAGTGTACCCTAAAGTTGGTTGAGGCCATAGTATGTCCACCCTCACCCACCACTCAGTGCCAGTCCACATGGGGCAGCATGCTGTGCTCTAGGGCTGCATGAAACATGATCTAGAGAAATTCTGCCTTTTTGTGCCAGAATCCCTCTTGGAGCTATTGTGAAGCTATTCCCAAATGGCACCTAAATCATTAACGGAACTAGAAAGTTTGCTTACTTCTGCTAGCAGAAAACTCATTGGGTTTGCAACTAGGAGGACTGGCACATTGCTACTGTTGTCACCAAGGCCCTCGCTGCAGAATGTTATTGGGCTGATCTAGAAATAAGATGGCCATCAGCAACAATTGATTGGAACTGTTCTTGGGAAGCTTAAGACAGCTTTCTGGCAAACTGAGACAGGGCCTCTGAATTTGACATGTCATAGCTGAACAATAGTGTGCAAATACAAAGTTGTTAATCTGCCACAGAATAATTTTTTTCCACCAAAACGGTTGAGTTGGCATTTTGTCATGGGGGGTAGCTTTAGCCAAACTGTGACGGCTTCACTCATTCACTGAAGCCACAACTAATGATTCAGGGGTGAGATGAAAATAAAACTCTTCAAACCTTTGGGATGGAATGTGGTATTTTCACTTCATTCCTCTGGCCACCAGTGGAATGGAGGAATGACATTGCCCAATTGTTCTACATTATTCATAGGCAGGTTCACCTTACGCACCATGGTGGGATAGAGAAAGTCAGTGAGCTTAATGGGTACTCTTCTCCCTAAGCTACAGCTGAATGCCCAGGGAGCCTGTCCTTCGCCTGAGAAATTCCTGATACATTTTAAAATCATTGGTACCAAGAATGATAACTCTGGTACCAGGACCTCATCCACTAATGGGGAGAAGGCTTGAAGTGGGGGCAGCAGAGATGGCTCACAAGGCTGATCATACGGTGCTGAGACCAACTGTGGCTCCAGCAGGTTAAGTTAAGTCTTGTACCTGGGGGCGAGAAGCCTGATTGGCACCAACTACCAGAGGCCTTTTGGTACAGTCAGGAAGAGGTTCCCCTCTGAGGAATTTATTCCCCCAGGGCATTCAGGAAAGCCACTGAGGGGGGCTGGTATGTTACTGGGCTCCAGGTATCTCTGCCCCAAGTGTCCCAACCCCTGGCAAAACTCTTTTCCAAGGCATGGTGATAAGAGTGGGAGCTCCTGACTCGCAGAACCAGGACATCTGAGAGAGCCTACTTTCAAATACAAGGAGGAACTAGTGTAATCTGAAAAGAGCAATGTGATACCAGGAGGAGTCCTCTGTGACCAATATCTCTGTGGGTCAGATCAGTGCTGGAGAGAGCACACATGGGTTTCTAGCAGTGGATGATGGGTGGTGTAGAAGATTTAGAACTGGGTTGGAGGATGTACTGAGCCCAAAAACTGCTGGCCCCAAAGAGGAACATCCTGGTACTGTGCAGGTTTTCACTCTGACATAATGGCAGCATTGACCGACATGACAACTTCCCAGATACAACATAAGACTGGCATAGTTGGTACAGCACAGGTTGCTGACCTGCAGGGATCAAACAGATGATTGCTCAGTGGCCATGGAAGTATCTGGTCTCCATGATCCTAGAGAGGAAGCCGGAGTTAAGAGCGCTGGTCTCTCTAAATGACCCAGTACAGGGAAGCAGTGAGCTGAAGGACACACCATCATCAGTGCTTTCTGTGGAACAATCCCTCACTCTTGACTTCAGCAGCCAGTTTCCAACTTCTGCTTGTGAGGTTGGGGCTGTTCTGAAGTCTGGGGGCCTCAAAGAAGACGGTCATGGAGAGGGGATATCCTGCAGGCTCTTTCTGCAGGTAGGGCTAAAAGAGCACTTCAGGACAGTGTCTTGAAAGAGTTTCCATTGGACCATTCAGGGTGCTCCATGTGCAGCCGCCCTCAAGATATATTGGAAGCACTCCCTCTTCAAATTCTTCATCCTGGTCTTAAAGCTGCAATAAACATTTCACTTACCTGTAACGTGGCCTTGATGCAAACACTTGAACAGCTGGAATGAAGGTTACTAACAGGGAACTGGATTTTGTATCCCACCTGGAGTTTGAAAGCTGGGGATCTTGACATAGGTCCCCTGCTACTGGGTGGGGTCCAAAGACCTGACTGAACGGGAAGCTCGGACTCAGAACTAAATTTCAAAATGAAAAATCAAGAAATAAGGGAAAATTCAACAACCACTAGGTAGAATCAAGAGTTTTTTGGTGACAGAGAACACAAACACTCTGGTCACTTACCACTTTGCCTGTATGGCCAGAAAAGAAAAAAAAATTGTCTGTGTAAACTTGAAGAAGGCAGAATATGATTAGCTGAACTCACCTTTCTAGAAAGTGTGGTGTAGCATTACTTTCAGATGTAATAGCAGTGTTTATTGAGCTGCATCAGGGTATTGCTATTGAGCTATGTAATGTAACTTTTGATAAGTACCTAAAAGCCTGAGCTTGAATCTTCTCAGACTAAGCCATCCCAGTGTGAGTGAGTATTCTCATTCTCTCAAACCTCAGCTCATTTGCCAAAGAGTGCCTGTGTGGAAGAAACTTTCCCATACAAAATTAAATGCAAGCCTTTCTTACTGTACTGAGAACAGCAGCTCAGAATCAGACCCCTATTGAGAATGGTAAGAATTGACTGATCCCAGTGAAGCAAATTTTCCTCAAAGTATTATATGTGCCTAACACTTGCAGCTCCAAGAAGTTCAAGACAAATGTTCCCATAGAGGGGTGTACATGTGACCATTTAAACTGTAGGCTAGCCTTTATGCTACTTATTAGTGTCTAATATTAAATTGCATGGTTTAGGTGATGCTAAAAGAATGAAACCATCTCTTGAAACTCACAAAAATACGATACATCCATATTTATAAATTTATCTTATTTATGGAATATCTTGGCTTTCAAATTAGCTGCTTGCTGTTCCTCACATAAATCACAGCCTACAATGCTCTGGATGTGGTATGGTGGAGAGTGATTTTTACAGAGAGTGTTTTAATGAGAACAAAATCCATGTGAATTGAGGCACTGAGGCTGTGCAAAACTGTTACTTCTCTACAGATGTATCAAAGAAATGTACAACTGGAAGGGATGTGGAGAGGTCATCAACCCAGCCCTGACACTGAGGCAGAACCAAATAAATCAAGGCCATTCCTGATAGCTGTTTGTCTAACTTGTGTAATGGCAACTCCACAACCTCTTCTGGAAGCTGATTCCAGATCTTAACTATCCTTATAATTAGAAAGGTCTTCCTAATATCTAACCTAAGCCTCCAATACTGCACATTAGGCACATGACATCTTGCCCACTACAAGTGGGACACAAAGAACAGTTGACCACAGTCCTTCCTCTATAACAGCTCTTAACATATGTAAAGACTGTTGTCATCCTTCCATCTTCTTTTCTCAAGACTAAACATGCTCCCCCTTTTTTACCCTTTCTTCATAACTCAAGTTTTATAAGCCTTTTTCCCCCCTCTACTCTCTCTAATTTGCCAACATCTTTCTTAAAGACTGGACCCTGTAACTGAACACAGTATTCCAGCTGAGGCGTCACCAGTGCTGAGTAAAGAGGAACAATCAGCACTCACGTCTTTCATCAGATACTCCTCTTACTCTAAAGAAGTGATATTAGCCCTTTTTGCATTGCATCTCATTACTGATTCATATTCAATTTGTTATCTACTATACCCCAAAGATTTTTTTTCAGCAATATTACCACTTAATGAGTTGCTTCCATTTTGTAGTTGTGCATTTACTTTGCACTTGTCTTTACTAAATTTCATTTTGTTGATTTCAGAGCAGTTCTCCAATTTATCAAGGTCATTTTAAATTCTAATCCAGTCCTCCAAAGTGTATGCAACCACTTCCAGGTTGGCATCACCTGCAAATTTTATAAGCAGACCCCATTACATTATTCAAGTCAGTAATGAAAATATTGAATATTCTCAAACTCAGGACTGACCCCTGTGGAACATGTACATTAGATTCATCCTCCCAGTTTAAAGTGAACCACTGACAACTTCCTCTTTAAGTATGGCCTTTCAACCAGTTGTGCACACACACCTTTATAGTAATTTCACATAGACCACATTGCTCTTGTTTTCTATGACCATTACGATTTCTTAAAAGCCCACAGGAATATTTTGTATTGCCCCTTTCTTCTGCTTCAGAATAATAGCAATTAGAAGTAGTTGGAAAAACCTAAAGTCACTATGTAATAGTGACTCTGATTTGTATGTACAGCCTTTAATTCAGGACAGCATTTTGCAATTCAGATAATTGAAGTATTTATATTTTTCCAGTTCTCATTTGATCTTACAGTATTCAGAATACTCAAAGGCCTGGAAATTAGAGAAATGCAAACAGGATAAATGGAGAACTATGACCTAAAGAATTCCCTTATACTTCCCCTCTTCCACCATCAGTTTAATTGAGAGATGATTTAAGCTTAGTATAATGAGCAAACAAAAACTAGTGTAACCGCCTGGATTATTTTTCTAATTTCATTAATAGGTTAAATTTATGAGGCATGAGGATGCAGATTAGGAGAGTTCATACACCAAAACATTTAAAGGTGTTGGATTGTACGAATTGTGGTAAATTTTAGGATGCATTGTTCAGAGGTGAGTCTCACTATTCAGTAGTCAATAGGTGATTTCTCTTACTTGACCAAACTTGCCTCCAATTCTTTATCAGTCAATTAGAAAAGTAAGTAAAAGAGAAATTGACGAGTGAAATATGATGTTTTACATCAAAGCCAAAAGAATTAAAATAGACACTTAAAAGGAAACTTCAAAAAAATATTTTTTAGATTTTATTACTAGCATCCAAAGCCGCCTGACATTAACAAAAAGAAAGAGCTTTTTGATTGTTTTCCTATCAGTGCATTTCCAAATCCAGGTGAAAAGCTAGAAATCAGTAAAGCCGCCATACTAGAGACCTTGCAAGTAGATCCAAACTGAAGTAGTTGGTTCATACAAAAGCTGTAACCATAAGGAACTTTGGCCATTTCCACTTTTTCAGTGTACTACATTTCGCAAAGTGTTGTAGCAAAAATAACTTCTGTATAAATGCTAAAGATAGCTTAATCAAACTTTTTGCATTATTTTATTGGATACTCCATGTGTTGGATTTACAATTTATGACTATACTGTGTGTTGGCTACTACAATACTACAGTGCATGTATTACAGAAACAGCCATGAAATGATTGGACCTGTTTATATATTTTACAAAAAAGGAACCAAAAAAATACAATAAAACTGCATCCCAAGTGTATAATGTAAACGATTAAATTATAAAGCCATTTCTTCAAAGATCAAAATACTTAAATGAAAAAGATATATAAAATGTAATAAAACATAAATTACATTTGAAGGTCTGTACATGATTCATCTTGCAAGAAGCAAAAGAACAGCATTCTGTACAATATTGTTTACACTGGTCTTCTGGGAAAAAAATCCATTTTCGCTAAGAAGGCAAGAAACTAACAAGGTTTTACATGCAATCTAGCACTATCCTCACTTAGATCAAGTGAGTTCATAACCCTGCAAAAATGTTTAAAATGTAGAAATGTTTATCTTAAGCCCCTTTTTTGTACTTGACAACCAACATGCAACATAAGTTGGATTGTTAAGTTAGTGCAGCACCTACCATGTGTCCACTTTTGGTTAACAAGGCCACTTGCTGCTAAAAACATGCAGCAGTGATGGATTCTTATTCATAAAGGATATCAACTGATCTCACTGGACATTTCTGCCATAGTCACTGGGAGTAATGCAAAAAGACAGTTTCTTTCTTTACATATTATACCCCATTTCCCTAATTATCCATCTATTGTAATGCATGGAGCAATAATCCTTGTTTCTTTCAGATTTAAAAACAACAAACAACAACAACAACAACGACAACAAAGATACAATCTCTTGTCCATTATATCAAAGAGATAAATACTATATGTTGAGCTGTCCCATCACATCCAAGGCACTTCTTCACACTCAGAACAACCCTACGTGCTACTGTAGTTTGATTCCTTTTTCTATGATTGACTTAAGCATAATTCACTAAAATTATAATCACAGATCATGATATACATGATGTGCAATGCTACTCCGCAATATGTTGCACAGCAACAGTACATTATAGTAAAGCAGCCTCCCTCAAGAACTGTAGTCAGTAAAAAAAAATAGAAACAGCAATTCTATACCATCATGTTTGCAAAAATCTGATAGTAAGAATGATCAATAAACGTGGTATATCATTACTGCTGCATTTTATTTTTAAATTTGGTCAATTGTGGCTAAAAAGTCAGATTAAAACTACTGATCTTAAGTCAAAAGGACTACAGTCTCCATCTGCACTGGGTGATGTGAAACTTTCTCTTAGTAATGAGTCCAATTTCATTAGGCTTCCGACTGAATCTCTACTTCATCCATCTGAAGAGTGTCATTATCCCCTAGTAATTCTGTTTCTGGTACAGAACCCTCCTCCTCCTCTTCTTCCTGGACAGGGTTTTGGGCTATATCTTCTGCTCCATTATGTGCATCATCTGTACCCTCTGAAAGCAGAGCAGCCCTGTCTGCCACAGATGCATTGGAAGGTGCTGTTGTTACATAGCCTGTGCTTGTAGAACCACTCCCACTGTGATGGGAGCCTGGTTTTGGAATCATCTGTGGAGGCATCTGCTGTGGAGCCATTTGCATTGGGATTTGGACGGGGTAAAAATTTGGCAAGTAGGCACCATATGCTGGCATTGGTTGATAACCATTGACAGGAATGTAGAGCTGAGGAGGTGGGACCATTGGTCTCAACTGCCCTTTCATTGGTATGAACTGTGGTTGAGGGAAAGCTTGAGTTTTCTGCTTTGGTCCAACATACCTAGCATTGCTGATATTACTAACTGGGCTTGTGCTGAGAGAGCTTGTTTGTGTGGTATTGCTTGCCCCAGAGGTTTGTGCTGAGCTATTGTAATTAGAAATGTTGCCCCATGTTCTTAGTCTATTGTGAATATCTTTAAATCTTGGTCTTCTGTTGGGGAATTCATTCCAACACTCCAACATCAAGGTATATATCCATGTGGGGCAGTCATCTGGACAGGGCAAAACTTGTCGATTCCTTATCATTTCTATGACATCCTGGTTCGAATAACCACAATAAGGCTGCAGGCCATAGCTGAAAATTTCCCACAGCACTACTCCGTAAGACCAAATATCTGAATCGACAGAAAATTTGCCATACATGATAGCCTCAGGGGACATCCATCGGATAGGAAGAAGAGAATTTCCCATGAGTTTATAGTAATCAGCAGAGTATACTTCCCTGAAAAGGCCTAAATCTGATATTTTCACATTAAGCTTATCAAACATCAATATATTTCTGGTGGCTAAGTCTTTGTGAACAATATGATGGCTTGAGAGGTATTCCATTCCTGCAGCTATCTGAGTTACTATGTGAAAAAAATCTGCTGGTTCCAGAGCTGATTTCACTGTCTTGTCATCATCTGTGCTGCCAACATCAGAATGGGGAGATCTCATAACTAAAAACTCATGGAGGTCACTATGGGAACAATAACTAAAAATCATGCTGATGGGCTGTTCTTTTGTCACTATTCCCAGCAAGCAGACAATATTTGGGTGCTGTAAACGTGATCTCATCATCGCTTCGTGTTTGAATTCTTCCCGAAGAGCCAGTTCCGCTTTGTCCTTGAGTGTTTTGATGGCAACAGCTTGTGTCTGTTCACCAGGCGTTGTACCAAAGAGATGCCCCTTGTAGACTTTTCCAAACCTCTCTTCCCCTAGCTCTTCCATAAACCTCACAGTAGACAGATTGATCTCTTTAAGTTTAGTCTGGGAGGGGGAAAAAAAAATCAAGGTAATTCCTAGTATTTTATGACAGTACAATTCTCTAGTAAAAAAAAAAACCCAAAAACTAAATGCTTAAATGGTATCACTGTTTGATGGTTTTGATCAATGTTAATTTTCTATTATACCATTGATCCACATTCAACCAGATCTTAATTTTATGAATAACCTTGAAATGGGTAACATCATTATCAAAATTCCAAATTTAATTATATTGCAGGTGAGTATGATTATTTCAACTGGCAGATACAAAGGAACAACCATATTTCTGCAAGTTGAAAAAGATATCAATTCTGGGTAATTTGGCAACTTCAGAAACAAGGAGTAAATGGTACTTGTTTAATCACCGGCAATCAGACACTGCATAAACTCTCCATGCAGCTCTGCCATTAAACCTCATTCCTTAATGGATCCACAAAAGTAACACACACTTTGGGTCTTCTGGCAATGCCTGTTCTTTCAGATGACAATTCTCTGAATAGATGTTGCTAACTATACCAACTGTATTTTGTCTTTTGGAACTAACATTTCATAAAGACTATTATAAAAGTTCTACTTTAAATCTGAACAGAAATCTATCATGAAGACATTTTAATTAACCAGAAAATCATTCATATTCTGGAGGTTAAATGACATACATTTATCAAAATTTGAAGGTCATTTTGATTTTCTTGCCATTTGAGCTATCCAGGCTTAAAAGAATTGTGTCCAGGCTCTGCTACAGCCTCTTCCCTCAGTCCAGTGAGGGCTTCAACATATTGGAAACCAAAGTAGAGTAATTTGGAAGAAAAAGTATTGCATATACTGCTCAAAACAAGCAAACCACAAAGACATTACTGGTGGGAAAATAAGTGCAAAATGAAGAATTAATCAGAAATAGTAAGAATTCTGCTTACTGAGACAAGTCATCAAAACAAAGACTTACTAGGAGACCCAGTTACACACACAAATGCAAAGCGCACAGACATTTTTGTATTGAAAGCTATTCCATGAGCCCAAGTTTTTCATATGTGACTGCCAATTTGGGTGTCCAATTTCAGATACTCCAAAGGGCCTCAGTTTCAGAAGCTGGGCTCTCTGCATACTCTAAAAATCAAGCCCTGGTCACCCAAAATTTGAGGTGTTCAAAATCATGACACTTTTGATGATCTTGGCCCGGGGGTGGGGTGGGGTGGGGGGAGGCTGCAAAAAATACCTGTTTGTGCTGATTAATCAGCGGCATTTCCATGTCCTGGCTAGGAGATGCCATCAACTGGCGACGTTGTGGTGTAGCAGCAGATGCCTTTTGTTTATTCCTGCACATACAGACCAAGAAGAAAAGGCAGGCAATAACCAAAGGAATGGCTATACTGGGAACCAGAATGTAAAGGATCCCCATTTTGCTGTTGTCACGTGGACCTGTTGGAATGTAAATATGTATTGATTTCAAGTAACTTTTAAAAAAGTATTCAAAAGCCAAGTAAATAAAAAGGACTAGTGTGAATATTGAGACGTACCTTGAAACAAAAAAAGCAAGTCACGTTTGTTTTTAAAACAGACATTACATTCTAAGTACAGGTTTTTTAAATTCTATTAACCACACATTTTCTGTCAAATATTGCTGAAAATAAATGTTGAATGGGGAGTGTTAGTGAATTCAATGATAAGTTCTGATACAGCTGGATCCATTCAGTTTGCATTGATACTGATTGACTAATTTACAGTTTCCTTTACATCTGAAGTACTAGTATTGAACTTTTATAGTACAGAAACTGCATGATATAGACTACTGTGAAACTGCATTAACTTGCCTACTGGATGAAGTACAGTGATTAGTCTTCATCATTATTCATGCAGGCATGCATGCACAAATGATCTCAATGTGATAAACTACAGAGCCATATGATAAACAGCCCTTATCCTCCAACTTAACCCTTTCATCAGCTCTTTGCCTATTAATTTAACTTTGCCAATACTACTCTACCCATAAAATGTGGAATTCTCTATCTCCAAATTATCTAGTTACCACTGGACTTTTTAGTATCCAGACATCTTGCTTCCTAAGCAGAGAAAGATGAAAAATACTGTCAACTTACTTAAGAGCTCTCTAAAGCATTTCTAGGTTTTGTTTTTTTTTTGGTTTGTTTTTAATATGTGGCTGACACAGAGTACAGGATAGTGTGATGTGGTACAAAAGGTTTTGCTGGCACTCATTTTGGAAAGCTTACAGTCTTTTGTGAGTATGTGGTTTGTGAGTGCTTTCCTTTCAAATCCATACCAACAGAACCCTCACAGCACATCATCACACAATATACATTTTTCTCCCTTTTAAGTCAGATCAAGACAGAATAATAGTGAGGTGTACCAGGAATTTTATATTTTACAAATTTGAGTATTGCCTGTCGATAAGGAAGCAGTGGTTGTGAGGCTTCTACTTCAAATATATTGCACCTTTCTCTGCACGTTACTTAGTTCACCTCTGGCATGTGAATTGACAGCAATAGTTCAAAATGAATCCTATGCTAATGCAGTGAAGCTAAAGGGATTGTAGCATTTGTCACTCTAGGAAAGGACTCCGTTGGCTTAATGAGGATGTTTCTTGCTAATACCACTGCAATACCGATTCATAAGCATTTTCACTATTTTTTATTTAATCAACAGTAGGAGATCTATTTTAAAATCAGAATCTGTATGGTGTCTTTTATTTTATGCTTCTGATTTGTTTCTTAAAACCAAGTATAGTAGTACTTTATCTCCCTCTACAGGACATGAGAATCATCATCTCCTTTTTCCCATGCCAAAGTTGAATAAAGCCAACTTCCTTGGTTTCTTGCCTAGCTTGACATCCACCACAAGTCTAGATGTCAAAATTTTCCAAACTAAGATGCCTTAAATAGAAAAAGTAACATAATGCTGAATAGTGTTACACAAAACCAAGTGATTTCTTCACCTCTATTTGGAGAAATATCAACTACATTAACCAAATCAGAAACCAAATTGCATATGGAAATACTATATAGTAAGGATATGTTAACATTAATTGACAATTATTTTTTCTGCCTTTGCTCCAGAAATGCAAAAAATAGGCAGTACAGAATTCCAGGTAACAGATTTTGGCCCCCAAACAACCTTAAAATGTGTAACAAGAAAAAATGTGCCATGTTAAAACCAATGAAAACCATAGAACTGTAAAAACAATGAAAGTCCTGTGACACCTTGAAGACTAACAAATTTCTACAGGCATAAGCTATCATGGGCTGCAGCCCACTATATCAGGTGTATGAAGTGGAAACTAAAGTTTGGCAGTACATATACCCTTGCAAAGGTGAGAAACTTTACAATGGGGAGGGCAAGTACTACCAAAGTCAATTCAGTTAGGGTAGATGAGGCCCATTCATAATGGTTGATTAGAAAGGGAGAATAAGTGAAGAGGGACAATTACTTTTTGTAATGAGGTAGCCATTCCAAGTCCCTTGCAGACCCAGTCTGATTTTGTCTAGTCTACATACAAGTTCCAGCTCTGCAATTTCATGTTGAAGTCTGTTTTTGAAGTTCTTTTGTTGACATATGGTAACTTTCAAGTCTGCTACAGAGTGCCCCAGCACTTGAAAGTTGCCATACTTCAACTGCCTACTCACTGTAGTTTCCATTTCATGCATCTGATGAAGTGGGTAGCAGCCCATGAAAGCTCACGCCAAGATATTTGTTAGTCTTTAAGGTGCCACGGGACTTTTGTTGTTTCTACTGTATACAGACTAACACAGCTACCCTTCCAGAACGTAAAGAATTGTAATTTGCTCACTGAATGATATTCTAACAAAAAGCAATATTTAAAAACTGACAAAGCTGTAGGATGATCATAAGGGGAGAAAAAAGAGAATACATACTACAAGACGGTATTTCACACAGTTCCATTCGTACGTTTTTATTCTGTGTAAAACACCAGGGACCATCCATCTGACTTCCAGGATTTCGGCAGTATGCATGTCCACCTCCTAGCTCTGGATACTGTGTGCTTGTTAGATCATGGTTATGAGGATGCTGCGAATCCCAATGCTGACAATTGTGGCCTGATTTGGTGACACTAACGGTCCCTCTGTAATCAGTTCCAGAGCCATTGTAACACTGGTGATCTGCAACGAGGGATTTCACATAAAATTAAAATAAATTAAGAGAACACCGAAAGAAGGTTTCAAGCTACGTTTGTTGGATGATCCTGGAATAAAGTATTTCAGGATTTAAAACAGCTACAGGTCAGAATGAAACTAATGGGAGTTAGATACCTAGATGCTTTTGAACACCCCAAGTTGCCTATATACCTTTGAAAATGTGGTCCTAAGTCTCTCATCTTTACGGTTGCAAATAAAATGACCTGGTACATCATAATCTGATCTGGTGCAAAGCAATCTAAGTCTTCAGACACAACAGAAAAATAACTTGGAGGAACAAGCTTCCTTTATTCATCTCAGTGATGTGTTGGCTCAGAAGCCTGTTGACATCATCCACTAATGCCTCACTCCCTTCCTATCTTCTCATGAGTGAGTGACTCACTTTTTCGGAGAATTCAACTGCATAACCTTTCAATCTCTCTCTAGTTCCCCCTTCCTTTTGTTTCATCTTCCATCGCTTTTAAGGTATTTTAGTCTTTTCTTTTTTTCTCCATCACTTTGCTTGTACTTCTGTCTTTATTTTTATTCTGTCTTTACTTTATTCTTATTCCTCCTCCCACATGCTGCTGCTCTGGTTCCTTCATTGCCTTCTTCCCATATTCACTGACTGCAATGCTGGTCATACACATTTTGAAGGGAGTACAAAGCATGCGACAGGGACAGTACTTTCTTCTGTCAGCTGAAGCTCCCACAGAGTCACCCTCCATACCTTACCGCTCCCATGTCTTACATTTTGGTTCTTATAAAAACTTCACTGCTCCTGCTCCCACATATGTAACTTCACCCGCTAGACGGAGTCCCACAGACCTTAAAAAGCATGTGCAGCTATGCTTGCTGTAAGTCCCAGGGCCAGATTTGATGGGCTGACTCCTTCTCTTGCTTGGTAACTCTCTTCACTGATCCCAGTTGCTCCTCCCCCCCCCCCCAATTCTGTCCAGCAGGTATATTTCCCAGCTTCCTCTTCCACAACAAACACATATTTTTGATTCTGCTTCTCAGCTGTCTGAAATAGATCTGCTCCTGACCACCTCTGTAACACAATTTAAATGATTACATTTCATCCTAATCGACCCCAACCAGCTCTATGCCGCTACTCAACTTTCCTGATTGCTAGAAGAAAAGCAGGTATTGAGAGGATGGGAATTCGGAAGAAGCGTAACCCATTATGAATCTTGACAGTTATCAGCATAGAACCATGTTAGCCTAATTAACTGAGAGGTAAAGCAGTATGTGGATATGGCGATCAGTTAGAGGAGAATGCAGTAGGCAGGGAAAGAGCAGTCAGTATTCAATATTAACACTGAATCTAACCCTTGGATTAAAATACAACACCCACAGATGCATGCATCCACTATGTCAAGGACCATTATACTCCCAGCTGGATTTGCGGTATTAACAGTCCATATAAAAAGCATGAAAGTTAATTATCCTAAAATGTATAATTTCTTAACAGCCATTTCAAGTCCAGCTTTTGTGACCTACTTAAAAACTATTGAAATTCAAACAAAACCTACACATAGATGGATACAGAGTCTCAGCCAAGAGGAAAATGACTGAACAGGACAAGTGAATGAACTGTGCTCTCATGACACAGTGACCCTAAAAGGCAGAGTTGTGGTACAATGATAGTGGTGTGAAGAAGCTTTCATTTGCTACTGGTGCACTTCTTGTGTGGATACAGGACTTTTTTTCCCCCACAACTGTCAATTCAGCAACTGTCATGATCACTAAACTCCTCTAAGTCTCCCATCTAGCTCTATATTTAATTTTTTTTTTGCAACAATGCAGGTTATGGTTAATAATATCCATTACAAAGGCAACCAGATATTTTTATGAAAACATTTAGTATGATGATAAGCTTATGTAGCATGATTCACTGAAGACCACTTCATTACAAAATCTTGTTAATGAGAAGAGAAATAAAAAAGATCAATATTTGACATAGTAAAGCTTACATCTGTTGAGACGTTCTACAGGGATCCCAATTCTTATACAGTTGGCAGCCTCAAGAGTGTCTGGCAGCGGCAGGTCCTCACACTTGGGCAGCTGTAGTTGCATCAGGATGAGGGGATTGGACCTAGCAATGTTATATTCCTGCCTACAGAGGTCATTCTCCAGAACTTCACATTCATCCCGACACAGTTCCCTTGGCTTAGGGGTCCGAGAGCGCTCATCACATAGTGGAAACACAAAGTGGCAGAATGATGGGATGGCAAACTGAGAGCACTGATCAGATAAATGGGTGGAAGTGCCAATCATGGTAAATGCAGCTGGAAATAAGTAAAAATTAGTGTGTGAGAACTAGTACATAATAAACTAAACAAAATAAATACAATAGCTTTTACATTAACATTACACATTATGGCTTGAAGGATCTCAGAGTCTATCTACATGCAGTATTAGTGACAGATGGCCATGTTGGAGATGGGAGTTTGGGAACTAACCAGGCAACCAATGCACAGAGCAACAGTGGAAAGGAAATATGGCTAGACTTAGTGGGGAAAATCCCAAAGTGCTTTTGTATCTTTAATGTCCATGCAGAGTGCACAGGACCTAAAAGCAATGAGATTCAAGACTCCCTTATATGCACTGTATGTTGCTTGATTTATTTGTCTTAGGAGTATGAAGGGCTGAGCCAACCCTATTGGAACTTGAACCTGTAGTTGCAGTTTCTAGTTAGGTCAAACCTCAGTTCAATCACTAAGCCTCCTGCTTTCATTAGACATTTTCATAACTAAACAAGGCACTATGTATTTTTAACCCCTGCCAGACAAACTGAAGGACTCTGGCAACATTTGGTGAGATTTTGTAATTAATACCTCTGGAGACCGACAAGCAGCAGCACTCAGGACAAATGTGTACTGATAATCCCAAAGCACCAATTCCATTAAGACGACTGTCATAACCCACTAAGGACTTGATCCTTTCCTCAGGCACTGGTGCCTACACACTATAATTTATTTGGGAGTTTTCTTCACCATTTTAAAGAAGAGATAAATATGTGCAACATGCATCCCAGGGATGAATCAAGCATTAAATACAGAAATATTCCCACACAAAAGAAAGTTAACTTTGAGTATGGTTGTTAGACTGCATAGTCAACCAACACAAACCATAAAAAGCAAAGAAATGAGCTGTTAAATCATTTAACACTCTGTCTATGATCCACTCATTAACTCCTCTCCTTAGCTTCACACCCAGCCCATCTTTTCCTGAACAGCAATATGCTGCTGCTTCAACTTGAACTCTGTACTGGTTTTGTGTTCAGGCACTTTGTATATATAGCAACAAAGGCTTTTACCAGCTCTATTATAAGCAGTTCTGTACGTAGTTTTGTAATGGAGTGTGCAAGTAAGTGAGGGTTATTTTCAGACTGCAAATGGTAGCTGTAAAATAAACTTGCCTGAAAAGTTTAGGAAAAAAAAGGAAATGTGATGGGTGAATCAGTCATCGGTGATCGTTCTAAACTTTGTGGAGACAATATGGGTGAGGTCATATCTTTCTCTATACCAACTTCAACAGCAGATATTACCTAAGGCACTTTGTCTCTCTAATAGCCCAGGACCAATACAGCTAAAACACTGCAAACAACTACATTCAGTAGTAATTTTTGGTAGGTATTATGGACTTCAGGTCTGCACATGTCCATGAGAGGTGTATTATGATTACCAGGTAGGTGGAGGGCTTGGAAAGAACAGGTTGTGGAGGAGGGAGCAGCGGCTGAAGTGTGGCACACAAATGTGCAGGAATGGGCAGGGAGAGTCATGTTCTTACTGGTGCACCAGACAGCTGACGCAGTATTGCTGGAGAGTAAGTTCCAAAGGGTAGCCATGTTAGCTTGCTTTGTTTTGCTGGAGTGCAGAGTATCTGTACAAAGGTCTTGACTCTTCAAGGCCTCTCTTACTTGCACGATCATCATGGTGCATGGGGAAACTCTTCAGGCTTAATGTCTGGGAACAGAGATATTGGGTGCAAGGTGTGCTGGAACAATTTTTATAGTGTGGGTGCTGATGATGGAAACCATGTATTTGGTGTTTTGTATTAATACTTCAAGCCAGGGGGTACTTCCAGAACCATGCTGGGCATCCTTCTACTCCATGTCCACAGCACAAAAAGGCTCGTTCCTTTATCCTCTGCACATCCCTGCTAAACCCTCATCTCCCAAAAGATCTACTCAACGCTTCAGGTTTCTCCATCTGCCTACTCCCCAAATCCCTGCTTAACCCCCCCCCCCCCCCCCGAGTTTCCTTAGAAGCCATCCTCATATCCCTCAGCCCAGTGATTCTCAACCACTGTACAGGAACACGTTACTGTGTTGCCCCACAGCTATAAGTGTGTCATGGACAGCCAGGGACATGGCTGGATTTGGCCTGGAGAGAGTGGGCTACTGTGTCATGTAGAGTCACAATATGCTGCCACGTGTGTCAAAACCCACAAAAGGTTAAGAACCACTGACCTAGCCTGTTTGCTTCCCTTATTCACCAGATACTTATCTAATTCTTTTTTGAACACACCCCTCTGGAAATTTTTGAACACAGTTATACTTTGGGGTTTCGAAACATCCTATGGCAACAAGTTCCACAGGTTGACTGTGAGGCATGTGAAGAAATAAAACAAGCAAGGAGTCCTGTGACACCCGAAGGCTAATAAAATAAACCTGTTGGTCATTAAGTGCCTCAGGACTCCTTGCTTGTTTTACTGAACTAGACTAACACAGTTATCCCTTTGGAACATGTGAACAAGTACTACCTTATGTTTGTTTTAAATTTACTGCCAATTAATTTTCATCGAATGACTCCTCGTTCTCATGTCACATGAAGAGGGAAGTAACCTTCCCCTATTCTCTTTCTCCACACTATACATAATTTTATGGACTTCTATTATATCCTCCCTTTTAGTTGTCTCTTTTTTCTTAGCTGAACAGTTCCAGGTTTTTTAATCTCTCCTCATATGGAAGCTGTTCAATAACCCAAATCTTTTTTGTTGTCCTTCTTCGTAATTTTTCCAATTCTACTATATCTTTTTGAGATGGGGTAGCCAGAATTGCACACAGTGTTCAACATGTCGGGATACCATTGTGACAATATGATACTTTCTGTCTTATCTATCCCTTTTCTAACGGTTCCAGACATTGTTACTTTTTTTTGTTTGCTGCTGCATATTGAGAATATATTACAGTGAATAACCAAGGTGGCAACAAGATCTCTTTTTTGAGTGGTAACAGCTAGTTTCTGATTCAGAAGCAGACATTCCATCTTTTTCCATGGTTGTCTAACTTTACTTAAGAGCCTTTGGTGAAGGATCATGTCAAATGCTTTGTGAAAGTTCTATATTAGTCAGAATACCCTTGTCAACATTTTGGCAGATCCTTTAAAAAGACCCCTAGTAAATTGGAGAGGCGTGGTTTCCCTTCACTAAAGTTGTGTTGACCCTTCCCCAACATATGTTCATCTATATGTCTGAGAATTCTGTTCTTAACTATCGTTGCAACCAAATTTACCTGGTACTGAAGTTAGGCTTACTGGCCTGTAATTGCCATGATCACCTCTGGAGGCTTTTTAAAAAACTGTTGTTACTTTAGTAACCCTCTGATTATCTGGTACAGAGGATGATTTAAGTGACAGGTTACTGTGACTGAGTGCTGAAGGCTAGCTCTTGAGACTGCACTCTGGTCACAGTACTAATTATATTCTCTTGGAAGAAGTGCTTGGGGGCGAGAGGGAAATAGCTCTAGGAGCAGCTTGGGACAGAACAACATGGGCCCTTTAGCTGGCACCCTTTTTAACCAGGGGAATAGAATTAGCATATTGCAAGCATATTGATGAGCACATGAGAGACCTTGCTGTGGTTAAGGCAACTTCCTGGAAATCTTGGGCCTGGCCACAGAAAAATGCTGCCAGAAATTGAGAGCCACTAGATCAGGGTGGGCAAACTTTTTGGCCTGAGGGCCACATCTGTCTCTAGGTGTGCCAGAGGCAAACATTCTCAGAGTGAGTCAGTGGGTTAAGGGACTAGATCCTTGGAGAAGGACTGGAGAGCCCACGGCTGGAACGGGCACCAAGACGATGTAGCAGGATCCCCAAGGAACTCTGGTGGCCACAATGTGTTTCTTACGTGGATGCGATGGATGTATAAAAAGAGAGACTTCAGGTTTCCACAGTGTTGTGGCTGGGACAAGCAGCTAAGGCAAGGAAGAAAAAACAAACAGGCACCACGGTAGGAAGGAGGTACCAAAGTGGTCTAGTGCAGTGGTGGTCAAAGTTGGGGTCACAACCCAGTACTGGGTCAGACTCAAAAGCACCAGGTTGCACCACCAGTGCTGCAGGGCGGGGGAGGGAGGAAACTGCCTCTCACTTCTCTGCTGGTTGCTGCAGCTCTCCGGAGAGCCTGGGGGAGGTGGAGACATAGTATCAGCCTTCACTGGAGAGCACTAAAACAGCAATCCTTGGGACAATGAGATGCTCCTTCGGGCTTCTCTCATTCATATGAAAAGGACTGAGGTCACAGACCCAAAGAAGAAAAGAAAAAACTTCAAACACCCCCTTATTCCACCATTTCTGGGCGCTTGGGGGGTGTAATTATTTTTGCAGATCTGGACTTGCCTCTTTCTTCAGTGGGCTGAGAATTCCCTTGCTTGCAACAAATGTTATAATTTGTAGATTTTAATAAAAACTCTTTCCAGAGATTTTTTTGGACTGATAATTAAAAAGAGAAGAGAAAAGCAAACTGTTCTAGTAGGAGCTTATGTTAGAAAGTATGGCATTTTTTCTACAAATAGAAAGCCTAAGTAACAAGTCAACCAAAACACAATATTGTGGACAATTGTGTTCATGAAAACTCATGCAGACTCAGGGAGCAGAGGAAAAGCAAAGATGGAAGTGGAACTCAGAGGGGCTGCTTTAGTTCCAGGGACTGGGCAGTGGAGAAGGGAGCCAGACCTGGAGGGACCTGGACAGACTCAGCAGCAGACAGAAACTTCCAGGACCTTTCTTTCCAGCCTGGCATTGGCTCTCTTCTCCTTCCCCTGTCTCAGCACTTCCATCGTATTTCTCCACCTAGTCACCTCCCACTTCAGGCTACTGCGTGCAATTTTAGGGACTTGAAATACTTCCTTATCTGAGACAGGAGCATGGCATGCGGGATCACCCTCTGCATGTTCCATGTAGGTGATCTCAGATTAGATGTGTAGACTTGGGGAATGCAGTAGAAGCCTCAAGACAAAGGATGAAAGCCATGAAGGGTCCCATCATCCCTCCCACAGCCATTGTCACTGCTCTGTGTTCTGGTGGCTGCTGCTTTTTTCCAGTGGAGGGTCACCACATGGCAGAGGGGTCTGGAGCTGGGTCCTGAGGAAAAAAATTTGATAACCACTGGTCTAGTGAACACAACTTCATTCTGTTCACTTATAAGACAGGAATTAGTGAAACCTCATGAATATTTTCTGGAACTAGGGTCAAACTCTAATGTGTACATGAGAACAAGAAATTCTGCCTCATGGCACAGGTGTCTGTGAAAGTCAAGAGGACATTAAAGTGGAAACATGGTTAGGTAGTGGACAGATTGCCCCGCTCCCCTGCAGTGAGCACAGAGGCCCAGGAAGGTGGAAAAACAACCCACAGGGCCAAGAAAAGAAAAAATAAATGTAACATGGCTGGAAGAACCTAGGAATGAAATGACAAGCACAAAGAAGGTGAGGACAGAGAAGTTCTCCCCAGAGACAGCAGAAGAGTAGAAAGAAAAAAGATGACTGACTTCAAAGGGTGAACTTAAGAGTTATCAGAGCCCTTGCCCCCAGAATCTTGGGAGGAGGTGTCCTTATAACACTTTGAAGGTATATGGGAAACAGAGGCCCAGGCTAACCAGGAGATAGAGAGGCAAGAATCCACTGGATATGTGCTTGTGGGAATAGCTGTTGATGTGATATACCTTGACTCTAGCAAAGCTTTTGATATGGTTTCCCAAAGCATTCTTATCAGCAAGTTAAGGAAGTATGGTTTGGATGAATGAACTGTAAGGTGGATAGAAAGCTGGCTAGATCATTGGGCTCAGCTGCTAGAGGTCAGTGGCTCAGTGTCTAGCTGGCGACCAGTAACTAGTAGAGTGCCCAAAGGGTCAATGCCAGTTCTGTTCAACATCTTCATTAATGATTTGGATGACGGGATAGGTTGCATGCTCAGTAAATTCACTGATGACACGAAGCTGGGGGGAATGGTAAACACATTGGAGGACAGGGATAGGATTCTGGGAGACCTACACAAATTGAAGCACTGGGCCAAATGAAATCTCATGAGGTTCAACAAGGACAAGTGCAAAGTTCTGCACTTAGGATGGAAAAATTCCATGTAGTGCTACAGGCTAGGGACTGGTCGGCTAAGTAGCAGCACTATAGAAAAGGACCTGTGGATTATGATGGATGGGAAACTGGATATGAGTCAACAATGTGTGCTTGTTGCCAAAAAGGCCAATGGCATATTGGGCTGCATCAGTAGGAGTGTTGTCAGCAGATTAAGGGATGTGATTATTTCCCTCTATTTAGCACTGGTGAGACTGCGTCTGGAATAGTGTGTCCAGTTTTGGCTCTGCACTACAGAAAGGAGGTGGACAAAGTAGAAAGAGTCCATCAGAGGGCAACGAAAATGATTAAGGGGTTGGGGCACATGACCTATGGGAAGAGACTGAAGGAAGGAGGCTTATTTAGTCTGCAGAAGAGAAGACTGAGTGGGGATTTGATAGCAACCTTCTACTACTTGAAGGGGTGCTCCAAAGAAGAGGGAGATAGGCTGTTCTCAGTAGTAATGGAGGACAGAACAAGGAGCAATGGTTTCAAGTTGCAGCCGGGGTGGTCAAGGTTGGATATTAGGAAAAACTTTCTTACTAGGAGGGTGGTGAAGCAATGGAATGGGTTACCTAGGGGGATGGTGGAATCTCCATCTTTGCACACCTTTAAAGTCCCAGTTAGACAAAACCCTGGGTAGGATGATTTAGTGGGAGTGGTCCTGCTTTTAACAGGGAGTTGGACTAGATGACCTGATGAGATCCCTTCCAACACTATGATTCTAAAAATGGATCCCACCAAGAAACAAAGAGGGCACAGGCAAGGAGAACAGGCTGTTCTTGGTGTGATGACAGGTGGGCAGAGACAGAATTATGGGAACAACTCTCACGCACCAAATGTGATTTTTGTAGGTGGAAAATGAATGGACCATATAATAGGACCCAAAATGAATAACCTCAGTGTAGGAGTGACAGAGGCCTGGAAGATCCTCCAGCAAAGGAGGAAGAGAAAGGGTGGAAGAAACTCCTTTTGGTTGCAAAATGTGAGGGAGTATGTGACAGAGTGCTGAAGACTAGAACTTGAGCAAGCACTCGAGTGACTGTTCATAATAATTAGGTTTCCCTGTGGAAGGCTTAATTGGACAGGGGTGTGTACCTAGTTATCAGGCTAGACCAGCACTAGTAAATCAATGAGCCAATTACCTGATTAACAGGTAAGCTGTATAAAAGGGCCCAGAAGAAAGTATACAAGGGGAAGAGAAGGAGGGGAACAAAGGAGAGTTGGACAAAAGAGGGTCTCTTAATAGACACTCCTCATTTTGGAGAAGGGGTTAGGATGTGGAGATGCAGTGTAAACGTGGAAAGGAGGTCTACTGGTGCATTGGTGGAAGGATTAAAAACATTGTTAAATGAAATAAATGATGCAGTTTACAATCATGATAGGTCTCAGAACAGTCTGTGTTCATGGAAGCAGCAAGGTTGCAGCATGCAACCCCCTCACAGTTACATACCCTAGTTAGTAGTTAAGCAGTTTTGCAATTTGAATTTCTTCAAAACTTTTAGGCAAATACCATCTGATTCTGGGGACTTATTTCTGTTTACTATATCCACTTGTTCCAAAAGATCCTCTGCTGACCCTTCTATCTGGGACAGTGCCTTAGATCTGTCACCTAACTACTTACTAAAAAGAGTAAGCAAGAGTGCATGTGAGTGCACATGTACAAGTCAAGTCTGAAGTTCTGGGCTGGGTTTGTTTTGCTAGCGAAACCTGAAGAAAATGGCTTCAATCAAGAAAGGAAAATTAAAACAACTGAAAACAAAGTTAAAACAAAACAAGAACAAAAAAACCGCACCAGCTGGCTTTTCTTTAAATATAAGAGTTGTCAATGTTGCGATAATTGAAGATATTGCAATAGCACAAAATGTCAGACCACAATAGGTAAATTTTGTTCTTCGGTCCCTGAAAAAAATTTCATGTAAGTCTGATTTTAACTGTGAGTTTTAGCTTTGAACAGTAGGTGTCCCTACTGCCCATTCACAAAGAGCCCCAGTCTACTCTGTACACTGCGTACTTCTATGCAAGTACAAATAGGAATTTTTTTTTTTAAGGATATAGTTAGTTTTCAACTAATGAGAAAACTAGCTCAGTCTCCAAAATACTAAGATACCTGTTTAAAGGCTTTCCATATACACTGAGGGGTTACATTTGAGAATCTTTGCAACACATAGCAAAATCTATAGCAATTAATCAATAGGGCAGGGATATCAAACATGTGACCTACAACCTTCATAGATCTGGCCCATGATTGCACTCTACAGGACCACACACTCTGTAACAGAGAGAGAGAGAGACAGAGAGAGAGAGAGAGAGAGAGAGAGACAGAGAGAGAGAAAGTGGTCTCACATACCCAGAGCCCCACAATGCCACGAGACTGTCAAGTTTTGTGACATCAAGGAGCACAAGGTATGTGATGCTGCACTCTGCAGGACCACACTCTCTCCCGGGGGGTGGGGCGAGTAATGCAGAGCACAGTTTCCCATACACAGCCCTCTGCAATGCTGCGCGAGTGCCATAGTGTTTCGATTTTTGGTATGTACAGCCCACTTGAAGTACATTTCAGACAAATCTGGCGTTCCATAGCAAAAGCATTTGACACCCCTGCCAGGGTGTGTCCCTGTGTGGGTGTGTAGTGGAGGGATGGTTGGAACAGAGTGATAACTGATGCATGTGGTACTCAGAAGTGGTTTCAAATGCCTACCTGGGCTGGGGGGGGGGCAGTAGATGGGGTGAGGGGTAGGCATTTGTGGGCCTGGACCTGCATGAGGGTGGGCCCAGAAATTTAGGAGGGTTTCAGGGCTTCCCAAATTATACTTTAACCCCTGAGTAGCTGGGGTGGAGGTGGGAAGGCCACACCAGTGTGAAGGTGGGCCACCAGTTTAGGAGAGTTCTGGGGCCCCTCAAATTATACTTTAACCCCTGATTAAAATCATTGCTATTACTGCCACTGATCACTGTGATGTGCTCTTATGAAGAAAATGAATGTCCATGTACCATGCTGTAAAATTAATTAAACTTTTGAACACCAAGTGTTTCTGAGTGTGTAACAAAATGGTGTTCAGAGAAAGACTCTGCAGGGGCATAGCATGGAAAGGTCATTCCTTATTTTATATAAATCAATGAGATTTTGCAGCAAGGGAGGAAGCCCAAGGGTAAAGTCACCATATATATTTCAAAAACGCCCAAACACAAGTTTTTCATTACACTAGAATGCACCTGTCTTTTAAAATTTTACTTCTATTTGAATCAATCATATAAAAAGCACCACTATAAATTATAAACTATTAAAGAGTCAAGTCACTTAATTTAAAGTGAAAAATGTTTTTAACATGACAGCAGATTTTTGCCCTGTAAAAAAATGTTTCCTGAATACAAGAGTAAAAAGATTGCATGGCCAAACCTTGCTAGAAATTGGCCATTAATTCATAAGCCCATGTGATGCTAAAACCCATCTCTTTGTTCTTGAATTGGATACTGGAACAACTGATTATTGTCCTACTAAAGGTAGAATCCTACCAGTAATTCGGTTCTCAATTTCTCCTTGCATCTGGAGGGAGTCCACGTAAATGGTCCTGTTTCCAATGAGTCGTGCACATGCAATTCCCCTGTAAGGCTGACAGAACCCATCTTCCTGGTAATCTTCTCTGTAAAAGACAAGGGGATTCTATAAGTGCATCTGTGGATGTCCAGCTGTCCCCAATGAATTTGTAATATATTCTTAATAAAAGAAAAGTAACTAAATCTGAAATTCTCCAGTACTCTAGGTACTGCTCTGTCCCATCCGCCTCCCTTCACACCACTTTTAAAGTAATTACGAGGGCACCACTGCAAACATCTAATTCAAGAAACAAAGTAAAAACCAAGAATAATCTGAAAGTCATATGCTAACGGTAATGGGATTTGACAGATGAACCTATTGAAAAGCTGTTAAGACAGAGACAGTAATATAGATAGTGTTACATATCCATATGCATTGCTGGCATCTAATTGCATTGAGTAAAATTAGACAAGCAGTTGGTTCTCTTCTCCCACCTCCTTCTACAATTCCTCATTTCCTTAAGCAAACAGTAAAATAGGACTTGCCCATGATTCAATGAAAATATAGCATAATTCTGAACCAAGAGCTGGACAAACAGAATGAAAAGTAATCAGTGGTTAATTTCTTTTCCTCTTCCCTTGTTTAGATTCAGTGTCTAATTTCCCTCCCAATATATATTTTAATGCTTTGTTTGTGTCAACTCTTCAGTCAAATTCAGCTCCTCCTTACAGTGGGATACAATTATTATTACTTATTTGTATTACCATAGAATTTAGCCTAAAGATATTGACTTAAATGTAGAGTAACATTGGTATTATCAAAAGCATAATTTGGTCCTTTTAACTAAGGAATCACTTTAAAAGCATGAGATACATCTGTATTTCCCATTCCTCCATTTTCAAAGTGGCGCTTAA
Organism: Podocnemis expansa; assembly: GCA_007922195.1. Lineage (NCBI taxonomy): Eukaryota > Metazoa > Chordata > Testudines > Podocnemididae > Podocnemis > Podocnemis expansa. The sequence goes on from ML681982.1 coordinate 33,125,791, forward strand.
AAGCTCTCCACAATTTAGTCATGCCCTTTTGATTGTGCTCATCTGTTCTTTTACTGTGAGGTCATCACATGTTTTTGCTCTTTCAATAGTGCCATCCTTGATCCCCCACCTATCTGCTTCTTCCACAAACATCTTCACTCCTCTTTCCATGCTCCCTTCTTATAGATGGGTAAAATCCCTGACAAAATGCATAAAACCACATTTATTATCCTTAAAGCTCACTCCTGCCATAACATGTACCGAAGGCTGCCATCTAATAATGTCCATATGTGATGAGCTGTGACCATTACTGTAAATGGTTAAGAATAGCACACATAGCTTGTTTGCCTGAAACAATCCATCATTTTTGTTACCTCATCTTATGGACAAGAGTCAGGAGGGGCAAGTGAGAACAGAAAGGAGGCAGAAGGCTCAGCAGAGACTTCTATAAGCTCATCACTTTCCTCCACACAGTTCACAGACCCCTCTTGGTAAAAACAGTTCACCTCAAAACCCCAAAGCAGAACAAGGTAAGGATGTAAAATATCATTCAATGAAACTGTTTATATGATTAAAATTATACTGTTGAAATGTTTAACCAATCTATTTTACATCCCTGATGGGTCATGGGGAACGCCTGAGGGCTGTATGAGGGGGTAATCCCATTGCATCTCAGCCCCGCCAATTGCCCTAAAGTGGGCCCTTCAGACCTGAGACGCCTCTGCTCCTGAAACCTCTAGGAGGAGGCAATAAGGCCAGGGGTTAAAGTAAGGGGGAATGCACCTGAACGTAGTTCTGAGGCCCCCTATTTTTAAGTTGGCAGCATTCTGTGGCCCCTAAAAATAGAGGAATGAACTGGGATGCTGAGTTCTGAGGCCTGCCTAAAAATAGCACCAGCAGCTGAATGCAGCATTCCAGTGGCTCCACCTTAAGCCCAGCCAACAGAAAGCTGCAGCAGGCTGAGAGTTTGTGAAGCTTCCCCTTCCAGGGCGGAGCAGCTTGTAGCTGGAAGCAGCTTCCAGCCAGTCAGGCAGCCTGCAAACAGCTGAGGGAAGGGCGTGTGGGGGTGCTGCTTGGGGTTGTGTGTGCGTGTGCGAGAGTGTGACTGGGGGTGGCTGTGTCTCCGTATGTGTATGTCTGCAGGTGGCTCTGTGTGTGTGTGTGTGTGTGTGTGTGTGTGAGAGAGAGAGAGAGTGTGGAGGGTGGCTGTGTCTGTGTGTGTGTGTGTGTGTGTGTGTGTGTGTGTGTGTGTGTGTGTGTCTGGGGGTGGCTGTGTCTACGTGGGCAATGGGGTAGGGAGTAGGTTCTGGGGATAGGTGTTGGGGGAGGGTTCCAGGGCCCACCAAATTATACTTTAACCCCCTAAATAAGGCACCTCTGCACCCAGTCCACCATGCGCTCAGGACTGGGGACACCCCTCTATGCCCACCAAACCTCATAGCTCCTTCACTCACGTGCACCTCAGCTGCTGCTGCCTGCCTCTCAGCTGGTCAAGCTATCATCAGTGCCAAACCCCTAAGTTGCCAGGGCTCTCCCCTGCACATGCACCCCCCCCCCAGGGAGCCTACATGCCTGTGCCCTGGGTCTTTCCCTGGGGAAGCAACAATCCTGTAGGACAAGTGCCAAAAATCCACAATGGCTTGGGATGGGGCTCTAGATGGGAAAGGACTTACTACAAAGAACTCCTTCCCAACTCTCTGGGCAGTGGGACTTGCCACATTCTCAGAGTTCAAATGATCACCCTACAGGGTTGGGAAGGAATTACCTCTCAGGTCAGATTGACAGAGACCCTGGGGATTTTTTCTTTTAATCTTCCCATGCAGCATGGGTTAAATTAGAATAAATTGTGGATTCTTGTTACCTGGAATTCTTTAAACCATCATTTGAGAACTTCAGTAACTCAGCTACAGATTATGGATTGGGAGCTGGGGAGTGGGAAGTTTTGTGCCTTCAATGGGCAGGAGGTCAGAATGGATGAATAAGATGGTTCCTTCTGGCCTTATAGTCTATGAGTTTAACTGTTTTTACCATGTGACATCTGTGGACTCTGACGCCTTATATTAATAAAAGGGTTTTAACATGCTTCTGAAACAAACAACTCTCCTTTGCATGGGTGAATAAAGGGGGAAATGAGGCAAGCATGCTCATTGTTTTGTGGCCTCCCACACTAGGGGCCACCTTATTACAGAGTGCCATTTATGACACATTTGCAAAGAGCATAACGCAACGGAGCCCTGACCTGGTTAAAGCTTCTAAATCCTGCCACAATACCCAAGTAAACATTAATAAAATAATAATTCATCCACAAACGACAAATGAAGATTAACTCCCCCAGAGACATTTCACTTTCTTCCAATGAGGAACAAAGGCCTGGTGGAGTACAAATTTTTCAGGACAAGTTAACTACCACAATGAACTACTTTCAGCTGCATACTTGTTATCGTATTAAAACGTCTCATTTTCCATCAATTCCTAAGTACCTTGAGAGTCTAAAATATCAAAGTGTTGCACAAACTGCACAGTTAATCAGCATGGACCACCCCAATAGAAAGTCATTGATCTCCATAATGGGCTGCATGAATATGAAATACCTATTTGACCTCTTTCACTAAGGCAAAGTTCAAACACTGATCATGAGGAACAAAGTCAGTTAAGAGAGCTCCATGTAACTATATCTCACACTCTTCCTCCACCTCTCTGCCACAAAGAATCTGAAGGAATAAAGTAACCTATAACAAGGTTCTGGTGACAAGAACAGCGTGATCACTCAGCTTCAATTTGTTTATTTCTGTCATAACTTCTAAATACAGTTAAGATATGCTGTATATGCACATAATACAGATTTTCTTTGTGCAATGTTATAGTCAACTACTGATAAAACTAAATTATGGCCATTACTTTCGATGTAACACAAAAGTTAACAGCAGTTTGATGTCAGACATTCTTGTTAATCAAATGCCATGTTTCACATGAATCCTTTATATCTCGCTAATATATTCCAGGCAAAGCACTAAAATGAGTCTGGCTTAGAGCTTGGAAGAAAGTGATCTCAAATGCTTACAGCTCAATACACTAACAGATAAAGTGCAAGAAGGCATGTTAGCTGATGACTGCTACAGTCCACCAAATCACACTAGGGAATAGGACAACTGGCTCCTTACACACTTATCCATAATGCATAGAAAAAAGAGCTGCATGATCCTGGGGAACTTCAGTTTGAGTGATATATACTGGTGGTCTCAGGATCCATTCTTGGAGCGTCTATATATAATAGATGACAATTTCCTAACCTAAAACATGTTTCAATGAACATAGGGAACTTCTCTAGTAGACCTACTCTTGACAGAAAAAGAGGTAATGATCACAGAACTAAAAATTAATGGTAGCTAAGGTACAAGTGATCATGACTTGATATTTAGAATGTGCAAACAGAATAAGGTCCAAAACAGTAATATATACAATGGTACTTTAAAAGAGCCAATTTCACAAAACCAAAAACAATTCTAAGCCAAATCAGCCACAAGGAATACTTTAATAAGAAAAAATGTGGAAGGGAAATGGGAATTGTTTAAGAAGAGTTTACTGCACTCCCAAGAAGCCAAAATCCTATAATTGAGGAAGAAGGCCATATTGGTGAAAATAATGACCTGTTTTAAAGAGGAAGTGAAGGTAGCTATAACAAACAGAAGATCAGGGAAATTGATAGTAATGAATACAATTCAGAGGCGAGAAATTATAGGAAAGTGATAGGGGAAGCAAAAGGACACAAGGAGAACACTGGGGCCAACAGAGTTAAGGGGAAAAAAAAGAATTTTTTTATACTGGAAATAAAAAGAAACCTAACAATGATCTTGGTCCATTACGAGGATAGAAGAGATAGAATTAAAAATAATGCAGAAAAGGCAGAAGTGTTCAATAAATATTTGTTTTGTACTTGGGAAAAACAGATGACAGTCTTAACATATGAGGATGATAACACACTCCATTTCACTAGTATCTCAGGAGAATGTTAAATAGCAGCTACTAAAGTTAGGCATTTTAAAAACATTAGGTCCATATAATGTGCATCCAATAGTTTTAAAACAGCTGGCTGAGAGCTTACTGGACTGTTAATGTTGATTTTCAGTAAGGCTTGGAACAATGGGAAGTTCAAAAAAAAAACCAAACCAGGAAGAAAGCTAATGCATGCCCATATTATAGATGCATAAAAACAGGATAACCTGGGTAATTACAGGCCTGTCAGTCACTCACTGGTCATAATGGAGTGGCTGGTTTGGGACCAACTAATCAATATATATAGGAAGGTAATATACCAATGCCAATCAATGTGGGTTTATGAACAATAAAACCTGTTAAACTAATTTTTCTTTTGTAAATGAGAGTACAAGTATTATTCATAAAGATAACAACATTGATGTAATATACTTAGATTTCTGTAAGACATTTTGTAAGACTCGATACCAAACAACTTTTTGACTACAACCTTCAATTAACATGGCACATTAAATGGATTAAAAGTTTACTGATCTGTTTGAAAATGTAACTGTAAACAGGGAATCACCATTAGATAGGTGTATTTGTTGCACAGTTCTGGCAGGGATTGGTTTTTAGCCCTATGGTGTAATATTTTTATCAATGGTCTGGAAGAAAAACGCTATAAATATCTTCCTGATAAAGTATGCAGATGACACAAAAATAGAAGGAGTGGTAAAGACAGGCTATTAATATAGATAGAGTAATCTGGACTGCTCAGTAAACTGGACACAAGCAAAAAATGTGTTTTGATATATCTAAAGGTATCCATCTAGGAAAAAAGAATGTAGACCCTACTTATAAGATAAAAGACTTTGGGAAGCAGTGACTATGAAAAAAGATCTGGAGCTCATGGGGGATGATCCACTGACAACAATCTTCCACTATGATGCTATAATCAAAAGGCTAATACAATCCTTGAATGCATGAAAAGGGGAATCTTGAGGAGAAGCAGCGAGGTTACTTTCCCTCTATATTTGATACTGCTGTGACCACTGCAGGAGTACTATCTACAGTTCAGGCACCCATAATTCAAGAAGGATGTTGGTATATTAGAAAGGTTTTTAAAGAAGAGCAATAAACAGAAATTCATGGAAGCCTGCAACCTGTCCCTGACTTTTACTAAAATCACTCTTGGGGTGAGGGACTGCTGAATAGTCAGGGTGCTCTTGGGGGCTTGTAGCTACTCCGGTCCTGCTGTTGCAAAGGCAGGGGCTGACTTTCACCACTCCAAGGGTGCTGACCCAACCTTAGTCACTGCTTCAGCGGCCCTGGGTCTGACAGCTGTTCTACTCTTCCTCCTGAAGTAGCCTTGAAGGTCTCAGAAAGTCACAGAATCCATAACTTTTGTGACCTCTGTGACCAAATCTTATCCTTTAAATTATAGTGTTAGACTCTAGAATCTCAATTTACTTAGCTTAACAAAGAGAAAGTTACGGTGACTTGATTACTGCCTATAATTACATACACAAGGAGAATCTATTTAATAATGGCCTCTTCAGTCTAGCAGAGAGACCTGTAACATGATCCAATGCCTAGAAGATGAAGGTAGAGAAATTTAGACAGGAAATAAGGCATTTTAAGCAGTAAGCATAATTAACCATTGAAACAGTGTACTTAGCAGTTGTGGTAGATTCTCCATGACCAACAGTTTTTAAATCAGGACTACATTTTTTTCTGAAAACATGCTCTAGGTTGGACTTATTTGGGGAAGTTTTATGGTCTGTGTTATACAGGAGGTCAAACTTGTTAATTACAAATCATCCTTTTCAGCCTTGGAATCCACGAATAATGGTGACAGAGTATTATGTGCTACTCTTAACCCTTTTAACAAAGACAGTCACTTTCAACAAAACTACAGTAATGGCAGCACTGATACCCAGCCCCCCTCCATGACTTGTATTCAGTAAATTTCACTCTGCCGCACATATACTCAGCCTGGGGGCATAACACATGGAGGAAAATGTAGAAGGGGAATTGTAGACACAAAACAAACAGCGCTTCATTCTCCATTCAAGACGAATACTTTGGAGTCACACAGAGCTTTTGATATGTGCCCCAAATCAGATGCCAGCAACTGAATTTTCTGGATGGAGCAGAAGTGGCTGAAAATCAGCAGAAACAACCTCTTCAACCCTCTGCTAATTGAGCTGTAAAAGTTGCTCTGATCAGTATCAGAAGTGCAAATCTTAAACTGAACTCAGAAGTTTGTGACTGCCCAGTTTGTCCCAGGCTACCGAGATCCAAAAGATGAATTGAAAGCAAAACTTTGTTTTGCTTTTGTCCTTTTCTACTCATTTATGTATGCTTAAAGATCATCTCACTTTTCTAACGTTCTTATTGAGGGAGTTTTGTTAACCCCCCCCCCGCTTTGTTTTTAATGGAGAAGTATCAGAAACACTAAAAGTCTCTGAAGACCTGGAGTAGGAGTTTCTCAGGCCTGGTCTGTACTACATGATTACATCAATGTAAGGTGCCTACCTGTGGAAACTCTTTACGTAAATTTGGCTCCAATCAACATTGCTCTACTTAAGTGTTGATTGCATCACACCACCTCCCTGAATGGCTTAGAATCATGGTCAACATAATTAGGTTGATGCAATGCCAGTATAGACACTGTGTTAACCTACATCGACTATTACTGACCATTCAGAAGCCATCCTAAAATACCCCACATTGACAATAGAATCGATACTAGTGCTCCTTGCGAGAATAAGAGCCACATACACAAGAAGCCAAGTGTTCGCACACACAAGTTATTCAGTTACTATGGTGGCTGTGTGCTGATGTAAATTAGGCCAACAAAATTCTGTACCATAGACTTGGTCATAGCGTTTTCATTAATGCGGAGATGAAAAGCAATTTTTCCTTAAAGAAAGCTAGTCTCCCAAGTGTCTGTCAATAGTTTTAAACTGCTGGTCTGACTGAACATTTCTACTTAACACCTAGCCTCTGTCTCTTGTGATGATAATCCTACAAGTCTTCCAGTCCTGCCAGGAATACTCCATAAAAGAGAAATGACAAGAACTGATATTTCTAATATAAAATCAAAGAGGAGGGAGAAGATGGAGGAGGAAACAAAAACAAACACACACTGAGGTCTGTCTTCCTGACTACTAAGAAAAGAAAGTGGTCATTTTTTTAAACTTTTGCAACCGATATTCAATTCATGCTAGACTCACAGAGTCCATGACAGAAAGTAAAGAGGGTTTAGCATTATAAGGGAATGGTGGGGTGGATGGGAGGAGGGCCTTATCACACATACAGTACTAGTTGATTAACAGTCTTTCTTCCAAATTCTATCCTACAGCTTTAAACTTGTGAAAAGAAGGAAATATATTCATGACAGGGGGAAGGCAAAACAAAACACAGAGCCCTGGATTCCTCTTCTCTGTAATACAAAAACAAATCAGTGCCACCTGCTCATTCACAGGCATTTTAGGACCCAAAAAACATATATGTCCTATGAAAACAGGGACCTGAATGGTTTGCATTTCACTTTTGTTTTCACTTTGTCACCAAGGACAAGTAACTGAGTCAGAATATTGAGGGTCCAACCTGCTGCTTCAGGCCCCCTTGCAACGGCATGTGTTGCAGGCTACCTCTGCCACTCACCATAAAGTCGAGGCAGTTAGCCCAGTCAAAACTGTAGCAAGTTCTCCTAATGTTCAAAGATCCTTGCTTTTGTGGACCAGAGTCTTTGGCTGGATCCTCTTCGTTTTTTCCAAAGCCATATGGAAGCAAAGAGATAGGATGGTGGTGGTGGTTGGTGTGCATGCGCCCCACCTGGCCCCCATTTTATCTTCTCCTCTCAATGCTGCAGTTTCTGCTTTGACTGCTTCTGTAACTGTCCATACAGTCTAGATTCTCTAAATATAACTTTATAGAAGATATACCATCACCTCCTACACAAAGACATCAAAGAAAAGACCTACAAGACAAAGGGGCCTTTCTTAATGGAAAAGCTGAAATGGTGGTAAGAATACGTATGGACAGAATGTACCACACGATAACTGTAACCATCTATTGTACACAACTGTCACAGCTGAACAGGCTGGAGGGCATATTAGAGGAAAATATCCTAACAACTGAAGAGTGACTCATGGAAACTTCATTCTATATTAAATTCCTTTCCTGGAGATAAATAGAGAAACTAAATTAGAGTCTGAAGTGGGTATGCATGTGGTGTCCCTGAAAATAAAAAAAAAGATCAAAGATCCAGTGGCTTTTGTTGAAAAATGCAGAATATTTCTGGTTTAAATGTGGCTGCTAAAGATATTTCATAAGTTAATATATTCTACAAACCCCTTCAGAACTTTACACAACAGAAACACACATGATGGATAGCATGTATCTTTTTAAATAGATGGTGCACAAAAATATGATGGTTTAGAGATTTTTAAGAATCAAACAGAAGGGGTCATTGAATGCATTTTGAAAACAGGCACAGCTATGAGACCTAATAGTTGCTAATGAGAGCTTTTCTTCTTTCCACTCAGGTCCCACAAAGTCAAGGTAGAACACAAGAATATGTATGTTACAATTGCATTCTTGAAGAAGGTAGAGATACCATGCTCTCTCCTGCAAAGCTGTGTGTCAGGAACAACAGGAATTCTCCCACTTTGCTTTTACTTTACTTCTGCTCATGCAAAAAATAAAGTTATGTGCCATATGACTCCTTGTTTGTTTCTCCCACTTTGAACATTCACCAATTGCCTAATGAATTGCTAGCTAAGGCAAATTAAGAATACAAATTCTTATCCCTATGGCGTGTATCCAGAACCCATTTATATCCTGTTTAACTGTTATCAGTAACTCAAGTCATTCATGTATTGTTCAGGAATCTTCTAGTATTTTACTTTAAATCAGAAGATTTCCATAATATGAGAAAATTTTTAAGTGTTCTTAATAATAACTTTGATTCATTTCTTTGCTCCTATTAACAACTCTGATCGAACATTAAATAACTAGGAACCCAATACTGCCAAGCAAATGAGTTGGGAGCTGAGGGAACTCAGTGATTTCCAGCATCTTAAACCTTAATAAAAGCAAGCACTAAGAATATGTTGATATTCAAGCCTATTCAGAATATAGTTATTACACATTTGATATTTCAGGCCTCTAATCTAAATAAGGTGAAGTGGGATGTTATCAAGCATTCACTGCCCCCCCCCCCCGCAGCTTCTACTTGAAAGAAAAAATAAACTGGACATAATTCCCTGGGGAAAAAAAAATAAGACTTCATGCAAATAGCATTTTATTAGTTGAAGCTCCAGAACTGAGGTTTAAAAAGATCTTTAAAATAATGGCTGTCCTTCATGCCTCCAAAACAGCATCAGGAAAATTCAGTTCATTAATGTTAATTACAACAGGTAATATACGATACTCTAAGTCAAGTGTTCAGTATGAACCAAACAGTCCATAGTGTTCCTATTTGTTGAAATGCTTATCATGAAGTTTAACTGGCTGAACTTGTAAAGGCCTGACATGCTATTTGAAAACATCTCTCTGTATGTCTGTAACATGATCATTTAAAATGCTGCTTCTGATCAATAACATCAGGAAATATTCTAGAGCAGTAGTTCCCAACCTATGGTCCGCAGACCCCTGCTGGTCTATGAGGGTACAGCAGGTAGTCTTGGGGGGGGGTGGATGGGAAGATAAATACTGCAGCTAAATGTGCTGTGACAAGTGCAATATGTTTGTGAGTGAGCGAAATAAATTATTAGAAAGAGCTGCATTTTAATACCCCTTGCTATACAAGTTTGACTCCCATCAGCTATAGGCTATGATCAAAATGTTTAATACGGATGCTTACATGGTAGTCCACAAAAGCTTTTGATGACAATGGAGTGGTCCGCATAAAGCAAAAGGTTGGGAACTGCTGTTCTAGAGACAAGGAGTGTGAAGTAGTATCTTTTGTTGGACCAGTTTCAGGTGGTGATAGAAACAAACTTTCAAGCTTACACAGTGCTCTTCAGTACATTTATATACTGTAGTGGTTGAGAGGTGTGAGTCCCAGCTCAGCTAGATGTTTACACATTCTAGCTCTGCAGAACCTAGAAATCAGTGGCATCACTGGTGCTGGGTACAAGCCACTAGTTTCAGCACCAGTGCCCCAAGGGGGACTCAGGGCTGGGCCACCAGCGTAGAAGGGATCTGGCCCAGACACCATCTTGGGCTGGGCCACTGGCTGATGGTGGGGAAATCTGGGCCCTGACGCCAGCCAGGGATCAGTCTGCCAGTTCCCAGTGACAGGAGTCAGATCTGGGTCTAGGAGCCGGATCGGACCCAGAAGGTGGGCCCCGAACCTTTCTTTGGAAATGCATTGTCCCTCCTAAAAATAGCAATGTAGCTCTGGTGTCAAGGATGGCTAAGGATTGTATTTAATCAGCTAGCCATAGCCACTGCCTGTACTGCCACAGTGCTATTTTTAGGTGCTAGTTTCATGACAGCTAGCATGTGTATGTCTACCCAAGCCAAGAATCATGGCTCCCAGTTGCTATATAGACATATTCTCCTTCATCTATCTTTCTGAGTGGGGACTGGGGGAATGCTCACAACTCTGGCATGAGGGGAAGAGGTGCATGAGGGACACAGAACTTCTGGTGGGAAGAAGGTGTGAATGCCCATGTCCTCACTTTCATGAACCTGATTATGCCCCCACGCATATCAGCACTGCACTGGGTCGGGGGCAAACTATGCTGGTCCAAAGAAGGGTAGCTTGTGTTCTGGTACTGCTATCCTGGTATCAGGATGAGGGGCTTGAGTTAAGCAGCTGAGCTTAGGGGCTGTGCTGCTGTGATGGTAGAGGGTAAATGCAGCTGAGCTGAGGAAGAGGTCTGATGTGAGAGAGTGACCACAGCTGCACAGAGAAAGGCTGCCCCAGAGGGAGGAAGTGTGTGGAAGAGCTGTTCAAGGAGTTCTGGAGCTGCGCTGTCATCAGACTGTGAGGATTCCCATGATACGAGGTTCTGTGTGGTGAGCTGGGATGACTCTAATGCAGAAATGGTAGGGAGGGCTGTGAACATTTGCTTCTCCAGACTACATTCTGCTCTCCAGTCATTTAGCTACCACTGATGTAGAGCCACGCAGATCATGCAGGAATATGGGGCACTGCTCATTTGTGACTGCAAAAGTCAGAAAGTGTGAAAGAACAGCTGACACATCATGCAAACAAATCAGTGTTCACAAAACTGCATATGATCACAAAGGACCGACTGACAACCCTTTGACCTAGAGCAAAGGTTACTGGAGAACTTCTAGCTGTCCGTGTGGAGTTGGTAGGTACCTTGGTGATGGGTCTCTGTTCATTCCTTGTTTCCACATCCCAATCTGCACTAAAAGAAAGCTAAAAGCTGCATTAAAGCTTCCCTGATTTTCTTCATATAATCAATGGATGTAGTTGCCAGTGAGTTGAGGTGGCACATGAGGCAATTCTGGTATTATGAAAAACTGGCCAAAAAGAGCTAATTATTTTTCACAATCAAATGTTTTTTAAAAATTAATTTTAAAATGGCTATGAACATTTTTCTAACAGAACAAACAAAAAGAAAATGCATAATTTTTAGGGAAAACATTCTGCTTCTGCTTTCCAGGTTTTGCCAAAAGAAACAAAAAATCAACCAAAATTAAAATTTCTCTTTTGGTCAGAAAGACTTTTTGCATCAACAAATTTTTTAAACAGTAACTATAAACAACCAAACAAACAATTTCAACCAGCTCTTGTATCAAATAATAAAAACAACAGTTGGATGTGCAAACTTTTTGATTAAGAAATTATCAGGTAATTTTGATACTTCACATAATCTATAGATAGATTCTGTATCTGACAGCAGACATCCCTTTGCCATTTAGCCAGTAATTATCTCAAATTGATACACATTCACGTTTGTGTGATAATACTTCTATGCCAATTTTCATCTTCAAAGTCCTTTCAACAACACTTTTCATGAAAGTTATGAAAACACCAACCATTTTATACCTTGAAAGAAAAATAAAACTGTCTGCTTCACAGGTAATTTTTGTGGGCTTAATGAAAAAACAAACATTTTAAATGATAATATGTTCCTTTCACCAACAAATCCCAGTGTCAAAAAAGGAACAGAAGTAGTTGAAATCTAAGCAGCAGTATCTAATGTTTGCCAGCATCTCTGTTATCTATTAAAGGCAGAACTGACAGTGCCACATACAGTTAAGTTTGCCTAACATTTCCCATTAAAAAAGCCTGTTTTCAGTTGCTTGTAACTCTGCCAAACTAACTGCTGGGGCTTAAATTTTCTATAATAACTTCTGTTTTAGGATGATGTTTCATTTTTTTTTTTTTCACATTTCAGTAACACTGGCTTAGTCACTTCCAAGAACAAGACTAAGGAAAAATACATGTTTTGCTCATGGTACCTTAAAAAAATTACAGTCATTTCATTGAGAAGCTTTTGTGCCTTCAAGAGTCATGAAATCAGGCAGGGGAATCAGCTTGGTGTTAGAAATGTTCCTTTTGCTGTTCTCATGAGTAACTGCCCAAATTTAACCAAGATATAAGAAGGGGCAGCAAAGCCTCCCGTGGCACAGCTGCTTCCAACCTGCCACCAGACACAAGGGCAGTAAAGGCGAAGCCTTTTCCTCTCCCTGCTTGGAGTGGAATCCCCCCAGAAGCATATGTTTATGATGTGCCATGCAGGCTTTGTTCCAGGCAGCTGAAGGGTGATATCTGCTACTCAGCATTCTGGGTCCCTTGGACTCTTCAGGAGATCACTGATGAACTCAGCAGGAAGCTGAGCAGCAGATACTTCCTCAGCTGCCTGGGAAACTGCGCAGTGCATAATAAATAAGCATGGCTCAGGGATGGGTGGAGAGCTGGAATGGTGGGAGCTTCAATGGAAGGGGGCTGTGTGGGGGTGGTGGGGGGCATGGCAGTGGGGCAAATAAGCGGAGAAGGAAGAGGTGGCTGGGCCGGGGTGCAGATGGGGCTCTGCAGATAGTTTCCCTGAGGGAAAGCTTCACACACTGCCCATGGTTATAAGCCTTTGTAAAATATCAGTTCGCACACACTGAGTAGAGAAAACCAAATTTGTGTGGTGGTTGAAGGAACAGAGTGGGGCAACGAACCTGAGCAAGGGAGGAGGAGGAGGGACTAGGACTGAGAATAGATAAGGAGCCTTGGAAAGGAAGCCTGCCGATGAGGGGTGAGACTGAGAATGCAACAAAGAGTTGGGGGGCAAGGGGGGTGACAAACTGGGGGATGATGAAATACAGTACCCACTGCTAGAGCACACCCTCCTCCAGGGTCAGGAATAGAACCCAAGATTCTTGAGTCTCACCATTCTTCTGTACTCAGCAAATATCTACAAAACCATGGGCAAGTTGCATCTCTCATGCCCTTGAGTGCTGGTCCAGACAGAGGATGAAGTCTGCTATGGCTACCAATTACTCCATTAAGCTCCAGCAGTGGAGCTAAAGTTTGCAATTCAGATTATTCATCCAGATGGCAATATTATGCCATATGACAGATTTCTTTTTTCAGTTTGCTATTTTAAAAAGCTCAGAAATGACACCCCAATTTCAACCCAGGCCTTTGGAATTCCAGGGAAGTTTAGCTCAAACAGCTCCTCACTACATCCACTGAAATGGTGCGATTTGCATTCACTCTGTGCTGGCCCAGCTCTTGGCTGGTGCAGAATGAGAGAAGGGGATCAAAGCTTTGCAGTTGCTCCTTTGTGTAAGTAGCTAGTGGAAACACAAGCCTGGAGCTTGTGCTATGGGACAGCAAGGACTAGAACTGTTGTTGATGGCTGTGTTGGAAACCAAGAGATTAGGATGTGCCCTCCCCGTTCACATACGTCTGCACCTGCAGAGCCAGTTCAATTCCAAATGATACTCTTCTCTCTACTTTTTGTTCCTTTTGAGGCAAAGTCAATTAACGAGCGACTATTATCATATTTGCTAAAGCAGTGGTTCCCACCCTGTTGTCCAGGAACCACTGTTGGTCTGCAAGGGTACTGCAGGTGGTCTGTGGGAAGTGGGGAAGATAATGTATTATAATTCCATGTACCTCTTATGTATCATATTTATTATTATGCACAGTATAATTTGCTTCAGAAACATCTTTGTGTATTAGCTGCATTTTTAATACTCCTTGATATACAAGTATGACTCCCGTCAGCTATAGGCCACTGTATGTTAAAAATGTTAAAAACAGCTTGCTTATGTGGTGGTCCACAAAGGCTTTTGGTGATGAGCTGTGGGACACATAATAGAAAAGGTTGGGAACCACTGTGCTAAAGCATGCCCCCCCCATCCTTCTTAGACTTAATCCTTAAATGAAACACAGATCATTTGAATTCTACTACTGTATCATGAAAATTAGCGGAAACTGTCGTACGAACCTCAGTAAAGCAAAATGACTTATTTTCAAAAGTCATAACTGTAATTTATTTTGAGACCCTGCCATGTCAAGCTAAAGCATTGTTATAGGTAATGGCACATGGCAGCTGCATAAATAAACCTAGTCATATGTAAGGTTAATAACCACTTAATATATCAACAAATACTTAGAAACTAATTAAGAAAAAATATTGCTCCTAAACTCAGAGTGAAAACCTAGCTCTTCATGCCTAAAAAAGGTGGGTTACTTGCCAGTAACTGTCCTTCTTCCAGATGGGCTGCTTGGATTCGTTCAGTAATAGGTGTATCTGTGTCGCAGCGCACAAATTGGTTGGAAACCTTTTACCCTGATCTGTCAGGAGAGGGCTGGCGGCCACTAGCCCCTTGCCACGCTGTGGCTATATATGTGGCCGCCACCCAGCCCCTCTCCTCAGTCCCTAAAAGTCTCCAATGCCGAGTTGCGGGGATGGTGGGAGGGTTGTAAATGAATCCAAGCAGCCCACCTCGAAGGAGGATAGTTACTGGTAAGTAACCCACCATTCAAATCAAATCAAATCAAATCAAATCATAGGGCTGGAAGGGACCTCGTGAGATCTTCGAGGGCTGCTTGGATACATTCAATAGGTGACTGCTAGCCATGCTGATGGATGGTGGGTGGAGTTGGTTCTTTCTTGCCTTCAGCACTGCCGCTCCCCTTTAGGGCCAGTAAACCCAGGTGGAGAAAAGTCTGTACGAAGTATGTAGAGTACCGCCATAAAGACCTGTGGTCCAGGAAAAGGGAAACCATCAGGAAGGATGGTCTGACCAAAAAAGTGAAATAAAGGCTTGCGTCTCTCGAGCACTCCCTGTTCTGCAGACAACTGGAGTCATGACGGCCTGAAATCCCCTTATCATAAGGAAAAATGAAACGCAGTTACCAGTCCATGATTGGCGAGGTGCCTTCACGTGTGGCCACGGACAGTCGGTTGTACGCACCTGTCAAGGCATGTGGACTGGGCACATTCTCTGGCTTTCAGACTATGATAAGACCCTTAGCAGGTGACAGAGAATTAATGTGATCCGGAGGAAAGAAAAAATCTCTGCCCAATAGCGGCAGATAAAGGCTGAAAAGAGGAGGGAAAAGGGGAGAAGGAGATAAACCCCTTTGCCCGTCCAGCCATGGAAGCTAGTCACAAGGAGGTATGAAGATGACAGACGACCACCTAGTAAGACATGGATCCTCGGTGGTCAGCATCCTGTGCCGAGGATAGCCCTTCTGAGGCCTGTATGTAAGCGTGGCCCTCGACAGGAGAATAGGCAAGGGAACCCAGGGCCGGGGGAACTGAATGTTCCCCAGGGTGAGAGGTTGAGATTCCATCTTAGGGTGGAAGCATGAAGGAAACCTTTAAGGTCTAGGTACAATGGAGAAGGGGAGGTTAGCTCCACTAGACAGAAGTTAGGGGTAAGGGTGCATCACTGAAGTGTGCACACCCCCCCCCCTTTTTTTTTTTTTTTTTTTTTTTTTAACACACCAGAGACATAACAACTAGAGAAGGGAGCAGGAAGGGCAACCATGAATAAAGGTCAAATCCCATTGACACATATGGCATATGTGATTTCCACATAGCAAGTGACGAGGAGAGAGCCAGAAGAAAGAGTGAGAGAAAAAACCTCTGGCTCTAGGGGGTAAAGACTCTTGAAATGTGATAAAGTCTGGTGGAAAATTGATTACTCACTGCATTAATTATGCCAGAGTGAGAAGAAAGCAACTGAGGGTGACCCAGGCCCACGGGTACCTTGAGGATGGGAAGTTAACTACAAAGCGGGACTGTGTCTGTGGTGCCGGCAAAGACAAAGAAATACGGCACTGAGGCAAGGATTTGGCGGTACCAGGGACCTCCTGCATGGGTGGCCCCTGTGTCGGGGAACTCAGCATGGAGATCGGTGACAGTGTCTGGTACCGCTTTTGGGCAACCAGGCTCCTGAAGCGAGGGCTGGTTTATCCCTTTTTCTTGGGGGTACTGGGATGGTAGGCATGGGCAGGAGGATAATGTCTTAGCTGCCTCAAAGGCCTCCAGAGTAGTAGGAACCAGCACCGACTCCTGCCAGTCCTGCGGTGACCTCCAGATGAGTGACTGAGAATGGCACCTTTTCAGTACCAACACTGGTACCGAACTGGTGGTCTTGCGTTCTCTGGGAGAGTGGCACCGGGAAGGCTCTTGTGCTGAACCAGCATATGGTGCCAAAGGGAGCCCCGAAGCTTCAGGGGTAGGCTGCCACACTTGCCCTGAGGCAAACACATGGCGTCTCTGCTCTCTGTCTTTGATGGTCTGCGGTTTGAAGGACCAACAGATAGAGCAAGCGGTGACCAAATGGGCTTCGCCCAGGTACCAGAGGCATTTCTCATGGGGGTTGTCCTGTGGGAAGGCCTTGCCGCAGGCCACATAAGGCTTAAACCCTGGCATGGCAGGCAGCAAGATTGAGTGATGTTCTGGCTATGAGGCTGCGCACTTGCTGGAAGTAGCACTCTTCTGTGGAACAACATCCACGAAAAGGTGTACCCAGTCGAGCGGGCAGCTCATACAAAATGTAGACAGGCTACTTGTGCAGTTGCAAGGAGCGGGCTGTTCCCAGAACTGTCACTGAGGGCTGAAAAAATGGAACCGAGGAGGGGCCGGGTGGCGAGGTGGCGGTGGCCGCAAGCCCTCTCCTGAGAGGCTAGGGCAAAAGGTTTCTGACCAATGGTGCGCTGCAGCATGGATACTTAATATTACTGAATGTATCCAAGCAGCACTCGAAGAACTGACATTGTGCATATACTGAGATTTCTGTTAGGTTGGGTAATGGAGAAATGAACGTACAATGACCATTGATTTTAAATTCTTGTGTGAGGCAATTCACGATAGTTGGTTGTTTAGCTTCCCCTCCCAAACTAATAATTGAAGAAAAACATTAATTTTAATAGCTGCATCTTGTAGCCTCCTAAGCTTTTTACAAACTAATATCAAACATGCTGCTGACAGCAATAAAAGAGAGGGTGAGAAAGTCACTGAAGCACTGGGTAGCAAACTGAGTACACCACCACTACTTCAGATCATCTTAGATCATACTTAAGAAGGAGCTACAGTATTTCAACACTGCAAGCACAGAAACACTTCCAAAGAACATTTTATCCTTTCATTTCAGATTCCTGTTTAATTTGACAGATTTGGCTGTTAAAACTTTGTTCTAGTATAACCTATTATAAACTATAATCTATTAGAACAGAGAAGAAACAAAGAAAGAAAGAAAGGTTACCTTCAGATTAAGCAAAACTTCCTACCACCATTAAAAGCTCAGCCAGGCTTTTCCCACTTGCAAGGAAACATGATTACACACACTTCCTGCACTTCTTTTAGCTCTTTGATTATTGCAAAGCAATGAACCATTCTATTGGCACTTGGTGTATCACAAATGGGAGCTTTTCAAAGCTGATGGTAGAACAAGGTATGCTGAAGATGTCAGTATTTCTGTAGTTCAGCTTATTGAGAGAACAATTTCACAAATATACAGGTGATCAGTTAATGCAGCATGAGAAAGTTTACCTTCCATTCCTGAATTTGGAAGACACTACAGTGGGAAAATCAGTATCAGGCTTGTGCATTTAACTTACAAACCAAACCTTTAAAGAAAACTAATTTTGAAACTACTTCTTTGATGCTTATAGCTATGTAAACTGAAACTGATAAAAATGTGGTGCTGAAGAAACTAACTTCTTTGTTTCATATTTACTATCCAAGAGGACGCTGTGGTTAGTAATTTTCTGGCTGATGATAAATATTTCTTCTTTAATTTTTAGAGAAATATTTTCTACGTTTCCTCAGATCTTAGACTTAGTGTCATTAAAGATTTTTTTAAAAAAAAATCACTTGTCTGAATTGTTTAAACCTATGTGTTACAAACACCACATAAAATAATTTTAGTTAAAAAGAGAAGTCTCTCTTTTTCAGTTTGTTTATTCTGTGCTGTCTGTTTCATTTTTTCTTAAATATAGTTAATTAGATAAATTACACATTGTTGATGAGGTTCTGTCAAAGAGCAAAGGGGAAGAAAAAAGCATTTGTACATTGGAAAGAGTGACTATGAAACCATAAAAATTGGCAAGATGCCTCATGGTTAGATAAAATACCTGAAACTATTTTAACTCTTTTTAAAAATTGATTATATTTTGTGGTAACAGTGTCCCTTCTATCGTCTGGCCTTCCCCTCCTACACGCACCCTAACGTTTCACACACAATAAGGTCTCCATGTACCCTAAGGCACTCTAATTAAACTCAATGTGGCATAAAAAGCTGCACAGGAAGTCACAGAAACCTACAACTGCCCTTTTGTAGGGGATACAATAAATACTTAGAAAGCCATTCAAGTTCCTGAACAATTGGGATTAAAAATAAATTCAAAATAAACTAAAAATCATTAGGGATGTCCAACAGCAGCAGTAATGGCATACAGAAGTTCAAGGGCTCTCTCTAATTCACATGTTGATTTACAGATACACATATATAAATATAACAAGTGCACAAGCAGCCCTGTTTTACTTGTAACTTCTTGAAAGAAACAATCAAATGGTTCCTTTGATCTTCCAAAAATAAATGCTTGCTGCTGGTCAGCTCTCTTCCCAACCTGTGTTCACTGGGAGAGGGCAGCTGGGAGTCAAATTTTACATCAGAGCTACATTTGTTCTTTTACTGTATGCTGAGTTATTGCTTTCTCCTTGACTGATATGACAGCATGCTAACTGTACTAAAAACAAACAAACAATCTCTCTAGCCAAAAGGCTACTTTCTGATTTCTACTCTTTATGAGGGATGCTTCTGGGGAGCTTGAATGAAAGTTGTCCATCAAACCTCCCACATGCTGATATTAGACATTGTGTTTATACATTAGCAAATTTAAATTTTAAACTCTAAAAATGGGATTTATGGGAAAACAAACATTTACTGTACTTTTATTTTTTCACTGAATACTTTACAGGACCATAGGGTGACCAGATGTTCCAATTTTACAGGGGTATTCCCAATATTGGGCCTTTGCCTTAGAGGTGCCTATTACCACCTACCCTGTCTAGATTTTTCACACTTGCAATCTGGTCAACCTACAGGACCATTTGTTGTAGCTCATGTAAAGCAGGGTTGCAAGTACTTCCTCCAAATGCTTCAGACAACCTTAAATATTTTGAAGTGTTTTCTGAAAACAGACAGCAGTTTTCCCATTCAGATATGTTTTCAGGAATAAAAACAGATAAAGACTTCCCAACCCATGATAAAAAATGATTTAACTTTTAAGTATAAATAAGCTAAACAAATGCTCTATTTTCTGAGCAAGGTGAACAAACAGATTTAAAACAGTCACGTTACAGGAATGGACAACAGCCCAGATCCTCAACTGTGGCCAATGAATACACCGCACAGTTAAGGAAGGGGAGGGCACCCTTTGCATTTTCCCCACCTCTACATTAGTTATGTGTTGGATACATCACCATAGCATTAATTTACTGCAGCCTGGTATATACTCTAAATTATGCTAGTTACCCTATTTCTATAGCAGCCAATCTGGCAGCTGGAACTCTGCAGAGCACAGAGAAGCTCTGGCCACAGCCCCTTTTTTCCTTCATCAGCAACAGGGTGCAGGAGCATAAAGTCCAAATATTCCTATAAGATCTTCTCACAGTGAATGGCCCTCCTATAGTTGATATTTCTGGTTTGGGGGCCAGGATCTTCCAGCACTGACGTGAAGAACAGCTGTACTGTACCCCAGGATTTGGAATATCACACTGAGACAATGACATTGAAGAAATCAAGTTCCATTGGATGGCTTCATTTTTACATTTGGGTTAACTTTCATTCTGAGCAACCAAACCATGTGTATTTTAATAAGCAAAATCCAGCTTCACTGCAACCTCCTCTATCGGTCTTTTTATCATCTTTTCCCTTCAAACCTTTTCCTTATGAAATCTGAAAAGGGAAGGGGAAAATTCAGTCCATTATACTCCTGCTACTCACAATACTCAAGTTGCTGGTGTAGAAACATGTGCACCTTCTCCTGATCCCTAAACCTGTCAGTTCAGCTGGACAGCTGAACTCCCTTAGAATAAGTGGTGATTTTTCAAACCAGCCCTGAACATCTGCTCATAACAAAACTGTACATTGGCCTATTGCAGGTTTATTGAAGAATGGTTGGAACTAATTGGAACTTTTTTTTTTAATTGTTCTTTAGGAATTCACATTTTAAAAAACAATTCAGAAGATTACTTATTGAAAAGATCTACTAATATAGTACTGGATTCAGCCAGGGTCTGCTGCCATACAAACTAATCCAGGAGTACTTCCTGTGCTCATTAATCCTGACTTTAATCACCCAAATGTTTCAATCCTGGGCCTTGCACAGGCAAAGACTAAACCATATCAAACTACAGCAAAGAAGATTAGCAGAAAACACCCAAATTCTGTTGGTTACTTCTAGTAAGGCAGAAATCAGCCTCTTTATGATGTGCTCTGTTGCTTCAGGCAGAGCCAAGTTATATATTTTTTGTAGTATGGTACATAAAGGCAGGGTCTGCACAAACACTGAGTAAAAGACAGTCCACTGCCCTCAAAATTACAATCTAAGGAGACAAGGCAGACAAAGGCTGGGAAATATAAAATACTGGGGACGCTCCAGTCTCTCTGTGCGTTGGTTTCCCATCCATAAAATGGGGATACTAATATATTTCCTGATCTCATAGAGGTGTTTTGTATGTTGAAGATTGTGAGACATTCAGATATTACAGTAATGGGGATTGCAAGTACCCAAGATCGACCATCCCCATTTTATAGATGGGAAATGGAATGACAGATAGAGGAAGCAGCTTGCCCACAGTCATACATGTAGTGTTAGAGCCAGAAGTAGAATCCAGAGCTCCCAATCTATGAGAGACAAAACTTGGGGAGGGGGAATATTTTGTACCCTTTCATCAAAGCCCGAATGAAGGGTCCATATAAAAGTTTAAAAAACCCTAACATTTATTGAAACTAGCACATGAAACACTAACTCTTCAACATTTTTTAAAGGAACTGTGAAAGAAAGCATAATGGACCAAACTCCCCAAGAAACACAAAATCTTTACTGTCTATGATCCTGTCTTGTTGGTCTTGATCTCCCCATCCTCCAAATGAAGGGGTGAGGGTCATGGTTGCAGAAACTGTTCCAGGGGACAAATGAGTCATCTCCTGAGCAGGGCTTGGGTGTCGGACATATGTTGGTCTTCAGGGACAGTCAGGCTTATTGTTCCCTACTGCATGGTCACAGTCCTTGCTGTGGAGGTTTTGGGTTCTTGCCCAGTATGTTGTGCATGGTGTCTTGTGGTCACCCCATGGCAAGGAGCTGGCTGGAAGGTGAACTGCACAGGAGGAGCAGAAGTCAGTTTATAGATATTGGCAGTGGCCAATGGGGCAGATGGGACCCCAGACCATTCCACCATCACCTGCATCAGGCACTGCTCTTGTTCCCTGTACTGTGCATTCTGCTCCTGGAAACCAGACCATTAAAGCCACCTTCCTTTGGAAAAAAACGTTCCTCCTGCTGCACAGTTCTTTCCATCTGTTCAATAGCCCCTTCCTCTCATAAAGGCAAATCGCTCCTGATTCCTTCTCTCAATCCAATGAGCAGTTCCTCCAGTGTCCTCTGTTTGCCTCTGGGCTGAAAGCTCCTGACTTCCAGACACAATGGGCTCATTTGCCTAAGCCAAAGGCCCTACTAATTCAATCACATGAACAGCAAAATATTTTCATACTCTGGAAAGAATGCAAGAAATACACCCTCCTCCCAAAAATAGCTCTACAGTGGAAGACCATGGTATCATACTTTTCAGTGTTTTAGGAATAAAATTGTTCAGTCTCCTTCAGTATCTCAGACAACATATGCATTCCCCAAGAAAGGAGCATCTGCAGGAAATGGCAAGGCACATGAACTAATGATTTTAGAAATGGAAGGTCTTGAAGCGCATGTGCTTTTTCCTTTAAAGGATGGTCATCAGTCAGAGAAAACAGCAGTTTTGAAAGCACCAGAATGGAAAATGGAAGTGGCTTTCCAGGCTTGAAGTGGGAATACAACAATCTATGCCAGGAAATATTTGTGCTATTTATCACCCCTCCACATATTGCTGAATGGAGGGGTTTGGTGAGCTATGAAGGTGGATAAAGCAATTTGGCACTGCCGCTGATACTTAAGAACCAACATGGGTTTCTGCTATAGCAGAATTTGCTGACGTATGCTGTGGAAGTAGATAAGATTTTAAGCTAGCAGATGCAACCAGTATGAAAGGGGAGAAGTGAACCACCGCATCCCCAAGTTCCCTCCCTGCAGCATCAGTGAAGGCTGGAGAAAGAAAGAGGGTAAGCATGACTTTGCAACTATACTGTGTTTCATGAACTTTCCAATCAAGACCAACAACCACTCACCTCCCTATGGCAAAAAGGACACTGTGTTGTGTCTATACGGTTGCTGGAGTAGATCTCTCACCAATCCCCTTTTCTCCTGTCCTGTGCAGCATGGCTCCAGGCTGAGAGAGCCTGGTGACAAGGACTGACAATGCTTTAAAACATTTCTTCTGTGACACTGTCGCTTTCACCTGAGAAGCAAAGTCTCTCCCCTTTCCTTCTTACATATAACCTACGCTGATACTAAATCAACCTCCTCTTCTGCCTTGCTCCCATTTGTAGAGCAGTGGGAGTTACTATACTGAAGGTCTGTGATCTTGAAAGGAACCGAAAACAGCTGTAACCATTAATCTTGTACAAATGTCCTGTCCCCAAACCTGACCTTTCCACCTACTCCCTTGCAGTCAGATTGTTGGCTGACAAATGCCCAGACCAAAGAGCAACATGAAAGTTCACAGATAATCTGTTCTACAGCTTCTATCAAAAGATGTATTTTGGTTCATGGTAATTCAGTAAAATGTTGAATTTAAGTTGTGTCCTGGTGGTGGACCATTGCATGTGTGGAGGGAAGTGGGAGACACAGAGAAGAAAGAAGGTGATGTTGATGGGGAAGGTGGGGTTTTAACTTATCATCCTTGGGCTATCATTCCTGCCAAGATTTAGGGTCCCCCGCCTTGTCAGGAGAGGCTTGAAGAATGAGCTTCTCCAAGCAGTGGTGCAGGATAATATGCTCCTCTTCCTACAGGTCTTCTGGGACTGTCTTCTCAACAGTCCCCTCTGCTATCTGTGAGATATTAAGGGCAGCAGGCGCTCAGAGTGAGGGAAGGGAGGTATATATAAGCTGCAGAATGTTAAGAGCTTGTTTCCCTACTGGCTAGCTGGGGTTACTACAGGGTGGTCAGAGGCACCTGAGATCAGTTAAGGCCTAGCCGGGTCCCTGCTACAGACAGACAGAGTGCACAAGATGGAGATGGAGGGGAGAAGTGCTGTGTTATGCTGAAGAATGTTGTGCAGGTTTGGAAAGAGGAACAAGAGAACTCTGGAGGAAGGGACCAGACCCTTGGAAGAGTGGAGAGTAGTAAAGAGGACTGAGTTATTTTTCAGGCACTGGAGACTCTGAGTACTAAAAACTGAAAAGCCAGAGGGGGGAACTAGCCCAGGGGAAACTGCTGCAACTGGGATTATTGCAGCTGCAGCAAGCAGCTGCCATTTGAAGGTTCCTGGGCTGGGATCCAGAGGAGTGGACTGGCCTGGGTTTCCTCCCTCCTCAAGCCAGTAGACCCCACTGGAGGGGCCTCTTTCCCTCATTGGCAAGACAGGGAACTGGAGTGTCCTCACTCACACAGGAGACGGAAGCACAAGACCCATGAAAGGAGCTGGCTGTTTGCTACATTTCCTACTCTGGCCTTCTTCAGCCCCCTGTCAGACAATGAGGACAGGCAGGATTGAGAAGGAGGTCATACACAGCTTCAGGTTCAGCCCTTGAGAGCACCCAACCCAACTCCTTGGAGAATGGCCATGTTTGAGGTCCTTCCTGAAGTAACAGCTGGAGTCTTTTGCCCTGTGGTACCAAAATCTTAGATGCTTTATTTGTCCCTGGCACTTCATCAGAATACAGTGAATGCCCAAATGCACCAACCTGTTCACTACCTCCTAGTACAAGTGTAAGTTCCTGGTGCTGTGGGAGAAGCTGTGGTGCACAGTGAACTAAGATCATACACTGGACCCAGGTTCTGTCAACACTATAGATGTAGGCATAAGGTGTTGGATGAGGTATGCATCAAAAACCATCTCACATAGTAAATACGGGTGGAAACAGGGGTTAAAGTAAGACAGAATGCCCATAAACACAGTTCTGGGTCCCAAAAATCTGATGGGCCAGAGTTCCGGGGCCCAGATTCCAGAATCTAGAAAAATTGGGCCTACACGTGCATGAAGGGGGCCTGGACAATACAGGAAGGGGGCCCAGGGATTAGGAAGGTTCTGGAGCCCCTCAAATGATGCTTTAACCACTGGGTGGAGGTGAACAGATAATTTCAAGCTTGAGTAAACATGCCCAGTATCAGCTCTTATCCGGCTACCACACTAAAAACAGAAGGTAACCATGACAGTGTGAACAGCAGAATATGTCAGCCTTTCCAAGTACAATCCCACGCAAAACCCTAGGTAGTTCTCAGCCTGTCCCACTATTCATGCTATTGCAGCTATACTTCTATTTTTAGTGCACTTCCTTGATCAAAGCTAACATAGGTGTGTTTACATAATCTGGAAACTACACTTCCAGCAACAGCGTAGACATCTTTTAAGTCTGGTGCTTCTGCATGGGAACTCAGGAAGAAACCTTTCATGTCCTGAAATCCCCGGGGGGCCAATGGGAAAAATGTTTGTTATAAACAGATAAGGTCCTAACAATGGATGCTTGCTATTCTCCCAAGGCACACTTAGCAGTGGCTTAATTTACCAACTCCTTTTCTCCACTGGCACTAGCTGTTGTGTCCTCCCCCTTGCTGTCAAAGCCCCATCAGCCTTCCACAAACCCCAGAGCCACCAGACATTTGGAAACATACTCTCTGTCATCTGAAGTCTCCACCAGCTGCAGCATCAGTTCAGGGATGAGAGGAATGCCCCTTTCCACAGACTGAATCCTAGTACAAGACTTTGGCCACTGCCTCAATAAGAAACCTGAGCCATGGGCAGGGATTTAAAAATTCAGTCTTAATCATTAATATTTTAAAATGTATAAGATAAAACAATATGAACTAGAGACTATGTAGTCTTCAAAAACATTGTGTGCATGGGAGTGCATGCATGCAAGAAGCACACTTTAAAAAGTGAAAGGAGGAGTTTTATGCCATCACTGTAGACTGAAATCTATTTTTCTGCAAGTACCTTTCTGGGGAACAAATATTTAAAAATGGGTTGTTTGGTCTAGCAAAGAAAGGTCCAACATGACCCAATGATTGGGAGCTAAAGCTAGATAATTCACACTGGAAATATAGTGTCTGATACTTGTTTCCTCTCTACTTTAAAATGTAAACAATAACTAACAATCATGTATCTTTTTGTACAGCAGAAATGTCACCTTTTATGACAAAAGCAAACTGCAGTACCTTTTCACAGTGAGTAACATTGATTTGACAAGGTATAACAGGATTATACAGTAAAACAGATAGGAATGAGTCTGCATCTAACCTTCCTCTATTGCCATATTATGAAATTGAAAATGTGAAAACACTCATCTAACTAGAAAGGATGACCAGATTTAAAAAAACAAAAACAAAAACAAAAACTTTCCACCATACTTTTGCAATTGTGCTTTTAGGTAATAGTTGGATAATAAGACAAAGCACCAAACTAGAACTTATTCACAAACAAAAGATGGACATTTTGATAAATCTGTATTTTTACACCTTTCTAGAATCATCCTCCAAAATCTTACAGAAAAAATTTAAATCAGCTTCTATGAAATCCCTTAAAAGATGTTAAAACCTGTAGTGCAATTGTTATAGAACCCTACTTGCAGTTTTTATGAAACCCTACTGATTTCATACCTACTAAAAAGCTACAGTTCTTTTTTATATGCACATAGCTAACTCTTAAAAATGTGTGCAACAACCCTTGACTGTTACACAACCTTTTAGAGGCCCTTTTTAGCACATAAGTATATGAATTAAAGGAAAATTTACATGTTGGATTTTATCAGACTGATAAGGGTTGTTGTTATTTATGATTCTGACATTGTTTTAAATGGAGGTAAAATTGACTTCTGTGTGCTCACCGAAGTGTACCTTTTTCAAAAACATTAATGTCAAGAGGCACAGAACTTTGTGCTTCAGACTGAAAGTGGACTGGATGGCTCATGAATAAAAATAAGCCCTTTGTTCCACCCTGATTCCTTCTGTGCTCTAACCTTCCTGGCAGTTCAGAGGCCATCCCTCTCTTCCTCTTTCCTTCCATCATCTACATCTGTGCGCTTGACTTCATTATTATTATTATTATGATGATGATTATTTTTAAATTATCACTGGCAGCCAAAATGAAAATATATTCTTGAAAAAATACAAGACCCTAGAATGTAATGAAAAAGTCATGATTACTGACTGGATACATTTAGATAACACAGATATTCTCAACTAGAAGACAAGCAAATGAACACCAAGCAAATGAACACCTGGGGGTCCAGATTCTGGGCTGGCTCAGAGTTACGCTCAGCAAATGGGTAAAGGTAGTTAAATGCAACTGAATTCTGTGGCCAGCAAGGCTGCTCTTACTTAGACATAGCATCTTATGTTCCTGATGGACAGTTCTGGCTGCTGAGAATATTTGGATCATCCCACTCACATCCCACTTTCCCCAGCCACGTTTCCTAAAAACAGCTGGAGTAGGAGTCTGAATCAGATTCAGTCTTAGTCTACACTTGGGCAGTTTTTCGACGGCAGCTGACCGGCATTTACGCAAGGCACATGGAAATGCCTTGAATATCTGCCAGTGACTCTCTAAGCTGCTGAGACATATGCTGAAAGCCAACCACCTTTCAGTTGCATCTGTTAGGGGGGCAGCACTTCTGGCACTGACCTTCCAGAGCACAGCAGCAAGTACATACTTGCTACTAATCGCTCCCAGAACGTTGGCTGATGGAGGCAATTTTGCCACTGTTAGCGAAGACATACCCTCAACTACTTTTAAAAGAGACATTAGCCCCTGAAAAAAAATTAATTCCAAACCATTTAAAGATTTCTCAGGTGCACAACACACATAAAAAGTCAAAGGAAGAAAAAGAAGCAAAATCAAACCCTGAAAGCAGATTTTGGCTCCCTCAGGGAAGTGATGGGCAGGATTCCCTGGGAGGCTGATCTGCATGGGAAAGGCATCCAAGAGAGCTGGCTGTATTTTAAAGAAACCCTGATAAGGGCACAGGAAAATACCATACCGATGTGCAGAAAGAACAGCAAATGTGGAAGGCACCCAGTGTGGCTTAGCAGAGAACTCCATGGTGAGCTAAAACATAAAAGGAAAGCTTCCAAGAAGTGGAAGCTTGGACAGATGACTGAGGGGGCATATAAAGATATTGCTTGGGACTGCAGGCATAAAATCAGAAAGGCCAAAGAACAACTGGAGTTGAAACTAGTAAGGGATGTGAAGGATAACAGGAAGGGGTTCTACAAGCATGTCAGCAATGACAAGATAATCAGGGATGCTGTAGGTCCCTTATTGAATGGGGCAGATACCCTCGTGGCGGATGATGCAGAAAGGGCTGAGGTGCTCAATGCTTTTTTTACTTCTGTCTTCACAGGCAGGGTCAGCTAGCAGGCTACTACACGGGGTAAGGCAGAATAAAGAGAAGGAGAGTGGCACACACTGATGGAAGGTGAAGTTAGGGACTACTTAAAGAAGTTAGATGTGCACAAGTCTATGGGACTGGATGATCTTCATCCAAGGATGCTGAGGGAGTTGGCCAATGTGATTGCAGAGCCACTGGCCATTATCTTTGAAAACCTGTGGCAAACAGGGGAGGTCCTGGAAGATTGGAAGAAGGCAAATATAGTACCTATCTTCAAGAAAGGGAAAAAGGAGGATCTGGGGAGCTACAGACCAGTCAGCCTCACCTCAATTCCTGGAAAAATCATGGAGCAGGTCCTCAAAGAATCCATCCTGAAACACTTGGAAGAAAACAGAGTGATCAGGAGCAGTCAGCATGGATTCATCAAGGGCAAATTGTGCCTGACCAACATGCTTGTCTCTTTATGATGAGATAACTGGATTTCTGGATGCAGGAATAGCTGTTGACATGATATACATTGACTTTAGCAAGGCTTGTGACATGATTTCCCACAGCGTTCTCATCAGAAAGTTAAGGAAGTATGCGTTGGATAAGTGGACTGTAAGGTGGATAGAAAATGGGCTAGATCAACAGGATCAGTGGGTAGGAAGCAATGGCTTGATGTCTTGTTGGCAACCAGTAATGAGTGGAGTGCCCCAGGGGTCAGTCCTGGGGCCCTTTCTGTTCAACATCTTCATTAATGAGCTTGATGATGAGATACATTGCAAGCTCAGTAAGTTTGCGGATGACATGAAGCTGGGGGGACTGGTAGACACGCTGGAGGGCAGGGACATTATTCAGGGAGACAGAGAAATTGGAGCAGTGGGCCAAAAGAAATCTCACACGATTCAGCAAGGACAACTGCAAAGTCCTCCATTTGGGATGGGAAAACCCCATGCACTGCTACAAGCTGGGGACTGGTCAACTAAGCAGCGGTACTGTGGAAAAGGACCTTGGGGTTATGGTGGACGGGAAGCTGGATACGAGTCAACAATGTGCTCTTGTAGCCAAAACGGCTAATGGCATATTGGGCTGCATCAGCAGGAGTGGTGCCAGCAGATTGAGGGATGTGATTATTCCCCTCTATTCAGCACTGGTGAGGCTGCATCTGGAATACTGTGTCCAGTTTTGAGCTCCCCACTACAAAAAAAGGATGTGGACAAATTAAAAGGAGTCCAACAGAGGGCAACAAAAATGATTACCGGGCTGGGGCACAGACTTATGAGGAGAGACTGAATGAGCTAGGCTTATTCAGCCTGCAGAAGAGAAAATGGAGGGGGGATTTGATAGCAAGCTTTAACTACTTGAAGGAATGCTCCAAGGAGGAAGGGGCTCTGCTATTCTCAGTGGTAACGGAGGACAGAACAAGGAGCAATGGTTTCAAGGTGCAGCTGGGGAGGTCAAGATTGGATATTAGGAAAAAACTTTCTTACTAGGAGAGTGGTGAAGCATTGGAATGGATTGCCTAGGGAGGTGGAGGAATCTCCATTTTTGGAGATATTTAAGGTCTTGTTAGACCATACCCTGGCTAGGATGATTTAGTGACAGCGGTCCTGCTTCTAGCAGGGGATTGGACTAGATGACCTCATGAGGTCCCTTCCAACCCTATGATTCTAAGAAATCATTAGCTCAGTGCTCACCAAACGTGGCACTTTCTTCATCCATATCTGGCAAACAAAATGCCACATGCCTACCCATATAGGCACAAAATCTGAAACTTCTAGCTCTGTTTCTGGAGTCCTCATAGATGGAGGCTTTCCAATTGCCTGGCATGATGATCTTGTGTTGAAGAAGAAAGTTAGCATATATAGTCAGATGTAGATTTAATTGCTGGTGATGCTTAAGACTATTGTACAGAGCTATTGTTCATGGACTGTTTAACACTTTGGGAACACATCGTTTGTACTGTCCAACCAAATTAACAAAATCTGCCAAAATGCATTTTTTGGCACTACACCAGCTTCCCCTGCCCTGCTCAGCCCCAATGCAGGGTGAAGGAAGCCAGCAGCGCTCTCGAGGTTTCAAGGATCTGGGGCCAAGGTGGGGGGTGGGGAGACTTGGTGTGTCACACACAGCTGGGAAGCCCCTCAGCTGTGTGATGATGCTGAAAAGGTTGAGAACCCCTGCTCTATACACATCCTAAGTCCTCCTATTTCCTTAGCATATTCAGATTTTAAACACCAATTACTGGTGATACATGCAAGAAAATGAGCATTTCAAGTTGCCTGACATTTTCCATTGCAAGATCATATTGTCAGGCAGCTAAATCTAAACCATTCATGGTAAAATTTTCCACAGTGGAAGTCTGCCTATGACTACTTTCAGGTAAACTGGTTCAGCCATTTCCAGGAACAAGGTTAGGGGGAAATACATTTTTTCTACCCATGTTTAAAACAAAAACAAAAGAAAAACAAGAAAAAACAAAAAGAATGCTAACAAAAATAACCATGTTACAGTTGTTTCTTTGAGCTTGACAGGCAAAATCTCTGAAGAGTTCATCTGCACTGAGCATGCCTCATGCTCTCATAGTTCCTACAAGTTGATTGGGAGGGAGGAAAGGACAGAAGAAGGGAACTAAGAGGCAGAAGGTAGCTAGGAGTGGGGAACAAGGACATAAGGATTCATAGCCACAAGGATTCCTGACTGTACTTGCAGGGTCACTGAGCACTCCCCTTTAGAAACTAGAATTGAACTCATTATTTCTGAGTCTCAGCATTCCTCCGCTGTCTACAAAATAGCTGTGAAACCCACTGGAAAAGTGTGCATCTCATGGCTATCCCCTTGTAGTGGCAGGTCCACATAAATGATAGCCTCTATTGCTCTTAGATGTTCCATTAGCTCAAGTGGTAGAGATCTGTGCCATCTCTATATATCACTGCTTTCCTAATGATATACATGAGAAGGGGTCAATGTGGTTAAAAATAATAGAATCTGGAAAGGATCATGACAGGTCATCAACCCCTGCACTCATTGCAGGACCAAGTACCTGTATTAAACCATCCCTGACAGGTGTTTGTCTAACCTGCTTTTAAAAACCTCCAATGTAGGAGATTCTACAACCTGCCTCAGCATCTTATTCCAGGGTTTAATCACTCTGACAGTTAGGAATTTTTTTCCTAATGTCTAGGCTGAACCTCCTTTGCTGTAATTTAAGCCTGCTGCTTCTTGTCCTATCATCTGCGATTAAGGAGAATAATTTTTCTCCTCCTTCTTCATAACCTTTTAGGTATTTGAAAACTTATCATATGCCCTCTCAGTCTCCTTTTTTTCTAGACTAAACAAACCCAGTTCTTTCAATCTTCCCTCATAGGTCAAATGCTCAAGACCTCTAATCATTTCTGTTGCCCTTCTGTGGATTTTCTCCAGTTTCTTCACATCCTTTTTGAAATGAGGCACCCAAAACTGGACACAGTACTCAAGTTGAGGCCTAATCCGTGCACAGCAGAGTGGAAGAATCACTTCTCATGTCTTACTCTCAATACTCCTGTTAGTACACCCCAGAATGGCATTTGCTTTTTTGTCAATTTCCAAAGGGATAGCTGTGTTAGTCTAGTCCAGCCAAAAAAACCAAGGAGTCTTGTGGCACTTTAAGACTAACAGAGTTATTTTTCACCATTCTGTAAGTTCACCCATCTTCGAAGCATCTGACAAAGTGGGATTTTCTCCCACGAAAGCTCATGTGAAAAATAACTCTGTTAGTCTTAAAGTGCCACAAGACCCCTTGTTTTATTTGCTTTTTTACAACAGTATTACACTGCTGATTCAATAGCTTGTGATCCACTATTACACCCAGATCCTTTTCTGCAGTTCTTCCTAGGCAGTCATTGCCCATTTTGTATATGTTCAATGGGTTGTTCAACCCTAAGTGGAGTACTTGGCACTTATCTTTATTGAATTTCATTCTATTTATCTCTGACTTGTGATCCTGTCCTTCAAAGCACTCATAGCCCCTCCCAGCTTGATATCATCTGCAAACTTTATAATTTTGCTCTCTATGCCACCATCTAAGTCATTGATAAAAATACTGAACAATGATATGATTCCTTTCCCCAAAAACATTTTCTTTAAATCAAGAAAATTATATTTAAAAAACCCCTTAATTAAAATAAAGTTAAGATTACAAAGTCAAGCACTTAGAAGTTAGGAAATGCCAGATTTGCCTTCATTTGCCCCTCTGTATATATGTATTATGACACAATCTTTAGTATGCGATTATAATTATTTTTTCCCCACTTACAACACTTAGAATTTCTTACTTTCCAAACATCAGTTTAACTGATGTTTCATAAGGTCCCAATAAGACTGGGAAATATTACAGAACGAGGGATAGAGATTGAATGACTTGCTCAACACCTCAAAGCAAATCGGACTTAAAATGGAATTAGAAATTCCTGGCTTTTTGCCCTGTGCTCAGATTACACCCAAATCTATGTAAGTAATAGGAATGTACACATGAAATCATTTCAGCGCTTCACTGTTCATTTCTTAATTTTCTGTCTCCTCTGCTCTTCCTTCCTAGAGCTCTATTTCTGACCTCATTTGCTAACTGGAATTTAGTTTCTTTCAACAACTTGTGTATTATTTAAGTGGCAGAACAGATTCACAGTGTGGGTCTGATGTAAAACAATGTAGATACAACATGTATGTAGGATTCAGAATGTCTACTAAAGTGCACTTTTCGTCATAAAAAGTCACGTGAGCATCCATGTGTCATCCTTAATGGCCATAGCCCAACTTTATTTAGGAGAGATGATGAAATTTAAAGTGGTTTAACAACAAGGTGATCTTTGAATGGTCAAGTTTCATCTTTTAGTCTATAAAGCTATGCAAATCCTTTCCTTCATTTCCATGTTCTGAATATATGAAAAGAAAATAAGTGGAACATGTCTCCCCTTATTCTTTTTTTCCTAGAGATTTTGTATTTTGTGTATAGATATAGATATAGATATAGATATAGATATAGATATAGATATAGATATAGATAAGTAACAGCATTAGGACTGCTGTGTGAAAGAGCATACATGAGGGATAAGCAACTAGTGGTTAGCACACTTTTGTTATTTTAAAATGTTCAGTTTTAATACAAGTGTAACATTTCTGGGAGGAATTTTCAAAAGCACTCAGCATTGATCTAATACTGTTCCCACTGAAGTTAATCAGAATTCTAACATTGACTTCAGTGGGAGTTTGTGAACAACCCACCTTATATATACAAATCTGTCCTTTATAGACTACCACATTTATTCTCCTAGTCCCACCAGATACCTGTATTATCTTAATATATGCACACAATAAGTTCTCAGAATGAACCCCCCTCCACTGCTGAACACCAGCTTCACAGAACTGACAAGAAGAAGCGATACAATAAAGTTTACTTGCATTTATTCAAACAGATGCATCAGTAATGGCAAAACAAAGCCTATCTTTCTTTTATAGTACTTTGGTCAGCCCACCAACTCCAGGCCGCTGACAGAAATAAGGAAGCCATCATGAAACACTGAAGTCTAAATTACATTACATTACAGAATAGAGCTTTCTTAATTGCTCAGAGACAAATACATGGACTTATTTTACTTGATTTTCCAAACAAAAGTAACATAACATGGATAAAGTTACAGCCATGGTGACCTAAAATCTGACCTGTTCATTTCTGACCACCAGTGTTGCTCATACTTGTCTTGTAAATGATTACTGTCCAAACATCAGGGCCTTGTGGTATTTTGCTTCTCTAAAATATGAAATATTCAGCAGAAGTTACTCAAGAAAATTCTGTCAAACCAAAACTAACTGTAATACAATGCTATCCTTGTTTGAAAAGACTTCAGCCATTCTGAGGGTTTTCAATCAAGCTAAACATTTTTACCAGAGACATGCAGTAACTGCCAGCAGTGTTTACAGAATTTATGACCCAGATTCTTTCACAGCATAATCATTAAGGAGGCAGTAAATGATTTCCAAAAAGTACTTACTGAAAATTGTGATTTGGGCTGTTTGTTGGACCTATAAACATAAAACAAATAATTATTGACAAATTCAGCTCATGGAGGATAGCATTAAAAAGCTAGTGGCAGGCTAAATTGAACTGCATGGATTTCTTTAAGGAAGATTTGCCTAAAACATCAAACAAAAGGTTCTGGGTTTCTGTACATCATTATATATGGTTATTTTCAAAACCACAAATAAAAATCACATGAATCTTCTGTCTCAGAGAAATTTAATTGACTTAATTTTGTTAGAACGCGTTGAATGGTATACAAACATACACACTCAAAAACACAAAGGAGTTTCTTGACATATCCCTTATCAAGCCAAATTAAATTCATTTAAGGCTTAATGTCAGACTTAAGATGTGTCAGAGGCATGACTGTGACCTGTGTCACAATAGGAACATATAATACGATATCATAGTATTTAATACAGCTCTACACAGTAAACAGTGGCATTAGTCTTTATCACAACATAACTGAAGAGAATCTAGGAAACTGTCTCTAGAGCTTTCTGTCTCCACCTCAGGAATTTACAAACCACATGGGTACAGAGATTAAGCAACCAGTCCCTCAAAAAGGATGAGCAGCTCCTGCCAGGTGCTGTGTGCCCTCCATTTCCAATCATTTCACTCAGATCTGAGGCAGTCAGCATCTCACAAACACTGGACTGCAAATTAAGAACAACAGTGAACTGTGAACAGCCATTCATTCCTCTTTTCCTTTCAGAAGCTTCTTTTTACAGAAAAAGTTCAGCAGTAGTGATAACTTAGAAGCAGTGAAACTTACCATTTCTATTCCTTTCCACTGTGCCTTAGTTAACATTTGTGATTTTCTTTGAGCTGTATATTTAGAGTGCATTCCATCTGTATTTGTTTTCTTTTATTACTAGTAAATGGGTATCAGGTTCAGCCAAGAACTCTTGTGCAAAAAAAGAGGCCTCAGGCAACAGCTTTTATTTACTTCTTTCATGTTGAGGGATTTTTTTTTAAAAACAGCAAATTAATTTCTCATTTTTGCTATTGTGAAAAATAAACCAATAAAGGTCATTATAAAAGCCACATTTTAACACAAAATGACTCACCAAGCCTTACAAAAAGAACTCCTGTCGCAGTTATTGTCTTCATTCCATTAGTAGCCACACACTGATAATACCCCGTGTCAGTAGTGTCGAGATCTTGGATTCTTAACCGCGAGCCATAATCTGTTTTTCTTATAATGATCCTTCTTGGCTCCTGAACCACTGGTGCATCGTTTTTTAACCATCTGACACTGGGGGATGGATTTCCTGCTACTTTGCAGTGGAGAATTGCTGTCTGGCCCTGGACTATGGTGATATTGTTGACTGGTTCCAGAAAGGTCAAAAAGTAACCTGAAAAGATGAAAGGTAGAGAAGATCTAAATTCAGCAGGATTGGGATAAGAAAGTCCCAAAGGGTACATGTTTATGAATAGCTCTTTAAAATGGCTTCAGTTTTCTTTCAAATGTATGTTGTGCAGAAACACGATCATCATCACCTTGGAACTGAAACAGCATCATCCTCTAATTTTCTGTCTCATGAATGAGGGCTTACTTACATGGCAAATTATACTAGGATAAAGTAATACATAAATTTTTACAACTATATTTCCCTGTGCAAACACTATTTCTGCACAAAGAGTGCTTTTTCTCCTCTATTTAGCTTATATGATAAGAATGGCCATAGTGGGTCAGACCAATGATCCCTCTGGCCTAGTATCCTCGCTTCCAGTGTGACCACTGCCTGATACAATAGAGGGAATGCACAGAAGAGGCCAATTTCCAAGAAAGCCATCCTCTGTCATCCAGTTCAACTTCTCACAGTTAGGGATTTAGGGAAACCCAGTACATGGGGTAGCATTCCTGGCCACTGTGGCTAATAGCCATTAAAGGACCAACCCTCTTTAAATACTCCTCAATTCATTTTTAAACATGCTTTTTAAGATTACTAAGCAATCAACCAATATGTTTTAGTCTTACCATTAAGACTAATTAATGTTAAAACTACTGTTAAGATCTGTTAACACGGACTTAACATGCAGCATGGGCTCTCTGTCTCCATGGTGATGGTATCAGACCATGGTAGAGATGGCCACATTGCTGCTGCTGCTGCTGCCGCCGCAGCTGCCACTCAGAGAAACCAAGGCTGGACTGCACAGCAGCAGAACTCTGTAGACCACTGATCTGAGAACGGAGGCCCTCCACAAAGCGAGGCTGAGGGCACTTCTTGTGGAATGAGGAGAGGGCACAGGATGGGAAAGGACAAAATTACATCAGTTAGCCAATCCAACAGTTATAATTTTAATTTTTATAAAACTTATATCTTCATCCCTAGTAACACTTTTGGCCTTCACAAGATCCCCAGCAATGAATTCCACAGCTCGACTGTACATTGTGTGAAGAACTTCCTTATGTTTGTTTTAAACTCTGCTGCTTATTAATTTCATTTGGTGATCCATGGTTCTTATGTTAAGTGAAGCAGTAAACAACACTTTCTTATTCTTTCTCCACACCATTCATGGTTTCAGAGACTTCTATCATAGCCTCCATTTGTCACCTCCTTTCCAAACTGAACAGTCCCAGTCTTTTTATTCTCTCTTCATACAGAAGCGGTTCTATATTCCTAATCAGTTATGTTGCCTGTCTTTATACTTTTCCTCAATCTAATTACAATGAGATCTACTAACTCTCTGGGAAAGTTGTATAAATCTGATGACTTGGGACCAGAGTGGACAAAAGCACTCATTTGTAGGAAAATGGATCAAGTAATTTATTCTAACATAACTTTTGATTAGCAAGGCCCTACTGAATTATTTAGAAGACTCAACCATTGGATGGCACAAGCCTCTTCAAAAGGTTTGTAAAACTGAGTCATTATGTATTCAATGTGTTACTGGAAAGCATCTCACCGATGATGCAAGGCATAACTAAGATGAGTTGGTATTATTATTGAACTGAAGAGTATTTAATAAATAAAGGGTATGTCCACACGTCTCTTTTATTTTGAAATAACACTGGTTATTTTGAAATAAGAAAGATTAGGTCCACACAACATCTTCTTATTTCGAAATGACAGACTCTGTCATTTCGAAATAGCTTAAACCCCATTCATTTTGAAATGGCTGTTATTTCGAAATGGTTATTTTGAAACAACTGTTTCAAAACAACATGTCCAAACGGCGTTATTTCAAAATAACCATTTCGAAATAACAGCTGTTTCAATAGCAAGCTTTCCCTTAATTCAAATTAACATTTTCTTACTTTGAATTAACTTGAAATAAGGACTTTATTTCGAAATAACTCATTGCAAAATAACGTATTTTTAAATAACGATGTATGTGTGGACATAGAACTGTTTAACATTCTTATCAGCAGATTTGGGATGAAGAAGGGCTACTGTATACGAAGAAACAGGACACCAACAGGATCCGAGGTAAAGTTAGAGACCTGGGAGATCCTTAGCAGAAAGAAAAGAAACCAAGTGGGAGGAGGAGGAGGAGCTGAAATACAGGTGGGGACAGAAGGAGAAGGCAAATAAGAAGGGAGATGAAAACACTGAAAAAGAGAAAGAGAAAATGGAAGGAATGAAAGGGAGGAGATGAAAGAGGAATGCAAAAGACTTAGACTACTGACAAAACCTGGATATGGGAGAAGCTAGGCTGTTGGCCCTTTGGCAGTTTTGCCCAGAGGCCAGAAAGGGTAGAAGACTACAGATTCAGTCATGGCTTTGATAAATTGGCAGAGACAAAGGAGACAGAGATAACGGGTTACCAGAAACTAATCAGTTCCAGAGGGGTAGCTGTGTTAGTCTGTATATAGCAAAAACAATGAAAGTGCTGTGGCACCTTAAAAACTAACAAATTTCTTTAGGCATAAGCTTTCATGGGCTACAGCCCACTTCATTAGATGCAATCAATGAGGCACTCTTCTGGAAGGAAAAGTATTAAGGAGAAAATACATCCAGACTCCTCTAAGGAAGCAGAGGGGGAAGGAGCTGTAAGAGGCCCTGTAAAACCTCTTCAAATAACCTTATTTTTAAAAAAAATTAAGGGGAGAATGGGGAAGGAGGGAAGCAGAGAATGACACAAAGAACATAGGAAGCAAAGGGAAAGAGCATAGAAATGAGAGAGACAGCAAGAAAATGGAGCAATGCAGGACAACAAAATATACAATGCGGCAAAAAAAAAAATCTATAAATTGGATTGGTAGTTGCAAAAGGAAAATCCCCCCCCCCCCATACTTAGCAATCATTCTGTTTGATTATCAGTATTGAGATTATACAACCACACACTACATTTGCTGTAACAGAACTGAAATTATATTTCATTGTTGTAATGTTTGAACTAACAGATTAAAGGATCCCTTTTGTTAGGAAGAGAGAGGTAATAGTAATGGCGGATTCGATTCTCAGAAATATATATAGTTGAGTTTGTGATGACTGGGGAATTTCATGGTGATACGTTTGTCAGGTGCTAATGTTGCAGACCTCTTGAGACACGTAGACAAACTTGTGTGAAGTGCTGGGGAGAAGCCATTAGTCATGGTATATGTAGTTACCAATTACATAGGGAAGGATAGGAGAAAGGCCTGGAGGCCAAGTTAAACTGTAGCTAGGTAAATCCAAGACTTCCATAGTGACATTTTTTGAAATGTTCCAAGGCGTAGCCATGTTATTCTATTCCAGCAAATCCTAAACAAAGAAGGAGTTTTGTGACATTTTTAAAGATTAATAAATTTATTTATCACATAGGCTTTCATCATATATCCCTGAAAGCCTATGCGATAAACGATAACTAACGTTGTTAGTCTTTAAGACTGCCAAAGAACTGCTTCTTTGTTTCGATTCTCTGAAATACTTCCACTTCCACATGCAGGGCCAGTTAGGTAGAACTGCAAGGTTTAAATGTGTAGATGATGGCATTTGGAGGAGTCATTTTGATTCATTACGGACAGTGAAAGCTTGATAGATTATTACAGCATAGGGCAGGGTTTCCCAACTGGTGTGCCATCAGGCCTCAGCAGATATGCCACAGAATTTTTTGAGGAACTATTCAGAGTGCTGGATAGGCTCATGAACATTCATGAGTTCATTTGGAGACTATGTGGTAGTGTGCCTCAAAAAAATTAAAGGTATCAAGGTGTGCCACAGCAAAGAAGAGGGAACCATTGGCATAGATTTCCATCGCATACATTACATCTACATTAATGGCAGCAAATTTACCACCATCAGGTCGCTTTTTCCAGACTGACTTATTGGTCAGTTAAGATCCACTTAGTTGATCAAACCACCCCTTCAAGTGGCATAGCACTGAGTCAATAGGAACACATTTCCTTTTGGGACTTAGAAAGTCGATGTGAGTTATGCAGGCTACACATAGTATACATTGACTGCTGCTGAATTTCACCACCAGTGTAGATATGGTCATGCATAGGGCAGACTCTAATATAGTGGTAACCAATCTTTACAACCCCATCAGGGCCCAACTTTATTGCAAAAAGGTTAAGGGGCAGTAATTGATAGTTTGGGTCATAAAATCATAGCAGATAAAGGTTGGAAGGGACCTCAGGAGGTCATCTAGTCTAACCCCCTGATCAATGCATGATCAACCCCTGCTAAATCACCCCAGGAAGGGCTTTGTTAAGCTGGACTTTAAAAACCTCTAAGGATGGAGATTCCACTACCTCTCTAGGTAACCCTTCTGGTGTTTCACCACTTTCCTAGTAAAAAAAGTTTTTTTTAATATCCAACCTATATTTCCTGCCCTGTAATCTGAGACCATTGTTCATAGTTCTGTCATCTACCACCACTGAGAACAGCCTACTTCCATTTTACCTGGAACCCCCTTCAGGGAGTTAGAGGCCCCTATCGAATCTACCCTCATTCTTCTTTTCTGCACCCTAACCAAGTCCAGTTCAATCAGCCTCTCCTTATAAATCATGTGTTCCAATCTCCTAATCATTTTTTTTGCCTCCATTGGGCTCTCTCCAATTTATCCACATCCTTCCTGTAGTGATACCCCAAAACTGGACACACTATTTCAAACATGGCTTCATCAGTGCAGAACAGAGGGGAATATTCAGTTCTCTCAGTGTGCTGGCAAAGCTCCTCCTAATGCAGCCAATATGCATTAGCCATCTTACCTTCTGATCACCTCCAATACAGTTGTGCCACTCAGATAGCAAAGATGGAGAAAAGGCCATCAAATAAGTTCATTGTCTGAATTCTCCAGGAATGGGGAGTTTTCCCTGAGCCAGCTATTTGGCTACTATACTTCTCTCTCTACTACCCCAGGTTGTCCCCAGGCTTTATGACTTGCACCAGCTTAGATTGTCAGGGAGCTCTAGGAGGTTGTTGGTGCTTTTTTCCCCCCTCTTGTGCACTCTGGGTGGCTTTATGGAGGAGAGAAGCTACCCTTCACTAGGCACTTCCTTAGACTCAGGCAGAACCAGCTGAATTCCCATTCTTGGAGTATCTAAGGTTTTCTTTTTCCTTTTCCCTGTGATGTAACAGATGAGAAGCTGCTGCACAGCTGCAGCAGTGAAACAGCTGCTGCTGCTCAGAATGGTTCCAGGTCATATCAGAGCTGCTCCCAGTTCTGCAGGGCAAGTGGCAGAAGGCAGCTGAGGTCACTGCATTCGGTACCACCTCTCTGTCGTGAAGGGACAGATTTGAGCACTTCTGTTTGAAACCCACAAGACACAGTCAGGAAGCACATTTTCAATTAATAATTAAATTATTTTTTCTTCTTAATACAGCTGCCCTTGAGAGCTACAAATTGGTCCCCAGCTCATAGGCTAGACAACACCTGCT
Source organism: Podocnemis expansa (assembly GCA_007922195.1). Classification (NCBI taxonomy): domain Eukaryota; kingdom Metazoa; phylum Chordata; order Testudines; family Podocnemididae; genus Podocnemis; species Podocnemis expansa. Next base: position 33,166,754 of record ML681982.1, read on the forward strand.
TCAATACTCTTCACAATCAGCTATTTAAAATCTTGACTTGGAGTGAATTTGGCTAAGTCAGCCTAGTTACAGACATTGCCTTGTAAAATTAAAATACGTTCAGCTGTGGAATGGTATTTAATTCAGCAAGATAGGACTCATGAGACGTAATTACTACTAGACAAATTGGCCCAAATTCATCTCTCCTGTAATTTTAGTGAAGCCAGTTACTCTAGGAATGATTTTGCTCCATAACTTTTAATAAATCCAGATGATGTGATCTGGGCTTAGTCTACATTCGTAGCACTTTTTGGCAGCAGTCAAAGGGAGATACACAAGATATGTAAAATACTTCATGCATCTTCCTTTGACTTTGTAACTCCCTCTCAACCTCCCTGTCCACACTGTGCTGAGTCAAAGAGTGCCACAAGTGTAGAACAAGCCTTTGACTTGGCGTTACTCTACTTCTAGGACTAGAGTCACTGAGTCAAACTGCAGATTGATTGAACACGTCGTCACTGACCACTCAATTGAACCTGGAAGAGCAAGGCAGCAAATTTGCTGCCATCAGCTGAGACATAGCCCTGAACTTAAGAGCAAGATACCATATGTAACTAAAACAAAGCTGCTATCATAGAAAGAAACACCCGTATTCGGTGGCCAGATTCAGACCTGCTGTGACAAGATACCATTTCCTTGAAGTCAGTGTAACAGAATCCACTTCCACCAGCTCTGACTGACGTTTAACTTTCATTTTTTTTCTCCTGCTGTTTTTTACAAACATGTTCAGTATCATTTTAAGTTACTTTGTACTAAAGATCAGGTAATAAACATTTTAACCTAAAGAATTACCCAGCAGCAATGTTCTCCTACCTACATCCAACAGAAAAGCTAGAAACATTAGCACAAGGTACTACACCTACCCCATGTATGTGTGTCAATACCTCACAGTACACATTCTTTATTTGGTACTTTCATGTCTTCTGTGAAATGATACAGAAGCCTGGTGTTTATAGAACTGACTAAATCTGAAGTAATTTCTTGACAGTGCAGCAGGCTATTTTTCATGCTGCCCTGTTATTTGAAGTTCTCTTTAGATAACTTATAATTGCAAATCTCTCAAAGTGGAAAATTTAGCCAACTATATTGTTAAGAATGTTTTTGTTATTTAATTTCCGTGGTGATAACAAACGGTTACTTTTTTATGAAGCATGGTATGCCACAAATATTGGGTGTATTCCACTTTGATGCAATGATTTTTGGGCAAGAAACTGCTCTTACATTGATCAGTGCATTTCACAATTGTCCCCAAAATGTGTGGTGTTCGTGTCATCACAAATATTTTATTTCCCAGAAATGTATGGAAAAGTGAAATGCAATGTAACAGAATTTGAATTATGTTTATGTCCTTAAATAGTGTCTAGTGAGCCATACTTCAAATACTGCGCCAGCCAACTAGAAATTCTTTAAACTCAGATTTAGTAGTCTTCTATAGCGGTGGCATATTCACTGAAACAAAGACAGAAAAACCCCAATAAAATGGCTTACACTCACGATGCTGACCTTGTGATGTTGCTTCAGTATAGTATGTGGTAAGGGAGTGGGCAGGAAGAATTAGCAGCAACAACAGTCATGTCAAAACAAAGTAAAATAATGCAAACAAGTCTGAGATACAATCTAGTTTGGAAACAAACACCTCACAGGTATGTCACTTTTCATGCTGCCTACAGAGTGACATGATGATATGGTTTACTGAGTTTGTAAGAGAAAGCACTATTTTTTGGTAGTTTGGTCATCAAATTACTTGACTTATCTGAACGAAGTTTAAACAAAAATTATTCATGCGACTCCTGGTATCTAGGTGAGATCACTCCTATGGGTGAGTATTTGCCACACCAACATTAAGTCACATTTGCAACCACCATAGGCATGTCTACTCAAGCTCAGTGGTACAGTAGCATGCCAGTGCGCGCGATGGAACTCCTAGTGCATGGCAGGAGAGTCCATGCAGACAGTTAGCGCACAGCATGCTGGAGTGCTGTAAATTTACATCCCAGCTAGTCAGGCAGCAAGAGCTTGTATCTGCCTGCCCAGTCGGTCTCCCAATGTATTAATGCATCAGTAAATAAAGCAAGCATATCATAAAAGACTCCTCTGCATACTACATTTTAAAGTACATTTCTATTTTAAAAAGAAGAATTGGAATAATTCCTATTTTTACCTTTAGGTGTTGGAATCTGTCTGTCAGGTCCATCCACTTGACCCAGAGGATCATTGGAATCTGGTATCTCCATCTCACCTGAGTGAAAAATAAATCATTAAAATTTTAAATAAGTTGAGACTGAGTTCATCTTTCTCTTTTTGAGCAGCATTGAGATGGCAGGTATTTTAATTCACTTGGGGCCAAAACCTGGTCTCACTGAAGCTGTGGCAAAATTCCCACTGACTTCAAGGGGATCACAAATTAACCTTTATTGTTTATAAAAGCTATTCAGCACAACAAATGGAAGGTATTGTGTCTTGACATAGTGACAGTATTAAAAAGTTTCAGTTCTATCAGTAGTGGAACTGTTGAGATTCTCAAACGACACAGACAGAAGGTTTACTTTTGGGCAGGGGCATCGCTGGCGCCTGGCACATGGCGCCCATGCCCCGAATCCCAGTGCCAGTGCCCTGGGTCCTGGCACAGTCCCTCCTTCTCCCGATCTCCAGCTGGAGATCTGGGGCCCGGCTGGCGGCCCTGCAGCCATGGCTGCCACTCCCTGCCCAGTCCCCAGCCAGGGATCCGGGGCCCGGCTAGCACAGCAGGTGCCAGAGGCTGCGTTGGGCCAAGCACCGAATCAGGGCTGGGGGCGTGGCCTGCAGTCAGGGGGCAGGGCCCCAGGTCCTTCCCTGGGGCAGCGACGCTCCTGCTTTTGGGACTATATTACATTCCTTTAAATTCTGTAGCCATGAGTTAGGCCTGCCTCTGAGGCACTGCATTCCTCAACTCCAATGACAACTTCCAGAATGACAATCTAACCAGCCATCAAAGCACTGAAAGACAGCAACAGATTTCAGATCATAGGGTTTTATAACCACACATTGTTTGTTATTTGTAAGTTTCTTAAAACTGGGCTCTTGAAAACAGCTTCTCCAGTCAATTCTATTATTTTGCCCTTCATGCACATCCATAGACTTGAACCATCGTCTAGTTCAGGGGTCTCAAAGTCACATCACCCTGAGGACTGCATGAGGACTAGTATGACTCAATCACGATGAGAGCTGCATGAGGACTAGCACATTAGCCAAAAGGCTGCACCACTGAAACCTTTTCATACAATAGCATTGCAAATATTGTTAACGATGGTGTTGCAGGCTGCAGGAAATAACTTTAGGGGCCGCACTGAGCCCCCTGATCAAGTCTGACTTCCTGCACATCACAAAGTCATACTTCTGAAACAGGCCAATAACCTTTAGTCAAGGTACTGAAACCCCCAAAACTTGATTTAAGGACTTTAAACTGCAGAGAATCCACACTGGGACACCCCCCCCCCCGCCACACACACCCACACACCAGTATTCCTAATAGTGCTGAAATGAGTATCTTTTTGTTCACCTCTATGTTTGTGCATGCTATGCACTACCACAGCAGAATACTGGAAACAGTGTTTTGTTAGTTGGCTGTTTCTAAAAGGCCCCTAGAGAGAGCTTTCAGAGTCCTTTACTTTTATCGATTTTGCAAAACTTACGACTACTGTTGTAGGTTTTTTATGAATTTGTTCATTTGTTTAAAATATTCTCTTAGCCACAGGGAGGGACATGGATTTATAAGACACAATTATAGGGTTGCTTTCACTAAAACTATTTCTAAACTAATTCTCATAAGAAACAGTTCAGTGTCTAGTCTGCCTGACACTCCACCAGAGGGATTCCCAGCTCAAGGGGAGACAGGTGTTTCCCTTCAGCCCAGACTTAGGCTGGTATAAACTAATGAGTTTTATCGACAGAAGTGAGCTTTTGGTGACGTAACAGTGGAGGTATACAGACTAAAACATTCTGTCAATAGATACAACTCCCTACTATGCTTACATAACAAAACCACCTCAACAAGAGGTCTAAGGTTTATGTTGGTTTAGGTAGGGCGATACAGCATCAATGTAACCAACAATGCAGATACTGCACCCCTTACGTTAGCTGTGAGGCTCTTATTTTTGTTTATTTCTTAAATTTCTGTGCCTCATCACAGAATCATTACATATTACAGATGGTATTTACCAGCAAAGTCTCCACAAATAAGCAATGTTAAAATTGAAAAATCCTGTGAGGGTGCTACAAACCCTAAGTTCAAAAGAAATCTGTTATTTTCAATCGTCACTTTAATGAAAGAGACATCTTATCTTTTAAATATTGTAATCTGAAAAATTTATCATTTTAACCATATTTACTATGAATTCTGAATTTTAACCCTGACATTTATGAACTCAGAGTTAAAGCAACAGAGAACTGTCAACATGAAATATTTCAAGGATTTTACATTGTACATGCCTCTGCATCAGAGCTACAATAAGTCATTTTGCACATGAAAAGCTTTTTTCCTTTAGAGAACTACAGATTCAAAGTGCCGAGAACTGCTCAGAAGAAGAGTTTGTGCACCCTCTTCTCCATTCCTGTTGATTCCTTCTCGCAATTCTTCACCATTTTTCATTACTTTCATCTTAAAGACATTCCCTTATGCTAGGACTGGATCCATAGGGCTGAGATAAATACAGACAATGATCCTTGATTTACCCCCTCCACTTACTTCACTCACTAGATTACTATGGCAGAGAGGGCCCTGCTTGTGTCTTTTCACCAGCTTCTTTGTGATCTCTGCAACAGGTCTATACTTCTGGTAGATGTTTTCAAGACCCCACATTTATTTCTGCCCAAGCCTACATCTCAGACCTTATTTGTCACTGCACCCTTTTCCCCACTCCGCTCAACCAAGATCCCAGATCTGATGTCCCATTTACCTCTCCTCCTTTGCTACTTTCCCATTTTTTCTTAATGCCTATGAACTTTTTCAGTCATTCATATATGGACTTAAAAAAAGCCTTGAGTTTATTCCTTTCCAGTTCATCCTGTCTGACCATTCTAGACTGTAAACTCCTTCTAGTGGTTACAGTCTTCAGTGTTGTCCTGAAGAGTGCACAGTGTATTTATTACTAAGCACATAAATTATTACAAATAAAAATAAAAATAACAGTAATAATGATAAATTATGTCTGTTTCTGAATGTTAATTTTGATGAGAGTCTGGAGAATAAAAGGTTTTAAAACTGAGAAGGTCACACAGTTCATCTTGTACACATAATTTAAAATATTAGACATTTAAGATTCAGTTTAGCTGTTCCAACTAGGGGAAGAATCTGTCAAGTGGGTGGATGTCAAATTACTCTATACTTTAGTTTGTAGTGATACAGGAGCAGACCTACAGGATCTTTTCAGCTGTAAGACTTTTATGTTTGTCCTACAGTGTCTTCACAAGTACATAGCAGCTGGTAGAAGAAATGTAACTGCACATTAATGCATTCATTTCAACTGAGACAAAGAAACCAGACTTTGCTACCCATCAGCTTAAATTAGTAGATATACTTGCTGGGGCCAATGATGAAGAGGGACAGCCCAAGCAGCCAAGAAGGGAGGCACTCACTAAAGGACAAGCTCCTCCTTTTTCTTCAGAAGTCTCAGACGCCAGCTGGTAAGAAGGGAGCTGACTGGCCAAAAATTCCCCTGTTCCCAGGACATAACTTGGCACATGAGGATCCTCTTTCAATTCTGTTTCAACTGCATACTCTATCCACCTTGAACTAGCCTATGGGAGCCCAACTTGACAGATGCTGCAGCTCTAACCAATTGCCTATTGGGGGTCAGGAAGGAATTTTTTTCTCTCTTTTCCAATTGGCAGAGGACCAGAGAGGAGTTTGTTTTCCTCACAATACCTTTCAGCCACAGAGGGTTAAGCAGGAATGCACTTAGTACCTAGTTGAGGTATTTGGGTTAAGTTTTAATGTGTCCCAACTTGCAGCTGGCTTCCAGTGCCATTAACAAAAAATGAGGGGTTCCTGAGATCATGAGACAGACTCCCCACTGCTCTTCTGTACCCCTCTCACAGGGAGGATGCCAGGACACAGAGCAAGTTGAGTCCTGGGCAAAGGCTGAGGAGAGCCAACCCCAAGTTACGGGTTCCATGACAAGGAGCCATACAGATTATATGACAGTAATTCTTGAACTGACACCTATTAAATGCCTGGTAAAAGACAATGTGGAAGATGGACAGGAAGTGCCTTTCCAGTGTTAAAGTTGATTAGCTGTGGGTTGCTGTTTCATTCCATGAACATGCCTGCCCTAATTTTGCCACTGTGTCCAGACCAAAACTTAAGTACTTCCACTAGTAAAAGGATGAACATATAAGCGAGCAAACAGCACTACGGACTTAAAAAAATAGGTAGAGAATTAAATGTTCTCACATTAACTGCATGCAAACAGCTATTATTAAATAATTGACTCTGAGAGAAATGCTCATGATAAGATGCCTAGCTGTGATCACATCAACTCACACTGCTGAAGTGCTAGCTGAGTAGCATTTTAGCATTCAAATAGGTAGTTGACAAATTATACAAACCATCATGGCTACTGTGTAAAAGTCAGTAACCAGAGTATCAACAGTTCCCTTTGAAAATGCTGACTGACAGAAAAAGGAGCCATTAAGTTTTCAGACCAACAAAATAGACCCTTAAGAAACCACAAACAGGAGAAAGAGAATGACATAATTTCATCATTAATGCTTTATCTGGAAGATAGCATGACTGGCAAGTACTGCTCTGCTTGGATTGGTTGAATGGGTCATAAAGAGTATGACTACAGAGTCAGGTGCATGAACTGAACTCCTAACTTGTTTTTACTAAGCAGTTAACGTAGCCAGATAAAATGTGAAACAGCACTAAATTTTATCACTAGGTTCTAATGATTTTATTCGTTCATTCTGTGTCCTATATTTGTTGGTTGAATAGTTAAGACTTTTTAAAAATCCTATAATATCTTGTATGCTATAGTCTAGTTCAGGGGTTGGCAACCTCTGCCAGCCCTTGTGCCAGCCCCACCCACTGCACCCTCAGCAGGTGCCAGGGAGGGGCCAAATGGGGGTGGAGCCAGGGACTCCGGCTGGGGGGGCAGGCTAGGGTTCATGGTGGCAGGTGGCCCTGGAGTGTGTGTGTGGGGGGGGGAGCATGGCTGACCGCCCCATTCCCCTCCACTGTGGGGACTGACCCTGGGCCCTGCACCACCCCAGCCCACGGAGGCGCACTGCGCTGGCTCCTGAGCTGCTCCACCCCCCACACGCCGAGCTGCACCGCTTCGCTCCCCCTCTGCACTGAGCAGAACAAAGCCCTGCTGCTCCGACCTCCTTGCGCTGAGCCAAGCTGTGCCGCGCCACCGTGGCTCCTGTGGCCCCAACCCCCAGGCCACACTTAGGTGATGGGCCAGTGAGGAAGCCTGGCTCAGGATCAGCCTGCATGCCAAATTCAGCACACAGGCCTGGGGTTGCCGACCTCTGGTCTATTTTATTTTTTAAAATGATTATGTGTTTGATAAAAGGAAGCATTTATAAGGGTACATCCTGTGTGTCTTGAAACACGATGCAAGAATACAGATATCACAGCAGTGTAAATAACACAATCCCTGCACAATCTGAATTTTAATTACCTACCTTGTACATGGTATGAAGCATGGTATTATCTTAGCATGGTATTATTGCCTCCTCTGTCCATTCCAACTCTGAGAGTGCACTCTTTTGAGATGGAACATGAGGGAAAGTAGCCAGCTTGATAGGGGTTTTGGAGCTAGATGGTCTAGGCCACCTTTACTGAAAATTTCTCCCTCTTCTGAGCTAGCACACAAGTAAACCGTCTGTAAGGTTGAGGCGAGATTGCCTTACACATGTATCAGAACAGAACTGGTGATTTCTCAGTTGAACAAAGTCTAAAGACATGGTGTATGCTCCTAATAAAGCAATAATTAAATAATCATTGCAGAAATTAATTATTCTTTCCATGAGCTATGAAACTGACAAAGCTGCCTGGATCCTGGCAGAAAGTGAGAGGATGTCCAAAAAGCTGAGGTAACTAGACCCCATTTCCCAGGAACAAAAAGCACCAGCAGGGACCGGGGGGAGGGGTGGGAAATGGACACCACAGTGGGAGCCTGGGGGGGCAACCAGGCTGATGACAAGGAGCTGCCCCCAGAGCTAAGAGACCAGGCTCTCAGCTACTCACAGTGTTCCAGTTTATGGTCAGTGGATGCACTCCTGGTAAGGATGCATACTGCCTACCCAAGGAGGATGGTGTGCACATGCACCACTGCAGAAATTACTAATTAAGGGTCAAATTACATTTCTAGTGTAGACACATCCTATATTAACCTTTGACTTAGTCTCTTTACTTCAATAATATAAACCCCCAAAGAAAAAAAAAGAACTTGTCAGTTTAATACTTTCATATTCTGTTCTTTCCTTTCTGAAACTCTGTTAACTTTCTGTCAGTTACTGACTTCTAATACTCCCAAACAAAGAGCCCACTGTCAGCTTTGATTTAGCTGCCAATCTGATTACATTGGCTTTGGGAAGCAGGCTGCTTAGGTTGCTGAATCAGGGCTGTTCACTGACATTCCTTTTTCCATCATTTTCAGCACCTGGCAACCAGTTGCAAAATGGGTTTGGCAAACCTGTAGAGTGGTGAACAGGCTACAAATGATGAAGTTAGTGTTACACAATTAATACACTGCCCTTTTAGCTATAGCTGATTAGGACCTCTTTTTTCTGCAATAGTTGTCATTTCACATATAACAAAAAGAAAACATTTTATTTCAACTGTTTGGTGCCAGAATTGTTAGAACACACAACCTACTGTGAAAGAAACAAGGAGTCCTGTGGCACTTAAAGACTAATAAATTTGTTTATCGCATGAGCTTTCGTGGGAGGAAATCCCACTTTGTCAGGTGCTTTGAAGATGAGGGAACTTACAGAATGGGAGGAAAATAAATGCAAGGAAGTATAAGACATGGGATCAGGTCATAATGTAACAGTATGACCTCTAACAATATGACCAGATCCCATGTCTTACACTCCCCTGCATTTATTTTCCTCCCATTTTTTAAGTTCCCCCATCTTCAAAGCACCTGACAAAGTGGGATTTTCTCCCATGAAAGCTCATGCAATAAATAAATTTGTTAGTCTTTAAGTGCCACAGTACCCCTTGATTCTTTTGCTTGACTAGACTAACACAGCTGCTCCTTTGGAACTCATTCTGCAGTTATTTAAACAATTATTTCAATCTAAAAGTTTATTTTATTTATTCCTCAGCAAAAAAAAAAATCCTTTAATATTACCTCAAGCTAAATTGATAGAAATAGGGAGAGCTCTGACTATAACAATTTTATAATTGGAATCAGCCTTTGTATGTCCGCTCTGTAACTTCAGCATGAGTTAACAAGCAAATTAACACGATATTAATGTTGACCCTAAAAGAAATGCCAACCTCACAATTAACTAAACTTCTGAAGGTTAGCACAACACACACGTAAACAAGAAGCCATTTTACAAGGAACAGGGCTCAGTCATACTAAAAAAAACATTGTTCTAATTTATAAGCATCCCTCTTGACAGCATGAAACCTGTTTCCTTAAGTCTTCCTCCCACTAGATTTGTTCTGTTTTTCATGGCTAGTAGACTGAAATGATTTATTTTTAGAAAAACAAGAAACGAAACATTGAACAAAAATGTATGAAACAGACTTACATTTGGGGCCCATCAACCTCAACAGTGTTCCTTCATTAACCTTTCTTGGTCAGAAACTCTTCAATAATATTCAAACACATTTTCAAGCAAAGCACACTATCACCTTCATGCAGCCCTCTTCTGTATTATTTACAAACAAAAAGGATGTTCAACAAGATTTCCTGTGCAGATTTCTGTATGTGGGGTTGGCGGGGGTGCCAATTTTCAAATGAGTGCATCTTAATAGGCCTTAAGAATTCCACAATTCGTAATTCTATAAGTGCACTTAGCCACTCAAAAAAGAAATCTGCACACATATACTAATACCAGTCTTTATGCTCATATGCTTATTCAGATATATTAATTTGACTGTGTTTGAAAACTGATCATTATCAAATACATGTCTTCAAAGAGAGATAAAACATGTTATTCAATGAGGTATCAAAAAAACTTTTAAAAAAAGCTGAAACTACATAAAGCTAGATGGATCTTGATCTTCACAGTAAATCCCACCCCACTTCCAAAATTAAAAAAGCCTTACAATGAAGATTTGTAATTTATCTACTGATTACTCATTTTCTTGGGGCCTCTACATGTAGCACATCAGGTCAGTGTTAAATACAGAATAAATCCAGCAATTTAAAATAATAATAGTAATACCAGAGATTCATACATAAAGTTCAGCAAATCCTCTGACTCACTCTATCATGTATACAAGCTCTGTAGCACACAGCAAAACCAAGTCCCCGCCAATCTTTTTCCTTCTATTTATACAGGTCACATTTTGTGAGTTAAGCTGTTAAATGCCTTGATTTTTTCCCTCTTCATGAATCATATTTGCATCTTAAAAAATGAAAGTTCAAATGTTATATAAACTTTAGAGACAGACACAATGAATAAATATTTGTTCAGATCTCCTTCAGAGGAAAAACCTTAAGAAACTATTGCAACATTGTGGTTGCAACAAGGTAGTTATGGTTAAGCAAGCACTTTCATTTTAAGTCTCCATTTTCAAATACAAATTATTCTGGAAAAGGCCAAGCCACCAAAAAAAAATTTAACAGTCAAAAAGAGCTTTGAAAAATTAGGGTATAATCCAACTTCTTTCTCTCTTTCACAAGAATGAGAAGAAAATATGGTTGAGTGGTGGGAGTCAGAGCCGTCACTGGCTGGGGGAGGGACCCGGGGCACGGGCCCAGGCTCTGCCCCCAGCCTGCAGGCCCTGCATTCCCGGCTGGGGACGGGGCCGCTGCGGCCAGGACCCGGATCTCTGGCCCAGTTGGGCCGGAGATCCGAGGCATTGGCGCTGCTGTTTGGGGCATGCGCCCCGGAGTGCCCAGCTCCAGTGACGCCCTTGGTGTGAGTGCTATCCTTGGTCATAGAAGACCTGAGCTGCTGAGTGGCACCGGTCAAATCACCAGTTTTTCAAAGGTCTGTAAGCACACAGAGATGCTGAGAGGCACACTGTGGGATTTTCACAAGTGTGCAGGTGTCCAACTCTCACTGACTTCAAAAATTTGTCCCTTAACCTCTCTGGTCCCCAGCTGTAAAACAGGGCCATAAAGAAAAATATGATATGACAGGCTTGACAAATGCATGTTTCTGGTGACTAGTTTTTAGCAGCCTGTTGCCAAGCTCCACTGCAGAAATGTAATGGAGGAGTGCTCTCTGGTGACCTAAAGTAAAATTGCTGGCACCTAGCTGTGAGCTAATTTTGTCCACTCCATGTGACATGATACAGACTGTGGGGTGTTCAGGTGCTACATTGATGGGGGCCATTTAGCATGCAAGATACGATAGCTAGAGAGATCAAAGTATGAAAACAGGGGATTGTTCAGTGGTTAAGACAATTTGCAGAATTTCAACTATAAAACAGGTCTTGCTTTGCCAGGGACTTACTCCTCAATAAAAAATGGTGGTTTAGAAATAATGAAGCTATAAAAGCAAAGAAAAGGACTTGACTTAAAGTGGGGAAAAAACACTTGCTAGAGCATAAGACAGCAGGGGACCTCATCAGGAGTTCATAACTTTGATTACTAATAGAAGTCATCTTTTTCTATAGTAAATGGAGAAATGATATTGTCTACAGTAGAAGGGTCCAAGGAAACCAGCCATAGGGAATACTGATAAAGAGATGACCAAGGCCAAATAAACCTGTGTTTCAAATAGTTAATAATTAATAATAAAACTCAGTGGTATTTATGGCATAAACACTTTGTGCCAGTCGAGCCATAAAGTCATATGTGATTTTTCAACTTATGAGCTACCAAGTTGTAGGTTTCATAAATAACATATGTAGTTTTCATATGTAGAAACTATATCTTTGTTAAACAGCTCTGAAGCAAAACCATATACCATTAAGTCAATATGTTCAGGAACATGTAAAAGCCTTAAACTTAAAAAAAAAACTTGGAGCTCACAACCAGCTTTCATAACTGACAATAAATAAATCTTTTTAAAAATCTGGACACATTCCAAAGTTCTTCTCCACCTCAGCTTTAAAATCTTAACTCAGCTTTAAAATCTTAACTTAAAAGTACCCAATAGCAGCAATGAACACACCTGCAGCTCAAGGAACATCAAGTTAACATGACAATTGTCAGTGACATTCCCACAAGATTGATTATTTTACTGCTTCTGGCTGTGAAAACAAAAAAGACTCAATCAAAAGACTAAAAATAATAATGATTTACAAGTAGATCACTCCATCAATTAGGAGAAATAATGATTTTCTTAGTGCTTTTGTTTCTTTAAAAAAAAAAATCATTTAAAAACCAAAAATACCAGTCCTGTTTTCAGCCTTGGGCTGAAATCTTTAAGGCCTTCCCCGCTCCCCGCCCCCTTCAAAAAGACACCACTATTCAGAGAAGGCAATTAACTCTAAGCACATGTTTAAGTACTTTCCTGTATGAGGGCCAAAGTATCACATTAGACTCTCTCTCATAGAAATAGGCACAAAGAAGATAAACAAACAAGGAGTCCTGTGGCACTTAAAGACTAACAAATTTGTTAGACTCTGTTTGTTTTCCTGAACTAAACTAACATGGCTGCCCCTTTGAAAAAGAAAAAACATTTTACCCTAAAAGTCAGTTTGACATTTTGATGGTTGATTATATTACAATATGACAATGAAAAGTTAATTAAACTTTTGGAAGGATATTAACATCTTGTAACCAATTTTCAAAAATGACAACAAAAAATAACATCAGTCATAAAATAAGGGGTGGCATTTAGTGATAGCCAATCTACTCTCCTGAAGATATGTGCAAAGTATTTATAACACCTTTCACCCAAGACACTGAGAACATTTTTTAAAACCGTAAAATATTGGCAGGTAAGAACTGCAACCTCTGTCTTACCAATACAGAATTTGAAATTGAGACATTAAAATTTTCAAACCTAAGAACCTAAAATTAAATATTGATTGAAGCTATTTAGGTACCTAAATAAAAAATATGATTTTCAGAGATGCTGAGTTCTCAAAACTTTCATTTGACACAACATGTATTCTCAAACAGTTGTTTAGTGGATGCTTGGAATTCTTTTCTTGAAACCAGCTGACACTGCAGTGCTAGACAAATTCCTGCAGACAAACAGGCAGATATGTGTCCACATTACCCTGTTTGGTCTCATCTTCACTAGAAAATTAGGTCATGTTAGAATGCAACTTTGCAAAATCACGTAAACTAACACAATGGAACTGTGACCACTGTGTTTTGACTCCATATCAGCTGCTTCCAGATCAACCTTATTTCAATCATAGTTTCAGCCACAAGCCACTGACGTGATGTTTAAACATAACAGTCCTGGACCTGTAGATTGCAAAATTGTGTTTAACTCTGCATTAGTTAACCTGATTCCCCCAGGAGGTGTTCTAACAACACAATTTTCTAGTGAAGAGGAGCTCTTAAATACAACTATCACCTAGGGTTCCTACATATTGAAAAAGTGGCCTCCTTTCTCCCCTGCCACAGAGAGAATTGTGCAGAGATAAGTGAAACTGGATGGCTCTGGAAAATTGGACAGAGACAACATGAAATATACGGACTGAAAGTCATTACTGTTTTGACGGATTTGAGTGGTATAGATGAAACAAACTAATTCCTACAGTATATGTATTCTTATCACAAAAACCAAAGGACTGCAGCAGTTGATGTTAAATGGCATCTTTATTGACCATTTCTGTGCAGCCCAAAGACTGCACTACCATAAAGACTCAGGGCTGCAGCAGAGACAATTAGTAGGTAAGAGTGTTTTAGTGTTTGAAATTGGAACCCCGGGTAGGGGAGGATTCAGGAGTGGAGCTAATCTAATGCTTCAATTTTTAAAAATGTAAATAAAAACAAACTGGTAAAAATATGAATTTGATACTGATTTTTCAGTCAAATTCTCTTCATAAATTCTCTGGATCCAAACTACTGCATTTTGTTGGCAAAAACTCTCTCTTTTGAATGGATACCCATAGGCCTTCTTTCCAAACTAAAATTCACACAAAAAACTATCCTTAGGGCACATCCCACAGTCCTCTACATCCCTTCTGAGGAACCATGGCTAGTTAAGCTTTGAAATTAAAAACAGTGTGTTACTAATGTAAACATCCTTCTTCGGGATGGGCTGCTCATACACGTTCAGTTACAGGCATCTACATGCTGCAGCACACAGTAATTCGGAATGTCTTTTAGCCCTAGCCTGTCAGGTCAGGGTCAATGGCCAACATCACTTCCATGCCGCAACTATATATGTGACCCTGACCCTGACCCTCCCTATACCTTCTTCACACCAACTCCAAGTAGCGGGGACGGTGGAAGGGACCTGAGTGTATGCAAGCAAGAAGGACGGTTACATCACTAAACCCACTGTTTTTCCTTGAACTCTGCTCACATCATTCAGTTACAGGTGACTGCTAGCCATACCCAGGATGGTGGACAGAGTTACAGTTTACCCACATTGAGTACGGCTCTGCCCAACAGAGCATCCTCTCTTCCTTGTTGGACGATGGGGTAATGTGTCATGAAGGTATGCACTGACGATCATGTAGCTGCTCTGCAGATCTCCTGAATCGGAACCTGAGCAAGGAAGGCCGTTGATGAAGCCTGGGCTCTCGCTGAGTGTGCCCTGACTTTCCCTGAGAGGGGTGTATCTGACCTTCTGTAGCAGTCTTTGATACAGTTCACTATCCATTTGGAATTGCACTGTGCAGTCACTGGTTGTCCTCTTTTTCATTCTGTGATTGAGTTGAAGAGCTGAGAAGTCTTGCGAAACTAGCGTGTGCACTCAACATATGTCAAGAGCGCCCTTCTGACATCCAGCACATGCCATTTCCTTTGTTTCTCCGTGACCTGAGGGTACAGGAAAAAACACTGGGAGACAAATGTCCTGGTTCAGGTGGAAAGGAGAGGCCACCTTCGGGAGGAATGATGGGTGTGGGCACAGTAGCACCTTATCCACGAAGAATCTCGCGTACGGAGGCTCTGAGGAAATGGCCCTCAGTTCCAAGACCCTTCTTGGCAAAGTTATGGCTACTAAAAAGGCCATCCTCCATAAAAAGATCAACAATGTATATACGAGTCCAAAGGTTCATAAGGTGGCTCCATTAAGTGAAAGTGAAGCATCACATTCAAGTCCCATTGTGGGGTGTGATCTTTGGTATGAGGGAAGAACCTTCCATGCAGTTCAAGAACTTCATGGATGTGGGGTGGGAGAAGACTGGTACCACCTCCACCTTATCATGAAAGGCCGAGATAGCTGCTAGGTGGACCCTAAGAGAGGGAGTAGACAAACCTCATCCTTGAGGTCCAGTAGGTAATCAGATACTGAATGAATGGGAGCTGATTCTGGTACAATCCTCTTCCCCCTGGACCACTGGATAAAGAATCTCCACTTATATAGGTGGTTCTAGTGGAGGGTCTTCTACTAACTATCAGTATTTTCCTTACTCTGTCTGAGCAGAGTTTCTCGGATTTGTTCAACCAAGCAGTCTCCAGGTTGTCACGCATAGTATTCCTGGATTCGAGTGCCGGAGGCAATCCGAGTTCTGGGTTAACAAGTCTGCCTGGAAGGGAAGGCAGAATGGGGTGTCTGTTGACAGGTCCCATAGGATTAAGTACCAGTGTTGTCTGGGTCAGTCTGGAGCTATCAGTATCATGTCCGCTCCATCTCTTTTTATCTTTAGGATGACCCTGATATCAGGGGAATTGGTGGGAACTCATTCATCAATGAGCCCTGGCATGGTATTAGGAAGGCATTGGTGAATGAGTCCTTCTCCTGACCTTTGAGGGAGCAAAAAGGTGAGACACTTCCAATTCTGACATGTTGCAAAGAGGTCTACCTGGGGAATACCCCCCCCGCCCCACTGGTTATGTGGGACATCACATCCATGTGCAGAGATCACACGTGATGTGACATAAAAGTCCTGCTCAGTAAGGCTGCTGTGCTGTTGTCCACCCCGCGGAGGTGTGCCACTACTGGAGTAAAGTTGTGCCTTGGGGCCAGCTGCCAGAGGCTGGCTGCTTCCACACAAAGACCTGGAGAACAAACTCCACTTGGCGATCTGCATAAAACATTGCTGAGGTATGTCACTTAGGACCTGGATTGTCTTTCCCTTTATTAAGTCCAGAAAGGTCCTGCATGCCAGACGGACAGCTCTGAGCTCCTTCATGTTTATGTGCAGGAGTTTATCCTTGGGAGACAAGTTCCCTTGAGTTGAAAGACCTTCCATGATATGAGCATTCCACTCCAGGTCTGAGGCATCGGTGATCAGAGTCACTGTAGGATCTGAGGCCTCAAAGGGAATCCCACCCCCCATGGCAAACAGTGGGTCCTCCCAAATTTCCAGTGTTGTCAAGACTGCGCGGGGGACTGACAGTCTCTGTGGGTGGAAGGTCATGGCCAGCCAGAGTTGAAGAGGCCTCATTCTCAGGCAGGCCATTCTTATCACGGAGGAAGAGGCCACCATGTGGCCCAGGAGTTGAAGGCACCATCTGGCTGTGGTGATCGGAGCATTCTGGAGCTCTGAGATGATGGTGCAAATGGACTGAAACCTTGACTGGAGCAGGGATGCTTTCCCGTTTATGGAGTTTAAGAGAGCACCTATGAACTCTATTCTCCAAGGTGGGGAGAATTTTGATTTTTCCTGGTTTTATACATAGTCCCAGATACTGTCACAGCTTACTTGTGACCTTCATACTGTGTGGAACTTGGTATTTAGACCTCCCCTTTATTAACCAGTCATCGAGGTAGGAGTAGATCCTTATGCCTTGCCTCTGGAGGTGCGCCGCTGCTACCACCATGTATTTTGTGAATACCCTGGGGGCTAGAGATAGTCTGAATGCAAGTGATGTGAATTGAAAGCATCTTTCCCCCACCAGGAATCTGAAAAACCTCCTGTGGTGGGGGCTTATCGCTATGTGAAACTAAGCGCCCTTAGATCAAGGTCTGCAAACCAGTCCCCTTGGTCTAGAGCTGGGATGATCTGAGATCGGGAAACCACGCAGAATTTTATTTTCCTTATATGCTTATTTAAGACCCTGAGGTCTAGAATTGGTCTTAGGTCTCTATTTGGCTTGGGGACCAGGAAGTAATGGCAGTGGAACTCTTTTCCCCACTGTTTCCTTGGGGCCTCCTCTACTGCCACCAGGGAGAGCAGCTTTTTGCATTCCCTTTGCAGCAACAGATCAAGCTCTGAGTTCCCAGTCAGTTGTAATGCTAGCCCAATGGTGTATAAAGGGAATCAGATGATTGCTGAAGACCATGGGTTGGGTGCGGCACAACTGATCGTCAAAAGTGCTGCTTTTGGCCAGCAGTGCACGAAGAAACAGTTCCCTGTTGAGTGGTCTGTGTCTGGGACTTTGAAGCATTACCCAACCTGGTTTTCTCCCTGTCAGAACCACTATATTGGTGCTGGGAATATTGGTAAAACCTAAAGTGAGCCACTTGAGATTGAGGTTGCTGTTGCAGCTGTTGGCCCTGGAATCCTTTATCCCATGCAATGAGTCTGTGGACTCAGGGAAGAGGGCAGAGCCTTAAAAAGGGAAGTCCTGAATCATTAGCTGCATCTACTGCAAAAGACTGGACCCTTGTAGCCCAGGTGATTGCCACATAACCACCACAGAGGCAATATTGCAAGACGCAGTATCTGATGTGTCCTATGAGGTCTTGAAGGCATCACAGCCAGCATCTCCTCTACCATAGCGGCATAGTCCTGAAGGTGTTCCCTGGGGACTATGTCACAGAAACGTTCCATGGATTTTTAAAGTTTAAATACATACCTCCCCATGGGGGCATGATGGTTTGCAGTACACAACTGGAGACCCAAAGAGGTCTGATTTCTTGGCCTCTGTTTTTGGGAGTAGAGCCTGGCTGGCACTGTCTCTTTCTGGTTAAATGCATCCACTACCAGGGAACCGGGGTAAGATGGTGAAAAAGGAAGGTGAATTTGTTGGTAGGGATGTGGCACCTCCGGTCAGCCGCCTTGGATACAGGAGGGACAGAGGATAGGTTTTGCTATGGTGCCTTCACGCTGCTGTACACCCCTTCATGCAGGGGAACTGAAACCTTGGCTGGTGGGGCTACATCTCCCACATCGAAGAGGGGATTACACTCTTCTTTGACAACCCCAAAGTCCAGGCTCAAGTTAGCGGCCATCCGTCTCAGCAAGTTCTGCTAAGCCCTGGGTCGCTGATAGGTCACCTCATCCAGAGAAGATGATGAGAGAATCCCAGATCTGCTGTGTCAGGCACTAGGGTGGGGTTCTTCATCTGAGTCCTCTGAAGAGCAGGGGCTCCCGGTCAAAGGCTGTACTGAAGGCTGTGAGGAAGCTACATCGTTGTCACTTGGTAAGTCCATCCACCCACTGGTTCACTCTCGGAAGGAGCACAGTGCCAAGTCATGTCATGTTCTGGAATGACCTCTCTCCCTTCTGAGATCAACAGTGCTATGCTGCGTGCCCCGGGGTCATCTGCGTGATCTGGGTGGTACTGGAGGGGTTCGAGCTGATGGAGTTGGTGCCGAGGGCATGTGCACCGACAAAACAGGATGAGTCTCCCCGGCATGGGGGAGTCAGAGAACGTTTACGGTGACGTTTACCCACAGACTTTGTAACGGTCGGAGTCATTGCAAAGGTCAATGGGGATTCACGGTGCCAGGGCTCTTCATGAGACGAAGCAGAGGAAACCAAGGCAGATTTTGCCTGTCTAGATCCTTGAGAGCATGGTACCGCAAGCTTGCGTGAAGAGTTAGGAGACGAACTATCACCTTCCCTGGTGCCAAGCTCAGGTTGGGGAACGGTACTGTTCTCTAGTGCCAAAGGGATTGGTGCTGGTTTGCTCATGGAGGTCATCCGTTCCTTGGACAGGAGGGCTGGGCTTGCTCTTTGACTGGGTTGGTCTCTGTGGTAGGGGAGCTGGCATCTGGAGTAGTGCCTTTGCAGCAGCAAAGGTTTCCGAGGTCGATGGTACTGGGAGGCACTCCGCTCCCTTCACATGGAGCGGGGTAGCCAAAGGAGAGGTGGTGCGGTGCTGAGATGGTGCTGGGTCAGATGCTGATCATGGCTTTTTGTTAGCCAGAGAGTGGCACTGGGTTGATTCCAGTGCTGACTTGACATGCAGTACTGATGAGTCCTTGGGCACGATAGACGTACTGGGTGCCCATAGCAAAGCCCATTCACAGGCAACACTGCATAGCCTTTGCTCCCTGTCTCTGCGTGTTCTCTTTTTAAAGGACTTGCACATGGAGCATTTTTGCACCAGGTGTGACTCACCTAAACACAGGAGGCACTTCTTGTGAGGATCATCTATCAGGAACGCCTTGCAGCAAGTCACACAGGGTTTGAATCCTGGCATGTGGGGAAAAACTGCAAGGCTTGGTTTTAACAAAAATAAAGATAGGCATTTGCTAGCAGCAAGAGTGGGCTGTTATAGTACTGTTGCTTATGGCAGTAAATAGGAACTGGGAGTGTCAGGGTTACATATATAACTATGGTCACAGCATGGAGGGGGCATTGGCTGCTGACCCTGACCTGACAGGCTAGGGCTAAAAGACTTTCTGGATTACTGTGCGCTGCAGCACATAGACACCTTTAACTGAATGATCTGAGCAATGCTGGAAGAACAAGGCAGGAGCACTTCCCCATTCAGGCTTGGTTGGTGCTACATTTCCAAATTGGTAAACTTTTGAAGGCTGCTTTGGAGATTGCCAGGGCCAGTGCTGGGGATCGTGGGTCTCCCCCCCCCCCCCCCCCCCGCAGAGTGACGCCAGCGCAGATGAGTGACATCATCAGGGGAGTGCCTCGGCGCTGTCCCCTTTTGATGCCCCTCAAAATGCCAGCGCCCCCCCTTTACGCAGGGGCTGCTTACCACGTAGTGCCAGCCCTGGAGACTGCCACACTCTCTGAAGCAACCAAGCCCCCCTTTGGCTTTTGGGGAGCTGTGAAGAGGTGAGTTTTTAAACTCAACACAGCCCAGCCTAATTTGGCAATGCACTTAAGTTCACATGCTGTTTAACTGTTTTAGGCAGAACAAGGGCTTCCTTCTCTGCTGAAGAGCCTGCCTGAGTTCTTTGGCAAACTGAGAAAGGGTAGACGCAGTCTCCACAAGCAAAATTCCTGTTTCTCCTTTTCCCATCCTTCATGAGTCTTCCTTAGAAGCCATGAGAATGATTTGCTTCTCAGCAGCCTGAACAGAGCTCCCTAATGCTGCCAGTTAGTCTTCATAATTTTTTGGGTTTTTTTGTTTTTTAAATTAGGAGAGCTCTATCACAAACTTTTCTAAACTACAAATGTCAAAAA
Organism: Podocnemis expansa; assembly: GCA_007922195.1. Taxonomy (NCBI): domain Eukaryota; kingdom Metazoa; phylum Chordata; order Testudines; family Podocnemididae; genus Podocnemis; species Podocnemis expansa. Next base: position 33,187,308 of record ML681982.1, read on the forward strand.
GTATCAAGCTTTATTCCTTCCTCAAAATAAAACACTGGAGCAAGTATCTAAGTGGTGGGAGTACATTCAGTGGAAATATTTGCAGCTTTCGGTGGGTGGACAGCACTCACCAAACGTAAAATCTGGTCACAAACACTAGCCAACAAGCTCATTTTCAATAACATTATGATGTATAGAAAGTGTCTTTTGTTGAGCTTGTCTGAAAGCAAAGGACAGTGTCCTAAATTAGCATGCATGGGCACACACATATGGGTGGGTTTTTCAAACAACTGGCAGTTGGAGCTGAACTAAATCCCTAAATCAAGCTGGGGTTTCCTTAACTCCCATAAACGTTCATTATCCAGTTTCAAGACTGCAACTCGTGTTAATTGCAAGTACTTCAATTGTAATCACATTATTTTGATCTAGTCTTAATAACATCATTTAAGGAAGTCACCACTCTTAATGAACTGGCAAAGTAACTGGCTATATAAGTGACAGCTACTTAAACTGAAATTCAACTCAGAAAATGACCATAAAGCTGGCACCTTCTTACTTAAAAGGTCTGCTCCTCGTGCATACTTGTATCTGTTTCTTTTACTGCATAAAATAGGCTTTATTAATTTTGATTCTTATTACACTGGAAAGCCAACATAAGCCAGAGGAACACAGCATTGACCTTTAGATTCCAGTGAGAGAACTGAAAAACAGAAACTGAGTAAATTTGATCTTATAGTTGATCAGATTCAAACATGGAACAGCTTTTTAAAAAACTCATTTCCATTGTACTGTAATTTAAATAGAGGCCAGTTAATTTCAACACATGACAAAAACTAAGATCCATTGGTAAAAGTATTCTAAAACATATTCATTCACGGAAGTGGAACAAGCTGTTCTCTATTATACCGCTAGCAATATTTACTCATGTAAAATTGATTGGTTCCACCTTAAATTGTGAAGGCCACAAGAGCACACAGCAACACCAAACAACTACCGGATACACCCAACAGTACTGGTAAAAAGTTCTGGAATAGTTTCACTCATCTCTGGCATTTGAATGGGTTTGTGTTTTAAAGACATTTGTGAAATAGAATATTACCCATGGGGAGAACATACGATGAGTCAAGATATGTATTTCATCTTAATGCATTTAATAAAATAACTACATTTCAAAATATACAAATCATAGCCTTTATAGTCGCTCTACAATCGCACAGGTATTCATGTATACATCTTAATTGTCATTTCTGGATTTGACACATAGATTTATAACTACTGTTTAACTAATCGAAAGGGACAGGTGTGGTTTTCAGTACCCTTAAGCAAATATTTGCACATGTAAATACTTACTCGTGCTAGACATTATAATAAAAGTTTTCCAAGTAAGAGTCAGGCCATGCCAACCCAACCTCTCTTATAAATGAGTATTTGGTAACAAGTAAGGGCAACTGCCAGAAGAATTCTTCCAAGTGTGTAAACAATTGTGCTCCTTTACATTAGTTTTAGTTAGCTTTTAAACTCAATGATATAGGAACAGGCAGGCTTGCCAACCTTGCATTCTAGTTTTTACTGACAAGATCATCTGAAGTTGAATGTTCTTTTTCTGGCAGTAAACTTCTTACCGACATCATTAAAAACACCATAAACGATACAATAACGTCACAGAATTGTGTACTAGTCACTCTAGCGCGATGCAGCAGGACTCATGCTCCCTGGCTGAAGGGATGGAAAGGAGAGAGGACGGTAAGGACAGAGGAAATGCAGAAAATGCTTAGGGTGGGGAGTGATGGGGAAAGCTCTGGGTAGAGGCGACCAGGATCCCACCAGGACAGCCACAGGCAGGATCAAAGGCTGCAGTCTCACTGGCATATCCTTGGTCCTGGGGAACACATAAGGCAGCAAACAGAGGCCCACACCCCTCACGCATACCTGAACCAGCTAAACATCTACAAGACAGCAGAGCCTGACTCAGATTTCCTTCCTCACTGGGCTGTGCCAAGGAGCTCTGTAGCTGCCCTCTGGTTCCAGTCCTTCCCTGTCCCGTCCTGTCTATGGCACTGCCACTGAATGTCCGAGCTGGGCCTGAGAGCTGGACTCAGTTTCAGAGCTGGGCTCGAGGCTGTTCTGCTTCCCTGCCCAGGTCTCCTCCCAGTCCCAATCCCCAGCTGTCAGCCAGTCCCTCACTTGTCCCAGCTGGTGCCCGCCTTCCCCCCCCCATGCACCAGGCTGACACTGGGGGCCACGGTCCCTTTGCCTTCACAAACCCCCTCCCCCCTCATTCTGTCCAACTCTGAGTGGCACACCAGACCTGTAGCCAGTGAGCCCAGTTGAATGGGACTGGGCCCCAGGGGCATTTGGGCAAGGTCAGGCACTGGGCTGGAGTGGGGGGAAGGAAAGGTGGGCACGGCTGCCACTGTACACACTGCAGGACAGATGCTGGCTGGGAGACACAGGCTTCCCCCATCCCCACCCCACATATGTGTAGGTATCTATCAACTGAGTCCTCAGTGGGGCTGGTTCGGACAGATGGATTGGGGGCCCTGGGAAGGATAATAAGCTGGGCTGACCAGCATGGCATGCTGTTAGAGCCACCCAGCCCAAGTAGTCCTGTCTCACTCACTATGGGCCATTTGCCTACTCACAGTGCTGGAGACATGGCGGTGGGGTAGGAGCAGGTGGACTGGAGGGGCTGCCGAGCTGTGGCTAGCGAAGGAGGTGGCCATGGTGGCAAGTGGCAGCGGCAGCACTACAGGCAGTTTAAGAGTAGGGAGGCCAGGGGCCAGTGAGGCTGGGAGACAGAGCTGGGACGTTGCTGCCACTCCTCCCCACTGGCTGAGACTCCCGGGAGGCAAGAGACTTGGTTGGGAGCATGCAAGGTTCACTTTTACAGACTTTTTTTAAATTATGGATTTAAGAACAGCAGTAAAATTGCACTTTTTTTTTTAACAGACTGTCCTTAAATTTATAGACAGTTGGCAACCCTGCAAACAGATTACAGATTAGTAGACTTAATGGATAGTCAGAAAAGCATACAAGAGCCAGTAGCACTTCTTTATATTGAGCCACTGAAAAGAACAGTGTTAACACCTTATGTTCCTTTCAGTACTTGTAAGAGAAGCTAAAAATCTCTGTTGGTAATGAGGCTTAACATGGATTGGCACATTCCGTGTTTGTAGAAGCAGCATACCTATGGTTATTTTGTGCAGTGGAAAGAGAGGAAACGACAAAGCTTCAGGAGTTAAGATTTAAAGGTTTCACAACACAATCTCAGTTGTCTTAAAACAACTATGAGTATGAATCCACTCAGGTTACTCAATTAACTAAACATATCAAGTTCTTTCTTGAGAGAGTAATAGCAAAGAAAATTACTAGATGACTTGATCAAATACAGCAGACTCTAGCCCTTCTAGGTAGGGTGGCTAGTAATACCAGCTCACCACAGATATTTGAGTCAATTACGTAAAATTGGAGGTTTGTCCTGCTTTATACATATCACCTGATCATCTTTTTTGTATTTTGTGAACCATCTCAGACCCCATTATACTTCTACCTATCTGATTATGGAATATGGTACACCCCCCGTTTGGGCTGCATAAGCCATAATGTGGCAGTGCAGCAGAATCAATGAGGAGTTTGCTGGAGGATAAGATGATGATATGCAGGAGTTAGCATACACAGTGCTGAGGCTCAGATAAGGAAAACAAGAAAGGAGAGCATGGAAGCAGCACCCAGGTCCTTAAAAGGCAGTGGAAAGAGAGTATTATAAAACAGTGGGAGTGTAGCTGTGGCTGGAGAGAAAGGCTACAAAGCAATGATCTCCTAACTCCCAATATCAGAAAACTTTGCATCTCACATCATCAGTTACCACTAATGCTCCAGTAATAGGCTCCTCATTTTAAAAACCTGTTCACTAGCTAAGGCAATAGCAAGCATCTGATGGGCACTACTGAATTTCCACAGAGATTTCTACAATTTCCACTCCACAATCAAATTGAGCCTGGAACACTCCACACAGGAGACCCACTGTCTGGACACTACAGTTCAAATTAGGGATGGACACATCAACACCACCCTATACTGAAAACCTACTGATTGGTATAGTTATCTACATCCCTCGAGCTTCCAACCTAAACACACCACACGTTCCATTCTCTACAGCCAAGCCCAAAGATATAACCGCATCTGCTCTGATCCCTCAGATGGAGACAGTCATCTTCAGGATCTCTATCAAGCTTTCTTAAGACTACGGTATCCACCTGAAGAAGTAAAGAAACAGATTGACAGGGCCAGATGGGTACCCCCCCAGTCAACTACTACAGGAAAGGCCCAAAAAAGAAAACAATAGAACGCCACTGGTCAGCACATACAACCCTCAAGTCAGACCTCTACAACAGATCATTAAGGACCTCCAGCCTATTTAAAAGATGACCCCTCACTCTCTCGAGCCTTGGGAGACAGACCTCTCCTCACCTACAGACAATCCCTGAACCTTAAACAGATACTCACCAGCAACTACAGACCTAACAACAGAAACATTAAAGCAGGTACATATCCCTGCAACAAATTGCACTTCCAACTCTGTCCACATATCTGCACAAAAGACACCATCATAGGACCTAATCAAGCCAGCTACTCCATCAAAGGGTTCTTTACCTGCTCATCCACTAATGTGATTTATGCCATCATGTGCTGAGAATGCCCCCAAGCCTTATACATTGGACAAACAGGACAATCCCTATGCAGAAGAATAAATGCACACAAAACTGACATCAGAAATCACAACACAAAAAAACCCAAACAGTTGCTGAGCACTTCCATCTTCCTAACCACTCCATTGATGACTTGTTAACAATAGTCATCAGGAAAATCAATGGGACATCAAGACTTCAAAGAAACAGCCGAAATCAAACTAATATGCAAATTAAATCATGTGAAAGCAGGGCTGAATCATGACTATGGATTCTTTTCACATTAGAACAGGTAATTTGACTTCAACCTCCCTCTGTGTGTTGTTTCCTCGAGTCTGAATCCTTACAAATGCTCTGATTTGCTCTTGCAGTATGACCTGATCCCATGTCTTACACTCCCCTGCATTTATTTTCATCCAATTCTGTAAGTTCTCCCTGTTCAAAGCATCTGATGAAGTGGGATATTGTCCCACGAAAGCTCATGCAATAAATAAATCTGTTAGTCTTCAAGTGCCACAAGACTCCTTGCTTTTTTTGTAAAAACTGGGAATAACAGGCACTTGTTAGTAGTCTATAGAGATGCCAACAGTTTAGCAGTCAGAAATGATCCCTCAGAGGCAGGGTTGAATTATACTGTCAAAGGCAGCAGGGGTAAGAGATGTTTACTATATGTGCCATCCAAAGAGTAACTGTTTTGTCTCCAAGGCTGTCATGCCTGGATTCCTCACCACAGTAGTTTTCATTAAGTAATGCTATTAACTGCATTCATTTTGTGACCTTCCAAACCATTTTGTTATTACTATTTTGCTGTGGACCTTAAGAAAGGTATGTCAGAATGACTATTTATGTGCACTGCACTTTCTGCCATAAGACAAGAAATTATGATGCACTAGCAAAGCTCCCCTGGACTGTCCATTGCACAGCGGTTCTCAAGTTTTCTACAAAGCAGCTGACATGAAAGAGACTTTGTGATTTACAATAATGCAGTATAAATGCAGATAAGATGTAATCAAATATCTAACACCAGAAATTATGTACTACTCCTCAAATAGCTTCTCAAATATTTAAACCACTGTGACCCAGAAACCCAAAAGATGGATATAGTCCCCTTTGACCTTGGTTTATTCTTCTGTTGGCTCTGTTCTTCTGTTCCGTGTCTGTGCCTCTTTTGTGTAGGTTAATGTGAAACAGCCAACTTGATTTGCTTGACAGAATAAGCATTGTATTTCTAATAAATTAAGAAGTGCTCTCCTCAATTGTGTGTTTGTCTGTTAGTATCTCTTGGCTTCATACCATGGATGAAATAAATAAGGCATCTATTTTGCTTATGTGATAAGAAGAACAATTGGTGGGAGAAGCTATTAAGAGTCTAATGACAAGTAATACTTTAAATACATTTTAAAAGGGTAGTTAACTTTAGTTATTTTAAAAGCCAGGGATGCTATATGCACTGACTTCTAGTTGAGCTAATACTCTCACATAAGTAAAAATCTAGACACAACATGGCTGTATGCATCAAAATGAATGCAATCTCTATGAGCTTTTCCAGTTACCTTCAGTAAAGCTGAGGGCAGTCAAAATTTTTACCTCCCAATGATGGGTTCCCCTGGATACAAGAGGGCCGTGGGGTGCCCCATTTGTTCTCTAAGCCTGGGCTGCCTCTCACAATGCTTTACAACTGACAAGAGCAAACCCTCCAGGTACTCTTACCACTCAGTCCAACAGCACCCAGCTAGTTAGACTGAATACTCCCACAGCCACACAAGAATTTCTCAGAGAAAGATACCAGTCAATTCACTCCAGCTCCCTGTCTTGCACACTGATGTTGCCTGGCCTGCCCTGGGCAGAAGTCTGACCTGCATAAATTTGTTATACAGTTCACCCCTCCCTTAATGTAGAGAAGACATACACCAGGCTTTTGATAACTGGGCTAAGATTTTTTTCCTAATACTTCAGTCAAGATGCACTGTTTTAAGGTAAAACATAAAACAAAATGAACAACAGAAAGATGGACTTGAAGTGAGTGTAAGTGGTAGGCATGACAGACCAGAGATAGTCACCAAAGAAATACACAATACAAGTCTTAAACATTTAACACTAGGCAGTTTCTAGATGAAGCATGTTTCTCTTTGCCCTAGCTACACTAGAAATGTGCATTAATTCCTCTGTTCTATGCTGTTGACATTCTACACAAGAAAGCTTTAGAGACAGGTGAAAAAGCCGTGCATTTTGTTTGACTGACAAATATTCTTACACTTCATATTTCATGTAGTTTGAAAGTATGTTTCTTGGTATTGAAGCCACATCTAGTTGTTGCTACAGTTAAGAATGTGCTTTCATTTTATCATGAACAGGTTTTTTCCCCCCCGAGATTTATAATTAGACCATTTAAACTCACATCAAATTGAAACTTGTCAGGAGTTCAGGACGCAAGTCCCAGTTTAGCCACTGATTTCCTGTGCAACCATAGGCATGTCACCAAATCTGTCTGAGACTCACTTCCCCATCCGTAAAATGGAGATAATACTTTCTTACTCCTGCTCTGTCTTGTCTATTTATACAGAAAGTTCTTAGGGACACAGGCTGCCTCTTATGTTGTGTTTGTGTGGTGCCTCAAACAGAGTGTCCCAAACTGGGCTGGGGCCCCAAAGTGCTACTGTAATACAAATAAATAATCAAAATAGTGAAAATATTACAAAACAGTCCACTAACCCAGTAGGAGTTTAATGCTTTATACATTTATATAAACAAACATTTTCAGCAACATGGAAGAGTTAGCAAACAAAATTACATAACTGAAGATAAATTTTAGTTATAATCTTCAAGCGCAGAGAATGTCACAAAATCCCCAAATGGAAATCAAATTAAGAATATACTTAGTAGTGGTGTCAGAAGTTACTCCACAACAATGACAATATATCAGAAATCAGACGATACATAACTTTTTCCCGAAACAAGCAAGCGTGTTCTTTGCTGTATGAATATCATGTACTTAAACAGAAAAAGAGAAGTCTGACAAATAAGGTGTTTGGTGCCCATTGACAGGTTTCCGCTTCTCAGGAACAGGAGAAAGCCTGGTTTAGAATATGGTGGTGAAACTGAATTGCCTGGGTTTTGCAACACATTGCAATTATTTTTCTTAAAATGGATCTCTGGATACATCTTTAATTCTCTCATCAACATAACATCCAGGTAAGTATTCCATTCAACTAAAGGTTCATATTCATCCTTTATATGTTTGTCATTAACAAGGTCCAAGCAAAATCAGAGAGGTGCTTTGCTCTGCCCCCCCCCCTTTTTTTTTGTGGGACGGAAAAGAGCTTGTTCCAATCATTAGCCCAGGGATAAACTGCCCCCTTTCTAGAAAGGCTACGATGCTGGAAAAATTAAGGGACTAAACCTTTAGCTTGGCTGTTACACAGATGTACCCTGTGTTCTCCGGTCTGGTCTAAATAAGTTTATTTACTTTTTTTTTTTTTTTTTTAATTTAAAGGTGAGAGAAAGGCTATTATTTTTCAGTGCCTTACACCACCTTCTCTCCCTTCACACCCAGCTACCTAGATTGTAAATGACTCAATTTAGAAATTAAGGTTCTTAAAGGCCTTTTACTTCTAGCAATCAGAACTTGGAAGAAGAATGTCTTTGTACTAGTAAGATGCATTCATTCAAATGAAGTAAGAGCACAAGAATCAGATTTATGCAGCTTTAAAAAAATTCCCATAGGAATCAGGACCTCCAGCAGAGCCACTCTGTAACAAGGCCCTACAGCAAAGCCAGTCTTAGGGCAATGTAAGGAGTGTAGCTGGCCTGAAGCAGGCTGCTTGATTTCTACCTATTCAGGCATGGTAGCCAGAGTCAGCAGACCACCTCTAAAACCCAGCAGTTGTTTAGCAGCTTCTCAAAGCACTTGCTCATGACCGCAATAGCTTCTGTATCTGCCCTTCTCTAAGCCAAGGACCCAGCTTTGTCTTACTGCAGGAAACCCAATGCTGATCCTCAGCTCTGATTCCTGGCTCTTGCCTTTAGGTTCTGCTCCTTGGCTCTGATAACTAGACTCACATTCTGATTCCTGATTGCTGCTCTAACCGTGGCCAGCCCCTGTGCCAGCCCTGCCCACTGCACCCTCAGCAGGTGCCAGGGAGGGGCCAAAGGGGGGGTAGAGCCAGGGACTCCAGGGGGGGGGGCTAGGGTCCCTGGGGGCAGGCGGCCTCGGGTTCCCGGCTCTTGCAGGGTGGCCTCCATTTCCTGGCTCTTCCTCCCTTCCCCCAGTCCAGAGTGGAGGGCTCCAGTCCCTGAGTCCACAACAAGATAAAGTGGTGTGGGGGGAGCACTGGGTCTGGTGTTGGGCAGGGTGGAGGTGACTCAGAGCGCAGCACGACCTGGCTCAGTGACTCACAGCGCAGCTCAGCGGCCAATGCAGTGGTCAACATGGCTCGGCTTAGCTCAGCTCAGCTGGGCTGAGCCGAATCTTGGGTGGCAGCACCAGCCAAGCCCCAGGCTGGCCCCCGAGCTGTGCCAGCAGCAAGCCAAGTTGAGCCCCTGAGCCAGGCTGCGAGTCACCTCCACCCTTGCCTAACTCCTGACCCAAAGCTCCCCCCACATCACTTAAACTTGTTCTGGAGTCGCGGACTACAGCCTCCACTTTGGACGGGGGGGGGGGGGGGGGAGTGCAGCCTGCAGGAGCCTAGAGCCACCACATGTGGCTTTTGTGGCCCCAACCTCCAGGCCATGCTTGGGGGTGGGGCCAGCAGGGGAGCCTGAGCAGCACTGTGCGCCACTCATGATTGGCCACGTGCCAAGTTTGGCACATGTGCCAGGGGTTGCCACCCCTGCACTAGACACAAACCACCTATATGCTGATCACCAACAATTCCTATAAAAAACATAGAATCATAAAATCATAGAAGATTAGGTTTGGATGGGATCTCAGGAGGTCACCTAGTCCAAACCCCTGCTCAAAGCAGGACCAATTCCAGCTAAATAAATCAAGCCACACCTTAGAATCCTCCAAGGATAAAAGATTTTACTGCTTCCCTAGCTACCCCATTTCCAGTGCTCCATGAATTCATTTGGAAATTATATGGTGATGTGCCTTAAATTAGGTATCAACGTGTGTCAGGGCAGAGAAAAGACTGGGAATCACTGTGGTAAACCACTGCGGTAAACCACTGCATATGTAGGTAAATTGCCATAGGTATGTCTGGGTGAGGAGAAAAGGAAAGGAATAGCAGGGAATGGTCACCCCTTTCCTTTCCTCCTGCCTTCTCTCTCTCGAGCCATAGCACCATTATGTATCCACAGAAAGTTTCTGCAAAATGGATGCAAGAAGAAATGGTCCCACCACACTTTGCTCTCTCTTATGCAAATAGTGGCCTGCTACTGTTGCTGCATTTGGATGTCCTCCATGTGGAATAGTGGAGGAAGCATAGCACCTGCACGTTAAGTGTTGAATAGCCAAAGGAACTCTGGTTTGGCAGCTCCTCAATGCTCTTGAATTTAGTCCATTTGGCATTTAACGTACTTCTGTATGTTTCTTATTTTTCCTGTTTACCCAGTTGGCTTAGTCTTTTCTTCAAAGTAAAAAAGTATTCTTCCATAAATCTGTGCAGCTTTTAGAGGAGCAACCTCATATTGCAGACTGTACATCAGATGTTATTTCTTTGAAAAATGTTACTGTGTCAAATACAAACAGAACATTAACCAGATTGATCAAAATAGGGGGGTTATAAAGGAAGTCAGCACATCTGTGAAAACACTCCCTGAAGTAATTCAACAATCCAAGATCTCCACTATTAATTATTCAAAAACTTGCCACTTACAACTCATATTATTTCTGTATCCTCACTCACTAATGTAATAGCACATGGCCAGTTTATGATTACTTGCATGGTCACACTCAGACTAACTGACAATGTATAGTGTGGTGCTCCTATACATATTCTGGACTTATGCCATAGAATATGAACCATATTCTCTTTTTATTTAACAAAAATTCCCTGAACCAATGACACATTACACCTTACCCTTTTGTCTGAAATGAAAATTCTTAAGTTTACCCATGCTGTCATTTTTTACAATCTCATCCAAAAGACTCTATTCACCATGGACAAAATATTCAAACCTGGAATGTTAAAGTTAGGCTTTAAAATGTTAGGCATATTAGAAGGAAAAAAGGCCTTATTTTCTGAGGTGCTTATCAAACCCAGATCCCACTAAAGTTTATTGGAGAGGTGGGTGCTTAGCATTTGGCTGGGGGAGAAGGGGCAAGGAGAGCAGGCCATTTTCTCTTTGGTGCTTTAATATGGATTACAGTATTTATTTTAGAGCACCCACAACTGAAATTTTTGGCTCCTATCTTTTCAATCAGAGGAGGAAGAAAATCAGACTTTTAAAGTTCATGTTCTAAATTTTCTGAAGAATGGTTCTGATTGAAATAGTTCTTTCAAAATTACCTTTTAATGTAAATTATTTAAATTTTACTCCTTAGTTAATATGTAAATAAATGTAATTTAATGAATACTCATTTTCTTGATTCTCTTTTCTTAATTTCATCATGTTAACTAAAAGCTGACTTTCCAAAATGAAGACTCATTACTAATGACGTATCGAAGTGCTATATTTTGTTTACAGTAACATGTAACTTAAGGTATTTTGTGGAATTCTTTGCTGCCAGATGTTGCCCTATTCAAATCTTACACCCAGCAAAGGAAACCTAACAGTGATAACTTGCCTATTGGCAAAGTGACAAAATATATATAAATTAAATGCCAACTTTCTATAGTTTACATCACTCACACCCTCTGTCTACAAGGACCTACAAATTACAGCTGTTGAAGTTTTTGCATAACCTAAACTTTGAGCTCCAAAGAACTCTTACTTGTCTAAATTTATTTATATTCTTGGTAATGGAGTAGTTCATTATTTATACTGGTTGTTTAAACAGTAACAGGGTTGTTTGATGGACTATGCATTTGTGGAGAGTTGGGATATACCTTTGCATGCCTCTAACATTCAAGTCTCAGTCATAAGTTAAGCTAAATTTGAACGCTCATCACAGTAGTGAAATTTTTCCTCAAAACAGTTAAACAATAGTTTTTTAGCACGTAAGCTGCATATAGATTAAGTTCTTGCTATCCCAGTAGCCCCCACTGTTTGGATTTATCATTTTGAAAACTATTTATTTTAAATGGGCAATGTTGGTTATTACATCAGCAACTACTCTGAGAAAATGTTGTATCAGGAAGTTATTACCTATGCAATAAACAATCCCCTAACTGAACCCAACCCAAACGCAAGCTTGGCAGTCTACAAATATTCAAAGATATGGATGGGTGAACCTTGCTGAGTTCATAAAGTTGCAGTGATCAAACTGTTGGAGGTGGGGTGGGGGTGCCAGGGGAGAGTTGCAGCATTCATAGCAGTTGCTGGACTTCACACATCTTTTAACCACCAGTGCTGTAAACCCATAATTCTTTTCAAGGTTGAACTAAAAGATTGAACCAAGATCTGTTGTTAAAATAGACACCTGTGCCAAGTATTAGCAAGAGATAACTGATACCTGAAAAGGTATGTTCACACAAGTAGGCATACAGAATGCATGTATATGCACATGCACACAGACCTCACACACAATTTTTCTCTCTGCTCTCCCCCTACACTCCCCCCAGCCTTTTATGCAGAGTGAAAAACCAAGATATATGAAACCTATGACATTTAGGAGGTTCAACGTCGGTAAAAACTAGTTTGTCTCTCCCCCAACAAAACTTTCTAAAGCTATTATTTCAAGATTTCTAAGACATACAATCAACATATTCTGGATCTCACCTCCCAGACCTTACATCCACCTAACAAAGATGTTATACAATTCATATTAAAACTGGGTCGCGAATATGTACCCAGCACAAAGGCGAGTGTTTAAGACCTTAGTGAGATGGGATTTCCACTTCCTTTAATGAATTAAGACATCACAGGAGCACTCAACTCACTCTTATACAGAAGTTCCCCCTGGGACAATACATCTGTTTTAGTGTAATAGTAAAGTAGTAGTATACAGCAAAGCAACAGTAGAGAAGTAGGAGGGAGGGAACAGCACATAAAATATTTGTGCATCTAGAACTGGATGGGGTTGGCAACCCAGAAGATAAGAAGAGCCTTTTTTTTTAAATTTCTTCAGTAACCAAGTGTTTTAAGATCTGCAATGGGTGTAGCCTCCTGGTGGTGGGACCTGGGGCAGGGCACCTGCAGCAGGGTCCCCTGGTGTGGAAGGGGGACTGGAACCAGGAGAAGCCCCCCCCTCCCCCAGTGCCTTCCAATGGCTAGGGGAGCCCGGCACGGGCCGCCCACAAGGTCTCCTGATGGCAAGAGGGGGTCCAGAACCCAGAGGCGCAAGGGGGCAGTCAAAGAGCCACATGAGGCTCCAGAGTTGCAAGTTGCAAACCCGTGAACCGGACAATGAGGCTTTTTGGTGGGGCCATTCTTTTTCAGGCCACTTGTTATGAAAAGAGAAAAGATAAAGCATAGACTGATGAAAACTCTCACCTAACAGAGAAGGCTCTTTTGGTTCACACTACTCTCTGCACTAGATGAGCAGTGCCTCATCATCAGTTAACTTTTTGCTCTCAAGGGACATTCCTACAATGGCACATTATCAATGTTAAATACTTCTTTTTAACTCATTTCCACGGCTTGTGTGTCAACTCAAACATCTCTGTACATTTCCACTGCCAGAATAATGACCTGAGCTAATGGGAGTGCAGAGTTTTCTCACAGCAGTATGGCTGTTAATCAACAGGAACTTATTCTTCATGGAAGACTTCTTGTCCTATATCATTTAGTATTGGCTAGGAAAGAAAAGTGCCAACGAAGCCAGAACTGATGCAGGCATTTCAGACAACTGAAGGAGCTTATAATTATCTTCTGCCATTCACTCTTTCCTTCCCACTGTGAGTGCATGCTTCTCTTCCAACTGATACACCTAGTATTTATACACAGAAATACTTAGCCCTAGGCTTATAGTTCAACAATGGGAAGATTAAAAAACCCAAAGACCTTGGAAATCTCTTTGGAGGGGGAAGACCATGAGAAAGTGGGGGGGTGGGGGAGATACTAATTTGGCTCACAGAATTGTATTATACTAGATATAAGATGCACAAGTGTTCAAGAGAAATGCTTCCAGATGTTTCATACTCTAGCTCAAATACTTTGATTTGCTTTTCTATCATTTGCAGTATTAAAGCAAAACAAACAAGGAGTCTTGTGGCACTTTTAAAGACTGATGAATTTATTCATCACATGAGATTTCATGGGAGAAAAAAAAATCACAGTTTGTCATACATTGGAGGTAGAAAAGTACAGATGAATGGGAGGAAAATAAATGCAGGGGAGAGTAAGTCGTGGATCAGGTCAGGCTGTTACAGCAAATCAATGCAGTTATTTAGATTCAAACAATGGAATCCTGCCCGTCTGCCCATGGCTGCTCCTCCACCAGCAGCGCTGCTGCTATGGCAGCAAGCTCATGCCACTGCCAGGGGCTGCAGTGGGTTGGTGGGCCTGCTGGCCAACCAGGTGGGCATTGCCCACCCAGAGCTACACTCCTGGTTTTCACGGCACACCAGCTGAAAACCCTGGTCTAGAGAATCTTGAATGAACAAACACAGTTGAGTTTATTTTTAGAAGAATGCACCATCAAAGTATGTGGTTTGCCTCTGGACAAATCTATTTTCTACATACATCATTGATAAGGTTTGGAGTTTTTTTGAGAATGAAATGAAGAGCTGCTGTTTGAATGCTATGGTACACTGTGAGAACTTAGCTGACTTTGCAACTTTACAAGAGAAGTGGAATTGGTCAATATTTCTCAGATTCTTCAAATATAGGGTTCCATTTGCTGAACTTTAACTGAAATGCACCCAAAAAAATGTAATCCATACAGTATGGTTCTGACATTTATAAGTCAAAAGTCAGCTGGCCTTGTCTTTTAACTTGTGCAGTAAGAAAGCATTTCAATCTAGAGGACTCAGGTTCACTTCTAGAGTGGACCCAACAAGGGATGTGATTATAAAAATGAAAGTGAACAGTGAACTTTGTGGGGGAGGAGCAGGGTAAAAAAAAAGCAATGAGTGTTGGCTAATTTCTTAGCCAATTTTCAAAAATTCCACATACACAAGTAGCAAAGGATCTAGTAAAAGAAAGTTTCCTTACCAGTTTGCCTTTAATTTTTAGCAGGAAATTAGATCTGTCTTGTAATTTCCACTTGCTTTAATTGATCCGAGCTCTACAAAGGGAATATTGGGGTACTGCCATGTTTCTTGTAGATGAACTGAAAAGTGGCAGGGGGCACAAAAGGGGTAAGAGGTGCCGCATCGGAGGGTCTACTAGCTGTGACGGTACACTGATTGTGCAAGACTAAATACATTGAATGCCAGAAAAGCATGTGTGATGACTATGTGTGTGGTAGAGCATGGCACCAAGGCAGTAGTGCAAAACCCTCAGATTTTTATTGGTAGAATTTGTGTAACTGAATGAGGCAGCAAATAGAAGGTCCAGTTGTATGATGGATTTAAGAAATAAAATTATAAATGTAGACATTTCATTTCCTACTTAAAATAGGCCAAATAATCTTTACCATCCCAGATTACATACATAAATGCAAGGGTTCTCAAATGGGAGTTGGGACTCCTTAAGGGATCATGAGAGTATTGTGAGGGTCATAAGCTGTCAGCCCCATGCATGGCTGACAGCCAGACTGGACCTGGGGGTTGGAGAGCAGTAGCTGCTAGCCTGAGTCTCTGAAGGCAATGCAACCCTAGCAACGGCACAGAAATAAGAATGGGATGGCATGACATTGGGGAGGGGGAATTTGGTGGTCATTACTTTTCGGGAGGCAGTTGTCACATCCTGAAATGTTTTCAAACGGGCTGCAGAGAGGAAAGTTGGAGAACCCTACACTAATGTACATGGGTAAATAAGTTAAAGTCCTTGGTCATTTTTTCAGGAGTGCTGCCAGCCCCAGAAAAGACCCAGGGCTTGGTATGCTGAGACTTGGGGCTTGTGCACCACCGCTGCAGTCACTGCCGCAGGAGGCCTGGCGGTGGACCACGGGCTCAAGCCCCATAAACCCGATGCCAGCGACGCCCTTGCATTTATTATAACAGTATAATACAAGACATTATTTTCCTCTGAAAAATAACTTTATAATAATAGGCAGTACATTTTGTCTCAATACCAATGTGTTGCAAAACATTCTCAGTCATTAATACAATTTGACATTTCAAAACAAACTTTAAGGCAACTGGAATACAACATGAAGGTATAAAGCAGTACTTGAAACATAACATTGAACCCTTTAAGGAAAAAAGTGTACATTTTAATTCAAAAGAAGTACTAAATCAACTAAAATTTACTTTTGACAGCCTTGTGATGAATTATGAGATTTTCACTAATCCTCAGATAAACAAAGTGAATACTGTTCTTGATGCAGAAATTGCCTGTTAAATCATACACGGCATAGTTCTGGTATTGCTGGAAAATATGACATTACCTTGATTGTCAGACAGCCTTCTAGAAACACTAATTTTTCCAGCTGGCCTGTGTATGAGCACACACATTAAAAGGAAAATTATGTGATAGAAGGTATAAACACATAAAACGCTACCTAGCAATGTCAATGTTAAAAGAGCTTTCTATACTCATGATCAAGAGACAAAAACTCCTTTAGAAATGTACTAAGAAAGAAGTAAAAGGGAATAGATGTAGTTGGAATTATTTTTGTCTAAGAAAATAAAGCCCTGTCATCCCTCACCAACTAAAAGATTCTGAAAGTATTCCCTGTCTGTGTCAGCTTGTTACAGACAAGAGGCAGAATACTATATATCTGGCTTCATGTCTGCACTGCAAAGATAACCCATGTGCATATTTGGCAGCAAGACTAACACTGAAATTCATGACAAATCTATATGGTGTGCAACACACCGAATTATCGAATCACTAATAAAACACATTTGTTTCACAGAAATACTCCATAACTAAATGCAACATATGTAGGACTCCACATTTCAAATTGAAGATTAGCCAAGGCAGGATTTGCTCATGGATCTTGTCAATTTCCAAAGGGAAAGCCGTGTTAGTCTAGTCCAGCAAAAAAAAAACAAAAAAAACAAAAAAAAAAAAAAACAAAAAAAAACCCCCAAAACCCCAAGGAGTCGTGTGGTACTTGAAGACTAACAGATTTAGCCTTTAAGTGCCACACGACTCCTTGGTTTTTTTTTGCTCATGGAGTCATTCAAGTCTGAGCATTTTATTTTGATGTGTACTTTTGGTAGAAAAAAAAACAAACCACATAACAAGTGTAAATGGCAGATCAACAGAATTACATTATATCATCCTCCATCAGTCTCGCTCACTAACAGACAAGTAATAATATATTTAGATGAATAGACCATTTATATATGCTTTCATCAGCCTGAAATTTGGAAGCAAAGACTACCGTTACAGACTCTGGCAACAACTTAGCCCCTTTAATATTTCTGTTATTAAAAACAAAAAAAAAAATTTATAAACACATTAAGACAGACTTTGTTCAAGGAAAATAAGTAAAATCTGCAGATCACCATTCATAATGTCTTCACCCTAGAGTTATGGATGATAAAGCAATGGAAGCAGAACTCAATTACTAGTTCTAGAACTGCCAAAACACTCATGACACTGCCTTATAGATGCTTTCATGGGTTCTGGCTTCTAGTCCTAAAATCTGTATATAAAGCAGGCAGCCTCAGTAAATCCATCAATGAAAACAGGTCCTATATAGTTCTCTTCCATTTAGGAATGATGATAATGGATTTTCCCCAGGGCAGTATGCCATAGTGGTGCAAAGTCAAAGCTCTGGAGCCTAAATGCATAGGTAATCCACCTTCCTCAGAAATCATAACTAAGCAAATCAGTGGAAAAATTCCATCTGTCTATATACAGGGACATAGGTCGGTTTAACTACCCTATAGATTTCTCACACCCCTGACAGTTAAACTGACCTAATTCTCTAGTGTAGAGCAGGTCAGATTTTCGATACAACTCATCACTTTAGAGCTCCCATGAGAACAGAAGCAGCTGCTGCGTGCAAAGACAGCAAAAAGCATGGATCCAGGAGTTAGATTTCCATTTCTAAAAATTGCATGCCATTTCATTAGTTTGTTGAACAAAGAAAAATATAGGGAACTAACTTGAATTTAGGTCAAACTCACTTATGCATAAAAAGATAAACCTTACTAATGAGGTTGGTTAGGCACCATGAATTTAAGTACTACACCTTTTTCTTTATGTTTTAAATAGCCAACAGTAAACTAATTCATTTGCCAAAAGAGAGCATAAATTTGGGTTTGTGACTGAAATCTGACCTTGATCAAATTGTCACTCAGTTTCTAGAAATCCACATCAGTTAAAATCTGAACAGGTATCACAACATTAGCCTTCACATCTAACAATTTTCAAAAGTATTGCATTAATATTTTTAAAACAAATTTAAATAGGTAATAGGCCTTCTAACAGGTAATTAATCCAAGTCCGCACAGTAATTTAATCAACAAATTTTATTACTCTCAGTTTATGTTAATTTTTTTAAATCTCTACCATTCTGGAAGCTCTCAGAAACTATAACTTTAATCATGGGTTAATACGTTTTCCTCTGTTCCCTACAAGCCTAAAAGAGAATTAGGTATCTTGTGCTATACCAGCTCTGAAAGTAGGCTGAAGACATATAAACCTACTAAACTAGCTTGCACTTGAGCAAACATTTCTATACCCCACCTCCCCCAGAGAGAGAGAGAGAGAGAGATGGAGGCATATGTTTTTCAGAAGTCAAAATAGGTCTCGAGTCATATGCAGAAAGGCAGCCTTACTAGACATGCTATTAATCCACCTCTTTCTTAGTTCCTGTTCACGTCACCCTCCCCTTGAGATGCCTCAGACATACTCATTTAATTAAATCTGCAGCCTCAACCAACTCCTCATGGGGCCTGGGAGGGTAA
This sequence comes from Podocnemis expansa, assembly GCA_007922195.1. Taxonomy (NCBI): domain Eukaryota; kingdom Metazoa; phylum Chordata; order Testudines; family Podocnemididae; genus Podocnemis; species Podocnemis expansa. The sequence goes on from ML681982.1 coordinate 33,205,993, forward strand.
GAACCTTTAAAGATACTGAGTTAGAAAAGAATTGATGGAATGCATTTGTATCATTATTGGCAATTTACTTTCTGTTCCAAAGCGTTACTGAGCATATTCCAAATTGCAATAAAGCAAGCCAATGGGAAGAAATTACTTAAAACAAGGAAAACCAAAAAAATTTTTTTTAAACCCCAGCATGTTATAAAACAAACACAGATTATCTGCTTACAAAATATCATCTAAATACCCTGGAGAATTCTGATAAATCTTTATAACAATAAGGATCAAATAACCATCATCTGAACCTCTCCTTCCAATGTGCTTGTTCCTTCCATTCTTCAAGTAAAACAAACCCACTCACTCACCTTGCCTCACATCAAGTACTAACCTCCACTGACTACACCAGAAAACAACCTCCATCCCAGGTTCTTACCCTGCTCTTTTATGCTGTTGGCTCCACAAAAGAGTCTTCCCTGTCTCAAACTTGACTTCCCACTGTAACATGCCCCTCTCCTCTTGTTTCACAGATAAAACGGAAGGCAGGAACTGGACACATCAACATGACAGAGAAATGAGGAAGAAGGGAAGTGAGAGTATCCAAAACCTCTCCAGGCACAGCACATAACACCCTAGAAAAAACTAACAGTTCCTAATAAACATAGGGATTGGTCAATTTAGTATGGATTAATTTCATTTGTCTTTTTTTCATAGCTGTTTCAGACAACATTAAATTGTGTGGCACTTTAAGACTAACAGATTTATTTTTTGCATGAGCTTTCGTGGGAGAAGATCCCACTTCCTCAGATGCTTTGAAGATGGGTGAACTTACAGAAAGGAATGAAACTAAATGCAAGGGGGTGTAAAACATAGGATCAGGTCATACAGGAACAGCAAATCAA